>CM062815.1:1029693406-1030893406 GCA_031772625.1 Pinus tabuliformis
TTTTGATTTATATAAATGCAACTGTTGATTGATTTCCTACATTAAGTGTCATTTTCAATCTTTATGGATTAATGTTCCTTGTCCTATTAAGTAGGCTGAATACAATATTGTATGCTATCACATTTGTTGTTGTTGTTGTTTTCTTGTTTCAGGTATTCGAAGGAAGGAAGCAGAAGATAGCTGGAGTGAGGAAGCAGGATTGTCACCAAGCGGAATAGCCTAAGATGTAGGCCCTCTTAATTGATTCTAGCTTAAGGAGATTTTCCATAGATTGTTTGTTTGTGTCGAGAACTCTGGTGCTCCTCGAATTCCTACATTGATGATTCCATTCGTCTTCATCTTTTCCAACAAAATCTTACATGAACTATAGCTAAATGGTTTTTGAGCTACCCAGAAATACCTATCATGACTTTAACACTCTCGCCATGGCCTTTCTCACACATTTCCATCTACTGGTTCACTATGAAACTGGCACCCATCTATTAACTCCGCTCAAGCAAGACACTGCGACTCACATCTCTGATCACATCCATGAATGGAGAAGTAGGCACCGTCTGATTAAGTTTGAAATTGTTGATTAGTTGTTGACCGAGTGGTTCACCAAATCATTTTTCAAGAAAATTGTTGAGGAAATTGCTATGGGTGGATGTGTCACTGAGGAACAAGCCATCGTGCATGCCCAATATCTAGACCTCTTCTATTCAATATCCGTCATGTTATATGATGTGTTACCCGATGCGTCCAGACCATCGTCTGATCTGAAGACATATAAGTCTCTGGCTACCCTTCCTATTGATGGAGTAATTGGTTCAGTGACTCAGACCCCTGCAAAATATTCTTCCAAATAGACGTCGGTCTCACTGCTCCCAGTGACTCCTCTCGCAATTCATCCGGCCCTAGTAAAACCTTAGAGGTTCACGTTGTCCAGTCTACCACAACGGATAAATCCTCTAAAGGTAAGAAAAAGGGAAAGGAAAGGGTAAAGCCAATGCCCCAAAACAGGGTCCTCCTAATTCGTTTGTTGGTGATGCTTCCCAATAGAAACCCAAGTATCCATGCCTCATCTATGAGGAGGATCACTATACTAAGGATTGTCCCAGACGGTCCGAAGTTAGTCATTTGCTCAAAGGGACCCCAACTGTCTTGAAAGAGCCCTTTCCTATTAGAAAATTATATATTACAGAGCAATGGAACACATAAAATATTGCAAAAATATAAACACAGAAAATGCATAAAACAAGAGAGACACAGATATACGTGGTTCGCCCAGTTTGAGCTACGTCCACGGAGAAACAACCAGTCCTTCCTTTTATATTATCCAGCAAACTAAAGAGATACAACCTACAACAGATCCGCTGTAACACCCTCTTTGCTCTCAATCTCCTCTCTCTTCCTCACTCAGAATATAGATATACATAGACGCAATACAATTCCCTCATATATAGTGAGGGGTTACCTTCTAGGGCAAAAAACCCTAAATTAAACATAACTTCTACCGTCAGATCATTTGCCTAATGAACGGCCCAGATTGACTAGAAATTACTAGAATTTTACATCTATTTTTAGCTTCGCAGGCGCTGCCCCCGAACCCCCCAGCTGGGGGGGATTAGCCTCCCCGACCCCCGCGGGGGGGACAAGTCCCCCCCACATGGAGGGGTGTACAGTCTTCCTGGGGTATACATCCATCTGAAACCTTTGAACACAGAAGATAATCAGGCTCCACACCCAACAACCTCCCACTTGGAGACTGATTATAGCAACTCCACCGCTGTTTCACTTGCTAGACAATAACTCCACTTTGGACCTGGTTGTTTCTCATCTTCTTCATCATACTTGAAGACAAATTGAAACTGAGAAGATTTTCAGTTTCTCCCTGGTTACAACTTTTGTTAACATATCTGCAGGATTCTAGCTAGTGTGTATCTTTTCCAGCTTCAACTATCCATCTTCCAATGCTGACTGTATGAAATGGTACTTAAGCTGTATATGTCTAGTCTTGGAATGAAATGCAGAGTTCTTTGCAAGATGTATGGCACTCTGGCTGTCACTGTATAACCTACCCAACTCCTGCTTCTTGCCCAATTCATCCAGAAACCTTTGTAACCAAATCATTTCTTTACTAGCCTCTATAACAACAACATACTCTGCTTCTGTTGTTGAAAGTGCAACAACACTTTGGATTTTTGAAACCCAACTGACAGCTGTTCCACCTACAGTAAACACATACCTTGTTGTGCTCCTCCTGTTATCTCTATCACCTGCCATATCTGCATCAACATATCCCTGTAGAGCAATGTTTTAACCACCAAAGCATAATTCTTGATTTGTGGTACCTCTCAAATACCTGAGAATCCACTTCACTGCCATCCAGTGTTCTTTTCCTAGATTGTTCATGTACCTGCTTACAACTCCCATTGAATATGCGATATCAGGCCTTGTGCAGACCATTGCATACATTAAGCTTCCAACTGCTGATGCATATGAGCCATTTCTTCCTGAGTCTTAGGACATGCCTCCTTACTTAATTTGAAATGGCTAGCCAAAGGTATACTAACTGGTTTTTCATTTTGCATATTAAACCTTTTCAACACCTTTTCTATGTACTCACTTTGAGACAATGTTAATTTGCGATTCTTCCTGTCTCTAGTTATTCTCATACCAAGGATTTGTTATGCAGCACCCAAATCCTTCATTGCAAAAGAGTTTGCCAATTTCCTTTTGAGCACATTTATTTCATGCGGCAACAAGCATGTCATCTACATACAATAACAATATAATATAGCTGCCATCATTTTGCCTTTTGAGATAAACACAATTATCAGAGTGACATCTAGTATAACCTTGTTCAAACATAAACTTGTCAAATCTTAGATACCACTACCTTGGAGCCTGTTTTAAGCCATACAAGCTCTTCCTCAACCTGCACACTAGTTTCTCCTTCCCTTTTACCTCATATCCTTGTGGCTGCTGCATATATATCTCTTCCTCCAAATCCCCATGGAGAAAGGTTGTCTTTACATCTAACTGCTCAAGATGCAAATCTTCAGCTGCTACTAGACTTAAAATAGTTCTGATTGAAGTCATTTTAACAACAGGAGAAAATATTTCATCAAAATCAATACCTTTCTTTTGTGCAAACCCCTTCACCACAAGTCTAGCTTTGTACCTCTGTTTTCCTCCATCTTCTTCCTTCAACCTGTAAACCCATTCATTTTGCAATGTTGTTTTACCTACAGGCAACCTGACTAATTCCCAAGTCTGGTTATGTGCTAAGGAGTCCATCTCTTCTTTCATGGCTTGCTCCCACTTCTTCCCGTTTTCTACCTGCACTGCTTCTTCATAACATTCTGGTTCACCAGAATCAGTCAACAATACATAATATAATGAAGGAGAGTATCGTTCAGGGGGTTTACTTATCCTGGTAGATATTCTAACACCACTTTCAGGTGTTTGAAGTGCTTGTTGTTGTTGTGGTTGTTGTTCTGGCTATTGATCATTATGATTTTTAGGCACCATCACTTTTCCTATGATATCGTCAAGCACTGTGTATTCTTTGTTTTCTTTTTCTTGTTTATTTTCCTGCAATTGATTCTTATACAAGACCTTTTCATTGAATATTGCATCTCTGCTCCTAATGATTATGTGATTTTCATAATCATATAAGCAATGACCAAAATCATTAACACCATATCCAATAAAGGTACATTGATTTTGCCTCAAGCTTTGTTCTATTTTCTTTGTTAATGTGGACAAAGGCTTCACAACCAAAAGTATTTAAAAATGAGTAGTTTACCTTTTTACTTGTCCATGCCTCCTCTGGAATACCACCATCCAAGGAACTTGAAGGCCGTATGTTTATTAGATAGACATCAGTATCTACAGCATCTGCCCAAAAGTGTAAAGGCAATCCTGCATGCAATCTCATGCACCTTGCACGCTCCATGATTGTCCTATTCATCCTTTCTTACACACCATTTTCTTGTGGTGTTCCTGTAACTGTCTTCTCTCTGCGAATTCCATTTTCTGAACAGTACCTATCAAACTCTTTGTTGCAATATTCACCTCCATTATCTGATCTAAGACACTTCAACCTTTTCCTTGTCTCATTTTCAACCAAAGCTTTCCATTTCTTGAAAGTATCAAATACATCAGATTTATTTTGAATACAATAAATCCAGGTTTTTATGGTTGCATCATCAATAAAAGTAACATAATAACGAAAGCCACCAAGAGATGATACCTGAGCAGGTCCCCATACATCTGTATTCACAAGCTCTAATTTTTCTCTCTTCTTTTCTTTCCCAACTCTAAGGAATTTGACTCTCTTCTGTTTTCCATAAACACAATTCTCATAGAATTTTAAAACAACATGCTTCAAATCTGGTAACAAATTTCTTGAGTGAAGAATCTACATCCCCTTCTCACTCATGTGCCCGAGCCTATGATGCCATAATGCTGTATCTTCTCATGTAGAGGTTAAAGCATTAACAAAATTAGAAATATCATTGCATAAATACAATGTACCAACCTTTTCTCCTTTTGCTATTACCAGGGATCCTTTAGTGACCTTCCAGGTTTTATTTGTGAAAGTAGTTACGCAATTCACCTCCCAACTGCCCTGTTGAAATCAGATTTTGCTTCAGATTTGGAACATGCCTTACCTTCTTCAATAGCCACTGATTTCCATTTTGTTGTTTTATGAAAACTGTACCCATTCCAACGATTTTACAGGGTTTATCATCACCCAATCGAACTTGTCCAAAATCTCCTTGAACATAATCATGAAAATGCTTCTTATCAGGTGTGGCAAGGAATGAGGCCCCTGAATCTATCACCCAGGCATCAATAATATTTTCTAATGAAAGAATCAAAGCATCTTGCAACACATCACCTATTACATTCGCTTCATGATTAGTTTCTTGCTGCGCATCTCCTTCTTTTCCCTTCCGAGACTTGCAGTCTTTCTTTAGGTGTCCTTTCTTCCCGCATTTCTAGCACACTATCCTCGATCTTGACTTGGATATGCCTTTTCTTGACTTACTGCGATATCCTAGGCTCTTTCCTCTTTCCATTTTTCTTCCCCTAGTCTCCGCAGTCAAAGCATTACCTGATGTCTCACCGGAGCTTTTCCGTCGCATTTCCTCGCTAAGGATTGCACCAACAACATCATCAAATTTTAAAGTACTAGATCTAGAGACAGAGTTACTAACAGCCATAACTAAACCATTCCAACTTTCTGGCAATGAGCACAGAAATAATAGAGGCCTAACTTCATCATCAAAATTTACCCCTACATAACTTAACTGACTTGTAAGTGTATTAAAATCATTTAAATTATCTGCAACAGATCCACTTTCTAACATCTTCTTATTAAATAAATGCTTCATAAGAAATACCTTATTTGAGGTTGAGGGTTTTTCATACAATTTAGCCAATGCAAACATTAAACCCTGTGTTGTCATTTCCTTTGAAATATTAAATGCTACCGATGCCGCTAGGCACGGTCGTATTGTTCCAATTGCCTTTCTGTCAAGAATATTCCATTCTGTGTCTGTCATACTCGTCGGCTTCTTTGTCTTTCCGCTCAATGGTAGGTATAGATCTCTCTGATATAGATAATCTTCCATCTACATCTTCCACAGCTAGTAGTTTTGGCCATTGAATTTTTCGACCCTAAACCTATCATCTTCCACCATTGCTCCCACTTGAACTAGGAACCCTTCTCTCCTGTGAGTTTATTAGCCAAATAGACCTTCGGCTCTGATACCAGTTGTTAGAAAATTATATATTACGGAGCAATGGAACACATAAAATATTGCAGAAATATAAACACAGAAAATGCATAAAACAAGAGAGACACAGATATACGTGGTTCACCCAGTTTGGGCTACGTCCACGGAGAAACAACCAGTCCTTCCTTTTATATTATCCAACAAACTGAAGAGATACAACCTACAGCAGATCCGTTGTAACACCCTCTTTACTCTCAATCTCCTCTCTCTTCCTCACTCAGAATATAGATATACATAAACGCAATACAATTCCCTCATATATAGTGAGGGGTTTCCTTCTAGGGCGAAAAACCCTAAATTAAACATAACTTCTACCGTCAGATCATCTGCCTAATGAATGGCACAGATTGACTAGAAATTACTAGACTTCGGGGGCGCTGCCCGTGGACCCCCCAACCGGGGGGGATTAGCCATCCCGGACCCCCGCATGAGGGACAAGTCCCCCCCCACACCCCCCCGCGTGGAGGGGTGTATAGTCTTCCTGGGGTATACATCTGGCTGAAACCTTTGAATACAAAAGATAATCAAGCTCCACACCCAACATTTTCGTCCCAACAGACTCAAATGGTAGATCAACCTCAGTCATCTGCTTCCTCGGGTTCACAAGTGTTCATGATGAGTACCCCGATCAATGTGGCTACTAGGTCAAAGGATTATCAAACCCTTACCCCATCAGCAAGGAAAGAAAAAGAAGGTACCCCTTCTTCTTTTGCCTCGTCCAGTTTTGGTCCTCTCCATATAGAGTGACCTAATCCTGATTCTGCCATTCGACCACCTTCACGAGGTGTGCTTCGAAAACCCTCGTACAATCCTAACGCTCGAGCCACTCAACATTATAACATGGTTGAAGATTTGGCTCAAGTGCCATCAGCTATGTTTGCTCTCGAGGTCCTTCAAAGTTGTCCTTCTCAATGGAAATTGTTACTGTCGGATATTGGGGTTATTGATCCATTTGACTCTAATCTCATCTGTTTTGACGTGGAAAACCACGTTCCATATTTACCTCATCAAATTTCCTTTCTCATTCAGGTAATCATAAATGAGAAAACCATTTATAGGACCATCATTGATGAAGGTGCTTCTACCTACATCATGTCTACCGCTTGTTGGAAGGTAATTGGTTCTCTTACTCTGAACCAGTCCCCTAACACTCTGGAAGCTTTTGACGGGTGCGATTCACGACCATTCAGTGTCCTTCCCAACCTTACTTCAGAGGGCAAGATGGTACACGTCGAAGTAGAGATCGTTGATGCTAATCTTAACTACAATCTTCTACTCGGACAGAGTTGGACCCATGCCATGCATGCTATAGTCTCCTCCCTTTTCTATGTGATTCATTTTCCCCATCAAGGGAAAATAGTCACAGTCAAACAACTGTCCTTCTTTGCCTCTTCCTCCTCGAATGGTAATGTCCCGTATGTCAAGCACATTAGTGCTCCTTATGAGAGTGTGGGGGCATGACTCTTTAAAGATCCTGCCTTGATGGGCATATTTCCGCTCCCACCTCCTCATGTTGCCTCTATCAACATGATTTCGGTCAAGTCTGATCCTTGGGTCATTCCCTCATTAGATCTTGTTGATACCTGGGGTGAGGTTATGTCGTTAAGTCTCGTCGAAATTGATTACGTGGAAATTGTTTCGGCTTCACCGTTGATATCCTCTAATCATCCTGTTTCGAGAACATCTCTCGATGTGTATTCTCAATCCCCGTGGCTTGGTTCTTCGAAATCTCCTAACCCCTTAGCAGAGACTTTCCTTTCTGATGAAAGTATCATGGAAGTAATGTCTCTAGAGGAAGTACCTTGGAATGACACTCATCATTGTTCCTCGTTTTTGCCTGGCCTGGCAGTCATTTCTACTTGTCTCAAGGAATTCTCCTCTCAGTTCCCATCCCTACCACTTCAGACATCGATCATGACTCATGAAGTTTGGTTGGAAGAGAAAATGGGTAACATTACCCAAATGATGCCAATTGATATTTTTGTCAAACCTAGTGTCGTTGAAAATGTCCATATCGGGGTAACTTGTTCTCCAAAAGAGATAAAGCTCTATACTCATCTGTTCCAAGAGTTTTAGGATGTTTTTGCATGGTCATATGAAGAAATGCCTGAAATTGACCCAAGTATAGTCGTGCAAGAGATTCCAACTTATCCTCATGCGAAGCCTATTCGCCAACAGCTTCGTCCAGTGCACCCTAGAAAAGCGGTTGCCATTAAGGGTGAAGTTGAAAAACTTCTGAAAGCTAGATTTATTTATCTGATCCCTCTTATAGATTGGGTGTCGAATATTGTACCGGTGATAAAGAAACAAGGCACTAGTCGCGTTTGAATAGATTACCATGATCTCAATCGTGCTTGTCCTAAGGATAATTACCCTACTCCCTTCATTAACCAGATCATTGATGAATGTGATGGGAATGAATTATTTTCTTTTATGGATGGTTTTTCTGGCTACAACCAGATAAACATTGTGTCGGATGATCAAGATAAGACAACCTTTATCTGTCCGTAGGGGACCTTCGCATATAAAAGGCTCGCTTTTGGCCTTAAGAATGTTGGGGCCACATTTCAGAGGGAGATGTCTTATGTGTTCCATGACATTTGAAACATCATTCAACCTTACTTGGATGATCTCCCCACTCATTCTTGTAAATGCCATGATCACCCTGATCATCTCTGGAAAAAAATTCTTTGTTGTAGACACTACAATATTCGGCTTAACTCGCATAAATGTGTGTTCTACATTGAATCTAGATGACTCCTTGTCTTTATCGTTTCGATAGAAGGCATTCACCTTGATCCTCTGAAAGTCGAGGCCATAGTTAATTTACACCCTCCATCTTCATTGCATCAACTGCAGAGTCTGTAGGGAAAATAAAATTTCATCCATCGTTTCGTACCGAACTATGTTGAGATAGCTTCAGGGTTCACCTAATTGCTCAAGCAAGGAACCCCATTTGTTTGGAATGAGGTTGCTCAAAAGTATTTTGCTGACCCAAAGACTGTCCTAAGAAATGCTCCTTTGCTGCATCCCTCGAACTATCATCATGATTACTTCCTTTATCTAGTTGTAGCCTCTCGTACCATCGCTATGGTGCTGGTACAAGATGATGATGAAGGCAATGAACATGTTATTTACTACCTCAGTCGCAATCTCCTCGACATGAAATGTGTCATTCTCATGTCAAGAAGTTGGCTTTGGATGCCGTACAAGTTGTTCATCGCTTTTGCTATTACATTCTACTCTGCACTACCACTGTTATTTCGGAATGCAACCCCATGACCTACATCATAACTCGTTAGTTGCTGGGGTGCAAGTATTTGAAGTGAATTGTTATCCTCTAAGAATTCGATTTGGTATTCACTACTACCAAATCTAAGAAATCATTGGTCTTCGTTGAGTTGATTTGCTCCCTTCCCTCTGCTTCTCTCCTTGTTGGTGCCGACGAGCAGCTCCTGGATGAGACTGTTTTCTTAATTAGCACTCTTGACCCCTGGTACGGTGATATCATTGTATATCTCTAGACATCCACCTTCCGGTCTGCGTTGACCAAGGATGATCACCGATGCATTTGGCATCAATCTCAACCTTACCGTATCATTGGAGATACTTTATACTGCATCGGTGTCAATTCAATTCTTCACCGCTGTCTCACTCTCGAGGAGGCTGAGAGAGTCTTGAATGACTACCATTCTGGTGCATGTGGCGGTCACCTGTCTGGATATGCTACTGCTCAAAAAATCCTTCGCGCTGGTTATTTTTGGCCCTCTATCTTCAAGGATTGCATCCTTGCTGTCCGCAAGTGCCATGAGTGCCAAATTTATCAGTGTAAGATGCGTGCCCCACCCACTCACCTACACCCCGTTATTACCATCAGTCCTTTTGCCAAATGGGGCATCGACTATATGACTTGTAACCCTCATTTGGACGGGGGCATGGATATATTATCGTTGTTGTGGACTATTTCACCAAATGGGCCGAAGTGATGCCTACATACTCCGCGGATGATAAAACAACAAATTGATTTCTATTAAATCACATTATTTCCAAGTTTGGTGTGGCTCAGGCCATTGTCACTGACCATGATGCCTATTTTCGAGATTACATGATGGTTGAGCTGACTTCTACACTAGGCTTGCGCCATGATGGCTCAACCCCATACTACCCTTAAGCCAATGGCCAAGTTGAAGCTGTGAACAAAGTTTTGGTTACGATGCTTCAGTGCACCATTGGGATGCACAAGTCAAATTGGAATCTCATGCTCTTTTCATCTCTGTGGGCTTACCAAACCTCGACCAAGGACGCAACTGGATTCACACCGTTCTAGCTAGTCTACGGTCTGGAAGCAACTTTACCAATTGAGTGTGAAATTCCATCCCTCAAGCTAGTTTTCGAACTTCTCCTCGAGACCTCACCTCAGGAAGAGCATCTCTTGTACCTAGAACAACTTGATGAGACTCGCCATCTTGCTGCTTTGGTCATCAAAGCATAGAAAAAGCGGGTCAAGTCCCATTTTGATCAGTCTGTCTCCCCTCAAGCTTTTTTTGAGGGCGATTTGGTTCTTCTGTACGATCAGGCTAATGATAAGTTGGGGGCAGGCAAGTTTTAACCCATGTGGCATGGGCCCTACATTGTGTTAGGGTCCCACCCTAACCCCCTTATTTATGTAGTAGGATCGAGTCATAGTTATAGTTAAGTAAAGAGTCAATATAGCCCATATTAATAATTGTAAGTGGTTAACCCGCATTTAATGACAGGACCACAGTTAGTTGCAAATGGGCCATGGTATTAGATAGATGATATTAATAAGAACCATGGTTTGCTCCATGGTATTGCATGTATGAGTCATATATAAAGGATAGAGACTCCCTTCGAGGAGCATCGTGTCTTATCTTGTAATCGAGCTATGCTCTATTGGAGGTTGCCCCCTCAAAGAGGCAAGTGAACATTGCTCTCTGAATAATAAAATACTTGCTGTTATTTCTCACTATTCTATGTTCTGGGTATATTTTTTCTCATATTCGGTATTCTTGTATCGTCTTGTAGGTTAAGATCATAACAAGTGGTATCAGAGCATTTTCTAGGGCCGGTGGGATCTCCATTTCTTAGCAAACTTTTTTTGGCTAGAGACGTGTTTCGGCGCCTTTAAACCATGGGATCTGTTGTTGAGCGCATAAACCTGCGGATTTGGGAGGCATGCACACATGAAATACAAGAGGTGGTCACGCTTGTTGGACTCCCTTGTAACCCTTGTGGGTAGCCCTTCAAGTAGTAGCACATTAGACAAAATCGTGCACGGACTGTCTTCCAAGTACCCTTTGGGTATATCGGAAGCCCCCTAGCTCCTTTGAAACATCGCCATAGATAAACCATCGGCCGTCTTGCTGCTACAGTACATGGAGAACAGCACTCGAAGAGATTACTCGCCCGTATGATAGGGTAGTCAGGTTGTATGGCTAAGGGTACGGTTGATCCTCCTTAGTTAGTGCCCTGAAACACTAGGCCGAGTACTACTGTCGGACCCTTATGTATATTGCGATCTGTAGCACCTGACACTCCTCGAGACCATATTTCCCTTCTCTATCTCTGGATCACGCATAATCTCTGCCAAATCAGATCTCTCAAGTGGGGGTTTTATAGCAGCAGCAGCAATCAGTCTCTCCGATCAGCCATTCAGATCTCTCAGATCCATCAGATCTACCATCCAGATTTGAGTAGTTGTGTGGGTTCCTATACCTAGGCGTAATTTTCGCAGGAATTTTGGCAGCATTGACATTTTGGAGATTCGGCAACTGCAGTATTCCTAAGCGAGTAAAACTCTGTTAGTAAAAAAGGGGTTTGAGACCCCCCGGAGCACTTATTGGTGACTTAGCCCATAAGAATCAGGACGACGAGCTGAGCAAGAGGGTACCATTCAATTGTAGTGCCAAAAAAATTCAGGCGGTCCCAAATTTCAAGTACATCAGATCGGTGCATGGTAGAAACTAGAGCTCAAGCCATGGCCAATGAGAAGATCGATAAACTTGAACAATCCTTGAAAGAAATCCAAGACCAACTGGCGACAATAACTAACACACTCTCTAAGGGCAAGGCGGAAGCCCGCGAGGTGGTGTATATTGGCAATGAACACAGTGAGGGTGAGTCTAGCCACTCTCTTCACCTCTGGGGCACCCACCAACAATCCCGTTTGCAACCACCCAAGCTGGATATGCATAAATTTGATGGTTCTAACCCGACAGCATGGGTAGCACAAATGCAGCAGTATTTCAATCTGAATTACATCTTAGATAATGAGACTTAGCTTATGGTAGGGAGCATGTACTTGGACAATGAAAGATGGAAATGGTGGCAATGGCATCAACGTTGCAATGGAAGGCCTTGACTTGGGACACCTTCAAAAAAGCTCTTATAGATCGCTTTGACCATGACTTTGCTTTTTTGGGTCGTCTCACTAAGCTCCGACAGACTGGCACAGTGGATGAATATATTACAGTCTTTGAAGCCTTAGCTTTCCGCACTATGGGTCTCTTAGATGAGTTCTACACGGAATGTTTTATCAGTGGTCTAAAGAGGCCATACAAGCTCACGTCTGACTACACCACCCCCCCACATGGTTGGAAGCTTGCAAGGTAGCTGATAAGTTGAACGTGCATTAGCGGCCCAGTCCAATCACCCAAATTTCACCACCAAGGGTCACCCCCCACAGTCTCATAACACTACTCAAACACTTAAGGTTCAAAAGGTGTCACCTGCAGAAATGGCAGAAAGACGAAAGTAGGGATTATGTTACTACTGTGATGAAAAATACTCCCCCGGTCATAAATTCAAGGAGCCCAAATTCTTTCAAATTGATGCCACTGATCACAGCTCATCGGAGGAAGCCCCACCATTTGAGGAAACTAAGGAGGAAGAAGAGGACAACCAGAAGGACAATGTCCCTGACGAACCAATTATTTCGCTGCATGCTTTGGTAGGGATTTCTTCACCTCAAACTCTCAAAATTAGAGATTTTATTAAGCATCACCCAGTAGTAGTCCTAATTGATAGTGGAAGTACACATAATTTTATCCATCAAAAAATCGCAGAAGTAGTGCATTGTTTTGTACGAGCAGTTTCTAACTTCCAAGTCCAAATTGCGGATGGGGGAACAATGAAATGTGACAGCCACTGTGAAAATGTCAAACTTCAAATGGGTGATTATCAGTTGAAGACCCACATGTTTTCCATACACATGGGAGGGTGCGACATTGTCCTCGGTGTTGAATGGCTTCGCACACTTGGGCCAATCACAATGGATTTCCAGGAGTTATATATGAGCTTTAAGCAAAACAGCTACACACATACCCTCCGTGGACTCCAGGCAGGAGCTCCCTCTATCATCAACTCACATAGGATGGAAAAATTGTTAAAAAAGGGCTATCATGGAATTATAGATCAAGTTAATGCCATCCAGGCTGTCGAACCCAATTCTCTTCTGATTCATCCTGAGATGCAACAGATTTTAAATAACCATATGCCAGTCTTTGACAAGCCTCATGAGCTTCCACCCTCGAGAGGGGAACATGATCATAGCATCACTTTGGTTCTAGGGGCCCAACCACCAAATGTGCGCCCATATAGATATCCATCGCCCAAAAGAATGAAATAGAAAAAATAATCAAGGAACTTTTGGAAGCAGGCGTCATTCGTCCTAGCATTAGTCCTTATTCATCACTAGTGGTCATGGTGCTCAAGAAAGATGGGGAATGGCGTATGTGTCCAGACTTTATGGTCCTCAATAAGTTGACAGTCAAAGATAAATTTCCCATCCCGGTTGTTGATGATTTGCTGGATGAACTAAATGGGGCTCAATTCTTCACTAAGCTGGATCTTCGCTCAGGCTACCACCAAATTCGCATGAAAGAAGTCGACATTCCAAAGACTGCTTTCAGAACTCATGAAGGCCATTATGAGTTCTTGGTCATGCCATTTGGTCTTTGTAATGCCCCATCTACTTTTTAGAGCCTTATGAACCACCTCCTCAAACCATATCTCAGAAAATTTGTCCTCATTTTCTTCGATGACATCCTCATCTACAGTTGCACTTGGGCCGCACATCTTCAGCATGTAGATCTGCTCTTGCAACTACTCTGCAAGCATAAATTATTTGTTAAGATGTCCAAGTGTTCTTTTGGCATGGAAGAAGTTGAGTATTTGGGCCACATTGTGGGGCGTGAAGGTGTTAGGGTGGACCCCAAAAAGATCCAGGCAATGCAGGATTGGCCTCAACCTAAGACCTTGAAGAGCCTGAGAGGATTTTTGGGTCTCACAGGATACTATCACAAATTTGTCCGCAATTATGGTCGCATTGCGAAGCCCCTCACTCAAATCCTCAAGAAAAATTAATTCCTTTGGAATGATGAAGCACAATAGGCCTTTACATCTTTCAAAAATGCCATGTGTTCCACTCCAGTCTTAGCACTACCCGACTTCACCAAATATTTTGTCATTGAATGTGATGCTTCAGGTATGGGTATTGGGGCGGTCTTAATGCAGGAAGGTGGACCCTTGGCCTTCACAAGCCAACAACTAAGTGGGAAGAATATGGGACAATCTACCTATGAGAAGGAAATGATGGCCATCTTACATGTAGTAGATACCTGGCGACCTTACTTATTGGGGCGACGTTTCCAAATCCACACAGACCATCACAGTCTTAAATATTTTTTGGAGCAATGCCTATTCTCACCATAACAAAATAAACGGCTCGCCAAAATGCTACGATATGATTATGAGATCATTTACAAGAAAGGGCGCGAAAATATTGTAGCAGATGCATTATCTCGCCAATTTGAGGAGGAAAGTACCCTGCTTGCAATTTCCCTTCCCATTCCAGAATGGATTAAAGAAGCTTGCAGGGAATGGTTTTCACATCCCGGGCTCTCCCAACTCATTACTCAATTGCAGGCAGATCCAAATTCCACCAAGGGCTACTCGTGGCAGGATGAGATTCTTCGCTACAAGGACAGAGTCGTAATATCACCAACATCCACCCTCAAAAGCCACATTTTGGTGGAGTTGCACTCATCCCCCACTGCAGGACATTCAGGTTTTCAAAAGACGTATGCTCGCACTAGAAGATCATTTTTTTGGACAGGCATGAAAAATGACATTCTTACTTTTGTAGGGGAATGTGATGTCTGCCAGCGCCACAAAGGGGAGACAATCAAAGCACCAGGCACATTACAAACATTGCCCATCCCGGCATCAATATGGATGGAGGTTTTTATGGATTTCATTACAGGTCTTCCAAAGTCAGGAAACAAGTCAGTCATCATGGTGGTTGTGGACCGACTTTCTAAGTATGCTCATTTTTGCACCCTACCCCACCCTTTTACACCGAATTTGGTTGCTCAATCTTTCATGGATCAGATCTTCAAATTGCATGGCATGCCCACTTCTATTGTGTCTGATCATGACCCGATATTCACCAATAATTTTTGGCAGGAACTCTTCAGGCTACAAGGTACCCAACTAAAACTCAATACTTCCTATCATCCACAAACGGATGGTCAAACTGAAGCAGTCAACAAATGTCTGGAAACCTACCTTAGGTGTTTCACTTCAGAAAAGCAACATCTTTGGGTACAGTGGTTACCTCTAGCTGAATGGTGGTATAACACCAACTATCATGCCACTTCCAAAGTGACTCCCTATGAATCAGTTTATGGTCAACTCCCTCCTTCCCCTACTTCTTATATCAAGGGGTGCTCAAAGGTGCAAGCAGTGGATCAACTCCTACAGAACCGCACAACCATGCTTGCCCATCTTAGAGAGAATCTTCATCAAGCTCAAAACCGCATGAAGCAACAGGTAGATCAGCATTGCTCAGAATGCCAATTTCAAGAAGAGGATCAAGTATTTTTGAGGCTACAACCTTATAAGCAAACATCACTCAAAGACAAGGGTTATCAAAAACTATCTCCAAAATTCTACAGACCGTATCAAGTACTTCAGCACATTGGAGAAGTGGCCTACAAGCTAGCTTTGCCACCCATTGCAAAAATCCATCCAGTTTTCCATGTCTCATGCCTCAAGAAAGTGATTGGGAACAATTTCAAAATTCAAACTAGTCTACCTGAATTGGATGAAGAAGGGTCAATCTGGCTCCAACCTGAACAGGTCCTAGACACACGAGAGCGGCACCTGCGTGGCCACATGATCAAGGAAGTCCTCGTCAAGTGGAAAGACACCTCTCCGGAAGATGCAATCTAGGAACTAGCCACTATTCTTCAGCATTTTTCGCAGCTTTAGCCATGAGGACAAGGCTATTCTTAAGGGGGAGGGCATGTTAGGTTCCCACCCTAACCCCCTTATTTATGTAGTAGGATCAAGTCATAGTTATAGTTAAGTAAAGAGTCAATAAAGCCCATATTAATAATTGTAAGTGGTAAACCCGCATTTAATGACGGGACCACAGTTAGTTGCAAATGGGCCATGGTATTAGATAGATGATATTAATAAGAACCATGGTATTGCATGTATGAGTCATATATAAAGGATAAATACTCCCTCCGAGGATCATTGTGTCTTATCTTGTAATCGAGCTCCGCTCTATTGGAGGTTGCCCCCTCGAAGAGGCAAGTGAACTTTGCTCTCTGAATAATAAAATACATGTTGTTATTTCTCACTGTTCTATGTTCTAGGTATATTTTTGCGCATATTTGGTATTCTTGTATCATCTTGCAGGTTAAGAGCATAACACATTGTCAAATGTGTGTTACAGAAAGGGGCCTATGAACTTATTGACTATGAGGTCAATCCTTTAAACAATCCCCGAAATGGGCTTTATCTCAAAAAGTACTATGCTTAGGTCATCTTGCATGGTTACTTTTGTACAATAGTGTGTTATTCATTTTTGTACAGTGTGGTTTGGTGTGTTGTTTTGCAAGCAACTTTCCTGCTTATTATGTTTTTGCCTGCTTTGCAGATGTCGGTGTCTCCTCACATTGGTTTTGTTGATGGTGCTTGCCATAGTACTCAAAATCTATCATCTGCGGCATGGGCCATTTATGACCCCCATGGTGATTTGATCGATCTTCAAGGTATATGTCTAGGTTGAACAACTAATAACATCGTTGAGTATAGCGCAGTTATCGAATTGTTGTCAGAAGCTATCGCTCTTGGCATCCAAGAATTGGTTGTCAACCTTGATTCACAACTTGTCGTCCTTCAACTCAATGGGCAATATTCCATCAGAAACCCTCAGATATTGAGAATGTATCTATGTATTCATCTACTGGAAAGAAATTTTGATTACATTACATATCATCATATTCCTAGACACATGAATACATTGACATATGCATTAGCTAATCATGTGTTGGATAGAAATTTGCGAAACATGTAAAAACTCAAAAATAAAAACATCTGTACCATAGTAAGCAAGGAAGTAAAAAATATATAGATATATATATCTGTGTGTGTGTGTGTGTGTGTGTGTGTGTGTGTGTGCGTGCTTGTAGTGTTTGTCATACATCAAAACCTCAAAAAATAATATGTGTGTTCAAAATACATTGGTGGCTCGCAGGCCTAAAAAATGTGGAATGCTAGACCTATGCACTAAACAACATGATGCTCATGGTAGCATGTAATTGCTCGGACTACGCGAGTCAGCAGTCGACGAATCCAATCTAATACCCCCACCGTATGCCTCTGGTACTAGCATGGGACATCACCCATCCGGGCATACTCTAGGATCCCATGGGTCAATCCCTCAAGATTCCGTGCGATCTCCTCCTCGTTGTCACTTCCCTCCTGATAAGGAGTGACCTTGAACTGCCGAGCAACACGCCTGGAAATCAGGGACATCCTGGCAGGGCATTCTGGTCCAACATCTGCATTCATAAAATCAAAATTTCATGAACACATATATCTCAAAAACAATAAAAAAACATCAAAAATTAAAAATTGTTTTTTTTTTACCTCCATCATCATAATCCTCCCCCTCTGGGAGTGGCATATCCAGATCTCCGCAGAATTCAGTACCACTGTAAGGCCAATCCTCCACTATGATCAACTATCGTTGTAGCCACGAGAAAAAGGTGGGCTTATAGGACATCTATTGGCCCCCGGTAATCCTAGGCATCAATGCACTCCAACAGACCATCCGTGGGTCTCGTGGCATTGGCGGTTCCACCTTAGCCAGTTGGTAGTGGAATAGCGGAACCCACTCCAAGAAGAAGGTCACTAGCACAGACTCGTAGCAAAACTGCTTCAGGTTTCCCACCTTAGCTTTTGATAGCTGGCGCTTCATGTTGACTTTCATAGCTTCCGCCCAGTTGAAAATAGTGGGCGTTGTACAGTCGATAGCATATTGAAACTTTGACTTGTTGGTCTCATGTTGTGCTTGGGCCCCAGCCACTCTATTGATGGTCAATAGTAACACTCTCAACACAAGATCTCGAATAATCATAATCTCGATCTTGCCACTTTTTGATTTGAGTGCTTCTAGGCAATGTTTTGCAAGTAGCATGGTCACACTTGCCCCAATCGGCCTTGACCCATATATATTGACTGGCTCCCCTCTCCAGGACAGTCCTATGATGAAATAAATGTCTGAAGTTTCCAACTCCAGCTCTTGGTCACCAATGATGAAAATTTCCCGATTCACATCCCAGAGATTGATCAGATACCGTAGCAATTCGGGTTGAGCCCATAGACAGAGGGTGATTTTTTTTGTTTCCAAAACATCCTCATGAAATCCAAAAAATGGATAAAAATAGGTGAAATAAGTATGAAAATGGAGCTTAAGGTCTTGGCTCTTACCTGCAACTAACGGCTCGGTGAATGACCTCCTAGATCTCCTACAATCTGCTCCAAAAAAATTAGGGCACAAGTGGGTAAAAATCTCTTCACACAAAGGTAAAATGGTAAATGGTAAAAAATAATTACTTTTGCCTCCTTTTATTCATTTTTTCATGAAATATTAGGGGTTTTAAGTATTTTTGACCTATTTTGCCTAAGAACTGGATAATGCATTTACCTTTTTGTGCAGCGACAAGTGACGGATTGTCGATGATGGTACTGGAGTCACGTTTCAGCTCTTTTCTCAACTCGTAAAACTCAAATGAAAATATCGCCGAGTATTTTTCCCTTTTTGACTCGTAAAAGAGAATAAAAATGGGGGGTTCACTTTCAAGGTCTTTTTCGACTCTTTAAGCATGAAATATTGTCGAGCTCTTGTCATTTTGAATGCGTTAAAGGCTGTGAAATGTCATTCACCCAGTATACGTTTACCCCTTTTTCGGGTTGGGATGAACTATTTACGAAAAAGGTACTCCTTGACTGAAATGGTCAAGTGGTTCTCTCAAGTATCATTTTCTACCTTTTTGGGCTCGAGAGACACAAATGTACGAAAAGGGCCCTTGAGGAGTTTTCTTTTCTGTTTCCTTTTCAAACTCTCTAAACATGAAAAAGATATCGAGTTACACATTTGTCGAACTCTTTAAAACATTAAACGACATTGGATTCGTCACCATGACGAAAGTGAGCTTCTCCTTCCTAGGGCTCATTAAACTTCCTAGGATGGATTCTCCTGAAGGATGAACTTACAGTGCAAGCACATGCTATCCCCTTCAAGATTGTGATAAAAAATAATTAGGGTACCTGCTAGAAATGGTGGGGGGAAATTGGAAATTTTATCAATCATGTCGACTGCTCACTCTTGAACATGATACTTTCTACTTTGTGTCGGGTTGGATATCTTCCTTTTCATTATTGACCTTCCTAGGTTGGGTCATTTATTTTTCCTTCCATTTGATCTCTGCCACATGTTATAGACATTTTTGTGCCTTACAGCATGAAGCATGAAATGTCAATAATCTAAGGGATCCAAAGTCCCTAAACATGTTGTTCCTACCCCTAGAGGAATAAGGTCAACAAACCACAGCACTGAATATCAGTTCTCCACCTGAAAACACTCAAAAACAAGCTAATTCTGGATCATGTCAACTGCTCCACTGAGCATCTGCGCTGAATGTCAACTGCTCCACTGTGTACCTGTGCTGAATGTCAACTGCAAAGAAGGCTACCTGCGCTGGGCGAGTTTGGCCAAGTGGCACAGTCATTCCTCAAGGTGTCAATGCCCAGGAAGGTTCCAAAATGACACTTGGATCAGAGAATTCGACTGGTGATGAGTAAGAGGGTCTAGATCTCCAAGTGGAAGCAAGAACCTCCAAGTGGA
Source organism: Pinus tabuliformis (assembly GCA_031772625.1). Taxonomy (NCBI): domain Eukaryota; kingdom Viridiplantae; phylum Streptophyta; class Pinopsida; order Pinales; family Pinaceae; genus Pinus; species Pinus tabuliformis. The sequence goes on from CM062815.1 coordinate 1,029,713,423, forward strand.
CTCAAGAACTGAAGAATAACTGAAGTGGGAGAGGACACTAGTCAGCTTCATGCCAAGCTCAAGCTGACTCATCCTTTCTCCAAAACTCCTATATATAGAGCTCTCTCATGAGGTCTAGGGAGGCTGGAATCTTGTGAATGTAAGGAAGTGCTGTTGGTTTGAGTATAGAACTATTGGGTGATTTTCTTTGAAGGAGGTGAAGAGGAGATTTATTTCTGCTGGGAGGTGATGCTGGATTGGGCCTTTTATGGTTGTATCACTTCCTGAACTTTACTTCTTCCATTAATAAAGCATTTGAGGTTCTTCTATATACATGTGTTTCAATGATGTGTTGCTATACTTGTATATTTGATTTATTCTAATCCTTGAATCAATTATGAATGTATGCTTCTTGTAGTTTCCCTCTCTTGCCATTTTGCAGGATCTTAGTGTAGCTGGGCCAGTGAAAGAGCAAGGAGCTGGGAGCAAGTAGCAAAGAGAGAAGATTGGATCAATCATTAGCGGAAGACATCGGTTAGTGGATCTCTTTCTCCCCTCTCTTACATCTCATAAAGAAGTAATCTCGAATAGCTTTGCTTTGATTGTTGCTGAGGTACTATCACCCTTAGAGTGGGATAGGGTCATTCCGTATTGGATACTTTTCCCAACAAAAAATTGGCGACTCCACTGGGGATCGTATCTTGTTGGTTGTTTGTGTTTTTGCTATTCATTTCATAAACACAGGGAGTACCGAATCGAATTGCATTTGGAGCTTTCAAATGCAAAGTAGAGGGCAACTACTCTAGCTCAGTTTCTGGGCATGTTTATGATTTGAAGAGCTGATCCACAAGGACTTTGAACAGCTCTTAGTGATAGCTTTTCATCCTCCTTTTCATCCCTTAGTGTGTACTTGATTGATAGCTTCTGATTTGGCCAAAAATTGTGAATTTTTTAGCGATCTGTGACCCGGAAACTGAGAAAAATGAAAGTTTATCTCTTCATTGCAGGCACTGTGAAGGCAGTCTTCATTTTAGCGCAGTTCCCGAAGGGGCTACCTGCGCTGAAGGTCAAACTGCCAGTGTACTACCTGCGCTGAACCAGTTTTGCCTAGTGCTACTGGGGTTCCTTGCTGTTCATTGCCCTGTTTTCATCCTTGTTTTTACAGCCTGTTGTCAGTCAATGTACCTATCTGAAACCAACTTTCCTTGCCACTATTCCGCCTCGGTTGTATAAAGAAACTGTATTTGTTCTTTGTGTATTTCTTACATCATTTGCAGTTTCCCATAACGAAAAGTGAACTAGTCTTGCTGTGGCCTCTTAGATCTAGACCTGTGATAAGTGTCGTTTTGATCTTAAGAGTTAGTTTGTTTGTTGTTCATAGCTGATTGAGCTTTTTGCTTTCGTCATATGGTTTGAATTTATATATTTCTAGTGTCGAAACAAGTAAATCTTAAGGTGTCTTTTGATTTTGGACAAGCTTGTTTGCTTTCACTTGAAATCGAATTCAAAGTTATACAACGGCTTTCTTTTTGTATTACATCAACATTAAGAAAGAGAAAAGAAATACTTGCATTGTGCATGTGCATTTTGACAGCTTACATGTTGATTTAGGAAAAAGTGCATTAGTGTGTGCTCTATGATCTGTGTGAAAAGATGATGTCTTTCTTTTCCCTCAGTAGTTAAGATTTTCAAAGTTGAAAGATTGAAAAGCTTGCTTATCATCTTAGACTGCATTTAGGAGTGTTATCATACATCTCGTGGTGATCCATAAAGGCAAACTGCTAAACAAGATCAACCTTAAAATAAATTGAATTTACATAACAACGCATTGAAACATAACGCAAACACATAGAGGTCTAAGCTAGAGACGTGTTCTGGCGTCATTAAACGTGATATCTTAGCGTTGAGTGGTTGGGTGATTCATCCACGGTGAAGCGATAAGTATCAATACGGACTTGTGCTCCCACGTACCGTCGCGTATATATTGGGAAACCCCTATAGGAACAAAGCCTTTATCCATAGGAAGCTGTGTCGGCCGCCCTACTGATCGCAATGCAGTGAACACAGCATTCACGAAGATCGACCACTCGTACCGTAAAACGTATTCTGTGGTTTTGCGAAAAGTTTGGCACACCCTCTGCCTAGAACTCCAGAGTAGTTTCTTTTGGCCTTTTTCAAACTCTATAACTGAAAAAGTCCACCCGAGCATTTGTCACTTCAGGCTCGTTAAAACATCGAAGGAGACTAGAGTCATCTTTAGCTTTTTCTCGACTCTTAAAAAGTGAAAAAGCAAGTTGTGTCTAAAGCATCGTTATAAAATTTATTTTAAACGGAACATAATCACCTCTTATTCCTGCGTTGATCTTTAGGTTGAGAACATGGAACGCCCCAACCAAGGAATTCCACATGATGGAAATCCTAGTCCTTTCTCCTCTTGGGGAGAAGTTGGTGCGCCCCACATGGCCACATTGTCGCTTCCAGGACTAACATTTGGCCTGCCAATTTGGCTATTCTCAACCAATGTAGTTCAGAACACCATGGTTCCTGAACAATCGAGTCAACAGTTAGATCAGTCTAGAGCTGCCCACCAGCCTTCTACTTCCTATAACTCTTCCTCCGATCCTTCATCTTCGCAAGGTAGAGCCGGCAAAAGCCAAGCTCCCATGGAGAAGAAGGAGAAGAAGAAGAGAGAGAAGAAGAAGAAGGAGCCTAAGGCGACTGGGGGCAAGCAAAAGACATCTGACAAAATTCCACACACAGCACAGACCGGGCCTAAATCGCCATGTGTCATATGTAAAGGAGACCACTTCCATAGAGATTGTCCCTGTATTCCCCGGATACTAAGGGACTGGTCCCCTCGTTTGCACAATTCGGGAGCATCAACCTCTGATAGCCATGTTGAATGCTTACCGTCGACCAGCGAAAGTGAAGGTTCAAGACAAAGAGGAGGAGCAAGATCCCCCTACAGACTGTGTGAAGGCGATCACGCCATCCACCGTTGTCCCTTCTTAGATGAAGCGAAGAGAGTTTTGGAAGATCGCCCAGTTTCACCGTTGAGACTTCCTCCTGGATACAAAAAACTCGTGCCAAGTCCTTCGTTGGTTGAAAATACAGCTGGCCCGCTCAGGTGGTCAGCTGAAGCGTCAGTCATTGAAAATGAACCTACTGAATCCAGACCAGACGAAAGTCTAAAGGTCGAAACGACAGTTGACCCGGTTCCGCCTTCAGAGGTTTCATCTTCAAATGACACCGTCACTGAAGATTCATCTTCAAATGACACCCTCACTGAAGAGAATAAGGATGACACCATCCAGATTCTTTTCATCAACACAGACTCTGATGAGCATCAGGGCAATGCGCCCATTCCCTTATCGCAGGAAGGAACATCGTCAGGGTCGTATCCGGCCGTGTATTCGGTCCCACCACCAAGTAACCTGGTTGTGTCCTTTGATTGGAACCAACTAGGCAGACCCCGGTTACCAGCCAGTATACCATTCAGAATCATCGTCCAAATATACAGAATGGTAATGGCTGGAACTATCATTGATGAAGGGGCATCTGTGAGTATCCTTTCCTCTATTGCTTGGAAAGCACTGGGTTCCCCGGCGCTTTTTCCTGAGATAAGAAATCTCTCGGGTTTCGATAAAGGAACCAGTCGACCATTAGGGATCCTCCCCAATGTGCCTGTTACATTGAAAGGGAAGACCGTTCAAATGAACGTGATGGTAGTTCAAGGACCCTTGGATTATAACCTACTCCTTGGACGAGACTATATATATTGCATGGGAGCTATAGTCTCCTCACTCTTTAGAGTAATGTGTTTTCCACACGAAGGAAGGATGGTCAAGCTCGTAGACCAACTTTCATTTCCGGGATCACGCATCGCAAATAGTCACATACCAACCCTGAATGGTCTATTCAATCAAGAAATGTCTCCACCCCCAGTCCTCCTTCCCGATGAGTGCGAGTGATTCGGAAAGATGGGACTGGAACCCAGGGGGCATGCATCCTGGTCTGCTTCGGGCAGAAGAAACCTTAGGTATAAGATAGAATTTCCGCGAGAGAATATGACTAGTCCGTACCCCGTCCGTGGATGGAAGAGGGGTTGTTCTGGAATAGGATTCTTTTGTCAAGGTTACTTGTTTGACAAAGGTCATTCACCATTGTCTACTTCGGTAGACGGTGCCGAAGAAATGTTTTCGTTTGAAGAAGTTAACAAAACAATCTTTGGGTAACCAGAAAGAGGCAAGCCTCCCTCAATAACACATATGTTTTGTCTTTGAGTAGTGTTCTTCTCTTGTCGCAAGTAGCTGCTCTCTTGTCGCAAGTAGCTGTTCTCTTGCGATCTTGCAAAAGAGCTGTCAAAAGTTGGGCTGACGGGAAGACAAGTACCGCATAAGACCTGTTAAAAATAACAAGAAGACAAGTATCGTTAACATTAGACTAGCAATACGACAAGTAGCTGTGAACACCCAAAGAAAAGTAGAGGTGGGGGAGAGGAGGGGCAGCCTTGAAATTGTATTTTATACCTGGGGGCATGCAAACCTTTTGGAGTGCAAGCAAAGAGCGGTTATTTATCTGTTTTTTGGATTAATCGTTTCCGAACTTGCATAAAGAAAGGATGAGAGGGAGCATAGCTTTGGTAAGGCGCGAGCTCTATAAAAAATGGGATCTTACGGGAGACATTTCTTATCTTATGACTGGTATATCGAGCAGTTTTACCGCGGAATTTATGCTCGTTAAAAAATAGAAAAGCGAGATCCGAGCAGTTTTAGTACATAGTTCATGCTCGTTAAAAAATAAACATAAGATCGAGCAGTTTTAACGCGGAATTTATGCTCGTTAAAAAATAGAAAAGTGGTTGTGAGTAAAAGTTTCCTCCAGAGTTCAAGCTCATTAAAAAATGAACCTATCCCGGTAAATAACCATTGTGATCGTAAATTTATTAGCCATAAAAAGCCTTGGTCGTGTTTTGCACCTGCCACCTCCATTCCATTTGGCCAATCGTTCACCTCCATATGATTGTTTACCTATTTTGAGGAACAGCTGCGAAGAGTGATTTCACCTAGCCATCCTTGTGACACTGCCGTGATTGGAAAATTCCAACCTGTACCTGGAATCTGCTGCTATCCCTGTTTATCACTCGTTCCTCAAAAGACGAGTCTTCTTTGAGCTCTTTTCATCTGACTCGTAAAATATGAAAAGTTTGCCGAGTTTTGGCCTTCCAGCTCGTTAAAGTGACCGGAAGAGCTATCCCTCCTCTAGATTTTAATCTTTTTGGACCTGAGGGATTATTACACAAAAAGGTCGAGCGCTTGTTTTATTCGGCTCGTTAAAGTTATCAAAAACTCATCCCTTCTGTATGGTTTTATACTTTTTCGGACTTAAGGGATTAGATGGCGAAAAATGAATTTTGGAGTTAACTTTCTGTACCTTTTCAGACTCTCTAAAAATGAAAAGGACCGAGTTTTCCTTGTCGTTAGACTCGTTAAAATGATTAAATAGCGACAAACTTGTCTTTAGACGAGAACGAGTTTCCCTATCGCTAGGCTCGTTAAAACATAGCGATGGGCTTGCCCGAAGGGCAGGTTATAGAACAAGCATATGTTATCCTCCTCAAGCTTGACAAAAATAAAGAGGTACTGGTCAGAAATGACTGGGGAAAAATTGGGAGAACCTCAAAGCTTTAATGGTAGCAAGTCGCTCTTGAACATGACACTTTTCCTCCGTATCACATCGGGTTGGGTTGTTTCATTCACCGGTCTCATCACCATGGTCTTCGCCAAACCATCCACATTTGGGGTAATGCTACCGATCCATCGCATCAGTGTCGTTATATGTTCAAGAGATGTTGTTCAGAAAGAGTCAACCGTGTCCCATCCACTGCGATACATTATCCTTCATCCACCCGTGATCGCCACCCTGAATCATATGTCACAGATTGTTTTCACCTCCACTAAAATCATTAGCTCCGTTCCGTGTCACTGATGTGGGATTCATTAAGGCCCTCCTTTGACGGATCGCTTCTTGTCGACTTCAGCTCATTATCCAAGAAGTTGATCTAGGAACACCCCCCTCAGTACTTTGAAGCTTGCATGCCTCAATGGCAAGTTTCTCACTTCCAGCGACAGGTATACATCAATGACCTTCGACCAGAAGATTTTGCATGGTGTTCGATGCCAAGTCCTTTATTCACACCACGTGAATTGTACTACAGTACCTTGAGGGTCATTATCATTATTGGTGATTCCTCTCGCGCTTGTTAACGGTTTACATCATTGGCCGGTAATCAAGCGATGTCTTTCCATGTTCGACTTCAGCGCAATTCTCACATGGATCGACTTGTACTTAGAGTGAAGATCGAATGAGTTTGAAGACCCCAGATCTAGTTTCATCCATCCGGGCTGCGATATATATTCGGGAAATATAAAGACATTTGACATGTACATCATTACAGCAGATGATCATCCTACTCAAAGGATGATAATTTCAGCAGAGAATTATCAGTCTACCATCAGACGATCGTCTGTTCTATGTACCAAAATGAATTTATAAAGCTGGGCATGGGAATGCCTGCCTCAGCTAGATCATGAAAGCAGAATGAAAAATAATGTATTGTATTGTATTTGATTACAGGTCACCTCTCAGCGATTGAATGAACTTCGGATCCTCCTGATAAAGCATTTCACCCATTAAACGGCCTCATACTTTAGGGGGCAACTGTTATAGACATTTTTGTGCCTTACAGCATGAAGCATGAAATTTCAATAATCTAAGGGATCCAAAGTCCCTAAACATGTTGTTCCTACCCCTAGAGGAACAAGGTCAGCAAACCACAGCACTGAATATCAGTTCTCCACCTGAAAACACTCAAAAACAAGCTAATTCTGGATCATGTCAACTGCTCCACTGAGCATCTGCGCTGAATGTCAACTGCTCCACTGTGTACCTGCACTGAATGTCAACTGCAAAGAAGGCTACCTGCACTGGGCGAGTTTGGCCAAGTGGCACAGTCATTCCTCAAGGTGTCAATGCCCAGGAAGCTTCCAAAATGACACTTGGATCAGAGAATTCGACTGGTGATGAGTAAGAGGGTCTAGATCTCCAAGTGGAAGCAAGAACCTCCAAGTGGACTCAAGAACTGAAGAATAACTGAAGTGGGAGAGGACACTAGTCAGCTTCATGACAAGCTCAAGCTGACTCATCCTTTCTCCAAAACTCCTATATATAGAGCTCTCTCATGAGGTCTAGGGAGGCTGGAATCTTGTGAATGTAAGGAAGTGTTGTTGGTTTGAGTATAAAACTATTGGGTGATTTGCTTTGAAGGAGGTGAAGAGGAGATTTCTTTCTGCTGGGAGGTGATGCTGGATTGGGCCTTTTATGGTTGTATCACTTCCTGAACTTTACTTCTTCCATTAATAAAGCATTTGAGGTTCTTCTATATACATGTGTTTCAATGATGTGTTGCTATACTTGTATATTTGATTTATTCTAATCCTTGAATCAATTATGAATGTATGCTTCTTGTAGTTTCCCTCTCTTGCCATTTTGCAGGATCTTAGTGTAGCTGGGCCAGTGAAAGAGCAAGGAGCTGGGAGCAAGCAGCAAAGAGAGAAGATTGGATCAATCATTAGCGGAAGACATCGGTTAGTGGATCTCTTTCTCCCCTCTCTTACATCTCATAAAGAAGTAATCTCGAATAGCTTTGCTTTGATTGTTGCTGAGGTACTATCACCCTTAGAGTGGGATAGGGTCATTCCGTATTGGATACTTTTCCCAACAACACCACGTCATCATGAACACCAATCCAATGGATCCAAAAGCTGCCAAACTCCGGAGTTGTGTCGCCGATATGTTCAAGAGTTAGTCATTTTGCAGTTACACTTACTCTTGATTCTCTTGTCATTTGAAATCATTTGCATCCCTTTGTCTCGTGTCGATGATGTGGGATACATCATGGCCCTCCTTCGACACGGTCGCTTCCTGTCGAATTCAGCTCATCATCCAGGAAGTTGACTGAGAGACTCCCTTCCAGTACCTTAGATCTTGCATGCCCTAATGTCAAGTTCTTCACACTCGAAGACAAGCTCACATCATTGGCTTTCGATTGGGTGATTTCATGGGTGTTCGACATCAGTTCCTTTATTCACATTCCTTGAATTGTGTTGCCGGTACCTTGAGAGCCACTGTCATTATTGGTGGCTTCTCTCGCGCTTGTTAACGGTTCACATAATTGACCAGTAATCAAGTGACTTCTTAGCATGTTCTACTTCAACACATTCATTCACATGTTAGGATTTGTACTTTTATCAGTTCGTTTGGAGCGCAAGACCCTGGGCTCAAATTACACAAGTTCGGGTTGCAAGGCAATGTGGCATGATCATGTTGATATACATGTCTCTTTCAGATGGATGGTTGTGACCATACCATGAGTTGTTATATGTGATCCTTCTCATTATTGGATGGTTGCGACCATACCTTGGTTTCGTTATGATCCTTTCTATTGGATGGTTGCGCCCATGCCTTGGATCCATTTACATGATCATTCTCTGGATGGTTGTGTCCATACCACAATTCATGTATCATTATTTAGAGTTTTCAGTGATGTATATGTATCTATGCTTGCTTGCAGGTTTTCCGATGACAAACTCTAGTTCCCATTTTCCACTTGTAAAGAATTTCACCCCTCACTCTAGTTTGGCCTTCATGCTTTAGGGGGCATCTGTTACACAAAATTTTGTCACTGTCCCTGTACTCCCCATCCATGATCCTGGAGGACCTCTACAGTGAACCCGACATGCTTTCCCATCATGAAGAAACTCCTAGTATGTCCCTCTTCATGAGTAGAATAATTCCCTTTGCATCATTTCTCAAGAATATTCCTTTTATCTCAATTTACAAGACCAGTGCTACTGACCAGTTTCCTCCTCGCCCCGATTTGCAAAGACTAAAACTAGCCCTTGCACCGTACAGAGCGACTGAGCCCTTTTCCAGTTGTGTCGATCCTCTTTTGGAAGGTTTTTTAAATAAGGAGCCGAAGCTTCCATGTCTAGAAGCTTCGTAACGGAAGTTTGGTAGATGGTTGGGCCGGATGGGGCCAAGGAAGTCAGTTTGGGCTCCTTTCCCCTATTAGGATGGAACAACCTCAAGAGATAAGACCTTCTCCCATGATGAGAGGAGGACATGCACAAGTGACTAAGGAATTTGCAAGAAGCTCCAGGGAGGACATGCACAAGTGACTAAGGAATTTTCACTGAATTTCACAGGGCTAAACTCAAAGGTTGGCATGTTGGAATTGCAGGTCTCACCAGACATGATATCCACAGTTACAGAAATACCAAGAGGGCAAGAAAATTGGTTCAAGAATTTCAAATTTGACATGAATCCATGCAAAGAATTTCTAAAACAGGAGTTCATTAACTCAGATTTGAGCAAGTCTATTCCTAGAAGTTATGTTAAAGAATCATATGCTCAATTGCTTACTTGTATACAGAAGTATCTGACCTGTGAAGGGAGATATAACAAAGTGTATTCATACCATTTTAAATTGATGTTGCATTTCACAGGGAAAACATCTATTGATCTACCTTTTTATTTGTTTCACAGCCTAAGTAAAATGTGTGATAAGGTACAACTGAGAAAGGAAGCCTGTGAGACTTCACTATTACACCATGGCTTGGTTAAGTTAATGGTTCTGCATGAACTCCGGAGGGTAGGCAGAGACTGGGACACATTCATATTCATGTCCGGTTTCAAGAGCAAGACCGGTCTCAGCCCTCTAGCGGCAAAAGAACCTTCAACAACAACCAGTCCTCAAACAGAAACAAGAGCCAAGAGGGTTTCAAAGTTAAACGCAAGGAAACAAGTTGGAGAATCTACCAAGCCACTGACTATTCAAGATACACCTCAGCAATCAAATAAAGAAAACACTCAGGTCAAAGAAACTGCACATGAATCAAGCATAAGAGAAGGAGTTCAAAGAAGAAGGACTAGGAGTTAGGTGGCAAAAGAAAAGGGTAAGTCAGTGGCTATTGAAGAAAGTCCTGTTTCAAAGGGAGATTTAAATGACTTATTGCAAGCCATTGACATTGAAGAGTCCCCACTAGTGAAAGCTGATTTGATCGAGTCCGATAAAGAGAAGTCCAAGAAAGTTAAAGCTTCAAAGAAAATCAAATTTGATGAGCAAGTTGAACAATTTGTTTTCAAGCCCAGGAGACCCATAACGAGGAAGTTTAAACAAGTGCAGGAGGTACCGCCAAGGGTAGATGAAACAGGTGAGGAAACACAGCCTCATGAAAGAAAGGATAAAGGCAAAACAGTTGCCACTCAAGAAGAAGGTAATGTGGAAGACTTGAAAAAGAAATTAGGATTGGCCAACCTTGAAATTGCCAGACTAAAGAAGGCTGCTAGGAAATTTGCAGTTAAGGAGGCTTACTTCAACCAGATGCAAGCTCGGTGGGAGGACAAAAATTTTCAAATTCCTGAAGTGGTTGATTTTAGTGTTCAATTTCGTAGCTGGACTACTCCTGCAACAAAGGAAGCTCAGTTTATTAGAAAAGTCAATAAAAACCTCAGGTCTGGGATCAAAGTCATGAAAAAACAAGTTGAAGACTTAAAGATACAGTTGAGCCAACTACAAGAATCTCCATGAAGAAATCTCACTACAAGTAAGGCTATGTCTCAAAGTTTTGATGATTTTGCTTGGTATAATCCTTTTTGAAGAATCAAACATTCCCTTCAGTTTTGGAAAGTCTTGAAACAGTTGGAAGAATGTTTTAACAGCAATGTGCTCAAATAGTAAAATTTTGGGTTGAAACTGTGATTTTTGAAGCAACTCAGCAGTTTCGTAGCGCGCTACGAAACTGCTGAAGGTGATGACTAAAGCTCAACAGTTTTGTAGCGCGCTACGAAACTGCTGAAGCTAAAAAGCCTAATTTCAATTAACCGGTTTTGAATATGAGCGGGAATTTTTGAAAGGGGAATGTCTACAAGGTATGCAAGGCATTAGCTGAAGTTATTAAGATTCAACCAGGTCAAGACAGGTGGAGATAATATGTATTCGAATCAAACTTTAGATTTTTGTCATAAAGTGAGCATAATTACCACACTTCAGAATATGTGAAACAGTTTGCAAGAATTTTGGCTTTCACGCATGAAAATGGTGGACAACACATCAAGGACGTGGCAGTCTGCTCCATTTTGGGTAATTAAAAGATAAAGGATATACTTCGATGGATCCGAACATTTGGAGGCAAACTAAAGACTGGTACACAGGGGTAGTTTCCTATGTTTCAGGGCATTGGAAAACATGTGACATTGAAGACAAACATGGAGCCTTGAAGACCCATCACAGCCAAACTAGAAGGGAACCAGATGTCAAAGAATGAGGATGATTGTAGACCAAGGCTGTTATGGAATTAGAGTCCTACTTGATTTAGATGTCTAGAAGGTCTAGTGGAAGTTTGTTACATTAAATAGGCAGTTGAAAGCTAAACAGATGTCATTAGAAGTAGTTTTCGAGTTCCCTTAATGTTTAAGGAGGAACTCTATATATAGAAGGATAGGAAATGTAATAAGGGTTGGAAGTTTATGTAAAAAAGCTTGTTGTGAAGCTTATGTAAAGATTTTGTCCTTTGGTAATACAGTAATGGTTTTTTGCTGCTCAAGAATCATAGTGACTTCAATGTATGAATTCCTCTTGTTGTCTTTCATGTTGTTTACAGTTTGATGAGTACTTGATTACTTAGAAATCACATGCTGTGTTCTAATTTCCTTCATGTACTCATATACTGTCCCTTTTGTGTCTGTTGTCCTTTATGTATATTGAAGTTTGAATGCCTTGATTTCATTGCAAAGCCAATTCACTGTTAATGCTAAATGACATATGACTCCATGAGCCCAATGGATGCTTGTTAATTTAGATTTTACCAGCCTCATTACTATTTGTTTCATAAAAGAGTTAGCCATCTCAATCACAATCACAAATCTTAAACCTTTTGAGAGAGCCCTCTCAGGCTAAGGAGGCTAAGCCTTAGCTAAAAGATTGGTCTGAAACAGTTACTTGAAGTCTTCCTGGTTTGTAGCCTTCAAGGGTCTGATTTTGAGATAACATTTTGGTGCGTCTGCCGGGGGCCTGAAGATTATTCATTCTCGAAAATAAGAAACTGAACTTCTGAAGGTAGCAGGAGCCCAAAAGATTTTTTGAGGCTGCACTCTACCTTGGTGACTCCATACAATTTCAAATTTTAAAAGGTGGCTTCGAGAGGGAGATATACACGGAGCAATCTTGACCCAGATCCACCTACTCCTGTGGACAATCCAAACACCATTTCAAGGAGCAGACAAAGATTTCTTGAAACACCAGGTACTCCATCTTTTTCAAAATCTTTGCTCTCTGAATTTTCAAGAAGTCCTGAAGATAAAATTGTTGATGATAAAATTCATGAGGTGTTGTTGAGGTCTGAGAATGAAGACAAACTTATTGGAATTATTTTAGATTTACAAAAAAGAGTTATTGATACTTCATCCTTAGTGTCACAAAAGGATAAGGAGGAATTTTGGGAGGTTGTTACTTCAGAATTACTGTTAGAAGAGGAAGACTTAAACAAACTCAAAGAACTTGATCCTTTTGAAGTCTTACTCAAGTCTAAAACTGGTCTACCCCTTCCAAACTGGAGTACCTTTGTTAGTGGTTTGCAAAGTCCAAATAGCCCTTTCCGTACCAGCACTTTATCCTCTGCCTCTGCTAGTCCTAGTAGTTCTCAGACACTAGGAAATCCACCTCATATCAGTTCTGGTTCCACTGTTCATACAGTACCTGTCATCACTGCGCCTCCATTCATTATGGTCGTACCTGCTAGGTATGCTCCACTAGCCCTCCCTGCTGTTCTACATGACCTCCCTAGAAAATATGCTGCTAGAATTCCAACATGGGGTGGAGATGAAGACATTACAGCAGAAGAACTTGTAGACAGATTCAATGATTTTGCTGACAGGGATGAAGTTGATGAGGAGGATGTGAAACTAAGATTGTTTGCTCAAACTTTCATTGGAGAGGTTAGAAAATGGTTTAAAGCTCTCAGAGCTGGAAGCATTCATAGTTGGGCAGAGTTTGAAGATAGTTTCCTAAGGAAATGGGGAAATAGAACTAACCCTGTCCAAGCTCTTACTGAATACAACAATCTTAGGAGAGCTCCTGATGAAACTGTCCAAAACTTCTCCCAGAGGTTTAATAAAATATACAATTCCATCCCAGCCCATTTTAAACCTCCTGGGGCTTTGGCACAACTGAGATATGTCGAAGCATTTGATTCTGATTTCTCTCTGTTACTCGGAGAAAGTGATTCTACTACTCTTGCTGATATGCAAAATGATGCAATTAAAGTGGAGGTAAACATGATTGCTGCTAAGAAATCGAAGATGGAAAAAGCCAAACTAAAAGAAGAAGAGAAACCTTCTACATTAGCTCCTGAAGATAAGTTTGAAACGATGATGAAGACCATGGAAAAACTGATGGATCGGTTGGCTCTTGGGAATACCTCTGCTCCTCCAGTATAGCAGGAACCTCAATTCAGGAATCCTCAGTTCAGAAGACCTCAAAATTAGCAAAGGCCAAGAGAGAACAGAAATCAGCAGCCAGATCCTCCAGTAAGACCTCCTTTCCAACAAAATTTGGTGGATGAAGAAGATGAACCTGAAATTCCTGAGGAGTCTATCCATTGTCTTGATGAAGAAGTGTCAGGGATTTTCTTGACTAAGGAAGAACATGATGAGTCCAGTCTGAATAAACCTGGAGAAGAGCCTTCAGACTATTTAAATGGATATCAGCATGCTATTTTTGAGATGCAAAAGCAGTACAATCTCAGGAATAGAAATGTGCCTATCACAGCAAGCAAAGCTCAGCCCAAGAAGGATACTTCAAAGGCAGTTGAATATAAGAAAGACAGCTCAAAGGTTGCTGAAGGTAAGAATGATTCTCCACTTGACAAAAAGGATGTTCAAGCTCCATCACCTGCTAAAGAAATTGAAAAGACTACTTCTGTTTTTAACCTTGAGAATGAGATTGCAAAAATCAAGATATCAGTCCCTTTTAGTGAGATCCTCAAGGTAGACAAATACAGAAATAAGATTTTTGAAATGCTTAATTCACAACCAGGAGTAGCTGATATCCTAAATGTACAAGAAGATAATCCTATTATTTGCTTGGGTCCAAGACTTGAAGATGAACAGAATGAAGAGTTCCCTCCTTTCTACATAAGCATTAGTATTCATGACATGACTTTACATAATGCTATGTTAGATTCAGGGGCATCTCATAATCTTATGCCCAAGGTGATCATGGAAAGACTAGGATTAGAGGTAACTAGGCCATATAAGGATTTATTTTCCTTTGATTCAAAAAGAGTTCAATGCATTGGCTTGATTAAAGATGTTGTTGTGGGTCTTACACAAATTCCAGCAAAAAAAATTGTCATGGACATTGTTGTGGCTGACATTCCACCCAAGTTTGGGATGCTTCTTTCAAGATCATGGGCAGAAAAAATCAAGGGCACAATACATATGGACCTTACTTATGCTACTATTCCTGTTTTTGGTGAGCAAAGAAGACTGTATCGGGAGACCAAAATGGCTTATATGGTAATCAGCAAGGATAAACCTCAAAACTTTCCTATTTATTCATGTGACACTGGTCTCGGATCAGCCATCCTTTTCAATGAGTCAGCTGAAGAGGAATCAGAGGATAAGTTTTCAGAAAACCAGCACCAAGGAGATTAGCAAAAATATGAGAATGAGATAGTCGGTTGGTGGTCATTGTATTTTGATCGATCAGCAGGAAGAGAGGGGACAGGAGCTGGAATTTGGATCACAAGTCCTGATAAAGAAAGTAAGTTTCTCTCCTACAAGTTGAATTTTGATTGCACTAACAATATGGTCGAGTATGAATCTCTGATTTTGGGATTAGAAGCTTTATTAAAATTGAAAGCTATAAATATTGTTGTTTGTGGAGATTCTGAATTGGTAATAAAACAAGTGGAAGGTGCTTACCAAACCAAGGATGTAAGGATGAGGGCATATAGAAACTTAGTGTTGGATATGTTGGAAAAGTTTCGGACTCATACTTTCAGTATCAAAAACAGACATCAAAACTCTGTTGCAGACTCTCTTGCTGTTTCAACCAGCCTTTTTATTATTCCTACACACTCTTCTGGAAAATATGAGGTGGAAGTCTGTCACAGACCAGTTATACCAGACAACATCATTAATTGGCAGGTCTTTGAGGATGATCAGCAGGTGAGGAATTTCATTGAGTTAAAGGAAGAATTTCAGAGCACCCAAATGGATCAGCAGAATATGTTTGTGGAATCAAAGGAAAAGCCTGAAGTATTACAATTAAAAAACAATCTGATTCCAAAAGGCCTCATTCCTCTTGAGAAATTGTTTGATCAAAACGATGTATTCAAAGCACCAAAATTACAAGCTGATGAAGAAGAGGTGGAAAGCTACAATTTAGGAGACTCACTGGTACCTAAGATGGTCAAAATTTCAAAATTCCTTTCAGCTGATATGAAGAATAAATATGTTGAGATGATGAAAAGGTTCATTGATGTCTTTGCATGGAGCTATGCTGA
This sequence comes from Pinus tabuliformis, assembly GCA_031772625.1. Taxonomy (NCBI): domain Eukaryota; kingdom Viridiplantae; phylum Streptophyta; class Pinopsida; order Pinales; family Pinaceae; genus Pinus; species Pinus tabuliformis. The sequence continues at coordinate 1,029,729,031 of CM062815.1, forward strand.
CTTGAAACAATATGACTCCTCAATTATACAGCATACCATTCCTATTAAGGAGAATGAAAATCCTTTCAAGCAGAAGTTAACAAGAATTAATCCTCTTCTTATGCCTTTGATTGAAAAGGAAGTGAAAAAACTTTTTGATGATAAGATTATTGTTCCAATCAGATTCTCAAATTGGCTTGCTAATTTGGTCCCAGTTAGGAAAAAGAGTGGAGAGATCAGGATTTGTATAGACTTCAGAAATTTGAATAAAGCTTCATTGAAAGATAATTATCCTCTTCCAAAAATGGATTTGATTTTGCAAAACATTGTTGGTTCACAAAGGATGTCTATGCTTGATGGTTTCTCAGGGTACAATCAAATCCTTGTTCATCCAGATGATCAGGAGAAAACAACCTTCACAACGCCATGGGGAACATTCATGTACGCCAAGATGCCTTTTGGTCTCATGAATGCAGGAGCCACCTTCCAGAGAGTAATGGACATTGATTTTGCTGAAGAAAAGGACAAATCAGTGGTGGTTTATCTTGATGACATCATAGTTTTTCAAAGAGAGAAGAAGATCATTTGAAGCACCTTGAAAGAGTTCTGCTGAAACCTCCTCCCAACGTTGGCTTGGAATGGATAAAGGTTGTAATAGACCCGGTTTATTAATTGTTTCAACTTTATTTTGTTGGCAAACCAAACATTCTGCCACAAACTTTTGAATATCTGATTTAAGGCCATCCCAAAAAAATTCCTTCTTAACCCTGTGGTAAGTTTTTAAAAATCCTGAGTTCCCTCCTAAGGGAGAAGTGTGCAATTCCATAAGAATCTTTTGTTTTAGCTGGGAATTCTTACAGAGGTATAAGTGATCTTTGTACCATAATGAATCATTTTTCCAGCTAAATGTATCAGACGTACTGGAATCTTGTTGTAGCTTTTGAATAAGTGCCCACACTTCTTCATCATTCTTTCATTCCTCCCTTGCTTCATTTATCCAATCTGGTTGGATAATAGAAATGGCGCACAACAATGCTTCCACATCCTCATCCTTTCTTGAGAGTGCATTTGCCACCACATTTTGCTTCCCTTTTTTGTAGATGATTTCAAAGTCATAACCCAACATCTTTGTTACCCACTTTTGTTGCTCTTCAGAGGATAATCTTTGTTCTAAAAAGTATTCAAGGCTATCATGATCCGTTTTTACCTTGAAGTGTCTTCCCATTAGGTAGGGTCACCATTTCTTAAGTGCATGGAGTATTGCCAACATTTCCTTCTCATAAATAGCTTTGCTTAAAAACTTTCCCTTGATTGGACAACTTTCAAAAGCAATGGGTCTTTCATATTGCATTAGAACAGCACCAATTCCATTTCCTGAAGCATCACATTCCACAATAAAGGTTTTTGTGAAGTCTGGTGTAGCTAAGACCGGTGCTTGGCACATTGCCTCTTTAAGATGTTCAAAGGTCTTTGTTGCTTCCAAAGTCCATGAAAATGCATCTTTCTTCAATAATGTTGTTAGAGGTGCTGCTATTCTCCCATAATTCTTAACAAACTTGCAATAATACCCTGTCAACCCAAGAAATCCTCGCAGATGCTTTATGGATGTGGGGATTTTCCATTCCTTAATGGCTTTAATTTTGCTAGGGTCTACCTTAACTCCTTCATGAGATACAATATGACCCAAATATTCCACCTCCTGGACTCCAAAGAAACATTTGGATCTTTTTGCATATAATTGTTTCTCCTCCAATAGTTGTAGCACCCTGTCAACATGTTCAACATGATCCTTCCAAGACTTGCTGTAGATTAGTATATCATCAAAAAATACTAACACAAATTTCCTAAGGAATGGTTTGAAAATTGAATTCATCAAACCTTGAAATGTTGAAGGTGCATTAGTAAGGCCAAAAGGCATGACCAAAAATTCATAATGACCCTCATGAGTTCTAAATTCCGTTTTCGGAATGTCTTCAATCTTCATTCTGATTTGATGATATCCTGAACGAAGATCCAACTTGGTGAAGTAAATTGATCCATGCAATTCATCCAGTAATTCATCAATGACAGGAATGGGGAACTTATCTTTAATAGTGAGCTTGTTGAGCTCCCTATAATCCGGACACATGCACCATGATCCATCCTTCTTGTGCACCAATACTACTGGAGCATAGAAAGAACTTTGACTTGGTTGAATTATACCAGCTTCTAGCATTTCTGCAACCATACGTTCAATTTCACTTTTTTGGACATAGGGATATCTGTACGGCCTGATGTTTGGAGGAACACTTCCTGGAATTAGATGAATAGCATGATCATGATCACGCATAGGTGGGAGACCTTTGGGAGTCTCAAATACCTTGGAATGATTGTCCATGACTTTTTGGAGATCTGGAGAAATAGATGATTCCGATGTGGAAACATCTAGCGAACATAATTGTGCAATTACACCTCTTTTCTCCTTTTTTAGAAGCTTTGTCATACCATTAGAGCTGATTATCTTTCCTGGTTTCCTTGCAATACCCCTTAATTCAACTTCCTTTCCTTCCGTAGAAAATTTGATGAAAAGTTCTTGAAAATTAAAAGCTATTGTACCCAAGGATTGTAGCCATTGGACTCCTAGTACAACAGCAGCACCTCCCATTGGAATGGAAAGCATTGGGCTATTCAATACATATTCTCCCATGGATAGCTTGATATTATGGCACCATCCAGAGCAATTTATTGTTCCACCATTTGCAATCATCACTTGACACTCTGGTGCTAGATATAGGAAGCAATTCAATTCTTTTGCTACCCTATAATGAATAAAATTGTGGGTGCTTCCTGAATCAATCAACACTATTACCTTTTTCTTCTTGATTTGTCCTTCTATCTTGATGGTTTGAGGAGTGGTAATTCCCGCCAATGCATTACAAGATATGGTCGGATTTATTTTTTCTTCATCTAGGCTTTGTTCCTGGAGTATATCTTCTTCTTTTGACCTTTCTTGCTCCTTTTCTTCTTCCTCTTCACAATCTATATAGAATAATTTCTTCTCAGCACACTTATGACCTTTAGTGTATTTGCTATCACAACTGTAACAAAGCCCTTTTGCTCTTTTTTCTTCCAATTGTTGTGGTGTCAACCTTATAGGTTGTGGAAGACTAGGGGCAACAACACTTCTGTCTTTATAGTTGTGAGTGGTATGCTTCCTGGTTGCCATAATTTTGCTTTCCATTTTTCTTGCTAACCTAAATGCCTTCTCTAATGAATCAGGTTCCCAAAGGCGAACATCATGTTGGATATTATCCTTTAAAGACCCTATGAACACATCAATCCTATGCTCCTCTGGAATATCTTTTACCCTTATGTTCAATTTTTAGAACTCCTCAATTTGCTCCATTACTGAACCCTTTTGTTTGAGACTTATCAATTGGCTAAAAAAAGTGTTGCTTTTTGTATCTTCATAATGTGCTATCAATTCTTCTGTAAAAATTGCCCAAGTGATAATTCTTTTACGAGAGAAAAGCCATTGATACCATACAAACTGATTTGGTTCCAAATATACAGTTGCCATACGTACCTTTTGTGTGTTTTGCACATTATTGAGATCGAAGAACTGCTCCATCTGTAATATCCATGTGGCGGGATCCTTGCCATCAAACTTCCTCATATCAATTTTTGGAATATGGTGGGTCTTCGATCCAACATTAGAGTCTATGGAATCATGATTAACATTAATTTTGTTCACATCATGAGTTTCCTTTACAACCTTTTCACCATTAGTAAGTATTTCTTGTAGAAAATTTGTCAAATCTGTCTTCAAATCTGCCATGTCCGTCTTCAAATCTATCTTCAAATCTACCATGTCTCTCTTCAAATCTGTCTTCGAATCATCCATCTTAGCTTCCATGCCCTTTATCTTAGATTCCATGCCATTTATCTTAGCTTCTGTTAGCTTTTGTGAGCGTGACATTTGTTGCACTTGTTCTTGTAATTTTGATATATCATGTAGCATTTCTTCCTCTTCTTCATGAGTCATGCTAGAGCTTTCAGGTTCCTTACTAGGTGTTTGCATTTTATTTCCTCGGGGCATCAATTACCGATAATAATGCTTTACTATTCCCTTTGAATTCCGTTAAACCAAGCTTACACAAAAATTTAAAAAAAACTACACACATTTTTTCACTTTATAGAAGCCTGATATTGAATCTGATGTATCTCTGTAATTTCGGATCATCCAGTTCTGAAATTGCGACCTGTAGTAGCCTTCTGCGTCCTCTTTCCAATGCCACAAGTCTGACCCAAATTGGATTCTCCAAGGAAGAGTTATGTGAAATCTCCCACAGTGACTTGCTTTTAGACTAGTTCAGTAGAGCGAACTTATACGATGTGCCACGAGTCACTGTTTCAACCTTTGGATCTGAAACACGCATACAAGAAGGAAATAGGTTGTTTGGTTTTCCAACAAAATAAAGTTGAAACAATTAAGACATCAGGTCTATTACAACCTTTATCCATTCCAAGCCAATTTTGGGAGGAGGTTTCAATGGATTTTATCACAGATTTACCCAAGTCTGAGGGAAAGAGTGTCATCATGGTGGTAGTTGACAGACTTACCAAGTATGCACACTTTTGTGCATTATCACATCCATTTAAAGCCAGTACAGTTTCTACTGCATTTATGGAAATAATTCAAAAGCTACATGGAAACCCAAAGATTATTGTAAGTGACAGAGATCCCATTTTCATTGGAAATTTTTGGACAGAATTATTTTCTTGTCTTGGTACTCATTTAGCTCATAGCTCATCTTATCATCCTCAATCTGATGGGAAAACTGAGATAGTAAACAAATGTTTGGAAGGATATCTTCGTTGCTTTGTATCCGATAAACAGACACAATGGGTCAAATGGTTGCCTCTGGCTGAATGGTGGTATAACACTTCCTTCTATACAGCAACAAAAATGACCCCATTTATGGCACTTTATGGGTATCAACCACCATCCATCACATCATATTTAAGAGAAAATTCTAAGGTTCAGGCAGTGGAACATCACATCGAACATCAACAACAAGTCCTCCATCTCTTAAAGGATAACCCCGTGTTGGCACAAAATAGAATGAAACAACAGGCAGATCAACATCGCAGTGAAAGAAGTTTTGATGTAGGTGATTGGGTATTCCTACGGCTACAACCATATAAGTAAATTTCCCTAAAGCAAGCTAAGAAGGATAATAAATTATCACCAAAGTATTATGGTCCGTACAAGGTGTTGCAAAAGATTGGTACTATGGCATACAAATTGGAGCTTCCTGTAGCTTCTCGATTGCACCCAGTTTTCCATGTTTCATGTTTAAAGAAGGTTATAGGCGACAAGCTCCCAGTTCAAACAATATTGCCAGAACTTGACGAGGAAGGAAAAATTATATTGGAACCGGAAGCATTCATAGAAACAAGAACTCGACAACTACGAAATCGATCAATTTCAAAGTATCTTATCAAGTGGAATAACTTATCCACTGAAGATTCCACATGGGAGGATGAGAATTTTATGCAGAAGTATCCAGAACTACTCAAGCGTTGAGGACAACACTTTTTTGAAGGAGAGGGGCATGTTGGGTCCCTATAATACTAGTGATTACCCCATTACTATTGTAGTTATACCCCTTATTTATATTGGTGTGCCCCTATTACCCCCATGTTGTTATTTTTGTGCCCCATAGAATCCCTCTATTGTTATTTTTGTGGCTTTATATTATTATTGTTAGGTCGGCTGGATTATATTGTGACTCCTTAGACTCCTATATATAGAAAGGAGGTTTTTTCATTTGTATCATCCAAGAATTGTTCATTTATGTAATGTAAAGGAGGTTGCCCCCTCGAAGAGGCTGAATTCTAAGGCGTTGATCTATCTTTTCTATCTTTTCTTGAGCTGGTTTCATAACACCTTTGGTCCCTATATATGTTGAAGCGCCCTTCCAGCAATGGGGATTAAATTTCATAGGGAAAATCCATCCTCCTTCATCAGGTCAACATCGCTGGATTCTCACAGCCACTGATTACTTTACCAAATGGATAGAAGCGGTCCCAACAAGGAAAGCAAATGATTCAGTGATTATATCTTTCTTAGAAAATAATATATTATCAAGATTTGTTATAACTGACAATGCTCAAGCTTTTAAGTCCAAGAAGATGATTAATTTTTGCCATCAGTATCACATTTCTCTTGGGCATTCTATTGCTTATTATCCGCAAGGAAATGTCCTTGCTGAATCATCAAACAAGAGCCTTGTAAGAATCATCAAGAAGTTGCTGCAAGAAAATAAGAAAGCTTGGCATTTGAAATTAAAGTATGCTTTGTGGGTTGACCGGATTTGTACAAAGAGATCCATTGGAACATCGCCATATGAGTTAGTATACGGTGCTAAAGCTATATTCCCAACATCCCTTGGAGTGCCCGTGATGAAGCTGATTCAAGGATTAGAGGAGGAACCAAATGTTGTACAAAGAAGAATTAATCAGTTGATAGCCTTGCAGGAGAAAAGAAATGAGATGTTTGACAGTCATCAACAAAGTCAGAACAGAATCAAGAGAACATTTGATAAAAAGATCAAAGAAGTTACCTTTCAGATCCATGATAAAGTATTGAAATGGGAAGCTAGAATCGAAGAAAAAGGTAAGCATGATAAATTAGAAAATCTGTGGAAAGGGCCATATCAAATTTCTGCTTTTCATGGAAATAATACTTACATTCTGCAAGAGATTGATGGAAAACCATATGCTGGAGGACCTTTCAATGGCAGGTTCCTAAAGCATTATTATTGATCAAAATTCTGCCAGTTTCTCACAACATTGTATATACCCGTTTTATCAGTTTTTCTTTTGTTGCAAATAATGACAAGTTGAATAGAAAGCTCAAGCCCGAGGTGAAGGCCCAAGAAGCTGGAAAGGAATGCTCGTCAAGAAAATATATGTTTTCCATAAAATGGACAAAGCACTGGACCTGCGAGTTCTTAGTGTACTACAGGAGCACACTATCCCAAGTGGAGGCACTGTTATCACTTAAGAATTCTAATGCCAAAATTTCTCATACTAGCTTGATGATAAAGGTCAGTGTTAGTCTAAGTTTGATTTCGTTTTCCTTAGAGTCTGAGTCTTAGGAGGTCTTGAGTCAAGCATGCATTCTCATCCATCACTGGTCACCCTCATTCATCACCGATCTCATAGCCATGTGTCAGTTTGGTTTAAAAAAAAAAATCATTATGTCCCACAAAGCCTTTTTAGGTGATTGCGTAGCGCATGTAACCATCCTGAAGTGTTTTCGCAGCGCATTAATCCTTTTAGCAGTTTCGCAGCGCAAAGGTTCATTAGGTGATTATGCAGCGCAAAATTCCTTTAGGTGTTTTCGCAGCACAAAGGTTCATTAGGTGATTACGCAGCGCAAAAGTCCTTTAGGTGTTTTCGCAGCGCGATAGGTTTTAGGTGATTTCGCAGCGCATTATTCAAAATTTACACTGACCGCGCTGCGAAATCGGAGATTCGTGCATTCCGCAGCAAATCTTTCCCAACTGTCAAATCTATCAAGTTAACCTATGGCTACGTCATTCATTGTCAATTTATGCACTCCATACATCATCTCCAACCGCTTATCTCCATCATTGCAATCACTAGGTACATTGGTACACACGAAATACAAGTTCCAAGAAAGGCCAAGTGTGCTCGGTTTTAATGATGATTGTAGGCTTTGCATGAGAAACAAATCTACTAGATTTCAATTTGAAAACATCGTCATCAAGCGAGGCAGCTATCAAGCGAGGCAGCTATCAAGCGAGGCAGCCATTCAAGCGAGGCAGAGTTGGGAGTTTGAGCAGTGCTAGCATTTCCAGCCTACAGGTCACTGAATCTTCATGGAGGGATTGGCAGAAAGGAAAGACCATAGATCAGGCAAATGTCTGAGAAACGAGCCTGAAGGTTTGGATATAACCTTGAAGAACAGAGAGGTCGAACAAGCATTTAAACAAGCTGTATGTTGGAACTTTTGCAAGAAGCTCCAGGGAGGACATGCACAAGTGACTAAGGAATTTTCACTGAATTTCACAATGCTAAACTCAAAGGTTGGCATGTTGGAATTGCAGGTCTCACCAGACATGATATCCACAGTTACATAAATACCAAGAGGGCAAGAAAATTGGTTCAAGAATTTCAAATTTGACATGAATCCATGCAAAGAATTTCTAAAACAGGAGTTCATTAACTCAGATTTGAGAAACTCTGTTCCTAGAAGTTATGTTAAAGAATCATATGCTCAATTACTTACTTGTATACATAAGTATCTGACCTGTGAAGGGAGATATAACAAAGTGTATTCATACCATTTTAAATTGTTGTTGCATTTCACAGGGAAAACATCTATTGATCTACCTTTTTACTTGTTTCGCAGCCTAAGTAAAATGTGTGATAAGGTACAACTGAGAAAGGAAGCCTGTGACACTTCATTATTCCACCATGGCTTGGTTAAGTTAATGGTTCTGCATGAACTCTGGAGGGTAGGCAGAGACTAGGACACATTCATATTCATGTCCGGTTTCAAGAGCAAGACTGGTCTCAGCCCTCTAGCGGCAAAAGAACCTTCAACAACAACTAGTCCTAAAACAGAAACAAGAGCCAAGAGGGTTTCAAAGTTAAAAGCAAGGAAACAAATTGGAGAGTCTACCAAACCACTGACTATTCAGGATACACCTCAGCAATCAAATAAAGAAAAAACTCAGGTCAAAGAAACTGCACATGAATCAAGCACAAGAGAAGGAGTTCAAAGAAGAAGGACTAGGAGTCAGGTGGCAAAAGAAAAGGGTAAGTCAGTGGCTATTGAAGAAAGTCTTGTTTCAAAGGGAGATTTAAATGACTTATTGCAAGCCATTGACATTGAAGAGTCCCCACTAGTGCAAGCTGATTTGATCAAGTTAGATAAAGAGAAGGCCAAGAAAGTTAAAGCTTCGAAGAAACTCAAATTTGATGAGCAAGTTGAACAATTTGTTTTCAAGCCCAGGAGACCCATAACGAGGAAGTTCAAACAAGTGCAGGAGGTACCGCTAAGGGCAGATGAAACAGGTGAGGAAACACGTCCTCATGAAAGCAAGGATAAAGGAAAAACAATTGCCACTCAAGAAGAAGGTGATGTGGAAGACTTGAAAAAGAAATTAGGATTGGCCAACCTTGAAATTGCTAGACTAAAGAAGGTTGCTAGGAAATTTGCAGTTAAGGAGGCTTATTTCAACCAGATGCAAGCTCGGTGGGAGGACCAAAATTTTCAAATTCTTGAAGTGGTTGATTTTAGTGTTCAATTTCGTAGCTGGACTACTCCTGCAATAAAGGAAGCTCAGTTTATTAGAAAAGTCAATACAAACCTCAATTCTGGGATCAAAGTCATGAAAAAACAAGTTGAAGACTTAAAGATACAGTTGAGCCAGCTACAAGAATCTCCATGAAGAAATCTCACTACAAGTAAGGCTATGTCTCAAAGTTTTGATGATTTTGCTTGGTATAATCCTTTTTGAAGAATCAAACATTCCCTTCAGTTTTGGAAAGTCTTGAAACAGTTGGAAGAATGTTTTAACAGCAATGTGCTCAAATAGTAAAATTTTGGGTTGAAACTGTGATTTTTGAAGCAACTCAGAAGTTTCGTAGCGTGCTACGAAACTGCTGAAGGTGATGACTAAAGCTCAGTAGTTTCATAGCGCGCTACGAAACTGTTGAAGCTAAACAGCCTAATTTCAATTAACCGGTTTTTAATATGAGCGGGAATTTTTGAAAGGGGAATGTCTACAAGGTATGCAAGGCATCAGCTGAAGCTATTAAGATTCAACCAGGTCAAGACTATGTGAAACAGTTTGCAAAAATTTTGGCTTTCACGCATGAAAACGGTGGACAGCACATCAAGGACGTGGCAGTCTGCTCCATTTTGGGTAATTAAAAGATAAAGGATATACTTTGTTGGATCCGAACATTTGGAGGCAAACTAAAGACCGGTACATAGGGGTAGTTTCCTATGTTTTAGGGCATTGGAAAACATGTGACATTGAATACAAACATGGAGCCTTGAAGACCCATCACAGCCAAACTAGAAGGGAACCAGATGTCAAAGAACGAGGATGATTGTAGACCAAGGCTGTTATGGAATTAGAGTCCTACTTGATTTAGATGTCTAGAAGGTCTAGTGGAAGTAGGAATTAGATTCCTACTTGATATGTTAATGTTTAAGGAGGAACTCTATATATAGAAGGATAGGAAATGTAATAAGGGTTGGAAGTTTATGTGAAAAAGCCTGTTGTGAAGCTTATGTAAATATTTTGTCCTTTGGTAATACAGTAATGGTTTTTTGTTGCTCAAGAATCATAGTGACTTCAATGTATGAATTCCTCTTGTTGTCTTTGATGTTGTTTACAGTTTTATGATATCTCTGAACATAGTTGGCCAAAAATAGCCAGCCCTCAAGATCTTGTTTGCAGTAGCTTTCCAATAGTGATGTCCTCCACAATATCTCTTATGAAATTCATCAATTACTTTATCAACTTCTTCTTCAATGAGGCAATTTAACAATATCCCTCCTGCATCTTTCCAAAACAAATTTTGGTCATACACAAAATATCTTAAATATTTTAGCTTGACAAACCGAGCTTTGGATTTTGAAAGATTAGCAGGAGCTTTATTATGCTGCAAAACAAATGCTACATCCTTGTACCACTCTGATAGCAAGAATTTTTCATTTATTTGGACCAATTCCTCTTCATTTTCAGAAATTTTTGAGATCTCTGTACTCAAGTTAATATCCAGACAGTCCAAATTTGATTGTGTCAGCAGCTTAGCTAAGCCTTGACCTTTTACCAACTTTGTGGGTTTAATATCAATATCATACTCTAACAATTTTGCTATCCACTTGCCCCTTTTTCCATCTGGATCAGCCTGTGTTAAAATATCCTTTATAACAGCATTTGGAACGTAGGCAACAATGTGAGAATGCAAAACATAAATTCTGAAATCCTTTATTGCTTTCACCAAGGCATAGGCTTGTTTCTCTAGGATGTTATATTTCAGTTCAGCATTGGCTAATGTCTTGCTAAAGAAGGAAATAGGTTGTTCAGTACCTTGACTTCCCTTTTGCAGCAGAACTCCAGCAATTGTGTCTTCAGAAGCAAATGTGAAAATAATGAATTCCTTGGTAAAATCTGGGCTGATAAGCACTGGTGCTTGTGTGAGTGCCTTCTTGATCTCCTCAAATGATTTCTTTGCTTCAGCTGTCCACTTGAAATCCACTCCCTTTTTTAACATCTTTGTTATACTCTTGACAACTTCAGCAAAGTTAGGAATGAATCTTCTAACAAAGTTAACTTTTCCAAGGAAGGATTGAATCTCTTTCCTACTTCTTGGCAAATCTAGCTTTTGAATTGCACTAACTCTATTAGGATCAATCCTAATCCCTTCTTCAGAAATAATATGACCAAGAAGTTTGCCAGAGGTTAAAGCAAAAATACTTTTGGTTGGATTAAGAGAAATACCAAAACTTCTACACTTCAGCAGAACTCTTTCAAGGTGCTTCAAATGATCTTCTTCTCTCTTTGAAAAAAATGTGATGTCATCAAGATAAACCACCACTGATTTGTCCTTTTCTTCAGCAAAAGCAATGTCCATTGCTCTCTGGAAGGTGGCTCCTGCATTCATGAGACCAAAAGGCATCTTGGCATACATGAATGTTCCCCATGGCGTTGTGAAGGCTGTTTTCTCCTGATCATCTGGATGAACAAGGATCTGATTGTACCCTGAGAAACCATCAATCATAGACATCCTTTGTGAACCAACAACGTTTTGCAAAATCAAATCCATTTTTGGAAGAGGATAATTATCTTTCAATGAAGCTTTATTCAAATTTCTAAAGTCTATACAAATCCTGATCTCTCCACTCTTTTTCCTAACTGGGACCAAATTAGCAAGCCAATTTAAGAATCTGATTGGAACAATAATCTTAGCATCAAAAAGTTTTTTCACTTTCTTTTCAATCAAAGGCATAAGAAGAGGATTAATTCGTCTTAATTTCTGCTTGAAAGGATTTTCATTCTCCTTAATAGGAATGGTATGTTGTATAATTGAGGATTCATATTGTTTCAAGTCAGCATAGCTCCATGCAAATACATCAATGAACCTTTTCATCATCTCAACATATTTATTCTTCATATCAGCTGAAAGGAATTTTGAAATTTTGACCATCTTAGGTACCAATGAGTCTCCTAAATTGCAGCTTTCCACCTCTTCTTCATCAGCTTGTAATTTTGGTGCTTTGAATACATCGTTTTGATCAAACAATTTTTCAAGAGGAATGAGGCCTTTTGGAATCAGATTGTTTTTTAATTGTAATACTTCAAGCTTTTCCTTTGATTCCACAAACATATTCTGCTAATCCATTTGGGTGTTCTGAAATTCTTCCTTTAACTCAATGAAATTCCTCAACTGCTGATCATCCTCAAAGACCTGCCAAAAAATGATGTTGTCTGGTATAACTGGTCTATGACAGACTTGCACCTCATATTTTCTAGAAGAGTGTGTAGGAATAATAAAAAGGTTGGCTGAAACAGCAAGAGAGTCTGCAACAGAGTTTTGATCTCTGGTTTTGATACTGAAAGTATGAGTCTGAAACTTTTCCAACATATCCAACACTAAGTTTCTATATGCCCTCATCCTTACATCCTTGGTTTGGTAAGCACCTTCCACTTGTTTTATTACCAATTCAGAATCTCCACAAACAGCAATATTTCTAGCTTTCAATTTTAATAAAGCTTCTAATCCCAAAATCAGAGATTCATACTCGGCCATATTGTTAGTGCAATCAAAATTCAACTTGTAGGAGAGAAACTTACTTTCTTTATCAGGACTTGTGATCCAAATTCTAGCTCCTGCCCCCTCTCTTCCTGCTGATTGATTAAAATAAAATGACCACCAACCTGCTGTCTCATTCTCATCTTTTTGTTGATCTCCTTGGTGCTGGTTTTTTGAAAACTTATCCTCTAATTCCTCTTCAACTAACTCATTGAAAAGGATGGCTAATCCGAGACCAGTGTCACATGAATAAATAGGAAAGTTTTGAGGTTTATCCTTGTTGCTTACCATATAAGCCATTCTGGTCTCCCGATACAGTCTTCTTTGCTCACCAAAAACAAGAATAGTAGCATAAGTAAGGTCCATCTGCATTGTGCCCTTGATTTTTTCTGCCCATGATCTTGAAAGAAGCATCCCAAACTTGGGTGGAATGTCAGCCACAACAATGTCCATGACAATTTTTTTTGCTGGAATTTGTGTTAGACCCACAACAACATCTTTAATCAAGCCAATGCATTGAACTCTTTTTGAATCAAAGGAAAATAAATCCTTATATGGCCTAGTTACCTCTAATCCCAGTCTTTCCATGATCACCTTGGGCATAATATTATGAGATGCCCCTGAATCTAACATAGCATTATGTAAAGTCATGTCTTGAATACTAATGCTTATGTAGAAAGGAGGGAACTCTTCATTCTGTTCATCTTCAAGTCTTGGACCCAAGTAAATAATAGGATTATCTTCTTGTACATTTAGGATATCAGCTACTCCTGGTTGTGAATTAAGCATTTCAACAATCTTATTTATGTATTTGTCTACCTTGAGGATCTCATTAAAAGGGATTGATATCTTGATTTTTGCAATCTCATTCTCAAGGTTAAAAACAGAAGCAGTCTTTTCAATTTCTTTAGCAGGTGATGGAGCTTGTACGTCCTTTTTGTCAAGTGGAGAATCATTCTTACCTTCAACAACCTTTGAGCTGTCTTTCTTATCTTCAACTGCCTTTGAAGTATCCTTCTTGGGCTGAGATTTGCTTGCGGTGATAGGCACGTTTCTATTCCTAAGATTGTATTGCTTTTGCATCTCAAAAATAGCATGTTGATATCCCTTTAAATAGTCTGAAGGCTCTTCTCCAGGTTTAGTCAGACTGGACTCATCATGTTCTTCCTTAGTAAAGAAAATCCCTGACACTTCTTCATCAATACAATGGATGGACTCCTCCGGAATTTCAGGTTCATCTTCTTCATCCACCAAATTTTGTTGGAAAGGAGGTCTTACTGGAGGATCTGGCTGCTGATTTCTGTTCTCTCTTGGCCTTTGTTGATTTTGATGTATTCTGAACTGAGGATTCCTGAATTGAGGTTCCTGTTGTGCTGGAGGAGCAGAGGTATTCCCAAGAGCCAACCGATCCATCAGTTTTTCCATGGTCTTCATCATCGTTTCAAACTTATCTTCAGGAGTTGATGTAGAAGGTTTCTCTTCTTCTTTTAGTTTGGCTTTTGCCATCTTCGATTTCTTAGCAGCAATCATGTTTACCTCCACTTTAATTGCATCATTTTGCATATCAGCAAGAGTAGCAGAATCCCTTTCTCTGAGTAACAGAGAGAAATCAGAATCAAATGCTTCGGCATATCTCAGTTGTGCCAAAGCCCCAGGAGGTTTCAAATGGGCTGGGATGGAATTGTATATTTTATTAAACCTCTTGGAGAAGTTTTGGACAGTTTCATCAGGAGCTCTCCTAAGATTGTTGTATTCAGTAAGAGCTTGGACAGGGTTAGTTCTATTTCCCCATTTCCTTAGGAAACTATCTTCAAACTCTGCCCAACTATGAATGCTTCCAGCTCTGAGAGTTTTAAACCATTTTCTAACCTCTCCAATGAAAGTTTGAGCAAACAATCTTAGTTTCACATCCTCATCATCAACTTCCTCCCTGTCAGCAAAATCATTGAATCTGTCTACATGTTCTTCTGCTGTAATGTCTTCATCTCCACCCCATGTTGGAATTCTAGCAGCATATTTGCTAGGGAGGTCATGTAGAACAGCAGGGAGGGCTAGTGGAGCATACCTAGCAGGTACGGCCATAATGAATGGAGGAGCAGTGATGACAGGTACTGTATGAATAGTGGAACCAGAACTGATATGAGGTGGATTTCCTAGTGTCTGAGAACTACTAGGACTAGCAAAGGCAGAGGATAAAGTGCTGGTACGGAAAGGGCTATTTGGACTTTGCAAACCACTGACAAAGGCACTCCAATTTGGAAGGGGTAGACCAGTTTTAGACTTGAGTAAGACTTCAAAAGGATCAAGTTCTTTGAGTTTGTTTAAGTCTTCCTCTTCTAACAGTAATTCTGAAGTAACAACCTCCCAAAATTCCTCCTTATCCTTTTGTGACACTAAGGATGAAGTATCAATACCTCTTTTTTGTAAATCTAAAATAATTCCAATAAGTTCTTCTTCGTTCTCAGACCTCAACAACACCTCATGAATTTTATCATCAACAATTTTATCTTCAGGACTTCTTGAAAATTCAGAGAGCAAAGATTTTGAAAAGATGGAGTACCTGGTGTTTCAGGAAATCTTTGTCTGCTCCTTGAAATGGTGTTTGGATTGTCCACAGGAGTAGGTGGATCTGGGTCAGGATTGCTCCGTGTATATCTCCCTCTTGAAGCCACCTTTTAAAATTTGAAATTGTATGGAGTCACCAAGGTAGAGTGCAGCCTCAAAAATCTTCTGAGCTCCTGCTACCTTCAGAAGTTCAGTCTCTTGTTTTCGAGAATGAATAATCTTCAGGCTCCCGACAGACGCACCAAACCAAGATAGAGTTAGCCATCTATATTATCATTAATCAAAAACCTTTAATCCTTTGAGAGAGCCCTCTCAGGTTGGGGAGGCTAAGCCTCAGCCTAAAGTAGGTTTGAAACGGTTACTTGAAGTCTTCCTGGTCTGCAGCCTTCCAGGGCCTGATTTTGAGATAACATTTTGGTGCATCTACTGAGAGCCTGAAGATTATTCATTCCCAAAATCAAGAGGCTGAACTTCTAAAGGTAGCAGGAGCTCAGACATATTTTTGAGGCTGCAAAACTACCTTAGCGACTCCACACATCAAATAATAAATTGGAAGTTGACTCCACTGCTAGAAGATCAGTAGCTTGATGAAGTTTCAATATGAGTTCCACTACAAGAATGAATGCCAGGTATGCTCCTATGAATCAGGCTCATATCCCTGGTTTTCCAAATCCTATGCCAAAGGTTGATTGGTTAGAGGATCTTCCGATATTCAAAGATGAAAGGAAAGACAATGCTGCTCTTCATTTGGTTAGGTTTCATATGCATGTACGCAATCTTAAGGTTCAATTTCCTGAGGATTGTCTCATGAGGATGTTTATGACCACTTAAGAAGGAAAAGCATGGTCTTGGTATAAAAGTTTGGAA
Source organism: Pinus tabuliformis (assembly GCA_031772625.1). Lineage (NCBI taxonomy): Eukaryota > Viridiplantae > Streptophyta > Pinopsida > Pinales > Pinaceae > Pinus > Pinus tabuliformis. Next base: position 1,029,745,291 of record CM062815.1, read on the forward strand.
AATGGTTCAATATATTCGCTTGCTAATTTTCATGATGAATTTTATGAGATGTATAAAGAATGTCATCCTTCCTTATTGTTGCTCAAAGATTGTTGTAGACATTCTTTAAGTCTTATTCAGTATTTGGAGGATTGTTATGATGATGATGAATTTATGGATGAAGAAATTTTAGAGGCTCTTCATAACAATGCATTTCAACACCAAGAAGAAAGTATAACATCTCATGAAATACAGCATGAAGATCAGCAGGGGTTTACTTATGAAAACCGTCTTTCATCCTTTGATATAAATGAGAAGATGCAGAAAACTTGCCAAGATTTTGATCACAATGAGTATGAAATTGATTGCAAACACCAAGGAAAAGTACTGGAAGATAGCTTTTATAACCCTCAGGCAGAGGAAAAGGTTGTTCATTTTTGTAATTCCTTGCAGCAGCTTGCATCAAAGAATGATCTTTATAATGAAGAAAATTACATTATCTATGGGAATCATGCAGCAAGGCAGTTGGATAGCACATCAAAGGAATTTTGTGTGGCTAAGGATCAGTTGTCTGAAGAGATAGAATGTTATGATGATTATCAAAATAACCATGTTTTCTTTGATCCTATAAATGAATACATGGAAAAATTTTGCACATCAGTATTTCATTTTCATTTGCATTATGAAGATCATGTACATTACAAGTTGATTTGGTCATCTCACTATCATGGTTATTTTGAGGTTGAATGCAGTCAAGAGCCTCCAATATCAGAAAGGACAATTGATTGGCTTTATTGGAAATATCATGTTGCTTGACCTAAAGTGGAAATTGCAGCTAGTAGGTAGGTAGGAAAATGCAAATAAGCTCAAGGTTGACTGAGCATCTGTTTCAGTAGGTGCAGTTTGAATTCTTCATTCAGAAATCATTAAAGGCTTGAGGAGAAAATTGGGCAGAGGTTCAGAGTTTTATTCTAGAGGATGGATAGCGGCACTAGAGCTACAAGTTCTTAGTATACCACAAGGGCACACTATCCCTAGTGGAGCCACTGTTATCACCCTAAAATCTTTGTCTCTAAGCTTTGGAGAGTTGCCTTGTTTCTAGTCATAGTCTTATAAGTTTTGAGTCATCTCATCAAAATTAGTGTCATTCTCATTTACAAACCCTTCTTCTAGTCATGGTGTTAAAGGGTCTCTAGGTCATTTCATGCTTTAAGGGTTAGGTCATAAGGTTAGAAGTCTTTCAAGTTCATATCTCTTTTCCAAATAAAGTTTGACAGCCTCATTCCATGTCCTAGAAGCCTCACCATGAGTTTAAAAGTCATATCTCACATCATTTTGGAGAAATTTTAAAACTAGCTACGAATCCACGTTTTCGTAGCGCTGACAGTGTAAAAATCCTGTTTTGCGCTACGAAATCAGTGTTTTCCGCTACGAAATCAGTGTTTTCGTAACTCGCTACGAAATCAGTGTTTTCGTAGCGCGCTACGAAATCATTGTTTTCGTAGCGCGCTACGAAACCCCTGAAGCAACCTGTTTTAGCAGAAAACTGTTTTTACTAGTTAACTTCCAGAAGCTTTCCTGAGCAGATGAAATAATTTTTAAAACTGAAAGAGGATTTTCTTCCTAACATGCTGAACTACAAAAACCTCTTTCATTTTCTTCAAATACATTCTGAGGTGGGAGGAATTTATGGTTAAACTTGCGCTACGAAACTGCTAAAAGTCAAGCTTGGTCTTCTAGTTTTAGCAGTCTTTTTCAAGATCAGTTTCTGGTCACATGCAAAGGTATTTTGGAATTCATAAAAAGTTTTATCTTCATCAACTCTCCAGCTAAAATAACCTATCTCAATTTCTTTATAAGTGTTTTCAGTTGGAAGATAATAAGATTTAATTGAGACCCTAATTTCAGAAAATGGATTTCTCCTGTTTGACACGTGTATTTCAAGGACAGATTTTGGACAGTTGGAGGAATGTTTTAAAAAACCAGGAGAGGTTTTTGTTCTAGACAACATGGGCTACAAAAACCTCATTCAGTTTCGTAAAATGTGTCATGGATGAAGAGATAAAGGCTCTGTCCCACGTGCCAATTTTTAAGGATCTAAACCTAAAAACAAGGAAACATGTTCCCTAATTTCTAGGGTTTGTCATTAGCAGTTGGGTGACCACGTGAGAGGCTTCATCAAATTCGACTTCATGAGGTTGCAGCTGTCAAAGAATGCATTTAAATTTTTAGATAAGGTTGTTGTAATAATAATAAGGAGCTACACTCCTAGTTGTATTAGGTCTCTAGGACTGCTAGTTAGCTGTCAAATGCATTTAAAGGTTTGTTTTCTAGTTAGAATAGGTGTCACTGATGAAAAATTCGAATTCTCTTGATAAGGGATGATGGAATCATAATTGTAAATGCTATATATAGATCAAGAGGTCGAATTAGCAAAGGGTTGAAGACTTTTTGGCCTAACTGCTACTTTATGCTATGAACTATGATCAGTAATGCAGAGAGGTTTTTCTGAACATATCTGAGTTCTCATGGGGTTCATGTTTTCTTGATTTATATGTTACTTTGAATCATTTGCAGTAGACCTCATTGCTATTACTTAGAATTCACAACTATGTGCTCTGACTTCTTTTAGAAATGAGATGACTGTGTCTTTTTGCAGTTTGTGAGTAAACAATCTTTGAACTACTAGTAGCAGGTTTCATTACCATTACTCAGATTTCATAATCCTATTCTCTGACTTCCTTTAGTAATGGAATTGTTGTGATGACCTATTTCCTTGAGTGAATTATCTTTGTTTGAAAGCCCCATTTGCCTCAGCTTTCATGTCAAGAAACCTTGCCACTGAATTTATTGACTTGTTGACTCCATAGCCCAATGGTAACAAGCCTTCATATTTTCAACCTACAAACACACAAAACCAAGATAGAGTTAGCCATCTATATTATCATTAATCAAAAACCTTTAATCCTTTGAGATAGCCCTCTCAGTTTGGGGAGGCTAAGCCTCAACCTAAAGTAGGTTTGAAACAGTTACTTGAAGTCTTCCTGGTCTGCAGCCTTCCAGGGCCTGATTTTGAGATAACATATAGCTTGTAGCTTTCTAGTGTATGTTTGAGGGAGAATAGTGTGTTTTTGGTTTGGTTTGAGACTAGAGGGAAAGAGGCCTTAAAACTTCCATTGTTGGGGTTATCCATGAAGTGTTAGCAGAAGTGTGGGAACTCAGATATGTCGGAGGAGACCAGCAACGTCAAGGCACCAGTTGTAATCTCTTTCTGATTTATATAAATGCAACTATTGATTGATTTCCTACATGAAGTGTCATTTTACATATTTATGGCTTAATGTTCCTTGACCTATTAAGTAGGTTGAATACAATATTGTATGCTATCACGTTTGTTGTTGTTGTTGTTGTTTGCTTGTTTTAGGTATTCGAAGGAAGGAAACAGAAGATAGCTGGAGTGAGGAAGAAAGATCATCACCAAGCAGAATAACGCTCTAAGAGGTAGGCCCTCTTAATTGATTCTAGCTTAAGGAGATTTTCCATAGATTGTTTGTTTGTGTCTAGACCCGCTCCCTCGGGATAGAGGAAATGTTTGTGTCCGCACTGAGAATTTAGCTGCACCACAATACTTCCACATACAAAACATTTTAGGCCTTAATTCTTCCATTGTATTTGTTGACCATGCCTTCCTTGACTCTTCTTTCATATGCATTGTTACCCAATATTACCTTTCCTCCATCCTATTCCTTTGGTTTAATGAATTTACTATAATATCTTGTTGTGTGCCTTGAACATCCACTATCAATAAACCACTTATTTTCTTGTTTTGAGGCATATAACATAAGACCACATTCTTCTTGCTTCTCTTGTTTCTTTTCCATACTGTTGGATGTTGATTTATGAGAGTACATTCTTCCTTGCCTTAGTTTTGAGACCTTTTTAGACTGATTCAATAGTCTCGTGCTTTGTGCCCATAGTTGTGGCATATGTAGCATTCAATGTATTTCAACAAAGGAGAAAAATAATGACCTTTTCTAATATTATATTCATACATATGTTTAGATTTATCACATAAGTAGTTTTTCATTGGAATTTTAAGTGATTCTCTCCTTTTGTAACCTTTTCTAGCATAGGCTCTACAATCAATTGCTCTATGACCAAAATTATTACATGAGTAACAATATCCATAAAAGAAAATTTGGCATTTGGATGTATATTTCCTGTTGAAAGGAATAACTTTGTTGAATCTACTTTTCTTGATTTCTTTGGCATAATGTTGTTAATTCATAGTTGTATTGCTTCCTCTTAGCATATTTGAATGGTTGCCATATTGTCCTTTTTCCATTTCCTTTGAATATTTCTTAGCTTTTTCTAAATGACTTAGCTCTATTTTGATGAAATAAGATTCATGATTTTGTTGTCCCTTTAAACTGTTATTGAGTGCATCCACGTATCTGATAGGTTCCTTGCATTCCTTTTCTGTTGTTTTTGAGCTTGAACCTCCCTTGATGTTCTTTTCGGGACTCTTCATAACCAAGACCAGTTTTGATTAATGGAGATATATGGAAGCTGAGGACGTGGTATAATTATTCATTACCTTTTATTAGATTTAAATTTTTATTCAGATCATCCGACAATTTTTTTAGTTACTTTCTTAAAGAGACAATCTCTTCTTCAAACTTCTCACAGTGTCCTTCCTGTTCTTACAACTAATTTGTAAGAATCTCCTTTATTATTTTAGTTTCTTCTAGCTCAATTTTCATGGTAATGAATGAGTTTGCATCATATTTTTCATCCTCATATTCTTGCATTTGTTTTTCTAATAGATTGATATTTTTTATTAGTTGTCTTATCTCTTCCACGACACTTACAAGTTCTCCTTTAAACTCCACTTTCCCTTCAATTTCTTCTTCAAAATTTTGATCGTCCATGGCTATGAATAAGACCTATCCTCTCTCATTATCAGACATGCATTCATAAAAAAAATGGATCTTTTCTTGAGGAAGATCCCTTGAGGCTGGCCATGACCCCTTTTGATCTACCTTCCAATGGTTAACCACTTGAAGGAACCTACTCTAATGCCAATTGTTGGAAATATGATTATACTGGGCAGAGGAGGTGAATCAATAAATGGCTAATTTTAACCAATCAAAACACTTCAATGCATATACAATGTCAATCATATCAACAACATAAGAACACACCATATATTTATCAAAAATTCTTTAATTATATCATCCTATAGGCACCAACCTATTGTTACATTGATTTACTGGCACCAATTAAGGAAACACCAACCCCCTAAAATTGTTTTCTAGAACCAACCAGAATGAGACACTAGTGCCCTGAGAAATGCAGGCACCAACCTAAAATGAATTACTGGCACCAACTAGAAGGTGACACCAATCCCCTAGGAAATGCAGCACCAACCTGAGTTTCATGTTAGATCCCTTTTTCATACATTTTTGGACTCAGATCGACAAGCTTTCAACGAATCTTGCTTATACAAATTTCCTGATTTTTGATCCAATTTTTCCTTTCCTTGACGTCTCCTCTGCTTTTGCATATCACTCTCAACTCTCTGTCTTCAGCTCATGTTTTATCCACAATCCTCATATGTTGCTCCTTTATTCTGTGCTTACAAACTCTGATCTCTTGGATGCCACACTTTGTTCTTCTTATTTACAACTCAACATTCAAACAATATTCAAGACTTCATAATATTAACCACACTTAGATTGAACAACTTCTCATGTCTTCCATAGACTTCATTTTCATGCTTATTTCGCACTTCACACAATAGCACCACCATAGAAAATTGTATACATCAAAACTAATACAGTATAAATCAACCAAAAATCACATCACTTCCAAACTTCTTTGGCTTATTTATATTACATCGGTACAACAGAATCTTGGCAGGGATAACACACCATGGAGGATGATCCAAAAACTTGGAGTATTAATTTTATTTTTATTGTTGGAAATATGGTCTAAATGAACTAGATTAAACTCATTTCAATGGTTCCTTGGCTCCTTAGGCACTTATCTTTAGTTCCATGAAATCGCTTGGTCTGACTCTAGTTAAACATACATTCTATTGAATCCAAATCCAAGTCCACTTTTAAGTCACTGGGCACTTGGATATTTTATCTGCTCGAATTGTTTTTAACTCTATCTCCAAATGCTTCATTTTCATCCATATGACCACCTGATGGGACCACAACCTTAAATTATGAGCTCATGGTATCTGGGAATTGAAATAAGTCAAAAACCTTCTTGAGGCTCGGATGAACCAGAGATCGAATACATTTCAATGGATTATACATGTAACCATGAATGGAACATTGACTAATATGCCTTCATAATTGAATTTGGATCTTGGTATTATCGTTAGCAGCAAACACAACCTACCCCTAGATACCTAGATGGTCGAATATATTTTCTCCAAAAAAAAAACTTGACTCATTGGAATTCTAACCATATCTTTTGGTTTACTTGAATCTATATTTGGGTATAATACTAATATGTATGCAACCTATGCCATTAGACAACCAGATGCCCAGATCACTCAACATAACCCTGGATGATGGTAAGAACCCACTTTGGGAAAATTGAAATACAAAGGAAAATCTTATCCAAATAAGTCCTTGGCACAAACACAAGGCTTAAGTAGCTATCATGTAAAAAATTCAAGAACCATTCAAAACTTTCCACATAGTTCTCTTACTATGTCACTACTACATCATCTTCTAATACAACACACTACCACGTGCCATTCTCCACTACTGCCACATGTCATCTTCCACCTATCCAATTTCCCACCTAAAAGTGTCAAAATGAGTGCCACATGTCATCACCTCCAGCTACCACGTCAATAACTTCTACCAGTTGGTGCCCCTTATTGGCTAAGGCAAGGAATCATGATCTAGGTATTTTTTATGGTGCTACTTTGGTGCAGCCTCGGATATATGGACACTTGGATATGTGTTGAAGGCATGGATATTTGTAGGGGGTACATATATCTTTAAAAGGACTGGATATCTTGAAAGGCTCGGATACATTGTTGAGACTCAGATATGACTATAAGATGGAACTTTAACCAACTAGAACCTTGTTTTGACTTCTTCACTTCAACTTCATTTTTCTCTTGATTCTTGTGGAGCTAGGAGATGTGCCATATATTGTTGGAAATGTCTCAGAATAAGTTATTCAACCATACAAATTTCATTCTCATTTAGACAAGGGATCTAGAGAATAATTTTTTTCAAAGATATGTTATTCAAACTACAACTTTGACAATTGTTATTCACAATGACAACACACATTCTACAATATCCCATCCTCTTAGACTTTAACATCAATGACACAACACTTGACATAAAAAAAACATATGTGTAACATTTTAAAGTTGATGGTACTACTCTCATGGGTGTGCCTGGCTAGCAAGGTCTCTTCACCCACTTGGCACTCAATAATCAACATTAAATGGGCACTTCATAGTGGATTCAAACACTAGGGAGGTAATTACCTCATACAACTTGGTTTAAGGTGGAGTATAGTCATATTTTTCTTGGAGACAAGCTTTATTTATCATCCCTAGTTCTGTTGAACATTGGTCTCTTTGACGCAAGAAAATGGCCTTCTTTCTTTAGCCTGATTCAAAGGATTTATCACTGGCACTAATGGATTGTTGGCCCAAAGGGTAGGAAGACAAATCTGGCACATATAAGCTATTTCCTGGATGCATACTATAGACAATGTCATATCTCTTCACATCCTAGTTCTCAAGGTTACATGTATCCATTTATAGCAAGTGTAATCCATCCTCTTAGTCAGTGCAAGCCTAATGCTATTCATAGAATTCTAAGCAAGCCACCTCTGGAGCTAAGCAGTTTAAGAGATTCGAAGATATGCAGTGACTTTATTTGTGTTTTCCTCACTCCTAAATATCTATTTTCCCAAACTTTTCCACTATAGCTGATATAGGTATTGAGGTCTCTCTTGCTCTGTGTGACATATGTTGGCTCTCGAGGCTAAATCACTGCCCCTCCATATCCTTTGATCCTCTCACTCACATCATAGATCTCTTTTACTTCTGGTATCCTTCCATGCCCATAAAAAAGGTTAAAGTGTATCAAGGTGTTGCATAATATCAAGAAAGAGGTCTCTCTAGAGCCAAGACTTGAGTTTAAAGCTCAGCCATGCATTATAGAGACCTGGGCCCCAACCAATACAAGAGGAGATCACACAAGTATATTTACTCTTAAGCATACGAAGGTTCTTGTAGAAGTGGCAGACTAGGTTCCTGATGTGGGTCGCACAAGAGATTGATACAATTAATGCATGTACAGCATGGACATTTTTTGGCATCTCAAGTTACCTTGGGGAGGGTTCTTATAGACATGAATCAAATGAAGGAAGATATTATCTTGAATCTAAATCAAATGCAGTGACATGTGATTGCAATGGACCATAGCCTCGCGAGAATGGAAAGGTAGATAGAGACTCCTAAACTCGAATTCTCCCTAGGTAGAAACAAGAAGCCCATCCCTATCAAATCAATTGATTTAGACAAATAGGCGTAGAGGTTAATATACTCTCTTTTTTTTAGTTTTTATATCTCTCATTTCAATATTTTTCAAGATCAAAAAGGCCCTTGTGCCCAAACAATTAGAATCTATATTTTACTTCTTAGAACTTTAAACTTTCTCTTATTTTTTGACATTTTGAATCAATTGAATTTTTGTGTTGGGTAAGGGAGATATTTCTTAGTTATCATTTTGAGAAATTTGTGAGTTGTGAATACACATTTCAAGAGGTAAGGCAAGAATTGGGAAAAATCCAAGAGACCCTCTCATGTCTAGGATTAATAAATCTACAATTGGGACAGTAAGTAGGGTTGAATTAGGAAATTTGATTAACAACTTTAAAACAAACATTTTGGGGAGTATTAGTGAACAAATAGATACCCTTAAATTAAAAAATAAGCAAAAGGCTGAAAATGTTGCATTATCAATATTTTGTCCCAAATGTAGAAAAAAAACATGCTATGAGAGAATGCCCTCTTGACTTAAAAAGTGTAGAAACTTGTGTTATATGTGCAGAAAATCATGATACAAAGGAATGTCCTTGAATACCAGATCTTAAAGTTTTTTATCAAGAGGAAGTAATACCAAATCAAGTATATCCCCTTTGTTTTATTACTAAGACACTGTGGCAAAATTCACAGCCAAATATCACCCAAGGTTTTAACACTCAAGCATTTGCACAACCATCACAAAACAATTGGACTGCGCCCATGCCTTGGAAATCTTGGCCTCAACCTTGGGCACAAGGATGGAAAAATCCTTATGGAAAATATCCTCAATATCAACAACCTTACCCTATTTTTCCACCACAATATTTTCCTCAACATGTTCAACCAACTCAACCTCATAATCCAAATCCACAACTTTCATTACCATTTCCTCAAAGACCAAATCAATTGCTTGCCCAACCACTTCCAAATCCAAATAATAATAAAAATTCACAACCTATTTACAATATGGAAGGACAAAATTTCCAAACATACATGATAACTCCATTAGATATAAACAATGTCCAACTTAGATCTAGTAGAGTATTGGAAAAGAAGTCCCCATCAGTTGTTATTCAGGAATCTAAAAAAGGAGAATCTTTATAAAAAAGAGAAATCTCTTAATCAAGAAGAAAAATCTCATAAAAAACCACCTCTGCACATTCTAATGATATTCCAATAAACTCAACTCCCATCATAGAACAACCTTTAGTATATGTTCAAACACCACCTTTTCCTGAGAGATTGAAAACTGATAAAGGGGTAGAAAAACAAATTTTATTGCTTGATTATGATATGATAGATGAACTGAAGAATGTTTGTATAAAAAATCCTTTTTTACAAGCTATCAAATAAATACCAATATTTGCAAAGACAAACAGGGATTTAAGTATTAAAATACTGGGAAGAAAGAGAAAAGAAGTCAAAAGAATTCAATTAGTTGGAAAAATTGCAGATATCATGATGGGAAAAACAACAATTTAGAAATATCTTGATCCAGGAAGTCCCATTGTGAAAACACATATCAATGGTATCGAAATTCCAAACACATTGATTGATTTAGGAGCAGCTATAAACATCATGAGTAAACAAACTATGAATGAATTGAAACTTTCTAATCTTCAATATACACCTACATTGATGCAATTAGCAGATAGATCTGTTATTAAACCTGGTAGTGTATTAGAAGACATATTTGTATCCTTAGATTCTTGGCAGTATCTTGTTGATTTTATGACTACAACACCCAAGGGTAATTTAGGGGGACATCCATTGATTCTAGGAAGACCATGGTTAGCTACAGTTGATTCTTTTATAAGTTATAGATCTCATGATATGTTTATTTCTGATGGAAGTTCAACAAATAAATTCACATTATATCCTCCTACAAAAACAACAATAGAGGTAGAATGTGAAGAATGGATAGATGATGATATAGATATACGACCAATCTTTGTTCCTTCACAAATAGATGAAGAAGCTCAAATTTTTAATTTAATGGAAAACAATGAGTCTTCCTCATATTGTGAATCTAATCAAAGTTTTCAAGAATAATGCAATATTGAATATTTATCATCTCATTGATTATATTTACATTCTATGGAAACATTTGGCAATTATTCAATAGAAATCTTTCCAAAAAAAACCTTGAATATCAATAATAATCTAGAAGAATTTCAAAAGAAAGATTTAATAAAAATGTTAGAAGAACATTCCTCTGCTTATGCATGGGAATACACTGACATGAAAGGAATTGATCTCAATACTTGTATGCATCATGTCTACATTGAAGAAACTTGCCAAACCAATTCGACAACCTTAGAGGAGAATGAATCCAAATTTAAGGGAAATTGTCAGAGAGGAACTACAAAAGTTGTTGAATGTAAATTTCATTTATCCAATATCAAATAGCCAGTAGGTTTCACCATTGGTAATTGTTCCTAAAAAGGATGGAAAATGAAGAGTATGCATTAACTATAGGGAATTGAACAAATCCACTTTAAAAGATAATTTTCCACTTCCTTTTATAGATCAAGTTTTAGATACATTGGCAGGATAAACACATTTCTCATTCTTGGATGGTTTTAGTGGATATAACCATATCCAAGTAGCTCCAGAAGATCAAGATAAAACCACTTTTACCTTTCCATGGGGAACCTATGCCTACTGAGTACTTCCTTTCAGATTATGTAATGCACCTGCAACATTCCAAAGGGCAGTTTTAGGCATTTTCTCTGATCTAATTCATGATTGTGTGGAAGTTTATATGGATGATTTTACTGTCTATGGAAATTCCTTTGAAGAATCTCTTAAAAATTTGGAAAAAGTTCTCATTAGATGTAAGGAAGCAAATCTCTCATTAAGCCATGAAAAATGTTTTATGATGTTTATTGAGGGAATTGTTTTAGGACACCATATTTCAGGGAATGGAATTAGAGTGGATACATCTAAAGTAGAAGTTATTTCTAAATTATCAATTCCAACTTGTCAAAGAGATGTTAGAAGTTTTCTTGGTTTTACTGATTACTATATAAGATTTATAGAAAACTTTACAAAAATTGCTTCTCCACTTTTCAAATTTCTCACAAAAGATTGTGAATTCATTTGGAATTCTGATTGCCAAAAATCTTTTGAAACATTGAAAGAAAATATTTTTGAAGCACCCATTCTAAGAGGACCAAATTGGAAACTACCTTTTCATATTTCAACTTATGCTTCAAATATATCTTTAAGAGTTGTATTAGGATAAAAGGATTTAAGTCCTTATGCCATTTACTACACCAGTAAAAATTTGAATCCTATAGAGTTAAATTATATTGTAACAGAAAAGTATGTTTTAGTTGTTGTCCATGCCATTAATAAATTCAGAAATTACATCACTGGTTATGAAACCTTTGTACATACATATAATTCTGCAATTAGGTATTTAATGAATAAACCAATCACTAATGGTAGAATTACAATATGGTTATTATTGTTACAAGAATTCAATATTACTATTTTGGATCGACCTGGAAAACAAAATACAGTTGTTGACTTTCTATCTAGGATTCAAAATGATAATAATGATGTACCTGTAGAAGATAATTTTCCTGATGAATATCTTTTTGTAGTATCTATTAAATCTCCTTGGTTTGCAGATATTTCTAATTATTTGGCTACATGGAAGTTACCACTATATTTGTCTCCTCAAGATAAAAGAAAGGTAATTCAAATCAATGCATCTTACTCATGGATAAATGGATAATTGTACAAAACATGACCAAATTTGATCATTCGGAGATGTGTCAAAGAAGATGAAGTACCAGAGATATTAAAGGCTTGTCATGATGAACCATGTGGAGGACACTTCGTTGATAAAAGAACTGCTTACAAAGTCCTTCTCTTAGGATATTATTGGCCTTCCCTTTTTAAGGATGCCAAATAATATGTTAAGAGATGTGATAGTTGTCAAAGAATAGGGGAAACATGTTCCTTCAGAAGAAATGCCTCTACTCATTGAACCTTTTGAGAAAAGGGCTTTGTATTTTGTTGGTCCAATTAATCCACCATAAAGACAAAGAAGGTACATTCTTGTTTGCACTGATTATGTTACAAAATGGGTAGAAGCTAAAGCACTTCCTTCTACTACTGAAAATGTTGTAGTTTCATTTCTTTTTTAGGATATCTTTACCCATTTTGGTGTCCCAAGGGAAACTGTGACAAATCAAGGTACTCAATTTACATCCAAGTTGGTACAGAAGATAATCGAGGAATACAAAGTCAAACATCGAAAGTCCACTCCATAACATCCATAGGCAAATGGATAGGTGGAATCCACCAATAAAGCAATTGAAGCAATTATTTCCAAGATTGTGCATCTGCATAGAAGATACTGGGCAGAAAAGCTTCCAAAATCTTTATGGGCATACTGTACCACATGGAGAAATACCATGGGACATACTCCCTATGAATTTTTTTATGGGAAGCAAGTCTTATTTCCAATTGAGTTCCAGGTAAAGACCTTGAAGACAACAATGAAATTGGGTCTTGATCTATCTGAAGTGCAAAAAATATATATTAGAGAAACTGAATGAACTAGATGAGATGATACATGATGATATTCAAAGAACCAACATAGTTCAACAACAAAGATCTAGGTGGAATGACAAATTCATAAAAGAAAGGAAATTTCAGCCAGGAGATTGGGCATTACTTTTTGACTCAAAGTTTAAATATTTTAAAGGAAAATTTCAAACTCATTGGCTTGGGTCTTATGAGATTGAAATTGTCTTTGATAATGGTGCAGTCGGGATTAGAACCATTGATGAAGAAAAAGTGACCTTCCTTGTAAATGTTCATCGATTGAGAATTTATCATAAACCATTGACAAGGGAATAATTTGTTAAAAATCTACAAGAAAATATTGATTTGAAGGTGGTGAGGAAGGATTTCCCTTCCTCTCCAACTTGACTCACAAAGCATTTCGTTTTCTAATACACACACACACACATATATATATATATATATATATATATAAACATGAAAACCAACATTGTTGGCATGTTTATACAAAAAATTTAGGATGAAAACCAAGTACTCTTGGCACCCTAGATTTTCTTTTTAAACCCTATTCTAATCCCATTTTCTTTGTAACCCTCTTTTTCTTTTCAAAATAAGAAGCTACAGAATTGTTGAGAATATGCAGCTTTAACAAAATTCTGCAGCTGATACTGACAGGGATCAACGGGACAATTGAAGATCTTGGCATAAGAAAATGATCAAGCTTGCAATTGAAGGCATCCAAGGACAATCTACAAAGGTCAATCAAAGCATTAGAATCATAAATCCAAAGGTATGTAAATATTAGATTAAATAATAAAGGTAAGAAACATTAGATTATGAAATAAAATAGATGTTGCTACCACCATTTGAAGTAATCATTACTATTCCAACTTCAGACTTAACTATAAATACTATGTCCTATCAACGAAGTTGGTCATAATCCCATTCATCACTCATCATTACGCAGATACTCCACTCCATAAACCCTGTTTCATTGATAATTCCACCCTCATTCATACTTTATTTTCCCGAAATCCTTTTCACTCATTTCCATTGACAATTTCACTCTCATCCATACTTAGTTTTCCAAAGCCATTTTCGCTCCATAACCTTGTCAAAAGAAGCAATTGTAGGTTGAGACTTCGCCAACATGGGGGTTATTGTGAGGACAAAGCCGGATGGGAAGAAATTCATGGAAGGTTATCCACAAGTCAGATAGATGTTACAGCAAGTACAATGGTTGGAATTTGTAGAAAATTTTAACGGCTATGACAAAGAAGTAACAAATTCCTTTGCCTGAGCATTTGATGGAGTTGAGGTAGAAATTGGAAATGTGAAAATAGTAGTGATAGAATCTTTCATGGCATAAGTTGTTGTAAATACTGAGGGGGGCTGAATCAATATTTCTTTTCCCAACTATTGTTTTACCAGTTAAACAATTTATATTCAGAACACTAGATGAACAACAATAATAAATGCTTTTATTAATATAATCTTTGCAGTAAAATAGATACAATATATAAGTGGTTGCAATCAGTTGACAAGCTCCAACTCGAACTTTGGTGAGGCTCCAACCTCCAGAGCACCAACTCTATTTCACAAAGACACCAACCTTGGACTTAGGAGCACCAACTCCCAAGGACTTCAATCCTTCCATTTCCTGAGACACCAGTCCCAAAGACACCTATCCTTCCTACTTCTGAGGCATCAACCCCAAGGACTCCAATCCTTCTTACTTCTGAGGCATCAACCCCAAGGACTCCAATCCTTCTTGCTTCTTAGGCACCAGCCCCTAGGGCTCCAATCCTACTTACTTTTGTGGCACCAGCCTCAAGTGTTCTAACCCAATTTTGTCAGAGTTCATTTGACAGTGATGTTCTGCTCTCAGAACTCTTCTCTACTGAGTTCTGTCTGATTATTGCTTCATTGTAGTCTCCAAGCTATAGCATCAATTACAATCAGTCGTCTTATGAAGTAGTCTTCCCAATTCTTCATAGTACCCACATAGAGTGTCTAGTACCCTTCATGACTTCTGATAATGTCTTCACATATCTTTAGTCAGTCTACTGTTAGCTGCACTAAGCTCTGCATAAAGAACAACTTTGTGTTCAAGCTTATGTTCTCTGCTGGCTACTTCACCCCTTCGATTGTCTACTGTCTTGTTGGCCCTTCGGCCCTCTTTCTGTTCTGCTGGATCCTCTCGCTCCCTCTGTCTCCTCCAGCTTATCTTCCATAGCATTCAACAGCCTTCAACTCCTAAGCCACCCCTTCAAACAGTTCTTTATTTTCTTATATCTGACACCCCTGGCCTTTGGCTTCCTTTCTTCGCGGGCTCTTCCCCTTCCTCAATGCTCGCTTATCCTGTCAGTTTCCTCCTCGGTCACTGTCATTTCCTCTGCGCTTGATTGCTTCTTCGGCTTCCTATATTTCAGTTTCCTTTATCTATAGAGCGTTCCAATATTCACAGGACATGTTCCGGAGGAAGAAAGGTCGTATACATAGAGAATACTTATTACAAGTTAAAACCTATAACAACTCTCCTTTTATCCATAATTATTTGACATATACAGGGCTTTACAGTGTAACGGACATGCCACGTCCTATCGCAATCAAAATCGGCTTGATTCTTAGTCTTCTAAGCTATCGGGAGCATTCCTTAATGTATCTATGTCTCCAAAACCCAGCATAAGCAATATATACAAATACACAGGAATTACGATCGAACACAAGCAAAAAACTAAAGAGCGGACTTCAAAAAATATTACACCCACACCTAAACTGTATCAGATCCTCTCCTCCACAACTTTATCGTAATCGGGGCTTAAGACTTCCGGGGGTCTTTAATAAGTCATGCACTATTGCATAGCTGATGGCCGATGGTCAATTCCCCTACTCTGATGGACCAGATGCGATATGGTATTAAACCATAGTTAATATGCCTGTCGGGTATGCAGCCTTATCGCAATCGGCACTTTCATGTGGCAAGGCTTTACGGCTTGCGATATAGTGACGGACGCGATATTACAATAGGCGCAATATAATAGGACCATCGGGTCCGCAATTGTATATCGCAATCAGCGGTTTTAATGTGGCAGGGCCTTAACCACTTGCGATACGTGATGGATGCGATGACAGATTAGGTCATATTGTAATGTGCGGTGGGTCCGCGTGGATATGCATCGCAGTTGGGAGTTGCCCCTGGCGGAGGTCCAATGCGATATCGCTATCGGCGATCGCAATGGACTGCTTGACATATTGTAGCACTCGCTTCCGAAGTGCCGATGCGATTATCGCTATCGGCGATCGCAAGTCGCACAGGGTCAAGGCTCGATGTTAACGTAGACCCCTCATAGCGATGCGATGTGCTGGACCTGATACAACTCAACACTCCCATGTATAGAGTTTCAAGTCTGCAATCCGCCTCCGATAGTGTATTTTCCCTAGAGCCAAGTCTTCTGCCTCTGATAGAGTATTTTCCCTAGAGCCAAGTCTTCTGCCTTCGATCGTGTTAGAGCATGCATACATGGGTTTTACGGGCCCGATAGCATAAATGTATATATATAAGGTTCTGCGCCTTCGATAGTGTAAAAACACGTATGTATGATATATGCTCCTTTGCATATAAATGCATGCATATAGTTCTTTTGTGGCCCAATAGCTCCCGATAATATACATGCACCCATTGCTCCTCTGATGGCTTTGTCTGCTTCCTTATAGCTCTGCTTGTTCCTCTGTTGCTTTGATGGCTATCTGCGTCCTCTGTTGGCTCTGTTTTCTCCTGTACTTTGGCATATATGTATGGTATATATATATGGCTCCTTTGTAGCTCTGATAGCTCTATTTTGGCATATATGGTCCCCGAACGTTGTTTAAATGCATGCACATATATATATATATATATATATATATATATATATATATATATATATATATATATATATATATATATATATATATATATATATATATATATATATATATATATATATATATATATATATATATCTGAGTTCTGCTCCTCTTGGCTCCATTTGCTCCTCGAATATTGCCATATTGACATCAATGACAATCTGTGTCCAACATAAGTAACTAGGCTACCTAGGGTTGGTGAAATATGGTTTAGAAACAGAGGAATTGAAGGAAATGAATGGAGGACATCTCTACAAAACCCAGGTATGGACACTTCAGTCTTTAAGAAAGGCATCCCAAGTACATATCTTAAAAGAAAATGGAGAAAATTACTGTTAATTATTCAAAAATTTATTACTTGTAAAGATAGATTTGGCAGTGTGTTTTTCTATTATATACATTTGATGATGCATTTCCTTGAGGGTAATGAAATTAATATTCCTTATTTCTTACTCAATAGTTTGAAGAAAATGACCAGTAATACTCAGAGAAAAATATAGTCTATTAAAAATACCATGTATCATCATAGCCTGATAAAAATTTTGATTGAATCCCACCTCAAAAGTATAGGAGATGATTGAGAAATTTTTCTTGTCAGAAACCACTTTAAAGAGGTAGAACAGGAAGAACCCGGCAACAAAATAAATAAAAGTAGAAGAAAGTTATCTCTAAACCCTAAATATGACCTACCTCTACAATAAGAGTAGCCCTCAGAAGATGAAACTCCCCTTGTTGATGTATTAGAAAATATTAAAAAGAAGAATGTTAGAAGAAGAAAAACCATTGATAAGGAAGAAAGCATATCTAGAAGAAAAATAGAGGAAATAGAGCAAGCAAAGACAGAACAAAGAAAAGTTCAAAAGCAAATTCCTCTCACTAAAACCTCATCCACTATCAGGAGGAGTACAAGATTCAACAAAAAAAATGAAGGAATCATCTCAACAATCCATAGAGTTTGTCAATCTGGAGGAAGAAGAAGGGATAAAGGCTCCATCACCATTTATTTTGTCAACAATTCCATCTCTAGTTCTATCACCAATTCCATCACCATTTGCTAATGCAGTAAGAAGAACACCTGAAAATGTCCCAATCCAATAGGAGATATATGATTATATATAATCTTTAGAAAAAAGATCTATAGAAAATGCCACTACATCCTCTTCAAATCAAGAAAAATAAATTAATTATGATAGTCCACAAGAACCTCCAATTATAAATACTCTCAAACAAGAAATTTATGAATTGGAGACACTAAACAGGCACTTAAAACAGGAACATGAAACATTGAAAGTGCAGAATGAAATACAGAGGACCAAGAATGACAATATTCTCTTACATCTTGCTCTATGGTATGATAAGAATAAGAAGCTAAAATAAAAGAACAAATCCCTTAAGAGAAAAGTCATAAGTATGAAGTATAAGATTCTGATGAAGAAACCAAGGATGGCAGTCACTAAGAAGAAGGCAAAGAAGACAAATTTGGATGTTTTAGCTCAAGTATCTGAAGGAGTTTAGTAACAGGAAGGGTTCATCAATTTTGAAATTTTTTCATGAGGATATGCAATGACCTCCATGTGGGGGAATGTTGAGCCTCACAATTGCTTCTTTTTGACACCCTTTTTCACTCTATCTATTTATTTTTTACCTTCATAATCACACATTGGGCATCAAATCATAGGAATTATGACATGGTAGGTATACAATTGTCTTGTATTTCATAAATTGATAATTTTCTTTATTATTTAGTTTAATGTTTACTTCAGCTACAAAATTGCAATGATTCTGCAGCTAATACACGATTCTGCAGCCAAGTCTGTGGTTTGATAGTGAAATATATGGGTAGGTGGCAATTGATGCACTCAATAATTTCCTCCTACTCTCATGAACCAGATCGATGGAAGTAGGTCCTAGTGATGTGATCAAAGATGAAGTCAACCTCTGTAGTCAGCAACAGGTGGGTGAGAACGAGATTTATGCCTTGTGATTTTCTTTGATAATAACAAATCATGAGCTAATTATGTTATGATATATTTTCAAGTTAATTATAGTTTCTATTGAAATGGATTAGGTGTATATCTCTGAATAATTTATTGCTATCACCGCTATAAATATGCCTCTCGGCAGAAATGAAAATGTTGTTAAGTAAGGATGCGACAGTGAGACTTAAACTTTGTTTTTAATGCTTTGTTTATAAAAGAATCATTTCATTTTCTCATGTGTGGTTAAGTGTTTGATCAATAGCGTGATTTCCTACTTCTCGTGGAGGGGTCCCTCAAGCAGTAAGAATTTTTGTTTCATTTTCAGTAGATAGAAATTGCTTTTGATAAATTCTTTCGGATTAATCACATCATGAGTTTTTTGGTTGAAGTTTCAAACCATCTACCTTTGTCCTGATGATGAACCACATTATATGGTCCGAAGCATCGACCAAAAAACTCAAGATGTGATTAATCCGAAAGAATTTATCAAAATTAGTATGGATCACAAAAGTCTAAAATCAAGATAGAAATTTTCTTTATATTCTCATAGCTTCCTGTTTGTTCGATTAAGTAATTTCATTCTAATTTCTTCCTTATTTGAATTAAGTTCATTCTACTAATCATTTCTTTGTTCATAGATTTTGGATGCACGTGGATAGAGCTTTTAGTAGCAATGACATAGTGTTACACTTTAATCAATTAGACAAAATTTTATCGTTATTATACACAGATGATTTATTTGCAGAATTGGATGTTAAATTTCAAGCATGTGTGATCTATAATTCAAGCAAGTGTGAATGTATTCTAAGCAGGAGTTTGTTTCATTATTGTTTTCAGACAAGTATGATTGTTGTTTATATAGATGTGTGATGAGATTAAATAGTAGTTTTTTCTTTTGCAATTGAGTGTGTGTATGTAATTCTTATTTATGAAAAGTGTGGAGTTAATTTTCATTTACATCAAGTGTGAGATTGATTTACATATATGCAGAAGTGTGATATTTTCTTTATTTCAAAGCAGAGTGTGAGATTTCTATAAGAAAAAGTAGTTTTAAGCAAGAGAGTGTGATCATCATTGTAGAGTTAATCTTATTTTCTAGGATTAACTAATTTACTCATAGAAGACATGTGTGTCTCTATAACTCAATTTAATTTATAATAAAAGGCTTCTAACACATACATTGCACTTACACTTCATCAACTTACTAGCACTGGTCAATAATTTATGTAAGCAATTTAAGGTCAATTAAATTATCAAACAATTTCCATTCCACAATGTCACTGGGTGGAAGAAGAAAGGATAGAATGGAATAAATATGAAAATGTATGCAAGATCGTTCAACAACTATAGGAAGACGCCAATTCAATAGAAAAAATTGTATGGAAAAATGATGTGTTGCGGTATTAAGATCACTTATACTTATGTAAGAATTCTTGTAGAGATTTCTAGAAATCTAACTCTGGTACCATGTAGAAAGTCCTTGTTTCAAACTTCTAATTGTAATTTACTAAAACAATAGAGTTGAATCTAAACTACTCATCAACGGAAACAATTAAACGGTCACGAAATCATGAAGCATACAAGAGGAAAAATTCAATCACACATAACACAATAATTTTATAGGGAAAGCCACAGCTAAAAACCCCTACTATCTGTATATTGCATTAATAAAAAAATATGAGAATTTTACAATGCTTTGCTCAAGCTCGAGCAACCTCTACACTATCTCTATCTGTCTCACTACTTCCTAGGCAATATTTTGATGAATACAATATGTTCTGCTCAACCTTGAGCTCAACCTGCACAAGTATTTTCTATTATATGCCTGACTAACTGCATTTGGAAAATACTTAGCCAAAATCATATCCTTCCAAGATCGTATTTCCTTGCTCTGTTCCCTTGGGAATTAGCTCTTATTTAATGGATAAATTCCTCAATTATGAATTGCACAATCCTCCTAGGCCTTTCTCTGACTGCGTGAACCATCCATTTAATTTAGATGATTTTACTATTTATAGTACATTGTCCTTGAACTCCAATCTCAACTAGGTCTTTCTTTGATATGAAATGCATGAGTTAATTATGAGTGAATCTTCATTTTACTGGTTTATCACTGCAGGTTACACCCCACTACTGCAGGTTACACCCCACTACCGCAGGTTACACCCCACTACCGCAGGTTACACCCCACTACTGCAGGTTACACCCCACTACCGCAGGTTACACCCCCACTACAGTAAGTAACATGCCACTACAGTAAGTCACACCCCGCTACTGCAGGTTACATCTCACAATTGTAGGTTACACCTCACTACTTGATATCCCACTAATTCCTCCATCAGTTGCAACTAGTTTAACTGACTTTAACTCAGTTAGACTGAATTAGATAATTACGATTCAAAATAAACTCAACTAGTGCTTCTAATTGTAGGAGACACTCTACATGACTCTAGTTAGACCCTCAACTCGAATTAACTGAGCTATCTAAGTAAAACTAACTTAGTTAACTATTACAAGTTGTCATGAGATGTGGAATTACAATATTATTCCAAATTTAATTCAAGGACAAATTAAATTAGGGATTTTTTGATGTTATTTTTAACATTTCTTGTTGTTATTTCAACACTCCCTCTCAACAAGAAAGGAATTCAACTCTATCCTGATCTGGTACCTTTGGAATGTTTTGCATGCAACTCTTGTCACTGTTATTATTGCTACTACAACATCTACAACCAAAAGGCATCCAAACAAAATAAACTGAATCAACTAGGTCTGTAACTACCTACTAGGAAAATTGTGTTGTTGTTGACTCTGCTACTAAGCCTCCTACTCTACTGCCAACACTACTCTACACTCCTCGGTATCTGGCTAACAACGATCCTCTTGCTATTGAATATTGTGGCCCCCCTGTAGCAAGGTAATGATCCATGAGACAAACACACCTCAATGGACCCTGCCCAAATTTATGCAACTCTTGGGACTATTTCTTCACATCGCCCCACCTCACACCAGGAGGTATGGCTGCATGTGCTCCCTCTTCCCACTTGGCTTGAAATTTCCCCCTACTGGAGGTCTCTGCTTGAGTGGATGTCTCCACTGAGATTCCTCTTTGCTTCTCCACAACTTGTTAAGGTTACTTCTGAGGTTGCATGTTGAGAGGTAATTCATGCTCCCTCTCAACCACCAAGTCTCTAACCTTTGTCTTTCTCCTCAAGGCTTTGCATGTGTGAGCTAAATCTAATATACTCATACTGCTACTACTACTGCTCTGTTGTTGCTTCCGCATTTTTGTTGCAACTACTGCAATAATGAGTATGATTTCCCCAGATCATGAAGTACTATCTTCCATAGAGTTTCTCCCTCTGAAACTAGACTCCCTCTGAGTCTTAATCTCCCTGTGGGAAATCCCTCTGCTCCTCAATATACCAATATCAATTATCACAACTCCCTTTTGTGTCACTAAACATTGGCTCATTGATCTTCCCACTAGCAGCCTTCTAGCTCCATTAAGAAGTCTGCACATAGGGTCTTCTGGATCTACCCTGAACTAGAGCTCCATCAATCTGCAAGGACAACTTTGAATTATTCTCTTCTATTGTGATTTCAACTCTAATACCATGTAGAAATTTCTACAAATCTATCTCTGATACCATGTAGAAATTTCTACAAATCTAGCTCTGATACCATGTAAATGTTCCTTGTAGAATTAAACTGCTAATTGTAATATGCTAAAACAATAGACTTGAATCTATCTACTCATCAACGGAAATAATTAAACGATCGCGAAATCACGAAGCATACAAGATAAAAAAATTCAATAACAGCTAACACAATAATTTTCTTCGAAAAGCCACAGCTAAAAACCCTTGTTATCTATATATTGCATTAGTCATGAAATATGAGAAGATTACAATGCTTTTCCCAAGCCCGAGCAACCTCTGCACTATTTCTATCTGTCTCACTACTTCCTAAGAAAGCCATGGATGAATACAATATGCTCTTCTCAACTTGCACAAGTATTTTCTATCATTTGCCTAATTGATTTCCTTTGACCAATACTTAGCCAAATTCCTAGCCTTCCAAGCTCCTACTTCCTTGATCTGCTCCCTTGGGAATTAGCTCCTATTTAATGGATAAATTCCTCAATTATGAATTGCGCAATCCTCATACGCCTTTCTCTTACTGCATGCACCATCGATTTAATTTAGATGATTTTACAAGTGATAGTACATTGTCCCTGAACTCCAATCTCAACTGGGTCTTTCTATGATCTGACATGCATGTGTTAATTATGAGTGAATCTTTAGTTTACTAGTTGATCATTGCAGGTTACACCCCACTACAGTAAGTCACACCCAACTGTTGGCATTATGATTCAGGTGTTGTCCTTGATGGCAAACTCATTCAGGTGGTAAATCAAGAAGGACGCAGGAAATATGTTCAGCAAGTGCGTCCCCGCAGGTATACCATACAGAACCCGCGTCCAGGGACGCAGGCCAGCCGTTCAGGAGGTGCGTCCACCCAGTGCACACATTTCAAGGCAGAGAAAAGCACGTGGGGGTTTCTTGTGTGGTATCTAGCCGACGGTTTTTGTGTTTCTATGGTGTCGGCTCGTGGTATTGTTCCACGCTTTGGGGAGAAGCTTGCCTATATAAAGCAAAGGAGTTCATTTGGATTAAGCATCATCTTGGTTGAATATCTCTTGGTGAGATCTAGTCCAAATCTATAAGGGCGAATCTTCTAATGGACTACGATCTATATGGCGCATGATCAGATCTGTGGATCTGAGTGTTTGGGTTGGTTCTGAAGTCCTCTTATCTTCTATATCTGAAGGGACGCAGATTCAGTGAAGGGAAAGTGCGCCGGGACGCAGTACAGTAAAGGCTCAGGTGCGTCTCTGAGGCAAAGGGCGCGGCGCGACTGTGGTATTGGGTGCGTCTCTGAAGCGAAAGACGCGGCGCGATAGTGTTTCTGTGTGCGTCGGTCGCAGAAAAGCAAAGAGGAACAGTGCGTCTGCACGCAGAACAGCATAAGGTACACTGCGTCCAGTCGCAGGCCACAGAAAGAAAATATGCGTCCCTGTCTTAAGATGATCTGTTGACTGTATATTTCTGTTCATAAGGTGTTCTGGGTTGTTTCTGTAATTACTGATCTGATATCTGTCGTAGACTGTATCTGTTGTATACTTGTTGATCATTTGATTCTTCATGAAAAGAAGTAGGGGGTTGTAGCTCCCTTCCAGGAGAGTCTGGAAAACGAGAGAGAGTTGTAGCTCTCTGCAGGTTGCAGCCTGCGTGCTGGTAAAGGACTGCACCAGTACAAAATCATTGTAAAAAGAATTTCTTGAAAGAAGATAGAGACATATTGCAGCAGGTGGTTTTTCTCCCGCATTGGGTTTCCACCTTACATCTTGTGTTCTTTGGTGTGACTGTCTATTTTCTTTATTCATGCTCATTGTTTTATGGTACTGATATACAAGAATATTTCAAAAGAATCAAATAAGGAAGATTTGGTAAATTGCTAGATAATACTGATTCACCCCCCCTCTCAGTATTATTTCCAACACCAACTGCTGCAAGTTACATCTCACTATTGTAGGTTACACCTCACTACTTGATCTCCCACTAACTTCCTCCATTAGTTGGAACTAGTTTAACTGACTTTAACTTAGTTACACTGAATTAAATAATTACAATGCAAAATAAACTCGACTAATGCTCCTAATTGTAGGAGACACTCTACATGACTCTAGTTAGACCCTCAACTCGAATTAACTGAGCTAACTATGTCAAATTAACTTAGTTAACTATTACAAGTTGGCATGAGATGTGGAATTACAATTTTATTCCCAATTTAATTCAAGGGCAAATTAAATTAGGATTTTTCTTGATGTCATTTTTAACATTTCTTGTTTCTATTTTCAACAATTCTAACTCAAATAGAACGACTTTTTGAAATTACACACATCTCCTATAGGATGACATTTAGGGTTTTTGAAGGCATGCCATAGGATTAGGTAAGATTTTTTCTGGAAAGGTATTAAAGTATATGTGAAAAATATTATGGTGGAATGTGTGGTATTCCAACAAAATAAGGGATAGATAATTAATACACCATGGCTCCTTCAACCATTAGCCATACTAAGCCAATGTTAGGAAGAAGTTTCAATGGATTTTATTACAACTTTACCCAAATATGGAGCAAAGAGTGTCATTATGATAGTGGTAGATTGAATGATAAATCATGCCCATTCTTTATCTCTTTCTCATCCTTTTAAAGCAAGTACAATGGTAGAATCATTCATGGAAATAGTCCAAAATCTACATGGAAAACCAAATATTATTGTAAGTGATAGAGATCCAATTTTCACTAGAAACTATTGGACTAAATAATTTTCTTGTTTGGGTACTCAATTGGCTCATACTCATCTCATCATCCTAAATCTAATGGGCAAACTAAGATTGTGAATAAATTTTTAGAAGGATATCTATGTTGTTTTGCATTTGATAAACACACAAAATGGGTCAAATGGTTTCCCTTGGCAAAAGGGTGTTACAACAGATCATTTCATACATCATAAAAAATGTCTCAATTTATGGCACTTTACGGATATCATCCTCCATCCATCACATCACCCTTGAAAGGGCTTATAAGGGCTCACGATATAGGGGGCCACTTACAGAACCAACAAGAGGTTCTCAAACTATTGAAGGACAACTTGTTTATGGAACAAATATGATGAAACAACAAGCATATCAATATCACAATGAAAGGGAATTTAAAGTGGGTGATTGGAATTTGTGAGACTACAATGATATAAATAAATGCCCCTCTAGTAACAAAAAAGGACAATAAATTATCACCGAGATATTATGGCCCCTATAAGGTGTTGCAAAGGATTGGAAGTATGGCTTACAAATTGGAGTTGCCTCCAACTTCACGTGTACATCCACACTTCCATGTTTATTACTTGAAGAAGGTAATTGATGAAATATTTTAGTCCCAACTATTCTACCAAAGATTAATGAAGAAGGGAAAATAATATTAGAACCATAAACAATCTTCAAAATAAGACATAAGAAACTAAGAAATAGATCAATTGTTGAGTACCTCATTAAATGAAAGAACCTACAAGTAGAAAAAGTGACATGGGAAGATGAGTTGTTCATGCAGAAACATCCGCAAATAGTTAACTATTGAGGACATCACTTCTTTGAAGGGGAGGGGCATGTTAAGCCATATATAAGCTCCATGTTTACTCTAAAACCCCTTATTAAGCCCTAGATATTGAGTGATTACATTTCTATTTAAATATTGTTATGCAAGCTAGAACTTCTCATGGTCTCATTTTATTGTAATTGTACCCTTTGTATCTTATATATACACTAAGAAGACCTAGTTTTACGATCATAAAATATTGTCTTATACATTATATTTATTGTAAAAGGAGGTTTCCCCTTCGAAGAGGAATATATATATATATATATATATATATATATATATATATATGTATATATATATATATATATATATATATATATGTATATATATATATATGTATATATATATATATATATGTATATATATATATATATATATATATATATATATATATATGTATATATATATGTATATGTATATGTATATATATATATGTATATGTATATATATATATATATGTATATATATATATATATATGTATATATATATATATATGTATATATATATATATATATGTATATATATATATATATATATATATATATATATATATATATATATATATATATATATATATATATATATATATATGTATGTATATATATATATATATATATATATATGTATATACATACATATATATATATATATATATATATATCTATATCTATATATATATAAGGTGCAAGGTTCATAACAACCATTCATTATGGTGTTCTAACATTTATTTATGGGAGACTTATTTGCTCATTACATTGGGTTGACAATGGAGTTTTCAAAATTAGTTGCAAAGTGTTTCTTTGGCAGATAAAATAGAGTGTTCTTATTTTGGCATATATCATATTTGAATTGCCTTGAAATTTGTGGATTGACAATAAAGACAACCAATATTAATTTTCATAATTATTGTTATTATAGATGAGATTGATGTGTTGCACTGATAGTTGGTTTGGAAGTGACCATTTATTCAGTTTTGATGTGTAATGGCATGCTCCTCCAATCACACATTAATAATAGAGTAGTGGGTAAGTACGATGATAGGTGGTGGCTGTTATAGCTCCAAATCCCACTCTTATGGTTTGTGATGCTGCACTCATGGCCTAGGGAAACCCCTCCTTCCAGACCTGATCCAAAATTTAAAAAATAGTGTTTTATCCCTTATACGTGACATTTCCCTGAGTTAAACGCGTGTATACGTGGGTAGGCATATACCCAACCCACGTATATGTATTAAAACACTTAAAAAAATATAAAACTCCTTAATTTCAGGCGGAGATCGCGGGTTTTACCTGTTGATCACCTGTTAGTGCTCGTGGCCCAACTGTTCCCAACCAACTCCCAACTAAAAAACTACTTTGGGAGAAGTATAAAAAGGCTTCAATGGGAAGGCCTAAGGAAGGAGAGAAGAGAGAGAAAGGTTATTATGCTGAGATTTCCCTGACCAGGTCTAAAGATCCTTGTGCCTCCTGCACTTCCCCCATTTGTACAGGAAACCTTAGTTTCCTTGTGTGTTGATGTCCATCCACTACTTGTGATATCATGGAGTAAGTCATGGAAGGAGTTTGTTAAAGGCTTGAGGTTGGACGAATCCGGAAGAAGGCTTTGCTTGGAGCCTGCGAAAGGACGACTCGGGTGAAATTATTCCTTTTCTGTACTTTATTTGTCTATAATAAAAGAAACACATGTCTTGGTTCTTGATATAAATCTTCTTCATGTTTATGATATTCATGTTAGGATTCATATGCGAATGGTTGTTTAAATTTCATAACTAAATACCTTTCTTTATAATATGAAGATGGTTTCTTTATAAGGTTTAGTCCATATACTGATGTGCTCTTTTGAATTGGTTGTTTTGCAGGTCAAAGGAGCAAAAGGAACTCCAAGAAGGGTTTGGACCCTAAAGGACCTTCTCAAACGTAGGACCTCAGGTACGCCCCTTATCATAGAATGTGCTTATAATAGAATAATGGTTGTGTGAATGTGTGTTTCTCTGTATAGACAACTTTCAGTCTGCTAGGGTTTCAACCCAAAGGCCCTAGGGGAACATTTCCCTTAATAGAATTGGTGACTCCACTGGGGACAACATTGTTGTTTTTCCTAGTTTGGGTGTTTTCAAGCCAATCAAGGCTCAACTTCCTGTTTGCTTGTTGTTGATGTGTTGTCTGTTCTTGAATTCTAAGTTTTGCCAGTTTGTTCAGACTGTTTTTTATTTTTCTTGAAATCTTTTATATACGTTGTTTTTCTTGCTTACAGAGGCGTATATACGCATGTTTCCTTAAGTACACCCACGTTTACGTAGGTTTCCTTAAGCACAGTCGCGTATACACGCAATCTATACATCAGTAAAGTCACGTATATCTTGCAATTTTCAAGTTTTTTAAATCTTTTTGTCTCTAAAGGTCTGTCTGATGGTTTGGTTCAGTCTTAAACAATCACTTTTCAGTATCAGTTGTTAGTTTTACAGCAAGCATCTTGTTCCAAATTCTCTCCGATTGTAAGAAGTGTTGGTCTTGTTTTTGTTGTTGCAAGCGTCATCGTTTTTTTCTTAAGCATGCAAGATGTCTTGCTGGGGAATCTTGGCTGCTCTGATTCATCAGGGCAGGAAGATTGATCTCAATCTTTGTGTTAAATCTTTCTTTTGGTGACTTTTTGTTTGCTTGACAAAACCGCTTTTTGTGACCATCCACTTTTTTGTTTCATGAAAGTTGTTGATTGATACTTTCTTGATATTTGTCTTTTTGATCTTTTTGGTCTTTGTTTCCAAAGCTTTCGTTGTTGCTTTTGATTGTTAAGAGCATCTTTAAACACATTTCTTTTTGTTGAGTTTTCATCCATTGTGTGGTGTCAACTTGCAAAAGTGTTTGTTGCCTATTCTTCAATCACAAAGTTTCAGTCTTGTTGAGAGCATTTTTTAAAAGACATCTTTGTTGTTGCTTTTGAAGAAAACTTTTTGAAAAACTTGGTTTTGCTTTCTTGAACTTTGTTTTGATTTGGTTTCCTTTTAGTGAATGAAAGTGATTTTTGTTTGTCTTGAAACTTGTTTTTAGTGTTTAGACGAAATGAATGGTAGCATCTCATATTCCATCTAAACATTTTAAGTGGCAAAATAAAAATTGATAAGCAAACAACTTTCATTTCTTGATTTTAGAGTAGTTTTGAGTCTTGCATCAACATATACTTGTTGCATTAGGATAGATTTGCATATCTTTTTAGGCATCCATAGCTTTGTTAACTTTTATGAGTGTGAAGAGTGAACTAAAGAAAGGAAAAGCAAATTTGTTTTATTAGAAGTTCCTCTGAACCCTGTAGAGATTTCTTTTCATCGAAAAACGAAAACAAGTGCATTTGCATGTAGTTTGGTTTTTATTAATTTCTTTCGCGTCAAAACACCACTAGTTTCACTTCCGTTTATCCTGTGACTTAAAGAACAGCCTATTTTAAAATCAAGCGCTAATTAAAATTCACTAAAGCTTTTTTTTTATCAAGTTAGATACACCAACGAGTTTTAGGATTTTAGGGCCTTGGATTAGGCGAGTGGAGAGTTAACTCTCCAAGGCCATTAAACTGTCAAACATAGGAGTTTGAATAGTGAGTGAAAATCCAATAGCATTAGGAAGACCAGGAAAGCTCCGGATCTGGGAGTTAAGTACGAGGGTCTGTGAAGACAAGGAAGAGAGATACCCCCTCTCCTACTTGTCCGAACTTACCTCACGACTTTTCCGCCTGCCTTCTGCAACGAGTTGGTATCCATAGTTGCTACTCCTAGGGATATACACAGGTGGCTGTAGAGGGGAATCCCGTGGCACCTGAGGTCGACGTTGCATCACTCTCAATGGTACTACTGGAGGGCACCCTTGCGAAGCTTGGGGGCTTGCACCGGCACAGGCTGTTGTTAGGAGGTCAGTGTAACTTCCTCTGTTACCTTCGCTGATAGGACTGGGCCCTCATCATCCCAGACTATCTTCGGAAGGCCCCTTAATTCACTTTCTTGTATTTTGGTGTCCGGTCCTAATCACCCGGAGCGGAAATACTTGGAAGTTGTTTGACTGGCTGATATCTTTAGGGACTTTATAGTGTGTGCTCTATGCTCTTAGTTGGCCTAGCTTTCAATTTTTTGAGTCTTTAGTTAGATCTTAACAAAAAATTCAAAGTGGTTGACCGATCACCTAGACGGTCTCGAAGACTTCGTGGTCTTTCACCACCAAGTTTAGAGCCTTCTCCTAGAAGGCGCAGAGGTAATACTGCTGGTGGGTTTCGTCCCACGGCAGTTGACGCATCGGGGATTGATCCTCCTCTCGGGGGCATTAGTGTTCAAGCAAGGCCTGGCACTTCCGCAGAACAAGAGAGGAACACTCCAGTTCTTTCTCGAGTTCTCTTTCAAACAAAGAATAACATAGAGGTAGAAGAACTCTCAGAGTCGTTAGCGGCTCTGAATTCTCCCCTACCATCTAGCCATCTGGAAGTATTACAATACGTTGGGACTCTGATGCATAGACCATCAAGTCCAGGTCACATTACGCGCTTACCGTCGATGACCACTACTGGAAGCATGGCTTCTACTACAAGTGCTACAACTATGCAGACTCCAACATCGGTACAAGGGGGAGGAACGATTTCCATCTCCTTTGCTTCTTTGTTTGGATCTTTTGCTAGCACATCTTTAGTTGGGTCTACCTCCATTCCGTCCACGAGTGGAAATTCCCAAACCAATGCTTTTAGTTCTGGATTCTTCCCATTTGGCACCCATTCACAGGGTATTCCATCAGTTCCGTTTAGTGCCGCCACGTCCATGATGGGTGGATCGGCTTCATTCCAGGGTTTTCCTTTCGGAAGTGGTCATATACCACATTCCAACCCAACAATAGGATCCATGCCTTTTTCTTCTATAGGACAAAGCAGAAATCTTTTCCAAGGTTGGACTAACCCTGGGGTTAGTGGCACGGGAACTGGGAATCCATTTTTCGGCCAACAAGGGAATAGGTCGTACTCCACAGTTAGTCAGTTTCAAAGTATTCCTTCCTTAGCTTCGGCTTGGATTCCGTATCAAGGGTTATCAACTCCTTATAATCCTTTAGGAGGAAACTTTGCTGGTTATGGAGGCTTTGCAGCTGGAGTTGGTCAAACTCCGAATTTTGCTGGATCACAAGGCTTGCCTTTTGGTTCAGCCAGTTCTGCTGGTTACTTCGGGCAGCCTGGTGCCTTCCAAAATCTAGGCCAATCTTTTCAGAACTTTAGGAGCTCCGCCCAGTCTGGGTGGAATCCCCAAGGTCCTCCTAGGCTTTCGTTTCTAGCAACTTTAAACTTGCCAAATCTCACTAAGTTAACAAACGATCCAATCAAATACAATCTGGCCTGGCCTCCGGTCCCAACCAAACTCCCTTCGGACATTCCAAAATTCGAAGGGAAAAGTGGTGAAGACCCAGGCGACCATGTAACCACATTCCATTTGTGGTTCTCATCGAACGCCCTTATCGATGACTCGATTAGGTTGAGACTTTTTCAACGCACCTTGACTGGTAATGTGGCCAAATCGTATATAGATTTGCCAGGGGGCAGCTTTACATCTTTCGCTGACTTAGCTAATATTTTCTTAAATCATTTCCAGTTGCCTGTCCGTTATGACACCAGAACTGAACTTCGGGCTACTTTTCGTCAGGATAAGGCAACTCACATTTCTAACCATATCCAGGAATGGAGACGGATAAAGAGGCTCATTAAAGTCGAAATCCCCCCAGAGTACCATCTCGAATGGTTTTTGAAATATTTACAACCCGAGATCTCTAAGGATGTCTCCATCTCTGGAGTCTATTCTGAGGAGCAAGCCATTTTTAGGGCCCAACAATTAGAATTGATCTACTCTCAGTCTGGGATCCTACAAAAATACTTGCCAGATTCTCTTGGGTCTAAGGTTGACATAGCCAAGTTGAAGCTAGGTCCCCATGTGGATGGTTTCGTTGGATCGGTAGACACAAATGCAGTGAACTTGTTGAACCAATTGCAGCAGTTGTCTTTACAAACTGCTTCTCACAACCAAGTCACATCGTCTAACCCTCCGGCTTCCCAAACCTCTTCGATTAATGCCATCCAATCTGATAACCCCAATGGAAATCAAAATTCCAATGGGAAAAAGAAAGGACGAGGTAAGGAAAAGAACCAGGACGGGAAGGCTGACGCAAATAAATTCGGAAATAATGCTGGTGGTGGTAGAAATGAGTCTAGAAAGAAAGTCAAGTTTCCATGCAAGTTGTGCAGTGGAGACCATTTAACTCACCTCTGCCCCAAGATTGAAGACGCTCGGCGCTTGTTAGGCAGCAAGGGACTTCTAGTTCTCAGGCTATGTTAACCAACCCTTTCCCCCAATGGCAGCAACTTCTTGCTGGCGCGAGTTCAAACCCTGGAACCTCCGCAGGGGGCAACCAGGAAGGGGAAAAATCATCAAATGTTTTCATGATGGGTTCTAACATCCATGTGGCTACTTGGTCACGTGATTACGGTGAATCCGAAAATTCCAAGGAAAAGACTGCTCCTGGAAATACCGACCTTCATATTGAACGACCCCCTGTCGAGACTATACCACGGATACCGAAAGGTTCCGCTAAACGCACGACTATTAATCCTAATGCTAAGGCCGCCCAGAATTACTCCATTTTTTAGGATCTGGCTCAGAGTCCGTGCGCCATGTCCGCTTTAGAGGTTCTCCAGTCGTGTCCGGCTCAACGAAGTGCTTTACTTTCCGCGATTGGGGCAGTTAATCCAACTAACTCTTTAGTGCTCACTTTTGTCATGTTAAATGTCAAAAAGTGACTCCCTCATCATATGGCTTTCCATGCTGGAAGGCTATTGGATTGCCTTCGGCTGTTCCTTCACCCACCATCTTGACTGCATTTGATGGTCATTCTCATAAGCGCATAGGATTATCCTGGCCTTTCCTATATGTGTTGGGGGGAAGGTTGTAAATATTGAAGTAGAAGTCATAGATGCTAACCTAGACTACAATCTCCTCTTAGGAAGGAACTGGGTATATGAAATGGACGTCGTTGTTTCGACTCTGTTTCGTGTCATTTGCTTTCCTCATGAGGGGAAAATCGTTAAGGTTGATCAATTGGATTATTGTCTAGTCGATCCTCAAGCAATCTCTGACTCTACTGTTCCCTTAGTGGATAACCCTCGTCCGCCTACTGAGAATTTAGGAGTGGGGATGTATTCCTCATTGATGGGTACCTTTGATCTTCCCTCTCCCATCGCTAGAATCAATGTCATTTCATCATCTAAGGAGTCTCCTCGAGAAGAGTTCTTCTGAACTCACTATTTTTCAGACCCTTGGACCTTGCCTTCACCTACGACCACACTAGTTGAAGGACAAGTGAATGGAATGGCATTCCCTATATCTACAGCTGAGCTTAGATATCAGTCTATCGTCAACTCTGCAGACAACCACTCTACTCCTTTTTCCGAAGAGGAGTTAGATGGTGATGTGGCCCCTACCTGGAGCCTTGATTCTACCTCTGCCTTGGACTGCTTAGATTTGGTTTTACCTTCTGAAAAAGAAATCCTCGAAGTAATGATGGGTATAGATCAACCTTGGGAAGACTTACACCATCGTTCATACTTTCTTCCTCCATTGCAGGAAGTAGAATCTAGATTCTCCGAGCTCTTTACTAGTGATGTTTGTACAGTGTCAAATCCTTTGGCTCCAGCACACGTTCGTGCCGAAGGTAATATGTTGGTAATTTCAAAAACGATACCTATAAACATCTCTAGGGACCCTAACGTGATCGAGAATCTCTTCATTGGAATTGAATTTTCCCCTGAAGAAATTCAAATTTACACTGACCTTTTTAAGGAATTTCGAGACGTATTTGGTTGGTCTTATGAAGAAATGCCTAGCATTGATCCTTCTATAGTTCAACATGAGATCGAGACGTATGAAAACGCCAAACCGGTTCGTCAAAGGCTTTGGCCGGTTAACCCTAGGAAAGAAACAGCTATCAAAGTTGAAGTTGAGAAGCTGCTAAAGGCGAGTTTCATATACCATGTTCCTCTTACTAATTGGGTTTCTAATCCAGTCCCTGTGGATAAAAAGCAAGGAACAATCCGAGTATGCATCGATTTTAGGGACCTAAACAAGGTTTGTCCGAAATATAATTACCCCACGCCATTCATTGATCAGATTATCGACGAGTGTGCGGGTAATGAGATCTTTTCCTTCATGGATGGTTTTTCTGGTTATAATCAAATTTCTATCTGTTCTGAAGATCAACATAAGACAGCCTTTATATGTCCCTAGGGTACCTTTGCATATAGAAAGATGCCTTTTGGTCTTAAAAATGTTGGAACCACTTTTCAGCGGGCCATGTCATATGCTTTCCATGACATCAAACATGTCATCGAAGCATACTTGGATGATCTCGCTGCTCATTCTCGAAATAGAACTGATCACCCTAGTCATCTTCGAATGGTTTTCGAGCGATGTCATTTTTATAAAATCTGGTTGAATCCCAACAAGTGCGTTTTCGCTGCTACATCTAGTCGGTTGTTAGGGTTCATTGTGTCAAATGAAGGGATTCATGTTGATCCCTTCAAGGTTGAGGCAATAGTTCAGTTGCCTCCCCCATCCTCAATTCGACAACTTCAAAGTCTTCAAGGGAAGGCTAATTTCTTAAGACGGTTTATAGCGAACTATGCTGAGATCACTAAAGGGTTCATGCGTTTGCTACGGAAAGGAGTTCCATTTGTGTGGGACGACTTTGCGCAGCGGTCGTTCGATGCCTTGAAAAAGGCATTAGTCTCTGCCCCACTTTTGAGTCCACCGAATTATGGTAGAGACTTCCTTTTATATCTCACTGCAGCAGAATCAACCATTGGTATGGTTCTTGTTCAGGAGGACAATGCTCTCACTGAGCATGTGATTTATTATTCGAGCCGAGGCTTAATAGGTCCTAAACTTCGCTATTCTCCGGTTGAGAAGTTGGCCTTGGCAGCTGTACATGCTGTCCAACGGCTCCGTCATTATATCCTGCTACGCAAAACTTTTGTCTTAGCGGCAGTCAATCCATTTCAATTTGTCCTCGATAGGCGAGTGACTGGGGGCAAATATAATCGATGGATAGTCATTTTGCAAGAATTTGATCTCGAGTTCTTTTTTGCCAAGTCTAAGAAATCCATGGTTTTCGCTGAGTTAATTTCTGAGCTCCCTTGTGGAGAGGATACTGTTTATGAGGAAAGTCTTCTGGACGAACATTTATTCCTCATCTCTTCACTCGACCCTTGGTATGGAGATATCATTGTCTATCTCCAGACTTCGAAGTTTCCCTCTACTTTCTCCAAGGATGAATGTCGAAAATTACGTCACCTGGCTAAAAATTATGTTATCATTGGTGACACATTATACTGTCGAGGGGTTGATTCAATCCTTCGGCGTTGTTTAACCTTAGAGGAAGCAGAGTCAGTGCTAAATGACTGCCACAGTGGAGCTTGTGGTGGTCATCTATCAGGGCTTGCTACAGCCCAGCGCATCTTATGTGCCGGCTATTTTTGGCCTTCACTCTTTAAAGACTGTGTTGAAGTGGTCAAACACTGTCACCCTTGTTAGATTTATACTCGGAAGATGCGTGCACATCCAGCTCCTCTTTTTCCCGTTGTCACCGTCGGTCCCTTTACTAAGTGGGGTATTGATTTTACAACTTGTAATCTGCCTTCAGCGGCGAATCATAGGTACATTATCGTGGTTGTAGACTACTTTACGAAGTGGGCTGAGGCCATGCCCACTTATAAAAATGATAGTGACACGGCAGCATTGTTCCTTTGTAATCAGATTAACTCAAGATTTGATATCCCGAGATAGATTGTCACTGATCATGGCAGTCATTTCCAGAATCAACTAATGTCTGAATTGGCTCTCAAATTGGGTTTCTGGAAGGAGCATTCGTCTCCTTATTATCCTCAGGCCAATGAACAGGTCGAGGCAGTCAATAAAACTCTTAAGACGATCCTCCAATGGACAATCGACAAAAATCGGTCCAATTGGCACGTTATGTTGTATCTAGCTGTTTGGGCATACCGAACCTCCATAAAGACTGCTACTGGCTTTACACATTTTCAGTTGGTTTATGGGATGGAATCTATCTTTCCAGTTGAATGTGAAATTCCGTCTCTTAAGTTAGTTGTTGAGCTCCTTCCAGAGACTTCGAGTCTTGAAGAGCACCTCCTTCACTTGGAACATCTCGATGAGCAGCGTCGAGATGCCACCACGATGAATGAGGCTCATAAGAAAAGAGTTAAAATGCAGTATGATAAAGTTGTCTGTCCTCGAGTCTTTTCTGAAGGTGACCTTATCTTGGTCTATGACCAAGATAAGGACATCTTGGGGGCAAGCAAGTTTAAGCCTATGTGATACGGTCCTTTCATTATTAAACGAGTTTTAGAAAAAGGGTTGTATGAGTTAATCGATTTTGAGGGAAACAAGCTAGTGGAGCCCCGAAACGGGCTCTACCTAAAGAAGTACTTTGCTTAAGTAGGAGTTAGGCAATGGCTTCTTTGTAGATTATGTATATTTGTACATATATCATTGAGAGTTTTTTTATATCAACACTTTTTGGTCTGTTGTGACAGGTGTTGATGGATGACTTGGTCTATTTTGGATTCGCCGATGGTGCTAGTCGGCACACTCGAAATCTCGCTTCCGCAGCTTGGGTACTCTATTATCCAACTGGTCAATTGATGGTATCAAAAGGCGTATGCATTGGTCCCGCTTCAAACAACATGGCTGAGTATACTGCCGTCATTAATTTACTATTCGAGGCAATTTCTTATGGAATTGACTCGTTGGTAGTTTATCTTGATTCTCAATTGATAGTGTCACAATTAAACAAAATTTATCGGGTAAGGGATCCATGTTTATATCGCTAGTATTTAAGGGTGAGTTTGTTGCAAATATCATTTACTTATATTAATTATTTGCACATTCCAATATCTCATAATTGGTTAGCTGATTCTATCGCTAATCAAGCATTAGATAGGAACATCAATCATTCATCACAATAAAATCAAGCATCAAAAAGTCGAACTGTATATATATATATATATATATATATATATATATATATATATATATATATATATATAAAGTGTCTCGAGTGTACATATGTTTGTCCAAAACTATACAAAATTGGGACTCAAATGCCCATAATCATGTCTGGCATATCTAGTGCCTCGGCTCAGGATGAGCAGCTAAGTAGGTAACTATCGCATTGGCCACACGCCGAAAAGTGCGGACCCAGTCATGTGGCATGCCAACAACATGATGCTGCATATCCTCAGGAAGGTCCTCTACGGCAGCCATCGGTACTCGGTGACTCAGTCTCGCCAAGTGCTGCTGGACATTATGTAGAAGTCGTTCTGTATCAGCAGCAGCCTCTTCGGCTCCTCGGCCGCGCCGTCCATGTCGCGGGAACCCATCTGGTCGTACCGACCCAATATCTAGAACATGATCATCATATTATTCATTTGAATCCCATCAAAAATATTTTTCAAAATTCATCGTTATATTTGAAAAATTCAAAAAAATCAAAAAATCAAAAAATACTTACCATTGTCGCCCCATGTTGCGTTTAGTGGTAATGCTAGATCAGGATCTCCTCGGAAATCCAACCCATCATAGGAGTAGTCATCTATGGCGATGATGTGTTGATCCCACCAGGTAAAGAAGTCATCATCAAATGCAGTTCGTGGGACCTCCCCACCCCCTAGACGTTTCATCAGGTCAGCCCACCAGCCCATGCGTGGATCTCGTGGGGTGCTGATGGAAACTGCTACCCTAGGGCGGAGTGTGGGGACCTTCTCAAAAAAGAAAGAACACAGGATAGTCCCATATCCAAAGTTTTTGGTCTGTCCCCTCTTGATAGAAGTGAGCTAGCTCTTCATGTTGGCCAGAAGAGGAGTACACCAGTCAAATACAGTGGTGAGACAGTCAACTGCCACGCTCATGGTTAGCCGTGATGCCTGATGCAGAGAAGCAAATCCGTTCACTCGAGCTATGGTGAACAGGATTATCCTCAGTGATAAACTCACCACATGTGTGATGGAAATCTGACTCCCAACCTTCTTGGGATGTCTTGGGCAATATATCTGTACGTAGTCCTCAATCGTGAGACTGCTCCGTGTCCTGCCCCGGGAATGTACTACCTCTCCCCTTTGGGAAACGCCTGTGATGAAATAGATATCCTCCACTTCTATCTTGAGTGGCATCTGGTCAATCATAAAGGCATGCTCCTCGATATCCCAATAATCAATGAGCATCTCAAGCATACGTGTGTTTGCTTTCATATTCAGCAGTTTGAAGAATTTAAGCAAACCACATCCCCGTAGGGCATCCAAAGCTTCAGGATCGTTCATGACTTCATTATCCACCGCGGCATGCTCTCTTTCTCGCCAGGTGACCGACATCCTGAGGAAAAAATGATTTTCAACCGTTAGTTTTTTGTTTAAAAATGTTCACAGCGTATACGCGGGTCCCTGTGCACACAGTCGCATATAGGGCCCGCGTGTACGCGGGTTTCATATTACCAACCCGCGTATACGCCGCGGTGAAATTTTTGGCAAAAAATTCAACGGTAAAACATTAATTAAAAATCTTAAAACTAGTCACAATCAATTGCAAGACAAGTATAAGAGTTACCTGGAGGTTTTTGAAGAATCTGAACGGTTGAATTTGGCGTATGGGAAGTTTGCTCCTTTTGCTCCAATTCTTTGCTCTCAAACTCAAATGGTGAAAATGGTGAGTCCAAAAGCTCTTTTATAGGTTTTGAAAATGCAAAATTTTTTCAAAATTTTATTTTGTTTGGCCTCATGTGACTTTTAACTTGGGAGCTTGGAATGTCGAGAATGGTTTGATTTTCAGGACATTTTGGACGTTTTTTCGACAGTTTCGAGACGGTTCCATGACTGTTGACCCGTCATGGCAGGTATCGTTTTCTCACTGGCATATAGGTTAGGGACACCATTTTCCGTTGCATTATGCATACTAGCCTCCATTTGTCGATACATATGCCATAGGGTCGACCCCATCGTGTTATGGTTCGTAAGCCATCTTCACTCGCCGATTCTTTAAATCATGACACGATGGTAGAGCCACCCTTTACATGGGCATCGTAGTTAGCACCTCACTGACATTTGTTGCCCATGCTGCTCCGATTTGAGTAGGCTCAGGAGTCCTCTGTAGTCCCGCCATGACTTATGCGTTGAAGGCTCATTCCTCTTAGCTTCTTCGCTTTGTTCTGGCCTTATACCCTAGAGGCTCCTTTGTGTTGAGTTGTACTACTGCATTGCATGTTGACCACTTGCACCTTTTGGCCAAGAGTTGGCTTCACTTGGACTCATGTTTAAGCCAACTTTTGACCATGACGACTGCAAAATCAACCTTGCATACCTTTGAGTGCTACAACTTGACGCACCTTGACCCGTGGAAGGAACGCACCTTTGAGTGTCACTGACCAGTTTTCACCTCCCTGCATTGAGCATAGGAACATTCCATTCCCAGGAACTAGATCATCTGTTTCACTGACACTTGTTCTTTCCACTATACCATAGCATTCTTTTATTCTTTTTCAAGCTTAACAGAAAAAGACAAAAAAATAAATATTCCAAAAAAGAGCGGGAACGGGACAATATTTCCATTTATTGTTGGCAGCTAGAGTCAGTCGTGTTGCCCTTGAACAAAGCACTCAAAGCAAATTCTCCTCCATTTGGGCGGGATTTTGTTTGACTTAGGTATGCCTTAACGTTGTTATTGAGTCAGTTCTCCCCCGATTGGTTATCTCTTCCAATCATATGGAGGGTTCGTTCATGCCTCCTGCATGACAAACTTATACAAAGTCATCATATGCTGCCACATAGTCACATTGAGTCATGCTTTTGTTCAAGGGAAGTTAGCCTGAGTCAGCCACTCTACAGTGTCTCTTGACTCATTTCTCAGTCGGCCATCCCTGGTTGTCAGTATCATGTTTATCATCACATCAGCTATATTGGTCCTTTACTCGTGTTGGTTTGAGAACGTCTCCATTGAATTCTTGCTGGCGGGTCTTGTCCTTATCGACGATGACATCTTGCTCTGAGGACAGGCCTAGAGCTACACCCTGGCCCTATTTTCATTATTGATAGGTCACCTTGTGCTCAGCATCGATCAATATCATGGGTCTTTGACTGAGTGGTTTCCCTTGTGTTCGACATCAGCTTACATTATCACACATTGGGATTCGTGCAGTACCTTGGTTTCCATTTGACCCTATTGGTGGATACCTCGCCTCTGTGTCAGCTTTCATTATTGGTTGGTTTAGAGGGTTTCTGTCGTGCACTAGCCACATCTTGTGTACGCCGGAAATGTACTTCGGTTGGGTTACTACATCTCTTTCGTCTGATTCTGTCCACATTATTGGCCTACACGTTACACTCGCGCTAGATTGATGAAGGATGCCTTAATGCCTTCCTTCTAGCGGATCTTTCCCTATCGACTCTGACTCATTGCTCTGGGGCAAAGATCTAGAGTCCATTTGGCAGTACCTTGGGGTTTGCAGTCATTAGTGGCAGATCCTTCGCTATCGACAGTGGGAAACCATCATTGTCTCCTGATCGATAGATTCTTACAGGTGTTCGACTCCAGCTCATCTATTCACACTTGTTAGATTGTACTGGGTACCTTGACGCTCATTATCATTATCGGTGAGTAGTCTCGCGTTTGTTAACGGTATACATCAAGGACCGGTAATCAAACGATTTCTCACATGGTCGACTTCATATCATTTATTTCCATGGTGTAGAAATGTACCACGGCGGTCGGTGAAGACCTCAGGTTGTATCAGCATTCATTGGTTCACTTGACAGTTGCTCCTGTTGCTGCTAGTTGATATCACTCCACCTTATATGTTGCAGTTAGTCATGGCGACATTCTATATCCTGGCACCTGAGTTTGCAATGTAGTACCATCCTATTCCATCATGTTCAGTTGGTACCTTTTGGGATCAGTCTTTAATATCAGTGATCCGTTGCATCTTTCAGCGTCATTGACAGTCTTATATGTGATATTCAGACATGTACTTGTTCGATCATGATCAGATGATCCATTATGTATTTTCCAGTCATTTATACTTGTATACTTATGGATCCGCTTGTACTTGATATGCATACATGCTTTACTTTTTCTGAGCATGGGTATGCACGCCTCAGACAGTGTTTCTTTCTGATCTCCTTTTGTGGCTTGGCAGGCTGAATTCTGGTGAAGTCCTTCTCAGTTTTTGACAAATTTCCTTTCCATGTACTTGCTTAATACATTTTGGCCATCATGTACCCCTTCTGACCTCATATATTAGGGGGCATCTGTTATAGCTCCAAACCCCACTCTTATGGTTTGTGATGCTTCACTCATGGCCTAGGGCAACCCCTCCTTCCAGGCTTGGTCCAAAATTTAAAAAATAGTGTTTTATCCCTTATACGCGACATTGCCCTGAGTTAAACGTGTGTATACGCGGGTA
The DNA here is from genome assembly GCA_031772625.1 of Pinus tabuliformis. NCBI lineage: Eukaryota > Viridiplantae > Streptophyta > Pinopsida > Pinales > Pinaceae > Pinus > Pinus tabuliformis. Next base: position 1,029,787,027 of record CM062815.1, read on the forward strand.
GGCATATACCCAACCCGCGTATATGTATTAAAACACTTTAAAAAATATAAAACTCCTTAATTTTGGGCGGAGATCGCGGGTTTTACCTGCTGATCACCTGGTAGTGCCCGTGGCCCAACTGTTCCCAACCAACTCTCAACTAAAAAACTACTTTGGGAGAAGTATAAAAAGGCTTCAATGGGAAGGCCTAAGGAAGGAGAGAAGAGAGAGAAAGGTTATTATGCTGAGATTTCCCTGACCAGGTCTGAAGATCCTTGTGCCTCCTGCACTTCCCCCATTTGTACAGGAAACCCTAGTTTCCTTGTGTGTTGATGTCCATCCACTACTTGTGATATCATGGAGTAAGTCATGGAAGGAGTTTGTTAAAGGCTTGAGGCTGGACGAATCCAGAAGAAGGCTTTGCTTGGAGCCTGCAAAAGGACGACTCAGGTGAAATTATTCCTTTTCTGTACTTTATTTGTCTATAATAAAAGAAACACATGTCTTGGTTCCTGATATAAATCTTCTTCATGTTTATGATATTCATGTTATAATTCATATGTGAATGGTTGTTTAAATTTCATAACTAACTACCTTTCTTTATAATATGAATATGGTTTCTTTATAAGGTTTAGTCCATATACTGTTTTTCTCTTTTGAAGTGGTTGTTTTGCAGGTCAAAGGAGCAAAAGGAACTCCAAGAAGGGTTTGGACCCTAAAGGACCTTCTCAAATGTAGGACCTCAGGTACGCCCCTTATCATATAATTTGTTTATAATAGCATAATGGCTGTGTGAATGTGTGTTTCTCTATATAGACAACTTTCAGTCTGCTAGGGTTTCAACCCAAAGGCCCTAGGGGAACATTTCCCTTAACAGTGGCAGAAATAATGACAAATTTTAGTTGGCATATGGAAAAGAAATGGTCCCACATACACTTCATTGTCGATATCGGGGACATTTATTATGTTCGACTTGGATATACTACACATCAAATAGTTGGGCATGTGGATTGAAATGGATACAAAAATAGAAAAAAAAAATTACCTGACATGTGGTGGATTGAAATTGAAACTTGCACACTACTGCAACATAATTGTGTAGCTTGAATCCAGTTGATTATTGCTGAGGTGATCATGGAACCATGCATATTTGTGTTGTGTTGGTGTAGTGTTTGATGAGTTTTCATGTAGCTCCTGTGCCATAAAATGCTTAGCATAGTAGTAGATGATTTTTCTTGTAGTGAATATTTTAATCATTTTCAGATACAATGGATGATGAAATCTCTTGGCATAACCATTGATAGAATTCTTTGTGAATACATTTAACTAAATTTGCAAAATAACATTTATAGATTTTCTAAGAACAAGTGCCTTAATTAATGTTGACATTCTTACTAAAAAAATTCTACAATAACTTAAATTTTATGGAGAGGTTTTTGCATTTTGTTGTTGTTGATGAATTTTATTATCCACTACTTTTGAAAGATCTTGTAGACCATTGTTGCTAAAAGATTCTACAAATTGTTGTTGCTAAAAAGTTTTGTAATCCATTGCTACTAAAAAGATGTAACATACAATTTATTATTATTATACACACACACAAGCATTTGAAATGAAATAATTCATAAAATAATTTTATTTAGGAAAACCTACAAACTGGTATAACTCAGATTTATTTTTAGAGCTAGAATTACAATATATGATCAAAACGAAAAATACCCAAATAACTAGTTTTTATTTATTTTTTACTGGTAGCAATGAAATAACTCATAAAATTACAATATATAGGAAAAACTATAAATTGATAGCTCATATTTATTTTTAGAGATGTCATTACAATATATGATTAAAATAAACAATACCCAGAGAACCAGAATCCTTTAAAAACATCATTCAAGCATACCCATTAAATATGAAAATGCATAAATATGATTCTGAATTGAAATATGAAAAATCATTGTAGCAATGTTATTGTAGCAACAATACTAGAGCGAGTTTTGAAATCCTTTGTTGCAACAAATATCCTCAAATCTGCTCTAGACTATAGATATTAAACCAACAATGAAGCCCATTTGTGATCTCTATGTGAAATCACAAGATTATCTCTGGATTATCTCTTAATAATGTGGAGAATGTCACAAATAGGAGTTTTGTCCTTACAAACCAAGAAAATTAAACTTCTCCAAAAAATGGTAATATCAAATATCAAAACCAACATATAAAATGAATTCCACAAATTTTCTTTTATAACTCTCCCAAGAAGTTTGACCCTCTTCATCAAGTCATGTGGGACTAAATAAATCACTTTTACTCTCCCAATTAAGGACCCCATTATTTTCTTTTAAATAAAACATCTTTTAGCCCACCGGACTTTGGATTGATGGTGAATGGGTGTTTAGTTAAGGTACTCCATGCAAAAATGTCACTGGTTCAAATCCCCTGCGAGTGTTCACGCTACAAAAAAAAAAAACATTTTTCACTTTATAACTGGTCCTTATAGTCCCTTCATTAAAAATATTAAAATAATGATAAAGTTAATTTTTTATTTAACTTTAATAACCTATCATTATTTTATTTAAAACCACTAGACAACATAAAATTTTTAGATAGCCATCAAATTGAACCCACTAAAAATAGTAACCCTTCTAGCTGATGAAGTCAATGCTCGAAATTGAATTACTAAAAATAGTAAGTATTGGAAAAATATCCTAAAATAATTCCAGAAAAACACATCCTTCTCACAATTTTGATTAGATGTTAATGGACCATCAAACACTGCCAAACTATTTGATTAATTGCCTCCAAGATTTCCTAACCTTAACCCAATAGCCTGTTGGAACCAATCAATAGGCTAGAGTCCCACTAACTCCACTAGCTAGGAAGGGGGCATTACAAAATGTAGAAAATACTTGAAACCTTGTAACTACTAATGAGAGAAAATTGATCACAAAAGACACAATATTTCTCTACCAAAATTCTAGGAAAGAAAACAACGAATAGAAACACAATCACACATAGAACAAAAAATTATACGGGATACCCAACTGATAAAAACCCCTTACTTGTATTAAATCAACTGAGCAATTTGATTTATTTCAAAGAAACAGATTCAAGCCTGAAGCTCCCTGTAATTGATCAACTCTCTACAATACTTTCCCAACACTCAAGAAAATAAGGCCTGCTAGGAGCTCCTATTTTTCCAAGAGAAATTGCTCTGCTTGATCCTCAAGCTCTACACACAAAATCTTGTGTACTATAATAAATACAATTTATGCCTTCATTCAATCTCAATAGGCAATTTGAATTGCATGACCTAGTAGGTCTAATTTTAGCAATTACGACTAGTTAACTGAGAGTAAGTTGAGTTATCAAAAATTCAACTACTCAACTAAATTCTTAACTATCTCTATTCTAGAACTAGAGATCAGTTAAATGAGAGTAAGTTGAGTTAACATAAATTCAACTACTCAACTAAATTCTTAACTATCTCCATTCTAGAACTAGAGATCAATTAACTGATAGATACTAGAGTTAACTTCACTAGATAGCTAATTTTTTCCATCAACTAGTCCACAACACATTGAAAGCCATCTAACTCGAATTAACTGACTATAACTTAGTGATAGGCCACATCACACATGTTAACTGAAAGCTAACTGAAATATATATGAGACTGAATTCGAATTAGTATCTTTGACTAAGGCACAAGTCAAAGAAGCCATTCCTTGCTACATTTTGAACACAAAAGATTCTTCAAAAGAGATTTTTATTTTTAATCTATGGTGAAAATTGTCATTTCTGATTTTAAAAAATTACTAGTGTAACATCAATTTTGATGTTCATTACAAGCATTTTTTTTCAAATTTTCTATAGTAATAATCGCTATTATTGGTTTTCAAAAACTATAATAGCCTACAATGCCATCATTGGTTTTCATTGCAAGTTTTTTTCTTCCTCAAAATATATACAAAAATTAAAAAGTGTTAAGGTCGGCTAGACTCTTAATTAAATTCAAGTCTTGGTGTTTTGGGAGTTTCTGAGTAAACTTCGATCTAGACTTTGTATTCTTATGCAATTTCAGGTGGTGGCCATCGAGTAGGAGTGGTAATTTTCTTTATCAATAGTTCTTAACTCGACAGATTCATTTTCATACACGTTTTTAACCTCATAGGGTCCTAACCATCTTGTAATCAGCTTCCCTTTAAAATATTGGAATCTTGAAGCATATAGTAGTTCCCAATTGCTTGGATGGAAGGATTTGTTTTTTATAAATTGGTCATGCCACTGAGTTCTTTTCTGTTGAATTATTTGTATGCAATAGAACTTGATATAAAAATTCATCCAATAATTGTGTTAGGTTATTCTTTCCTTTAGTATTGTTGAAATACTCATCCCCAAATCCACTATTGTTGGTAGAATTTTTATTTCAAGCTCAATGGGAAATAATGCAATTATCGAATAATAATTCATAAGGTGTAATCCTATTGAAGTTTTCCAAGTGGTACGATAGTCTCATACTACTTTTGGAAATCTATTTTCACAATCTTTGTGATGGAATTGAACTATTTTTGTCAAAATATTTTCCAACTCCATGTTTGTAACCTCCACTTGACCATTAGCTTGGCAATGGTATGTTGTAGATTTTTGTTGTTTGAGCTTGTACAAATTCATGAGATCTTCTACCAATTTTGATATAAACTATGCTCCTCTATCTGATACAATTTCTATGGGCTCTCCATATCTTGTAAATATGTTTACATAAAGGAATTCATAAACTCTTTTCTCTTTAATACTTTTTTAGTGGCTTCACTTCAACCCACTTTGTAAGATAATCAATACATACTAAGGTATACTTGAATTACTTAGGTGGATTATTAGGTCCAATAAAATTGAGACTCATTTCTCAAATGGTTCCAAAAAAATCAATGGTTGCATAGGAATTTCCTTTGATTTGTGGGTTGACCTATTCTCTGGTAGACATCATAATATTGACATGTTCCTTAATATCTTTATACACTATTAGCTAGCAATACCTAGTAGAAAGTATATTTTTGGTTGTTTGGGTAGCTACAAAATGTCGACTGCATGGCTTATCATGGAAAGATTTTAGAATTTAATATACTTCGTGCTCTCTAGTGCATCTCCCAAGGACTTGATCAGGTCTTAATACTCCTTTATCCATGTATAAGGTGTACGTTTTCGAATCAGAGTGCTCTTTTCACAAGATGAGAAGTTTTGTGACAATGTATTAGCCACCAAGTAGTTTGAAATCTATGTGAACCATGGTGTTAACATTGAAACTATGAACAGATGCACATATGGAAAAGAATCATCCAAAGGTTCATCCGCTTTATCGTTAGTAATTATTGAAAGAAAATATGCAACCACATTCTCACAACCAAATTTTATTTAAGTATAGTAATATCAAACTTTTGAAGAAGAAAAATCCAATGAATTAGTTGACCATTAATAATAGGTTTATTCATTAAATATTTAATGATTGAATTATATATGTGCACAAAGGCATGATACCTAGTGATCTGATGTCTAACTTGTTGATAGCATGTACAACTTCTATGAATTCCTTCTTGGTGACAGTATAGTTCAACTTTACATTTGCAATATTTGTACTAATAAAATAAATTGCATACATTGTTGCATCTTATTGTCGCCCTTGCACAACATCAATATTTTTATTAGAATCATTACAATAAATATGAAATGGTAAAAACCAATTTGGCCCTTACAAAACAAATGCAATTGTCAACTTACTTTTTAAAGTCCCAAAATCTTGTTGACAGGTTGTTGTCCAAACACATTCAACATCCCGAGAAAGTAATACAAATAATGGAGAAGTTATTTTGTTGGAATTCTCAATAAATTTTTGGTAATATCCAGTATGGCCTAAAATGATTCTTGCGTCTCTTTGTTTTGTACGTGTAGACAAATTCTTAATGACAATTATTTTTTTAGGATCTACCAGAATTCCATGTGCTGAAACATGATGTCCTTATACAATTTATTCATCAATCATCAAAAACATTTCTCATTACTTAGTGAAAGATGATTTTCTACACATTGTTTGAAGATTTTTCTCTAATTTGGCCAAAAGCTTCATTAAATTCATCTTTAAAGGTCATAAATTTATCCATAAAGACTTTGACAAATTTAGTGATTAAATCATAAAATATACTTAAAATAACTCTCTAAAATGTTGTAGGTGTGTCATACAAACCAAATAATAAAAATCTTTAAGCAAATGTTCCCCATGGACAAGTAAGAGTAGTCTTATCTTCATCCCCCTAGAGAAATTTGTATTTGATTGTATCCACTAAAACCATTTAAGAAAAAAAAAAATCTTTCTTACTAAAGAATCCAAACTTGGTCAATGAATGGCAAGGGAAAATGGTATTTCTTGGTAGATTTATTTAATTCTCTGTCATCCACACAAACTTGCCATTTACCTCATTTCTTTGGAACTATAATAAGTAGCGATACCCACTCACTATCAAAAATGGGGTTAAAAACCCTTGTAGTGAAATGTTTTGTAACTTCTCCTTCACAATATCCTTAAGAACTAGATTCATCTATCTCTGTGATTCTCTAACAAGAACTACTCCATCCAAAATACAAATATTATGCATACAAATTGATGGATCAATCCATCATATCTTTACAATCTCATGCAAACACTAAAGAATGTTTCTACAATACTTCGTGCAATTGTTCCTACTAAAATGGCTACAATTGACTGTAAATATTTAATGTTTTTCTTATATATATATATATATATATATATATATATATATATATTTCATTTTTATAACATTTAGATTTTCATATTTTTCAAAAGAAATTTTTTACAAATATTGATATTCAATTTTCTTTTTCAAAGAACATTCAACATGTTAAATTTTCATAGGGCTACATTGTTCTTTGCTTTGGTAATTGCATTTCTTCATTACTACATTAAGTTCACCCCATATCATCATAACATTATTCAGATCTACACAATTATTCATCAACATATTCAATTATATAGAAATAACATCATCATCATCATCAATGCAGCGGAACATAAAGGAACAACAGAAGAAAAACATGCACACACATAAAGACACCAGGATTGGTCTAAGACCAGGGCAAAACCCATTATGGGGAAAACCCTTGCAAATATTCTTCTTCTTAGATTGTCATCAAATAATTCAACAAAAGAGAGTACAATGATCCATAACTTTATCTATGAAACAAAACAACTATGATATCCATGACACGGATCTAGTCATGCTTATAATTAAAATCCTGATTCTGAGGACTGAAGTGTGATGTCACTGACTGTGAACAACTGCTAGATACTACTGAACATTGTTATCATTGAGCAGAATCTTTGAAATATAGAAATATCATCCATAATTCCCAGACGTAGGGAGGAGGAGTTGTGCAAGCATCTATAGCATATCTGGACGCTCTTTGTATAACTGGATGATTGTGTCTAGAACAGATCTTGAAGCTCTTGGGTGAACTAGATGAGGGAATTTGGGGTCAAACATACCCAAACCTACTTCAAGCCCTAGATTCTCTCATAATTTTGTTGTGAAAGCATCTACGGCAGCTCAGCCTCTCTTAGGACCACTCTGTGCGAGTTTCTAGGGACTAATGCAACTCGATCTATCTCTGGAGCCCTCGATGCTCTCATAACCCACGGTGCCAATGTCCAAGGCTCCCTGGATGCTCCCATAACACATTGTGATAGCATCCAGGGACTAAAATGTCAAGTTCTGTGCTAGCATCCGATATCTAGAAAACCCTAGATTAGTTCAAGCTTCAACACTGAGATTTCAAACCCTTGTGTGAACTTTTGTCCGACAGGCCTGTGTGAACCAAGACAATAAGAGAAGAGAAGATGGCTTGTTTAATGTGTCCAACTGAGACTGAGATCTCTTCTATTTTGTAGGCTTTCCTGAGGGTCCACTTGGGGTTGAGGCCGACCTAAGTAGTTACACATGTGGTTAGGGCTGACCCATTCCATAATACATGTATGAATCAAATAATTCAAAATTCAACTTCTGCTTGACCAAATAACGTGATCTTTAGTTTTATTTTGGTCCTCTCAAAAATAGGAATCTAATCCTATCATTATCTTAGTCATTTAAGTTATCCAAGGTGGAATTTGACCATAGTTTCAAAATTTAACACTTCCTCTCAACGAGGGAAAATTCCTCCTGCCAATATATGTTCATCAATCAATATGTCATTCTGGAATCTTCAAGTGTCATCGCGGATCATCTCTGTCATGTAGTCATCATGCCATGTCCATATCAAGGGTCTCATCATCACAAATATCAATGTATATCTCGATATTTCCTTTTATTTTTCTTCATTATTCCCGCTTGAATGTTGAACATTCTCGAATCTAGAAGAAGAATTTGTTACAAAAGGGTAGCTTAAGCTACCACCATTTATCCATCAAGCTGCTACCTAGAATTTCTACCAATGAGCTGATACCCACAATATCATCCTCAATTGTCTTTGGAGAGTATATCATCCAAGAGCACGTCTCAACCTGGAACCACATCGGGAGCACATCTCGACCCGAAATCTCATGGGGGAGATATACATATAAAATCGAGCAATAGGATATCCAAACACATAGGGGAGCACATCTCGACCCTAGGATCTCATCAGGGAGCTCAATCTCAACCTGGAATCGCATAGGGTTATCTCAACCCATCCTATTTCCTATTGATCTTCCCATCAATGACCCTAAATAGTCATGTGGTAGAACACCTGCATCATAATTGAATTGGGTTGTACACCCCAATTACACTCTCAACTCATTGGCCAAACGAGGAGTGGTATTCCTGAAAAGCCGGCATGCTTGTGGGTATGATTCCAACTAGGGTATACTTTACAAAGACCAAACAAGGGAGCAACATTCTCCGACACTATGAAGATAGGGGAGCATCATTCTCCAACCCTATGGGTAATAGATAGGGGTAACGCCCTATTTTCTAGAGTTCCCTCAACCCCAGGAGCCCTCCATCTCAATTCCTCACCCTAGGAGTTCAGACAGGGAGGAACATTTGGCTCAATGTCCTCAATCAGCGTTGCTCTCATCATACTCAAATATGGTATTTGTTTGTCTCAGTAACAGTTGTTTCCTGTTCATACAGAACATCAAATAAAAAAATCATGTCAAATCATATATAATCATATTAATCACAAAAGGATATCATAATCATTCTCCATCTCAAGGAGGTACCAACCACGAGCCTGAGCTTGTTTCAAACGGCTGCAATGTCTCAATGTATGAGAGTATCCTAGTCCCAACTATAAATATGGGACATTCTGCCAATCGGATCACAATGTATCCCTTTCATATCCAGATCACGCTCAGACATCTCTCTAAGGATCTTCTACATCTTGCCTCACAACTAGCCACGCTAGCAACGTCATGTTCGACCTCAGTCATGCTATGGGCCTCTCGTCCAATATATCATGGCAGATATCATACTAAAGTAGCATCCAAATGTGCTTAAAAATAGTCTCTATTAATAACAATACATCCATGTATTCATATATCATAGGGGAAATATCTCAGCCTAAAAAATATAATATCTCATGTAGATATTTCAAAGGATGCTCGGTGGCAACTCTATGTGAGTGAAGCAGCTCAATCATGAATTTATTTAGGTTCTATGTACATCATACATATATAGATGGATGTTCAAAATGGAACATCAATGCTTCAATCAACTATCGGGTGTCATGTCAAGTTCAACAACATCTTGAAATTCAAATTGGAGCATCCAAGTATTTTCATTTCATTATTCAAAAACATTTTCCAATAGCTTTGCAATATGGAATTTATTTCCCAAATTCCAAAAATAAATTCATCATGTCATGATATATCATTTGAAGCTTCAGAATTTTGTTGGCATTTTGGCACAGGTGTGGCACTACGGTACAGGTGTTGTCCTTGATGGCAACTCGCTTTGATGACAGATCTCAGTCCAGACTACAAGAATTAAGAGAAATTTCATATACGCAGGTTCATTAAGCCCAAGTTGCGTATACACGCTGGTACGCTATATACTAAGTCGTGGATATGCAGGCTCGCTATATACGAAGTCGCGTATACACGCAGTTTCATGAACAGAAAAGAGCGTACATGTCGAGAAGCTTCCCTTTGGTCTGTGGTAGTTAGTCCTCGGTACTTGAGCCTATGTTTTTGACCAAGGTATCTCGACAGACGTGTTGATCCCTAGTTTTGAAGTTGATGGTATTGTGTTACTATGGTTTTGGACCGTGGTATTGTGAAGGGCCTAAGGCTATATAAGGAGAAGAAGATCATTAGGAAATTGCACTGAAAAAGTCTTGAATATCTGATAAAGAAAGAGATCTAGTATGCAGGTTCTGGGTTGCTTGATCTAAGCTAAGGAGAGATCACACCGGTTGATGGAAGACTAGATCTAAGGATAGATCGGGATCAAATGGTTTGAAATGAACTATCGGTATATGGTTGATTACGCATATTTTTAGATCTGCATACTGACGCAATGTTATGTTCTGAGTATGACTGATGTCTGGTACAGCTGCAAGTTATGAGAAATTATTTTTAGATCTGTACGCAGGTTGTCTTTGGTAAAAGCGCGTGTATACGCGGGTTGGTTTCATTGAAGTAGCGTATATATTTTGAAGCTTAATTTTTGGGGTTGCAGTTGGGTCTGACTGTTATTGCAGAAGTTCTGTAGTTTGCTCTGTGTTCTGGTGACTGGGTGTTGACAGGGTTTCAGTGGTTCAGTGATTCAAAGATTGATGATGCTAGTATGATCTGTTATGAAAATTGATGAATTGTGGTCTTCAGATTGTAATGTTGTGCTTCAGGAATATCCAGTCTGAAAATGTATGAAAAGTGGTTCCTGAAGGAAAGAAGATTGTAGGCCAGCACCTACGTACTAGTATCTTAGCTAGTACAAGAGCAAAGGGGGTTGGAGCTCCCTTCCAGGAGAGTCTGGAAAAAGAGAGAAGGTTGTAGCCTTCTGCAGGTTGTAGCCTGCGTACTGGTATAAGGCTACACCAGTACAAAAGATTGTAAACTGAAGTTTCTTATTAAAGAAAGATAGAGACGACTTGCAGCAAGTGGTTTTCACCCACATTGGGTTTCCACCTTATATCATGGTGTTCATGTGTGTGGCTTTTGTGTGATGATCTGTTCTGTTATACTGCACCTGTTTACTTTTAACATGGTTAATAATGTCCTGATGCATTTATTGAAGATAAACTAACTGAATCATAAGATTTCTGGTTATACGCTGGTTGCTTTAGACACAGTAGCGTGTACACGCTGGTTCACTTAACTGAAGTAGCGTATATGTTTCTGAAATTGAAAAAGTTTTATTGATCTGATAATACTGATTCACCCCCCCCCCCTCTCAGTATTATTTCCAACAATTGGTATCAGAGCAGGTCCTTCAGAGAAGCTTGATCGCTTGAAGGTAGATCGTTCATCATGAGCAACTACGAGAGAGAAGCATCAATCAGGCCACCGGTTTTTGATGGGACAAACTTCAATTATTGGAAGGTAAGAGTTACTGCCTATCTTCAATCTCTTGGTACAGAAGTGTGGGACATCGTAGAGACAGGCTACACTTTTCCTTCAGCTACTCCTACAGATTCAGCCGAGAAAAAGAAATATGAAACAAATGTGAAAGCAGTCAGTACTCTATTAGGATGTATATCCCAATCGGAATTCATGAAGGTAATGCACTATAAATCCGCAAAAGAAATATGGGACAAAATTGTCACGAGCTATGAAGGAGACGAACAGGTAAAGCGTGCTAAACTTCAAACTCTCAGGATTAAGTATGAGACTCTCAGAATGTATAATGATGAAAGTGTGGCTAACTATTTCCTTAGGGTAGATGAGATTGTTAATTGCATGAAAAACTTGGGTGAAGAAATAAAAGAGGCTATTGTGGTTGAAAAGGTTCTAAGATCATTGTCCCCCAAATTTGAATCTAAAGTGTCTGCAATAGAAGAAAAGGAAAATCTACGAACTCTTACTATGTCTCAGCTTCACGGAATTCTAACTGCTTATGAAATGAGAAAAGGAGGTCCATCAGACAGAAGAGAAGTTGCTCTCAAGGCTTCAGGCAAAGAAGATTATTATGAAGCAAGTCACGTGCCAGAAGATGAAGAAGAAGAATCAAATTTTGTCAGAAATCTTCAAAGGGGTTCTGGAAGGTTCAGAGGTAAGTTACCTTTTAAATGCTTTGCTTGTGGAAGAGTAGGTCATTATGCTGCCAAATGTCCTCTCAAAGATAAGAATGATAAGGGAAAGGAACCTGTTAAATGGAACAAGAAACAGAATGAAAAGAAGAAAAGCTATTACACTCATGAAGATAGTGATGGTCTTTCAAATAGTGACGAAGATGAACAGGGTAATAGATATAAACTTTTAATGGCTTTTGAAGATGATGACTACATGGATGCTATAGATGTAGAAGGCTTTTGTGAAGAAATGAATAATCTCAAAGTTTGCTTAGAAGAGAAAAGTGCTATTATTGATTCTCTACAATGTCAACTGGCGGAAAAGGAAAAACATCTTGAAAAATTGGAATGTGAGATTGTTTGTCTTAGAAAGGAGATTGAGAAAACAAAAGCGATTAATCTTAAATTTGTTAAAGGATCTGAAACCTTGGATGAGATTATCAATGTGCAGCGTTCTCCTCTGATCAAGACAGGTCTGGGATATAATGGAGAAACATCTCAAGCTTCTACCTCTAAAATTTATCTTGATGCAGCAAGGAGGAGCGAGCAAAGACCAAATAAAAGTCATCAGGTGAATCATGGACATTTTACCTCAAGAACAAATAAAGACTATCAAGAAATTCGGGGACAAGCTGCCTTAAGGACAAACAGAAGCTACAATCAGCCACAGGTAAAATCTTCCCAATTTGCCCCAAGAATGGATGTCAATAGAAGCTACAATCGGTTAGATGATAGATCTGATTATCGCATAAATTTCTTTAATGGCCAATGTTTTTCTTGCCATAACTTCGGTCACAAAGCAGCTCAATGTGTTGCCTACAAGACAATCATGACTAGAGAAGCTCAAAAGCAAAGAAGTATGACTGGAACCATGAAAAGGACTTATAACAACTTTTCGGTTCTTGAAAATGAAGTTGAATGCTCTATTTGTAATAACTTTGGTCATGAAGACTCTGAATGCAGGAGCAGGTTCTGGAAGACAACTCAGAAGGTACAAACCTCAAATGTCAGAACATGGAGAATAAAGGAACCGCAACCAGAAAGATGTGGGATAGCCTTTTATGCAGAAGGTCAAGAAAGTCTATGGTACATTGACAGCGGATGTTCGAAGCATATGACAGGGGACAAAGAAAAACTTGAATCATATACCGCATTAGAAAAGGGAAAGAAAGTTTCTTTTGGAAACGATATCTCTGCAGCCATAAAAGGAAAAGGCGTTGCTCCGTTGAAAGAGAAGGTCAAAGCTGGAAATGTTTTGTATGTTGATGGATTGAAGCATAATCTTCTGAGTGTCAGTCAGATGTGCGATCAAGGAACAGAGGTAATATTTAGATCAAATGGATGTTGTGTTCGTGATCTTGATACAGGTGAAACAGTGATCAAAGGAAGAAGGACTCCAAATAATCTATACATATTTGAATAAAGACAACAACAATGCTATTTGAGCAAGGATTATGAACACTGGCTATGGCATCGGAGGTTGAGGCATCTAACCTTTCCACAAATAAGGAAAGCATGCAAATATCAGGCAGTTTGTGATCTTCCAGATATCAAAATTCCAGACAACACCATATGCAAATCATGTCAGTTTGGAAAGCAAACCAGAACTAATTTTCCTGAGAAGGAAGGATCAGCTAGCATGCCTCTTGAGCTAGTACATACAGATACATGTGGTCCATTCAGAAAAAGAACACCTCGAGGAGAAGAATATTTGATATTATTCATTGACGATTTCTCCAGGTTTGTCTGGTTAGGACTTATGAAGCACAAAGATGAAGCATTCGAAAAATTCAAATCCTTCAAAGCCTTGGCTGAAAATGAATCAGGACACAAAATTAAGTGCCTCAGATCTGACAGAGGTGGGGAGTTTACCTTGAATGAATTTTTTGATTTCTGTGAAGAACATGGGATAAGAAGAGAATTCTCTACAGCTAGAACTCCTCAGCAAAATGGAGTTGTGGAAAGAATGAACAGAACAGTCCAACAAATGGCTCGTGCTATGCTTGATGAATCAGGTACTCCCGCAACTTTCTGGGGTGAAGCTGCACATGCTGCGGTTATTATTCTCAACAAAACAAATGTCCGAGTAAACAGCACTCAAACTCCTCATGAGCTCTGGTGTGGTAAGACTTCTTCGGTGAAGCACTTCAAAATCTTTGGGAGCAAATGTTATATTAAGAATACTGATGAGCAACTTGGCAAACTTGAACCAAGAGCAGATGAAGGCATTCTTCTTGGTTATTCTCCACATAGCAAAGCATACAAGTGCTACAATAAAAGACTTGGCAGAATTGTTGACAGCATTGATGTTGTGGTTGATGAGAAGGGATACATTCCTAGGCAAGTTCATCATGAATACATCGAAGAAGATGAAGGCTACCCTCAAAGACAGAATGATGAAGAAGAACCTCAAGAAGAACCAGAGGAGCAGACAAGAATAGAAGAGAAGACTCCATCCAGATATGTTCAGAAGAATCATCCAGAATCTCAGATTGTGGGGCAGAAAGAAGCAGGAGTACAAACAAGAAGAACAATTGCAGAAGCTTCAAGCTATTTGGCATTACTCTCTTCCACTGAACCACAAAATGTAAAAGAGGCATGCAAAGATGAATGTTGGGTCAAAGCAATGGATGAAGAACTTGAGCAGATCGAAAAGAACAACACTTGGGAATTGGTTCCTAGACCAAAAGATAAGAATGTCATAGGGACAAAATGGGTCTTCAAAAATAAATTGAATGAAAATGGAGAAGTAATTAGAAACAAGGCCAGACTTGTTTGTAAAGGGTATGCGCAGCAAGAAGGAATAGATTTTGAAGAGACCTTTGCTCCTGTTGCAAGACTTGAGGCCATCCGAATGTTCCTTGCTCTCTCAAGCTTTCAAAACTTCAAGGTATTTCAAATGGACGTAAAATCAGCCTTTCTGAATGGAGACTTAGAAGAAGAAGTATATATTGAGCAGCCAGATGGTTTCATTCTTGGGAATGATCCAAACCTTGTATGCAGATTGAAAAAGGCTCTCTATGGTCTCAAACAAGCTCCAAGGGCTTGGTACTATCGTTTGGACAAATATCTTCACCAACAAGGTTTTTCAAAAGGATCAGCAGATAGCAATCTCTATATGAAAGTTGAAAATAACAAATTGCTAATACTTGTTGTGTATGTAGATGATATTATCTTTGGCAGCAATGAAGAGGCTATGAGTCAAAACTTTGCCTTGGTTATGCAGAAAGAATTTGAAATGTCATTACTTGGAGAATTGACATACTTTCTTGGATTGCAAATCCAACAAAATGGAGGTATTTTCTTGTCTCAAACCAAGTACCTCAAGCAGATCTTGAAGAAGTATGGCATGGAAGATTCAAAGCCAGTATGTACCCCCATGGTTACAGGATGCAGCCTCAGTACAAATGATGAATCAGTAGCAGTTCATCAACCAACTTATAGATCCATGATTGGGAGTTTGCTTTATTTGACAGGTACCCGACCAGACATTATGCATGCAGTAGGAATTGTTGGAAGATTTCAAGCCAACCCAAAGGAAACTCATCTTCAGGCAGTCAAAAGAATCTTCAAGTATCTTCAAGGGACTCAAAACTATGGCTTATTGTATCCTAGAGATACAGATCTCACTCTTCATGCTTACACAGATGCAGATTGGGCCGGAAGTGTGGATGACAGGAAAAGCACAAGTGGTGGTGCATTATTCATGGGTTCCAGATTAGTATCTTGGTTCAGCAAGAAACAGAGTTCGATTGCTTTATCTACAGCTAAAGCAGAATATGTGGCTGCGGCATCTTGTTGCACACAACTTCTTTGGATGATGCAGACCTTGCAGGATTTTCAAATCACTTGCACTCCACCTTTCTCTATCTTATGTGATAATACAAGTGCAATCAGCATTTCAAATAATCCAGTCATGCATTCAAAGACCAAGCACATACCAATCAAGTATCACTTCCTCCGGGAACAAGTGCTTGAACAAAAGGTCAAGTTGGAGTATGTTTCTTCTAAAGAACAAGTTGCTGATATTTCACAAAACCACTGCCCAGGGAGACTTTTGAATATCTCAGACAAAAGCTAGGAGTAGTTGATGTTTCATCCTGTTGTTGAAGCTTGTCTGTTCTAAAGAAAAGTTGGTATACGCGAGTTGTGTAAGGGATAACCGCGTACATGCGCTGATTTATGCAGGTGAAGTCGCATATATGGAGTTCTGAACAGCAAGGGCAGATTCTGGTTGGAGAAGGTCTGAGATGGGTATGCCAGAGTCCTTCAGGCACAGTTTCAGGGGGTGCAGCAGGCACAGTTTCAGGGGGAGCAGCTTAAAGTCTAATAAAGAATTGTTGGCATTTAGATGTTTTTGGTTCTAGTTCACTTCAGGAGAAGGAGCGCAGAAGGAAATCTTGGTTGCTGATCTAAAAGATGATTATCAGATGCTGCTGGTGACTTTCATAAGTCTTGGTCTAGATCTTTCGTCTCTCTTTTGTGATATCTCTTTTATGATGTCAAGGTCATGTAACGGCCTATGTTGGTTTCCCCACTATGCCTGGGATGAATGATGTAATGTAATTGGTTGTTATATGTAAATTTCTGATGTATCCCCTCTTGGTGGGGAGTATGGATGTATGTATTGAGTCTTTTGGTGATAGGAAGGTCCTTTATGATGTATAAGTCTTGGTTCTTTTTGAAGAACATCTTTTGCAGATCTTGCCTACAGTCAGGGGGAGCATGTTCAGCACAGCAGAGCAGAGATCTCAGCATGTTCTCAGGGGGAGCACAGCCCTTTGCCCTTGATGACAAAGGGGGAGAATGATTCTAAGGATCTTGGGGTTGCCATCAAGTCCAAAGGGGGAGATTGTTGGCATTTTGGCACAAGTGTGGCGCTACGGTACAGGTGTTGTCCTTTATGGCAACTCACTTTGATGACAGATCTCAGTCCAGACAACAAGAATGAAGAGAAATTTCATATACGCAGGTTCATTAAGCCCAAGTTGCGTATACACGCTGGTACGCTATATACTAAGTCGCGGATACGCAGGCTCGCTATATACGAAGTCGCGTATACACGCAGTTTCATGAACAGAAAAGAGCGTACATGTCGAGAAGCTTCCCTTTGGTCTGTGGTAGTTAGTCCTCGGTACTTGAGCCTATGTTTTTGACCAAGGTATCTCGACAGACGTGTTGATCCCTAGTTTTGAAGTTGATGGTATTGTGTTACTATGGTTTTGGACCGTGGTATTGTGAAGGGCCTAAGGCTATATAAGGAGAAGAAGATCATTAGGAAATTGCACTGAAAAAGTCTTGAATATCTGATAAAGAAAGAGATCTAGTATGCAGGTTCTAGGTTGCTTGATCTAAGCTAAGGAGAGATCACACCGGTTGATGGAAGACTAGATCTAAGGATAGATCGGGATCAAATGGTTTGAAATGAACTATCGATATATGGTTGATTATGCATATTTTTAGATCTGCATACTGACGCAATGTTATGTTCTGAGTATAACTGATGTCTGGTACAGCTGCAAGTTATGAGAAATTATTTTTAGATCTGTACGCAGGTTGTCTTTGGTAAAAGCGCGTGTATACGCGGGTTGGTTTCATTGAAGTAGCGTATATCTTTTGAAGCTTAATTTTTGGGGTTGCAGTTGGCCCTGACTGTTATTGCAGAAGTTTTGTAGTCTGCTCTGTGTTCTAGTGACTGGGTGTTGACAGGGTTTCAGTGGTTCAGTGATTCAAAGATTGATGATGCTAGTATGATCTGTTAGGAAAATTGATGAATTGTGGTCTTCAGATTGTAATGTTGTGCTTCAGGAATATCCAGTCTGAAAATGTATGAAAAGTGGTTCCTGAAGGAAAGAAGATTGTAGGCCAGCACCTACGTACTAGTATCTTAGCTAGTACAAGAGCAAAGGGGGTTGGAGCTCCCTTCCAGGAGAGTCTGGAAAACGAGAGAAGGTTGTAGCCTTCTGCAGGTTGTAGCCTGCGTACTGGTATAAGGCTGCACCAGTACAAAAGATTGTAAACTGAAGTTTCTTATTAAAGAAAGATAGAGACGACTTGCAGTAGGTGGTTTTCACCCACATTGGGTTTCCACCTTATATCATGGTGTTCATGTGTGTGGCTTTTGTGTGATGATCTGTTCTGTTATACTGCACCTGTTTACTTTTAATATGGTTAATAATGTCCTGATGCATTTACTGAAGATAAACTAACTGAATCATAAGATTTCTGGTTATACGCTGGTTGCTTTAGACACAGTAGCATGTACACGCTGGTTCACTTAACTGAAGTAGCGTATATGTTTCTGAAATTGAAAAAGTTTTATTGATCTAATAATACTGATTCACCCCCCCCCCCTCTCAGTATTATTTCCAACAAAGTTAACTCCCTCTGATTTAGATCATCAGAGGCTCATCACCTATCAAGAGTAAACCATCAAGATATAAAACTAAAACCACAATAAAGATCAAATCCATACCTTGGAACTCATCATCCTGACTTCATCAGATAACAGTCAAATATAGACATATCTGGATCGAGGAGCTTGCTTCATGCAATGCTCTAAGCATAATGCCTTACAAAGCCAGCATAATCAACCTTACATAAATCAATGTTGTACCATCACATCAACAGAGTCAGCTTATCAAAGCTCAGAAGTCAGATCAAAACTATTATCAAAGTCATCAATATCACAGTATCAATTCTTTCAACCGAGTGACAGGGAGAGCTCATATCAAGTCTTGACTTTATTTAATTATTATGCCAACAAGATGTCATCAACCATGCATTATCAATCCAAACTTCATCAGGTCATTCTCATAATCATAACATAAGTCATTTTTGTCGCTAGGTGCAATTTCATACACCAAGGATGAGTCATGCAGGTTTCAATTTCATGTTGAATCACAACTATCATTACTTCAACCATTGTGCTAGGAACAAGGAGGCCAATTTCCGAATACCCACATAAGTCATTGTGCCCACATAGCATAGACATCAGGGAAAATCAACAATCGTCAAATCAAATTATCAGGTCAAGTCCAAATTTGCTATCGTAGAGAGATATATAGTCAAAGCATATCTCAATCATCAATTCAAAGTTATTTTCAAGCATGATGACAAAATTGTGTTCATCTATATCAATCAGCCAAATCATGCCAACCTCTTGTAGCACAAATATATTGACATATCTATATGTATGCCTTGGTCACCTGAAAACACAAGTTCAGTCAGCATGTTCATATTAGGGAAAACATTCAACCTTTTCCTACTTGCAGATATTGTAGTTATCTACAACACAGCTGTGGTACTGACATTTTGTAAGTGAACATATAATTTCATGCAAGATACTTCATTCTTATGTGATCAAAAATTTAACAAAACAACTTCAGAAATCATATTACAATGGCAGGATATGTTAGAAACTTCTTGATTCAAAGTTCTAACAACTTCAGAAAGCATCAGATGATGGTCAAATGTAGTCAAACCCTTGAACGCTTCCTTCAGGTTAGCAATATGGGAGCATCTTTGGTTGCATGGATGTTATTTGGGCCTTAGCATATGAGCGTCCAGGGACGAGATCTCCCAGATCTTTGACTGCGTCTGGAGTATACACCCTAATTTATGTATGGGCTTTAGATTTGAGACTCTGTTGCAGATCAATAATGTCATATGTACATAAATCATATTTCAACAGTACATAATGCAAATAGTGGTCTGATAAGAGATTCTCCCTTTGACTAGGGATCTACTTCATTCATCTCCATTCATGTCATTAGCCTGTCTCTGCTAGAGTCATGCAACAATAGATATATTATATCATAAACATATATCTATCATGGTTATTAGCATCATGACATTAGTATTTCATCAAAGGTTAGACTCCAAGAAACATATATATGCAACATCATATCTAAGAGATTATGAACACAATAACATTTTCTATTAAGTCTGATCCAGGTGGATATTGGTGGCCACCTGCCAAGTCCACCTGGACCCCCACCATTGTCTTTCTCAGCATTTTCAGTTTCCTTAATTGTAGCACAACTTACTATTTTTAGCAGTTTTTCGGGTCCTGAACTTCTGGAGCCGTTTTGAGGCCCTAAACGACGTTTTTTGGGAAATCTGGGGGCAACATGGGTCCATGGACCTATGTTGCCATTCCCAAAGTAGTAGTGCTCGGATAGATCTTTCTAACGAGCTATTGTATGCGTCAAACAGAGATCGTATGCCAAAGTTACGACCCTGGGAAGTTGATGTACCAATTTACCCAAACGGGGCCCACAGTTTGGCGTTTCATCTCCTAGGGTTAGGTTTTGGAATGTTAAGGGTTTTCCATTGTTTCTCAACAATAAATAGGCCTTCGAGCCTCATTGTAACACAGTTCAGAGGCATGTAGCCATCACATCTCTTCTCAGAGATAAGCTACCATCGCCCTAGCTAGTTTATTTCCATTTCTGTTTGTAAGCATATTTCAGTATTTTCCATTAATGAAATGAAGTATTATTTCCGCTGCATCTTTGTGTATATGGTTATCTCTGTAATTTGTTGCGTTCCTGTTTAAATCTGGATCAGTGGTATCAGAGCGGTCTGCTTTTTCTCTGTTTTTCTTTGCATGTCCCCAACAAGGTCGGGATATAAGGAGTTAGGGCTTGAACTGGTTGAACCTTTGCAAGACCAGCCTCGCAAATCCCGACGGCCTCCCATGGCGGACGAGAAGAAAGACGAGGGGGCAGGAGATCCCATCAAAATCTTGCTCGAAGAAGCGCTCGAGCGACAACGGAACGCGATGATGGACAGCTTTGCGCAGATCCTTCAGCGGCTACCCAGAAGCGGCGCATCGGCTTCCAGCAGCTCCTATGGAAACGCCACACCCTTTAAGGTACAAGTTAATTTTGAAATCCCCATATTCGAGGGTCAGATAGACGCCGATGCCGTAGATAAATGGTTAAATCTGCTAGAGGGTTATTTTTCTGTTCATGAATTTTCGAGTCGGGAAAAGATTGTTTTTGCTCTTCTCAAAGCAGCCCCCCACGTCAAGGACTGGTGGGAAACCTACTGCGAGCAGAAGGATGAAAGTACTGGCTCACTATTTTCAGCCGCACCCACCTGGGATTCGTTCCGGGATGCCATCAAGGAGCAGTACTACCCTGTCGGAAGCTATGAGGATGAATACATAAAGTGGACCACGCTGCGGCAGGGAAGGGACCAAGACGTGCCGGAGTTCACCAATCTTTTCCATACCCTTCGCACAAAGTTGGGTATCAAGGATTCGGAGCAACATTTGATACTCAAATATCGTGGCTGCCTGCACAAGTACATCCAGGAAGAAATACAGTTCCTAAACATCCCCTCGCTCGGCGCAGCATACCGGTATGCCGTCAAGGTCGAGCAGAAGTTTAAACAAAAGAAGCGAGACTTTGGATCTGCGAATCCAAAGCAGGGGAAAGGTGCCCCTAAACCACAGAACAAAGGACAAAGCCAAGGCGGGACAACCCAAGACAACCAGCCGAAGCTGCAAGCAAAGAGCAACGCCGCGAAGCCGAGAAAGGACACTGGAAAATGGTGCGAGTTCCATAAGAGCTCCACTCACAACACAAGTGAGTGTCGGGCCAAGCAGTCACTGGTGGCTGAGCTAAAGGTTTCAGAATCAGATGCATGTTCCGACTCTGAGTCAGAACCCGATAAGGGGTATGAAAAAGGGAAGCAGATCATTGATGCGGATCCCAGCGCCACTGTTGCTACCGCAAAGATCCAGAAAAATGAACCCGAAGATCCAGAGGAGGAGGAGCGTCTCTTCCACTCCCAGATGTGGGTAAAGGGCTCCCCGATACAGTTCATTGTTGATAGCGGGAGTCAAAAGAACCTCATTTCGGCAGAGGTCGTGAAGCGGTTGGGCTTACCGACCACAGCACATCCACAACCATACACCATTGGGTGGCTTCACCAAGGGCGAGATCTTCGCGTGAGCCAGCAGTGTCGCCTTCCATACAACATCAAGCCCTTCACGGATGAGGTATTGTGTGACATTGCTCCCCTTGAAGTTTGTGATGTATTACTAGGACAACCATACTTGTGGAAGCGACATGCTGTGTATGAATCAAGGCCCCGTGCTGTTATTATTACATTGGGAAATAAGTTGTTCAGGATACCAGAGGTAGCACCACCTGCTGCCATCTCTTTGATTACTGCAAAACAATGCAGTAAGATCATTTCCAAAACCAGGAAATTTGTTTTCCTGATGATACGCCCTCAAGGGAAGAAGAAGACAGTGGCCGCGGCCTCCAAACGGGGTCCCTCTGCACGGCAGCTACAGATGGACAAGATTGTGGAGGAGTACGAAGACATCTTCACCTCCCCGGCAGGGGTTCCTCTGCACTGTCAAGTCAAGCACTCCATCGATCTGACCCCAGGTGCGCCGCTACCCAATGGACCAATTTATCGGCGCTCCATTCTGGAGAACAATGAAATCAAGAGGCAGATTCAGGAGCTCCTGCAGAAAGGTCACATCCGTCCGAGTTCTTCGCCCTGTGGGAGCCCGATAGTGTTGGTACAGAAGAAGGATGGGACGTGGAGACTCTGTATTGACTATCGGGCGCTGAACAAGATCACTGTTCGTAATAGGTACCCGATCCCACGGATTGATGACCTCCTAGACCAACTAAAGGGGGCGAAATATTTCAGCAAGATCGATCTGAAGTCAGGATATCACCAGGTACCAATTGAACCCTCAGATGTGTGGAAGACTGCCTTCAAATCCAAGGAGGGCCTCTTCGAATGGTTGGTCATGCCTTTCGGATTGACGAATGCTCCTGCAACCTTTATGAGGCTAATGGATGACATCTTGCGGCCATTCACCAACTCCTTTGTAGTAGTATACTTGGATGACATTCTGATCTTCAGCCAGAGTTGGGAAGAGCACCTCCACCACATCCGACAGGTTCTCCAAACACTGCGGCAACACAAGCTATGTGCCAATTTGGAGAAATGCACTTTTGGCATGACCGAGGTTCAGTATCTGGGATACATCATTGATGAACAGGGGGTGCATGTCGATCCAGCCAAGGTCCAAGTCATTCGGGATTGGCCCTCTCCAACCACTCTAACAGAGCTCCGCAGCTTTCTAGGTCTTGCCAACTTCTACCGCAGGTTTGTGTTGGGATTTTCTCATATTTCTTGGCCCTTGAGTCAAGTCACCAAGGGCGGGGCGAAAGCAAAATTCTTTTGGTCTGAATCTCAACAGAAGGCATTCAGGGAGTTGAAGGATCGCCTCTGCACGGCACCAGTGCTCGCGTTACCAGATTTACAACAACCATTTGAGGTCGAGACAGATGCCTCTGACTATGCTATTGGGGCAGTCCTTACTCAACATGGACATCCAGTGGCATATCACAGTGAAACACTTTCAGACACAGTCCGGAAGTACCCCACTTATGATAAAGAGATGTATTCCATTGTACAGGCCTGCCGACAATGGAAGCATTACATTTTGGGGAAGGAAACGGTCATCCACACAGACCACCGACCTCTGCAGTTCATACAGACCCAAGGGAAATTGCAGAATGATCGCCATCAGAAGTGGTCTACATACCTGCAACAGTTTCACTTGAATATCAAGTATAAAAAGGGCAGCACCAATAATGTTGCAGATTGCCTCAGTCGACCACCGATCATGGCGCTAACCACCGTGCTCAACTCTTGCGGGCACGAGACTTCTGATTGGCCACTTCTCTACAAAAGCGACCCAGAATTCGGCCACACATACCAGACACTCTTGGAGGGTCGGCAGGTTGCAGATTTTCACCTCCAGGATGCCCTATTATGCCACCTCGGTCACCTCTGTGTTCCTTCAAGCGAGCGTGCCAAGATGATTTGGGAAGCACACTACAGTCGGGCTGCTGGGCATTTCGGGGTCGAGAAAACAGTGGCAGTACTGCAAAACTATTTCTATTGGCCGAATCTTCGACAGGATGTTGGGAAGTACATCCGATCATGTACTGCCTGTGCCATTGCCAAACCGACCATTAAGAAGCAAGGCCTCTATACCCCGTTGCCTACCCCTAGTCGACCTTGGGAATCCATCTCCATGGATTACATGTCAGGCCTTC
Source organism: Pinus tabuliformis (assembly GCA_031772625.1). Classification (NCBI taxonomy): domain Eukaryota; kingdom Viridiplantae; phylum Streptophyta; class Pinopsida; order Pinales; family Pinaceae; genus Pinus; species Pinus tabuliformis. Next base: position 1,029,811,383 of record CM062815.1, read on the forward strand.
CTTCCACTAAGCATGGAAATGACTGTGTTTTTGTGGTCGTCGACAGGTTCTCAAAGATGGCCATTATGATGGCCTGCAAGAAGAATATCACAGCAGAAGCCACTGCTAAACTCTTCTTTGAACGAGTGTGGGTGCACTTTGGGATCCCACAGTCTATCATCTCAGATCGGGACAGTCGGTTTCTCAGCACCTTTTGGTCCAGTCTCTGGTCAATGCTGGACACCAAACTCACGAAGTCCACAGCCTTCCATCCTCAAACTGATGGCCAGACAGAGGTTGTCAATAGGATGATTGTGCACATTCTGCGCATGTATAACTCAAAGCATCCACGCACATGGGACGAGAGCCTCCCCTACGTTCAGCACAGCTACAACCGAGCTCTTCACAGCTCCACTGGCCATAGCCCTTTTCAGGTGGGTTTGGGATTCCAGCCACTATGCCCCATTGATGTGGCCATGCCACTTGCAGCTACTCACATGAATTCAGCTCATGTCCAGTCCGAAACAGATAAGGCCACCAGCTTCATTGAGCGCATCCAACATATTCGCCAGCAGGTCCATGACATTCTTGAGAAATCAAATGCCAAGTACAAGCAGCGACATGATCAACATCGGGTGCCACACAAGTTTCAGGTGGGCGACAAAGTCTGGTTGCATTTGCAAAAGGAACGCCTTACTGGAGCCTATCGAAAATTGAGACCACTCCGATATGGTCCTTACACCATTACTAAGGCTATGGGAGACAATGCATTTGAGCTCAGCATTCCCCCATTCCTTGGCCTGCACCCAGTATTTAATGTGGACCGCCTTCGGCCATACTTTCCACCATTGCTAGACACATCCGACATTGCAGAACAGCTCAAACCCACAGAATTAAATCCAGATTGCATGGAACAAGCTGCAACTGATCGGATCATGGACACACAGATCAAGAACACTCGCCAACAGAATATCCAACTGTATCGAGTTGTCAAAGCGGGCCAACTCCTTCAGCAAGGCAAGTGGCTCACCAGGGAACAAGTTCAGCAGAAGTTTCCTCATCTCATGGAGGAGCTCAACGCAATGGGGACCATTGCTTCCTAAGGGGGGAGGAATGATCCAGGTGGATATTGGTGGCCACCTGCCAAGTCCACCTGGACCCCCACCATTGTCTTTCTCAGCATTTTCAGTTTCCTTAATTGTAGCACAACTTACTATTTTTAGCAGTTTTTCGGGTCCTGAACTTCTGGAGCCGTTTTGAGGCCCTAAACGACGTTTTTTGGGAAATCTGGGGGCAACATGGGTCCATGGACCGTTGCCCTTCCCAAAGTGGTAGTGCTCGGATAGATCTTTCTAACGAGCTATTGTACGCGTCAAACGGAGATCGTATGCCAAAGTTACGACCCTGGGAAGTTGATGTACCAATTTACCCAAACGGGGCCCACAGTTTGGCGTTTCATCTCCTAGGGTTAGGTTTTGGAACGTTAAGGGTTTTCCATTGTTTCTCAACAATAAATAGGCCTTCGAGCCTCATTGTAACACAGTTCAGAGGCATGTAGCCATCACATCTCTTCTCAGAGATAAGCTACCATCGCCCTAGCTAGTTTATTTCCATTTCTGTTTGTAAGCATATTTCAGTATTTTCCATTAATGAAATGAAGTATTATTTCCGCTGCATCTTTATGTATATGGTTATCTCTGTAATTTGTTGTGTTCCTGTTTAAATCCGGATCAAAGTCACTCCATCAAGTTAGGGCATTCAACTTTACCATATGATATCAAGACATGACCACAGATAGTAAGAGATCTACGTATCAGTGTTACACTTATACCTCTCATATCAAGGTTACCATGATCAATGAGATCATGTTATGTCATTCAACAAAATTTTACTAAAGCAGCAAGAGTTTCAATCTCTCTTTCCATATGCTTATCACAAGCATTACCAGCAGACTCATGTATAGGAGTTAATGAGCTATCCTTCTATATGAAGTCCATCATGACAAGTATAAAGAGTATCATTTACTAGATTCAAGGTGCTATATTTCTTTATAAGATGTCCAACGGATGGATGTTAGCCAAACATCAAGTATATCAAAACATTATATAGCCTCATAGAATTCAAGAAGATCAAAATGTTCAACAACAAGTACATCATTTCATCACAAGAAACATATTTTTTTTAGCGACATTCAAAGTAAGCATCTAAATTTGCTAGCCATGGTTGACCTAAGATTAGTGTATTTTCCCTTGTGTTGGGTTTGTGTGCAAAATAAGAAAATTAGCAGGGTATTCCCAAGAATCGACATTCACTATAATATCTTCTAAAATCCCTTTTGGTTTTACTATTGATTTTTCAACACTTTGTAATATGGTTGGAGTTTATCTTATGAAATTCTAAAGATTAACTTTTTCGTAATTTCATCAATAATTATATCAATTGGCTACTCCCAAATAAGCCTGAGAGTTAGCTCAATTGGTCAAGTCCCCATCGTTAAAGCACCTTTTCTATTGAGAGGTCATGGGTTCAATTCTCTCAACACTCTTGGGGTCAGGCTTTGTGGTTGAGTTGCCAAGAAGTGATCCCTTTGGTTAGATCTACCTAGTACAAATATTATGTGGACATAGCGGTCACCGATCTCCGAGGTCCGTGAACCACATAGAAAAAAATGGCTACTCCCAAATCAATTAAGGTATTCGAAATGGTCATTTTATCAATACGTACCTGAACAATATGATTACCAAGATCTTTGTACTCTAGATTGACACGCTGTCCAAGCATAAGATTATACATCTGGCATATTATTTGAATGGTGGAAGGATTTGATTTTTCTTTCTAGGTTTCTTGATGTATAAACCCATTATGATCATATAGTAAATGGGAATATCTTTGATTGCTTGATTCAAGAAAATTTTAATACAATTTTTTTAAATCCTCCAAAATATGAAATGTTGGTTGTGGGGGTAATTTAACTTTACTAAGTCTCTCATGAAAAGGTGGAATTTGTTGTCATGGTGAATGTTGAGTTTATTTTTGAATTGGATTAGTAGAATTTGATAATAATGGTTCATATTCTTTATTAGTTTGTTGCTTCTCATTACTCATATCTCTAATTTCAGGTGGTTTTGAATCCTCCAAAAAATTTCTCAACCTCAGATGTGTCCTGACAATTAACTATAGCAATTGTATAGATTGAAGATTCACTAGATTCATGTCCACTTGGGATAGATCAATTGGAAATGGTCGTGGAAATGAAGTCTCACCGAACCGGAAGTCTTGGGTTCAAACCTTGTGTTATCCCCCGATCGGGGTGAGAAATTAGACATGATGAAGATGTAGTCCTACCAAGCTTACAAAAAAAATAAAAATCACTAGATTCATTAGCATACACAAGTTGACTTGGTTGGATTGCTTGACTTTATTGACTTGAGTGATTAGTTGTTATAATGTTAAATTTGGATTTGATTGAGCAGGTGATTGAATAGACTTATGTTGCTAATTAATACCTTGTGGTTGAGGTATTGGTAACAATTGTTATTGTTGAGTGTTTGAAGATTTATGTGGTGAGAATCTTGAGTATCTTGCATATTCAGATTATTAACAACAGTAGCCATTTTTGTGTTGATGTTTCAAGTCTGTAACAAGACTCGTCGTCATGACAAATCTAAATAGAAGAGCAAGGTTGAAGGGCAATAAATATGGAATGGAGGATAAGAAATGAGAAAGAGTCGACCAGATAACCCAATAATTAATTAGAGGAGAGATTATTATGAAGAGAAAGATTTTTATATTCAATTACTATAGGGAATTTATTAGTAATTGAAATTATTATTAATAATAATTTATATCAAGGATAATTGGAGTTAATAATCTTATATTATTATAAGTATTAATTATTATCATTAAATAATTATTACTATTAATTATAATAATTAATAATATAATAATTTCATTGTTAATTTTAAGGAATGATTATTTATATTAGAATTGTTTATTAATATTGATAATAATGTTTATTTATTAGGGTTTAATTATCAATAATGTGTATTGTTAATGAGTATGTAGGTTTGTGTTATTATTGTTATTAAATTTATTTAAGAATAAAATAAATAGTCAGTGTTAATGAACTATCAATTTTAATCTTATAATAAGATATTAGAATTTTGTTATTGTTTGGTTATTAGTTAGGATTTTAAGGATGGAAAACGGAAGGGATATGGAGTGAAAAGATTTTTTAGGGGATGAATGTGAGGGAAGGAGGAAAAGGATTAATAGGGCAAAAAGGAAAGACGAGAAGGTAAACCAGTTTAGTCTCGATTGTGAGCTATGGGGTCTTGAGACTTTTTCGAAGCCTTCCAGTGGGTTTTTCCGATCTCATTTCTCTAAAATCCAGAAAGAATTTATTGAAATCACAAGCTTGATGGGTAACCCCTGCACAATCAAAGTGCCCTAGGGGTTTTTCAAGGTGTTGAATCCATATATACAAAACAAAAACAAAAAACAAAAAAAATAACCAGTTTAAATAACAAAAATCAAGATTTCACCTCAAAGTTTTCTGCCAGATTTCAGCACCAGAAAGTTCAAAAAGTCGCACTAAAGACAACTTCATACTTATAATACTATAAGATTATTAACTCCAATTATCTTTGATATAAATTATTATTAATAATAATTTCAATTATTAATAAATTCCCTATAATAATTGAATATAAAATCTTCTCTTCATAATAATATCTCATATAATTAACTATTGGGTTATCTAGTTGGTTCTTTCTCATTTCTTATCCTCCAATCCATATTTATTACCCTTCAACCTTGCTCTTCTTTGTGGATTTTCCCAGACGATGAGTCTTGTTATAGACTTGAAACATCAACACAAAAATGGCTATTGTGGTTGTAGAGCATTGGAAAGGTATGTTTTAATGCATAATTTAGTGATGTTTCAAGCAATGTTTGTAACCTTTTCTTTGTTATAAAGTAAGGAGAATGTAATGAGAATGTGCACGAATGACCCAATCACTAATAGTTATCTTCTCTATGCAGGAAAAGACAAAAATAGGAAGGCGCGGTGCGAAACGGGAGTTCCATGAGGAGATAACGGCTGTCCATCCAAAGTTAAATAAAATCCAGACCAGGGCGAGTAAATCAAGGAAGATCAATCCGGGGCTAGATGAAGAACTGTTAGTTCGGAAGGCTAGGCAGAGAAAAGAAAGGAGTTAACAGTTTAACAGATCCCTCAGGATCTTTGATCCTGAGGGATCGTTACTTTCAATTATTTTGTTGTTTAGTTAACTCCGCCATTACTGGTATAAAAAGGGGCAGCATCGAAGACTTCAGGGACTTTTTGATTATCTGGTATCTTTACTTTCTGTTTACAGATTTCACAGTCCGTTGAATTCAGACTATCAAGTCTCTTTGAGACTTAGTTTTGTTGTACTATCATTGATGCATTAATATAATATATTTGGTGTTACTTTCTCCCTGCGTCTGAAGTAAGTTACGGCAGTGTGCCATTGGAAGCTAAGGGCCCGGCTCCAACGGACACTGGCTGATTGTATCATTACAGTTTGGCTTTGTGTGGTTTGTTTATCATTCTTAATAATCTGATATATTTACATGCTGTTCCATACTCGTTCATCAGTAGTTTTTCCTTTTGTAAATCTTTGTAACAAGTTCACATCATATTTCCAGAATTGATCACATAACATTGTTCTGAGATTGTTTACTTCTGTTACAGAATTTATGAGTGGAATGTTTTAACTACATATGGTTGGATTGATGATCATGGGAAGATGGAATTAACGTTGCGTGTGGACCACTGGTGATCATTTCAGATTATGTGTACATATGATTGACGTTTCCTGTTTATGATGGTTTGTTGTTCCAATTGGTTAAGCTATCTACTTTTGTATATGATTGACGTTTCCTGTTTATAGTGGGTTGTTGTTTCATTTGATTAAGTTGTTTACTTGTACAAAAGATTGCTCTTTCTTTGTATGTAAGTTGATGCCAAGGATTGAGAGTGTTGAACTCGCGAGACTTAGTTTCTTTACTGCCGTTCCTTTTACTGTTGTTCCATTTCTGAATTGCCGTTCCATTTTGCTTTCCTGCTGTTTCTTTTTACTTGCATTCATTGGTTTGGTGTGAGAGGAGGATCAAGGCTGTCGTGAGACACAGCAGACACTATTATGCTCCCAGATCCATGATCCATACTCTAATTTCTTTTCTTTCATCAGTTTCTAGAGGGATGGGTTACTATTTCCGCACCCTCGACTGGTAAAGTTGTTGCGTGTGATTTCTTTCTGCAAAAGTAATTTAGCCATAGCTTAGCATCCGTTTACTCTTGTATTTCTTAGACCTATACTACTAAGCATTACTCTGAAAAATAGCCTCAAATTGAGATACCCTTTACAATAACAAAACGCTCCCGGATTGACTTGTAATGTGAGATAACTAGAGGTGAAAAAGGCCCTTGTTACAGCTCTACATTTTGGCGCCGTTGCCGGGGAAAGGGTATAGCCATTTGTCTTTTAAACAGGGTAGTGTGCGAATCTGCTGGGGAAGAATTGGATTTTAAAAACGAAAGGTAAGAACCTGCGTACGGAGCATGTAAAAGCCCTGCTCCACCGTCCGCTTTCCTAGCAGAATTGATTGGGTAAATAGGACTTAGCAGTTTAATTGGAGTGCATGACTAAGCAGAAAAAGCTAGAGAAAGATCAAAAGCCTCCATCCAAAGCCAAGGGGCCGGTGACCCTTGGACGAACGACCTTCATAGACGAAATCTATAAGAAAGCCGACTCTCAGCCATCGGTAGGTTATAGGAAAGTCAATTCTAAACAGCCTACTAGTTCCCTTCAGGCCTCGGGATCACCATCTGAAGCCTTTGCTGAAGTGCACAGTCAAACAGAGGAGCAGGATTTTCAAGAAATTGAAAATTTGACTCCTGGACCATTGCACGAAGGGACTCTTAGTAACCTTTGCGAAGGAGGAGGAGAAACAGGGGAAATCGGGGAACCTAGATCTCCTATTGAAACAAACCAACCGTTAAATAGCCCGGATAAAGGAAGCGCTGCAAAAATCCTCGTTGAAGGAATTCATTCATCACAGACAGTTGGGACTATCATTATCCCTGATAAAGGGAGTGTTGTCAAAACAAGACCTGTTAAGACTACCCCTCCTCAACCAAGGAACACTCTCTTGGAAATTCCTGAAGATTACTGGCATATATTCGATCCCATGGCGCAGAATCAGCCAAACACCCAGACCTCCACATTGCAATATCCTATAGTAGATTCTGCAGCAAATGCGCCCATGAAAGCTATCCCTCTCCAGCATATCCCCACATTTCATGGCCTTACATCAGAAGATCTGGATGCATTCTTGTTCGAATTTGATGTATTATGTAGAGGATACGATTACACCACCGATCCCCAGAAACTGAAATTGTTCCCCTCCACATTAAAAGGGGCTGCGTTAAGATGGTTTATGGGCTTAGGTGGTGGGGTTATTAACAATTGGGATCAAATGAAAGAAGCCTTTTTAAAGAAATATCAGGATTACTGTAGGTCAAGAGAATTAAAAGATGAAATCTTTCAAATGTCAGCCAGACCAAACGAAACTCTAGAAGAATATGTGGAACGTTTCCAATATAACTTGCAAAGATCCCCCTATGCATCGTTACCTCTGCCTGATAACGTGTTGAAAACCGCATTAATTAGAGGTATGAAAGAGCAATGGATTGAAACGTTGAATATTATGGGGAAAGGAGACATTTATCAGGAAAATTTTGCTGATATCATTGATCTGTGTATCAGGAGCTCAAGAGGCAGCACGAGGATAAAACCAGCAGAATATGATCGCTTCACCAGAGATAACAGAACATCAACAGAGGGAGTAACACGGGTCGAACTTGGAAATTTGCTAGAAAATTTTAAAACTGATATCCTGGGGACATTAACTACACAGCTTGATATTGTGCAGGCTAAACAGAAGCAAGCAGAGGCGGAACAGAATCTAGCGGTTTTCTGCCCTCGATGCAGGAAGAAACATAGCCACAAGGAATGCCCGCTGGATACAGTCCAAATATGTGCTATCTGTACCAAGGACCACCTGACCGAAAGCTGCCCCTCACTTCCTGGTTTGAAGGCAGTATACAAAGAAGCAGAGGAGGAGCCAGAATCAGCATATTTTATTAACCAGCGTCGTCAATGGCAGCCTAGGCAATCAGGTATGTTTTCAGACCCCTCCTCTTCTTTTCAACCCCCGTAGTTCAATACTCAGCAACAGAATATGTGGCAGAACCAGTCTCAACCCCCGTTTTCGAATTGGTCACCTCAAATGTTTCCTACTCCGAATCCGTGGATGACCCAATTTGGTTGGCCAAACTTCCCTTATCCCCCGCCATATTGGCAGAATAATTCATATCCTTCGCAGTGGACCCCATCTACTTCGCAAGGTTCACCCTGGCAGACAAGCTGGCCAAGATCGACATATCAGCCAGCAGGATCAATTCCACTCCCTCAACCAACTCTGCCAGCCTTACAACAAAATCCCCAGCCTAATCTAAGACCGCAGCTCCCAGCCCAACCCAACCCTAATCCAAATAATAGACCAGTTCAATCTCTTCAAATTATAGAATCCTCAGAGATTGAATCTGATCTGCGGGAGTGCAACGATCTTCAGTTAAGATCTGGGCGAATAATAGAAACTGAGGGACATAGAACAACTCACATTGAAGATCAGTTACCTATAGAACAGTCGTCACAACAGGAAGATGTAAATAAAGACCAGGCTCATCAACAAGTAATTACATCTCCTCCACCTTTCCCAGAACGATTGGCCATTCCACGACCAACACAATATCCAGACTTTGATATTCTGGGAGAACTACAAAACTTTTATATAAGAATTCCATTCCTTCAAGCTATACAGGATATCCCGATATATGCAAAAACCATAAAAGACCTGTGTAGCAGAAAACCAAAAAGAAATGTAACTTCTAACCCAAGAGTCTAGGTAGTCGGCACATTATCCGACCTCTTATCGGGAAAAGAAACACCAGTTAAATACGAGGACCCTGGGAACCCAATTGTCACTGTTCAAATCTCTGGGCAGACCTTGACCAACGCCTTAGTTGATCTAGGGGCTGCAATTAACATCCTGACAACATCGACTTGCCAGAAGCTCGAAATTACATCGGTAGAACCTACTTCCACTCTGTTAGAACTAGCTGACCGATCAGTAATTAGACCAGAAGGCACCTTGTATGATGTCATGGTTTCAGTAGATTCCTGGGAATACCCGACCGATTTCCTTATCATTAATCCGAAAACCCGACTAGATGGACATGCGCTAATTCTAGGTAGACCGTGGCTCGCTACTGCTGACGCCTACATTGGTTGCAGGCAGGGAAACATGACCATAACCAGAGGGCCGGATATCAAAAATTTAATTTTGTACCCTCCAGCTCAGCCAAGCATCACCATGATGAGAACCAACCTGCGCCCTGCCTCATATATCACTGACAATATTAGACCCCCATTAACAGTCCAGGAAGCGCTAGATTTCAAAGATCAAACCGAAGACGATGCCATCAATAAATTCATTAATCAAACAGAATCCACATCGTATACACAATGTTTTATGATAAAAGCGGCATTTGACAACGAATTAGAGGACGATCCTCTGAAAGACGAACATGACCAAAATATACCGGTGACTTCTGTCGCTAATAGCAAAGTAGTGCAAATTGAACCGGGGAAAACTTTAAATATTAACGCTAATCTGACACCAGATCAAGAGACAAAACTCGTCCAGCTGTTACGAAAGTATCAAGAAGCATTTGCATGGGACTATCCCGATATGAAAGGGATTGATCCCCAGCTATGCACACATCATATTTATATTGAAAAAGATGCAAGACCTGTTCGACAACCACAAAGAAGACTCAACCCCCATTTAAAAGATGTTGTAAAAGCCGAGCTTCAGAAACTTTTAGATGTTGATTTCATTTATCCTATTTCTGATAGCAAATGGGTCTCCCCACTTGTGGTAGTACCTAAAAAGAACGGGAAATGGAGGATCTGTGTGGATTATAGAGAATTAAACAAAGCCACACAAAAATACCACTTCCCTCTTCCATTCATAGATCAGGTACTGGACACCTTAGCAGGCAAGAAATTCTTTTCTTTCTTGGATGGCTTCAGCGGATACAATCAGATTCAGATTGCCCCTGAAGACCACGATAAGACCACCTTTACTTGCCCCTGGGGAATGTTCGCTTATCGAGTCTTACCTTTGATTTATGTAATGCTCCAGCCACATTCCAAAGGGCTGTTCTTAGCATCTTTGCAGATTTAATTAATGATGGATTGGAAGTCTACATGGATGATTTCACACCATATGGAGAGGACTTTGATCCAGCTCTAGATACTCTCGAAAAAGTCCTACAGCGCTGCATCGTTACCAGACTTTGCTTGAGTCACGAAAAGTGTTACATGATGATGACCGAAGGACTCATTCTGGGACACTATATTTCAGCAGCTGGTATTCAGGTAGACCCGGCTAAAATTCAAATACTTTTGCTTATTCCAACCCCCACTAATCAAACAGAGGTACGCAGTTTTCTTGGTTTTTCTGGCTATTATAGACGATTCATACAACATTATTCACATATTGCCGCACCTTTACATGCTTTAACTGGAAATGTTGACTTCTTATGGACAGAGAAATGTGATCGAGCCTTCAAAGAATTAAAGAAGCTGGTATCTACAGCTCCAGTTCTCCGAGGACCTAATTGGAATTTACCATTCCAAATTTCAACCGACGCCTCAGACACAGCAATCGGTGCAGTTCTGGGCCAAGAAGAGGATAAAAGACCATACGCCATCTATTATATCAGCAAAAATTTGGCTCCGGCTGAATTAAATTACACTGTCACCGAAAAAGAATTTTTAGCTATGATACACGCTGTTAATAAATTTAGACACTACATTACAGGCTATCCCGTTATTTTGTATACCGACCATTCTGCTATTAAGTATTTAGCAAATAAGCCTGTTACAAATGGAAGAATAACCAGGTGGTTGATCTTGTTGCAGGAGTTTGATATTACAATCAGAGATCGACCGGGGAAGGAGAATCCTGTAGCCGATTTCCTCTCACGAATACCAAAATCAGTTGAAGCAGCAGCAGTCGAGGACCAATTTCCAGACGAACACTTATTTGCTGTCGCTGTTCAGACTCCCTGGTACGCTGATGTTGCTAACTATCTTGCAGTAGGAAAGCTTCCAAAACATTTAACACCCAATGAATGGAAGCAGGTTGTTCAGAGAAGCAATCGATTTTCGTGGGTTGGGGGCTATTTGTTTCACACAGGAGCAGATATGGAAATCAGAAGATGTATTCGAGAGGACGAAATCTTTGATATCTTGAAAGCCTGCCATGATGGGCCATGTGGAGGACATTTTGCTGATCGAAGAATAGCACATAAAGTATTACAAACGGGATATTACTGGCCTACAATTTTCAAGGATGCGAAAAAATTTGTCCAGGCTTGTGATAGCTGTCAGCGTGCAGGACGACCTGGTCCAGCCGACGAAATGCCTTTGCGGCCTCAATTAGTGATCGAACCTTTCGAACGTTGGGCTCTGGACTTCGTCGGACCCATCAGCCCACCATCAAACCAAAGAACCTACATTTTGGTGGCAACTGAATATGTTACCAAATGGGTTGAAGCGGAGGCATTGACTAGAGCCACAGAAGATTCGGTAATACAATTCTTGTTCCATTTGTTTGTACGTTATGGTCTTCCGAGGGAAGTAATTACAGACGGAGGACCACAATTTGTGGGGCATCAATTAGCTGCAACACTCAAAAACTATCGTGTCCAGCATAAATTACTACCCCATACCATCCTCAGGCAAATGGGCAAGTGGAGAGCAGCAATAAGGTAATAGAGTCGATTTTGACAAAAACAATTGCCTCACATCGGCGTGATTGGGCCGCCCGACTACCCGAGGCATTGTGGGCTTATCGAACCACATGGAGAAGCACCACCGGCTATTCACCATATCACTTAGTGTTTGGAAAGCAACCCATTTTTCCTATAGAATTCGAGATCCAAACGCTGCGAATGGCCCAAGAAGTCGGATTGGACTTAAGTGAAGCACAGAAAAATCAATTACAGCAAGTTAATGAATTAGATGAAATAAGGCTCTCTGCATTACAGAATACAGCACTCATTCAACAGCAGCGAGCCAAATGGCATGATGCGCTTATCAAAAACAAGATATTTCATGAGGGAGACTGGGCTCTGTTATATGATTCTAGATTTCAGGATTTCCCGGGGAAGCTTTAGACTCGTTGGTTGGGACCATACGAGATTCAAAAAGTCCATGACAATGGGACCCTTACTCTGATCACAATCGATGGGTCTGGATATACATTTAAGGTAAACGGCCATCGAGTTCGTCTGTATCGCAAACCGCTCACTCGGGAATCTTTTTGTCAGCAGCTACGGCAAGATACTAACATTGAGATTATGGGCGAGGAAGCAAAAACTTCCTCACCTATAGATCAGTAAGAATTCATCTTTTATTACCACATCTTGTATATAAGATTGTAAATTTTGTATATATGTTTTTAGTATTTGTGCGTGCTGTTCCTTTTCAAAAGGAACAACACTTGAGTGTTTTTGCTGTTCCTTTTCAAGAGGAGCAGCACTTGTGTGTTTTGTTGTTCCTTTTCAAAAAAGGAACAACACTTTTGGTTTTTGTTGTTCCTTTTCAAAAAGGAACAGCACTTTCGTGTTTTTGCTGTTCCTTTTCAAAAGGAGCAGCACTTGTGTGTTTTGCTGTTCCTTTTCAAAAAGGAACAGCACTTTTGGTTTTTGTTGTTCCTTTTCAAAAGGAACAGCACTTGTGTGTTTTTGCTGTTCCTTTTAAAAAGGAACAGCACTTGAGTGTTTTTGCTGTTCCTTTTCAAAAGGAACAGCACTTGAGTGTCTTTGCTGTTCCTTTTCAAAAGGAACAGCACTTGAGTGTCTTTGCTGTTCCTTTTCAAAAGGAACAGCACTTGTGTGCTTTGCTGTTCCTTTTGAAAAGGAAGCAGCATTTGTGTGTTTTCGCCGCCTTTTTTTAAGCCAATGCATCAAATGAACTCCTCCTCACCCTCCCTTTCAAAAACAAGTAGTATGCTCTTGTCCCTTTCACATAAAGGATGTGTTGTCCATCCTCTTTCCAAGGCCATAAGTAGCAGCTATACATTTATGCAATGAATATAAAAGTCAGGATATATCAAGATCAGAATATCATAAATCGCTATCTTTAACAAGCCCTAGTATTGATGCAACAACAAAGGAAGGATCCACACACTCATCATCTTTGCTGTCATAGTCTCACCTCCTCTGTCTTGTTGGATAATTTTATCATGTTGAGTTCCTACAATTTTCTCTATTATTACTTGGAAATAAGAACAGAAGATTTATATCTTCCGAATTGGGATGACAAGACTTCTTCCGCCATTCCCACTCTTAAGGAGGGCTGAACCACCCTTATGTGTAATTATACAAGAGCAAAATCTGTTGGTTAAAAAAAAAAAAAAAAAATAATAATAATAATAATATTTGTCAAATGCAGGATAGGGGGTTTCATGAAAGAACCAGCCTACTATGATCATAAGATTGGAAGCGAAGTGGCATTCCCATCATGGCCACCACACCAGGGATATGGTCCAATGGGTTCACTACACAAACAAACCTTGGAACAGGAGGTCTCATTACGAGCCGGCCTGCCCACGTTTCGCGCCTCTCTGGTGAATGGCATCATGGTTATCTGGTTACCAAGCCAGCATGATGGCCTGCATTTTGACAAGAATTGCTCTTCAAAAATACACAAAGGACCATGGTTCCAGGGTGAAATAAACAACTCTGCCAAGGTTATGAACACCTGTCGGCAGCAGAGCTCTGTTAATGGTATCGGAGTCGTAATATATACACCAATTTGGATCATATTAAATACTTCTTTCCATCCTTGTAATAATGATATCTTACATTTTGATGGATACGTCGCATGAATATCTATCACTACCAATCATGGCGAAGGTATTGACTATGACTACCTCAGACTTTATATGAGTGCCAGATGTCCTATCCTCCTGTTTTGCATCACATCACGAAGGCTTATACAAAACGCGATCTACCTTTTGCCTCGATCTCGGTATTTCTTTGTCTCATCTGAAACATGGCAAAACTCTATATGTTGTTCCATTATGACTTGGTGACGGGATGGCGGCTCCTCCTTCATTTGACGGCTGGGACAGCCTATCATATTGCGAGGGGGGAGGTGACCTCATTACTCCGCCGGCCACGTGGTAGCACACCATTCGGAAATGATATGGTACGAAGGTACGATATGGGTTAACGGCATGACAATACTATTTTTGCAATAAGTTGTTATTTACAATCAATTTTCATGCATGCTCTGTGTTTTTTTTCTTGCTGTGATTACGTTCTTTGCGAAGGAAATTGCTGTTCCATCTAGGAGCCCGAAACAGAACCATGGGAGGCAAGGCTATCAGAAGCGAGCCTAGTGAGCTAGTAGTCTCCGAAGCTGCTCGGGAAATCCTAGAAAGGGCAGGGTGGCTAACTTATTTTAGCCGCCTGCGAGAATCAAATGAAACTGTGGCCATGGAATTCCTGCAGAATTTGCAGGAAGAACACTCCGTAGTGGGTGGGAAGCAGATAACGGTCACGAAGGAAATAATCGCGGAAGTAACAGGATTACCAGCCTCAGGACCAATATGGACGACAAAGAAAGAGAGGTTGCAGAAGATCATAGAGATTTTCCAAGACGAAGGACAGAATCTAACAGTGAAGGGAAAAGGAGTGCTGCCGGCAACGCTAGGAGAACCCTGGAGCGAATTGGCAAAAGTGGTGCAGAGCTACATCACCTGCGAGGGGCGAAAAGATGTGGTAAGACCGCGTCATCTTAAGCTCCTGGCTGTGTTAAAAGGAAAATGTTATGTGCATTGTTAAATTCATTACTGCATGATGCCTCTCGGAGCCTGAAAAAGGCACACCATGAAGACGCAGTGGTTAGCCACCATGGGTTGATCCGCCTGATAGTGAGCTACAGTCTCACTCAGCAGCAGAGTAGCTGGGGGGAGCTTATTACAGCAATTGGAGGGGGAGTGGCATCACCATCCCCAAAGGTTAAGCATCCTGCTAGTACCTCTGAAGCACCTAAGGAGCCCAGAGCATCACCATCCCTAAAGGCTAAGCACCCTGCTAGTACCTCTGAAGCACCCGAGGAGCCCAGAGAATCACCAAAATCTAAGCGTCCCTCGGATACACCCGAGCAATCCAAGAAACGCACGGAGTCAGTAAAACGAAAACGTTCCTCTAAAGCATCTGGACATGCAGAAAAACATAAGGAACTGGCCACAGAAGAGCGTGCTGCCTCGAAACGTAGGCATTCCTCTGGCACGCCAGAACAATCTGAAAAGCGTAGAAAGGTGGTGGTGGAAGAACAGGTGGCCAGTACACCTGAACGGCCCGAGAGGCCTAGGAAGTCAGCTCGGCTGGCAAGAATAAAAGGCAGGCTGGAGAAAATCCAGCCAAGCATTGACCAGCCGATCGAAATAACAGATGAGCCACCAGTGCCAGAACAGGAACCTTTGAGGGAAAATGTGGAACAAATGGAGACCGAAGCAGAAGCCGAGGAAGGAAATGAACATTCTGACTCTGAGGCCGAGGCCGACTATCCGAAGGCAGCCACTGAGCAGCCAATTCAGGAGGAGGAGATGGAACAATTGGGGGGCAGCCCTCCACAGGTCGCCGTGGAGGAAGAAGAGCTGGCCACCATCTTGGCCAGTCTGGGAGATTATGCTTCACCTTCCAGTCCAGCAGACCCTCCTGAAGGACCCTCTGGGGAAGAGACGCATGAAGAGTTGCATGAAGAAATGGCGAGAGGAGAAAACCTCCCTGTTGTTGACGGAGAGAATGTAAATACCGACCGGGAACAGTTCGTTCCCAGAATGACAGAAGAAACCCTCGATGAAAGAGGAGCAGAACTGAGGGCCACTCATGCGCCCACTGCCGAGGCAAGAGAAATCAAGAAATTGAGAAAGAAACAGCAGAGACTGCTGAATATTATAGCCCAGCTTCGGCAGAAAATTCGAAGTCTGAAAGCCAGTCTGAGAATAAGAAGGACCGTAAGGAGAAAAAGAAGAACAAATGCGGCAGGATCCTGTCAGAAGAGAAGGCAAGGGGCTTATAGGCGTCTCGTAGGTCAATACTCTGCTGATAGACCTACGACTGTTCCAACCAGCACTGAGGAACAAAATGCCGTTCCATCTGATATGGAACAGCAGAATGCTGTTCCGGAACAGACTGCTGTTCCAAATAGCCCATTGGGACCAACTGCCGTTCCAATCAAAACTGAGCCGCAAGACGACATTCCATTTACAGAGGGGCCATCATACCCCTTTATTCATGTGAAGAAAGAAAGGGAAAACAAAGCAGTCCAAACTGAGGCATCACCTTTAGGGATAATTCGGGATACGAATTCCAGGTAGCGAAACGTGAAGGTCCAAGCAAACCTCCCTGCCTCTGAGAAATCATGGAAAAAGGATCCAAAAACCAAGGCCTTGCACCGCAAGATGAAGCAAGCCCGACAGGAGGCTGACCAGCTAAGGGAACGAATGATCCCTCGGGAAAAATACGAGGAGTTGCAGCAGGAAGCTGAGCAGATTAAAGAACGAATGATTCCTCGGGAAAAATACGAGGAGTTGCAGCAGGAAGCTGAGCAGATTAAAGAACGAATGATTCCTCGGGAAAAATATGAGGAGTTGCAGCAGGAAGCTGAGCAGTTAAAAGAACAAATGATCCCTCGGGCAAAATATGAAGAATTGCAGCAACAACTGCGAAACATGAGTCAATCAGAGAGTCAGGCCTTTGAAGGATGGCAGAAGAAATAGGAAAAGGTTGCCAAGGTAACACGTCGACTAGATGTTGTTATTAAACAATTGGACACGGTATGTTCGCTGTATAATGATGTTTTGACTTGCAGGGCCCCTGCAAAGAATTATGCTTTATTTCTCCTTGAAAGATACTTAAGATTGAAAATAAAAGCTGTCAGGGCAGGTGCCCCTATTCAGATTAATACTGTTAATGATTTTATTGATTGTTGCAAACATTATGGGGTTAAGGTTCAACGGTTGCTATGTGAATTCTATTTGCACAATATGGTGCTTGAGCAGGAAACTGATTTAAACCCTGGCCCCTTCGTGGGAGATATACAGCTCCAAGCCTTTGTTTCATTTGGGGTCAATCAGTTAAAGTGGCTCAGGGCTTACAATGCCTTTCAGAGGCAGGAGCACAGCCTAGATCTATGGGTCAGGGCCGAGCCTAGAGACCCAGTTCACCTATGGCAATCACACAAAAGCCTTATGAGAACCCAGGGCGTCATGGAACTGTTAGGACCCATGCATGAGGACTTGATCCGAAATAGCGTGGAATTCTTTCTGGCTATTAAAGATTCTGCCCTGGATGCTGCCAAATTCCGCTATCGGATTTCTACCCCAAGCATCCAGCTCAGGGAGCCATTCAAATATGAGAATTTTGAGCTGGCTGCTGAACGGTTGAGCCTTTATGGCCAGCGCATTTTGCAAGCTGGGCCGTCTTGGTTAGGATACCGGTTCCGTAGCCCAATTATTTGGCACCCTGCACCTGGATACCAGGCCTTGTATGATATGCCTGCAGATCAATTGAATTACTTCTTTGATAATCTGGTTGCTCACCATGGTTGCAGACCTCCTCACGAGATACCCTCTCCCGCCTATTCTCTTACCGCTCTCCATGTTAATTATAACGTTTTCATGAGGCCATGAAACAGAGTAAGCCGGGGGGTGTGTAGAGCATTGGAAAGGTATGTTTTAATGCATAATTTAGTGATGTTTCAAGCAATGTTTGTAACCTTTTCTTTGTTATAAAGTAAGGAGAATGTAATGAGAATGTGCACGAATGACCCAATCACTAATAGTTATCTTCTCTATGCAGGAAAAGACAAAAATAGGAAGGCGCGGTGTGAAACGGGAGTTCCATGAGGAGATAACGGCTGTCCATCCAAAGTTAAATAAAATCTAGACCAGGGCGAGTAAATCAAGGAAGATCAATCCGGGGCTAGATGAAGAACTGTTAGTTCGGAAGGCTAGGTAGAGAAAAGAAAGGAGTTAACAGTTTAACAGATCCCTCAGGATCTTTGATCCTGAGGGATCGTTACTTTCAATTATTTTGTTGTTTAGTTAACTCCGCCATTACTGGTATAAAAAGGGGCAGCATCGAAGACTTCAGGGACTTTTTGATTATCTTGTATCTTTACTTTCTGTTTACAGATTTCACAGTCCGTTGAATTCAGACTATCAAGTCTCTTTGAGACTTAGTTTTGCTGTACTATCATTGATGCATTAATATAATATATTTGGTGTTACTTTCTCCCTGCGTCTGAAGTAAGTTACGGCAGTGTGCCATTGGAAGCTAAGGGCCCGGCTCCAACGGACACTGGCTGATTGTATCATTACAGTTTGGCTTTGTGTGGTTTGTTTATCATTCTTAATAATCTGATATATTTATATGCTGTTCCATACTCGTTCATCAGTAGTTTTTCCTTTTGTAAATCTTTGTAACAAGTTCACATCATATTTCCAGAATTGATCACATAACATTGTTCTGAGATTGTTTACTTCTGTTACAGAATTTATGAGTGGAATGTTTTAACTATATGGGAAGATGGAATTAACGTTGCGTGTGGACCACTGGTGATCATTTCAGATTATGTGTACATATGATTGACGTTTCCTGTTTATGATGGTTTGTTGTTCCAATTGATTAAGCTATCTACTTTTGTATATGATTGACGTTTCCTGTTTATAGTGGTTTGTTGTTTCATTTGATTAAGCTGTTTACTTGTACAAAAGGTTGCTCTTTCTTTGTATGTAAGTTGATGCCAAGGATTGAGAGTGTTGAACTCGCGAGACTTAGTTTCTTTACTGCCGTTCCTTTTACTGCTGTTCCATTTCTGAATTGCCGTTCCATTTTGCTTTCCTGCTGTTTCTTTTTACTTGCATTCATTGGTTTGGTGTGAGAGGAGGATCAAGGCTGTCGTGAGACACAGCAGACGCTATTATGCTCCCAGATCCATGATCCATACTCTAATTTCTTTTCTTTCATCAGTTTCTAGAGGGATGGGTTACTATTTCCGCACCCTCGACTGGTAAAGTTGCTGCGTGTGATTTCTTTCTGCAAAAGTAATTTAGCCATAGCTTAGCATCCGTTTACTCTTGTATTTCTTAGACCTATACTACTAAGCATTACTCTGACAAATAGCCTCAAATTGAGATACCCTTTACAATAACAAAACGCTCCCGGATTGACTTGTAATGTGAGATAACTAGAGGTGAAAAAGGCCCTTGTTACAGCTCTACAGTGGTTAATAATCCGAATATGCAAGATACTCAAAATTGTTATTATTGTTGTGACCAATATTGATAAGGCTTATTCCATTATTGCATCGATCATTAAACACTTGTTGTAGAAAAATATTGTTGTGTAGAAAAAAATTGATTATAGGGCAATTAATAGTTCCAAGAATTTGACAAAAATGTTTGTCAGGGTTGTTTATTATTAGTAAATTGAGAGGAAGACAATTGCTAGCCTTGATTATATTGAGAATTATGACAAGGTTGATTAGATACTTTATTTAGCCATTGTTGATTAAAAGGTTGGGGTTCTTGATTCATTCCAAGAAATGGTGGATGAGGTTAATCTTCTCTAATTAATCAAATTAATTTGTTCCATGTTTTGATCAACTTGATATGTTGCCTTCAACCCTAGTAACTGTGGACAATTACTAACATCGTGATTTTCAGAACAAATGTTGTAGACTTTTACTGTAGTGAGTAGGCACTCATTTCTGGGATGTTTTTTAGCACATTTTATGCAAAATATGGGTAGTGTCTTCTCATTATCTTCCTATTTTTTCCAAGTCCTCAAATCATCTAATTGCATAAAGAGTTAATTTAAAATGCCAATTTTCATATCCTCCAATAAACTTCTAATTTCAGTTTTAGTTATCCTGTGTTATTCTTTGATGTTGGAATTATCAAATTCCTTATTATCTTTCCTTTCCTCGTGCCTAATCTTCAATAGTTCTTAAAAATGTATCTAAATTCATCATCATTGAATTGATAGATATCGCTAAAAGTAATGAGGTTTAAGGCTTCCATTAACTTTTCTCTGGCCCCTCTTAAGTAGAACTAGCTTTAATGACTCATCATCCATTTTATAAATATTTGTTGAACATTTGTATTTAAAGCGACATCGTTCAACATAATTTTCTAGGATCTCATTTGGCTTTTGAGTCATTCTAAATATTTGATCTCTTGTTTCTTTTGCTTTATAATAGTCCTTATACTTTGTGAAGAAATTATCTTTCATCTCTTCACAATGACCTAGATTTCTCCCCTCAAGTCCTATGAACTATCTCAAAGCAACATCCTTTGGAGTTAAAGGAAATAACCTTAGCTTTTAAGAATCTATCGTATAATCATAAGTTCCACATAAGACTTCAAGTTCAAACAAGAAGGTATCAAGGTTTGTAGGCAACCCATAAAACACTAGAAGGATTGAGGGGTTGGTGTTCTTCATTTTGGCATCATCATCACTTCCCTTTATCGAGAAAGGAGTTATTTCTACCATGCCTTGCTTTCTACCTTTCTTCGTCATTGGGTCTTGCATTACTTTTCTCCCTATCTCCTATGTTGGATAAGGTGTTGATTTATAATTCAAGGGATTGATATTCTTTAGCACTTCCTATTCCCTAGAAATCATAATTTGGATGTTCATATTTAACCACTGCTTTTTGCTCCTCTTCCTTAACATACTCTTTTTCTATGGGTTGGAACTCTTCCTTGATAATTTTAGAAGTTGACATAGATTTTTTTAGCTATTCACTTATCTTGGAAATTGGTTTAGGATAAGTTTTAGGAAGAAATCTTCCTATTTAATTCCTCTTTCTCCTCATTCATTCTTTGTTGACCCTAAGGAAAATATGCAACAAAAGATCCTAAAATATTGGCATATTTTTGGCAACATCTCTAGAAAGTGGTAGGCTCATACAATGTACAAGAAAATCCTACTTTAAATGTCAATCCAGGATCATAAGCTTTAAAAGTGTTACACATTATATATGCAATTTTGGAATCTAAATTCCTAAAGCCTTATTTACTTTTTAATAAAAATAAAAAATAAATATTACTATACACTCTCGACATGTTTTATATTCTAAATTGTTGGAAAATTAGATGGCATGTTACAATATATATTGGCTAACTAAAAAAATCAAATAACAAGTACAAATCTAAAAATATCCATTTAATTTGATAGCGAGTTTCTATAGTGAAATAATTATCTATTGATGACCATGGGACGCAGAATAAACGATGACATGGTTTTTTGTTAAGGCACTATGTGGTGAGAAAATCAATGGTTCAAAACCTCGTGGGGAAAATTCCAGCGATGCTAAGAGTTGGTGTGACCCAAGTTGGATCTGATCCTTGGGTGATTTGATGGCTTAGATGCCCCTGGGTCATGGTTACTTGGGCCACATGTTAGACATGTCAGTCATCTCAGGATTCACATTACCTAGCAAAAAATAAAGATAAAAATTATGTATTCATATGGAAATTAACTACAACTATTAAAGAGAAACTAACTACAAGCAAGAAACAAGATTAAATTGAATAATAAATTGATTCAAGAATGAACTACAAAGATGCTACAAAAATTAGTTACAATTCATACTATAAGAACAAATTACGATTACAATAAAATTAAGTTAAAGTCAAGAAAGAAATTAAATTTTTGGCTACAACAATCAAGGGAGAACTAACTACAACAATAAATATTAACTTATCTTGTCCACGGGGTCTTAGATAGACGAAGATCGGGTGCGTTGCTAAGGCACTCCTAGATGTTAAGTCACTATTTCAATTCCCCACCCTATTCGGGTGTTACTCTTGGACATGACCATGATGTACCCTCACTAATTCCAAGGTATTAACTTATCTTGATATTACACAATCCTACTAAATAAATTTCTCTTGAGATGTAATGTGTCCTAAATGCATAGTAAATGGAAAACTTTACAGCAAATAAAAATATGCACAGATAAAAAAATAAGTACATAACTCAAAAAAATAGAAAGAATATAAAAACCATCACAGTGTAGAGTGGCCCTTGCTCTACAATTCGTTGTGATCAAACAGATTAATGCTT
Organism: Pinus tabuliformis; assembly: GCA_031772625.1. Lineage (NCBI taxonomy): Eukaryota > Viridiplantae > Streptophyta > Pinopsida > Pinales > Pinaceae > Pinus > Pinus tabuliformis. The sequence continues at coordinate 1,029,833,695 of CM062815.1, forward strand.
AACAACTCACACCAGAATCTAGAACTAATGTTTACTTTGTATACAAAGAGAGAAAAATAATAGAAACATTCAAACCTTTTTTAGTTATATTCTATATTTCATATAAAAATTATTAATTGTTAGGCAACTAATTTGCTAATTTACAATGATTCTTTCCTTATATGGAGGAAAGCAACCGAGTTTCTATTCAAAAACAAAATATCAACTATAAACATTAAATGCTTGAACTAACTACAAGATTTTTTCCCTATATTTCAACCAAGTAGGTCGAATAATCTTATGATGACTTGGACAAAATTATGTAAGGTTGATATGTCAAAAACAATGTAATACGACAATATGGGAAAAAGTAAATATTTACAAATTCATGAGGAGAGCCGAAGCGAAGCGAATAGGGTTCCAGAAATCAGCAGAGTTCGTCTCCAATGGAGGGCAGCAGAGGAGGGAGCTCGGCTCCCTCCTACAAAGATGTTGTTGCCAGCAGAAGTAAATCACCGATGGGGAATAGCAAAGGTTGTACGAATGAAAGGAACAGAGATAATGAAAAGGAAGCAGATGGGACCAAAACCAAGGAAAACAGCTGCACAAAGGACAAAGAGGAAGAAGACAAAAGTCAGGGTTCAAGCGACAAAAAACAAAAAGGACCTTGCAAACCCAAAACAGAAATCTCTCCTAGAGTAATATTAAATGATCCTGCTCTGTAGGCGCATAGGGAACACATGGGGACCTACGCCATTATTTGTAAATTCATGGGACTATGGCCCACTGAAAAAGCATTACAGACATGGATCAAGTACCACTGGAAACCCAAAGGAGGCATTGACCTACATCTTGGGTCAAAGGAATTCTTCACAGTGGTGTTCTCAAACATCGAAGACAAAGACAGAATATTCGAAGGAGGACCCTACTTTTTTGCAGCAGTTGGTCTCTATATGAGGCCATGGAGGATGAACTTTGTCCCAGAGCGGGAGACTTTCTCTTCGGTTCCAGTATGGGTAAGGATCTATTCTCTACCTCTTGATTATTGGCAAATTGAATCACTAGCTGCCATTGGCAATAAACTAGGACATTTTGTCAAAGCTTCTGAAGCCACTAGAAGGGGAAAATATACCTCCTTTGCAAGGATATGTGTGGAAATGGATCTATCAGGAGCACTTCTAGATGAAGTTATCCTGGAAGTCTTTGATGAGGAGTGGGTGCAGACAGTGGACTACGAGCATATCCCTTTTAGATGCCATAGGTGCCATGAACATGGACATCTGTTCAGAGACTGCCCTCTCAGTAAAGCAGACAACAAAGATAAACTTAATACAATGAAGGACACAGAAAGCTTTTAGAAAGTGGCAAATAGAGGAAAAAAGGGGCTTAAGCAACAATACAACGAGGGGAAAAAGGTCAGTCAGAACAAGTTTCAAGTGCTGGAAGAGAATGAAGAAATCACAAGAGAAAACCAATACCAGGAGGAAGGTAATAATAAAAAAGAAAAAGAAGAGGAAAAAAACAATATCAAGAGATGGGCTCTCCAAAAGAAGTGATGATAAGTGAAACAGAAATACAGATGGACCAGGAAATGACCCAAAGTGAAACAGATCTGGAAGATCATGAACTACAAGAAATTCTAGACAAGGAAAACCTGGATCTGGAAGGATTCCTGATGCAGGGAACCAAAGGAGGAATAGATTCACTGCCTCAAGAAGAATGCAACAGGATACAGCAGTTGGTATTATGGAAAACTCGAGAAAGAGGGCAGGATAAAGGTAAAAATATTCACAAACAGGAACATGGAGGGGTGAAAAAAATGAAATCAACTCCAGGATTGGCTACTAGAAATCCAGGAAAGAAGAGGGGCAGGAGAAAGCAAAATGAGCTCCTGATGGAGTGTGGAAAGCTAATGATAGATTTCGGTAAGATGAAAGATCTAACCAGTTACTCCTTTACAAATTTTTAATTATGAAGTTCATATCTTGGAATATCAGAGGTCTATGAAATAAAAGAAAACAAAGAATGATAAGTAACAGAATAAAGCTAGCAACGCCGGACATAATCTTCATTCAAGAAACAAAATGCTCCATTCAGAAATTAAAACAAATCCATAGCAAATGGCTTAATAGATTTGAGTTTCTAGAAGTTAAAGCAGAGAACACAGCTGGGGGCATTCTCACTCTATGGAACCCCCAAAAAGTCAGCATAATAGATGTGGAGGCATCAAGAAATTATTTATCAGTTATCATTCAACCAGTGGGGATGTCGGACACCTTCTTGGTTACGAATGTTTATGGTCCTCAACGAATAGATGAGAAACTCAAATTTCTTGACTCCCTGGTTGATCTCAGAAGTAGACATGAAGAAATCCCTTGGGTCACAAGAGGAGATTTCAACATGATTAAATCGCTTTCAAAAAAATAAAATAATAATAATAATAATAAATAAATAAATAAAATAAAATAAATAAAAATAAAAATGAGGTACCAGAACGCTAAGAAAAGATTCAGTAGGGTTCCAATCATTCACAGATGATATGAAACTGGTTGACTCTGAAATGCACAACGGCCTTTTTACTTGGAATAACAAAAGAGGAGGTGATGCCCAGGTCGCCTCCAAGTTAGACAGATTTTTTATCTCAGAGGACCTAATGCTCACTAATAAAGAAATAACTTCTAGTGTTCTCCCATTTGGAGGCTCTGATCACTGGCCAATTCAATTAGAGATCAAAGGGATAGATTCTCCCAGGAATAGACCCTTCAGATTTGAGAACATGTGGCTCTCCCACCTAGATTTCATCAGCAACATTGAAAAATGGTGGTCAGAAGATCTGCAGATCCAGGGCACCAAAATGTTCCTCCTTCATAAAAGACTAAAGCACATAAAACTTAGACTCAAAGAATGGAACAGGAAGGAGTTTGGTAATATTTTCGTAGACAAAAAAGCAGTGGAAATTAAACTACAGGAACTAAACCAAGCATTGATCATAGATGGTTTTGATAAAGTCAAAAGTGAACAAGCAGATAAACACAATCAAGAATGGGAGAATTTATGCAAACAAGAGGAAATCTTTTGGAGACAGAAGTCTAGAGTCCAATGGCTCAAAGAAGGTGAACGAAACACCAAATTTTTCCACAGATCTACCATGGCCAACAGAGTGCACAATAGAATCTCTTCGATATTGAATGAGAATGGGGAGCTTCAGACCTCTCATAAGAATATCGAAGCTGTGCTGGTACATCATTTCAAAGGCATCACAAAGGAAAATAATCTAGACAGAGAACAATGCATTAAGGAAATTACAAAAAATATCCCTAAAATGGTGTCTAGAGAGGATAATTTTAACCTGAATAAACCAGTAACTGAAGAAGAAGTCAGTGAGGTTATCAAATACATGCAGAATGGAAAAGCTCCAGGTCCAGATGGTTTTAATGTGGATTTTTTCAAGGCCTGCTAGAATGTTGTCAAACAGGATATTTTGAATGTTGTAGAGGACAACAGAAGAAACAGGACCATTCTGAAAGCCCTTAACACCTCCTTCATCTCCCTGATCCCCAAACAGGACTCAGCCCTGACTCCTGATAAGTTCAGACCCATTGCTTTATGCAATGTTGTTTACAAAATTATTTCCAAGATTTTGGCTAGCAGACTCAAACCTCTTCTCCCGTCTCTAATTTCAAGGGAACAATCTGGTTATGTGGAAGGAAGACAAATCCTAAACAACATTATTCAAGCCCACGAGGTAGTTCATACGCTTACTAGCAAGAGGCAGGCTGGTATGATCATGCAATTAGATATTGCAAAAGCGTATGACAAGGTAAACTGGATTTACATCAAGAAGGTCCTTACTACTCTTGGGTTTGATCACAACTAGGTCAGATGGGTTATGGCTCTAGTTACTTCTTCCAGCTTTTCAATTCTAGTGAATGGCTCGCCCTCAGAGATCTTCACTCCTTCCAGAGGCCTCAGGCAGGGAGACCCACTCTCTCCCTTTCTCTTTATCCTTATGATGGAAGGTCTGGGCAGATCCATTAATCAAGCCAAAGTCTTAGGGAAGATCAAGGGCCTCCAATTAACGGAGAATGGTCAAGTAATGACTCACCAACAATTTTTGGATGACACCATGCTACATGGTATCCCCACAGTCAAAGAAGCTTCAGCGTACAAACAAATCCTAAATGACTTTGCCTTGGCTACAGGTATGGAAGTTAATCTCTCCAAATCAATTTTTTTTTCCTTAAATACTAACATTGCAATTCAGAGGAATATCTCCAGAATTATGGGCTTTCAAAGGGATTCCCTCCCTTCAAAGTATTTGGGAATTCCCCTGACAGCTAGACCATTGCATAAAAGTATTTGGGAACCGGTACTCAACAAGATGCATGACAAAGTCAAAAAATGGACTTTCAGATCATTGAACCTAGCTGGAAGGTTGATTCTGACAAAGGTCGTTCTTCAATCTATCCCTGTTTTCTTTTTATCAGCCCTTCCTGCTCCCAAAGGGGTCTTACAGCAATTTATGAACATCCAGAGAGACTTCCTTTGGGGCAAGGAGGAAACAAGGAAGAAATGGGCCCTTGTTTCTTGGGATAAAATTTGTAAACCCAAATGTCACGGAGGTCTAGGCTTAGATGATCAGGAGATTCTGAGTAATGTTTTAGGAGCCAAGCTCTGGTGGAGGTGGGTTAAAGAACCAGGGGCTCAATGGGCTAAACTCTGGAAAGAAAAATATGCAAGCGCCTGGCAAACAAGTGATCTTATAAGAATGTTTGGACACATAAAAGGCTCTTACATCTGGAATAAAGCCTGGGAAAACAGAAGCCTAGTACAAAACAACAGTTTCTGGGAAATTAGAGCAGGAGATCTAGCTCTCTTCTGGGAAGACAAATGGCAACAAGAACCAACGCTGATAAGAGAGGACTTTATAAGCCTCAAGCAGGAAACAGATTCCCAAGGATTAATAAAAGTTAAAGACTTTTGGATTCTTCCTCATGATTCCGAGAAGTGGAGAAACTGGAGGAAAATAGACAGCAGCGAGGACAGACCCATAAAAACAAAAGCAAAGGAACTCATGAGCATGTTAAAACAAAGGAAAATCTTGGTAGCAGAGGGGCAGATCAGCTAAGATGGGGACTCAATAAAGAAGGTACCTTTAATATCAAGGAAGCAAAAAGAATTATCTTGAACCTAGATCCCTGTGTTTTAGCGAAACCCTGGAATCAACTTTGGAGCCACCAAGGGTGGATGAAGATCAAGCTTTTCATGTGGTTAGTTCATCACAAGAAAACTTTAACTTGGGATAATATTCGGAAAAGGGGGGTTATAGGGCCTTCTAGATGTCATTTATGTGAAGCTTAAGAGGAGACAATGGAGCATATTCTCAACAGCTGCACCTACACCACCTAGCTGTGGGATTCTTTTGACACCATGTTTCAACAGACAGACAGAGATAAAGGCAGCATCATTAATACCCTGAACAGGTGGAGAAAAAAAAAATTCGGAGTATGAGATCCTTAATCTGGCCTGGACCTTTACACCAAGCTTCATTATCTGGAATGTTTGGAAAGAAAGGAATAAAAGAATTTTCAAGAATGAAAAAACTACTCCACTTTGCCTAATGGATCTGATCTTGAAACATATTAAGGAGACAATTTCCACCACTGTGCGCAGTTATCCCAAGAATCCTCCCACAGTGATTGAATTGAGAATTCTCAGGCATCTGGGCATACAAGAGATCATTCCCCATGGACCTAGCAGAAAGGAAAGAGATTTGGAAACGGAAAAGGAGTTCTGGCATCCTCCACCGAAAGGTTATTTGAAATGCAATATTGATGGGGCTTCAAAAAGCAACCCTAGAACAGCGGGTTACAGAGGGGTGTTAAGAGATGAAGAAGGAACTATAATCTTTACTTTCCACTGCCATTTAGGCATAGCCACCAATAACATGGCTGAACTAATGGCATTGGAACACAGTCTAGAGCTTCTTAATCTAAATCACAGCTCAAATGTCATTATTGAAGTAGACTCAGAGATCTCTATAAATGCGGTAAAGAAAATCAGTTGTGGAACAGCGCCGGAAGGGGTCTCAAAACACTGGAAACTAATACAAGTGTACCAGAGAATTCAAAAGCATCTCCGAAGTCTTCAAACTGTTAGCTTCAATCATGTTCGTCAGAAAGCCAATAAACTAGCGGATTTACTAGCTAACCAAGGAGTGATTAATTCAGAATGCAGGATTGAGATGAAGTGGCAGGAGTCGCCTTAGAGCAGATTAAAAGCTCTCTGCAATGAACAAGCGGCAGAGGACAGAGAAATTTTTAGACATTGGGCCAGAGGGAAAGACACGGATTAAAGCTTCTTATGCAAGTTCAAACATAGTTATTCGGTTGGAATCTAGAAGAAGGGAATTCTCTGAGCGATTACATTATCCTTTGGTGTAAGGTAATCAGTCTCCTTTCTCCTTCGATTTGCAACACAGTGTTTAATTTACAATCGTCGACTATTTCTGTTACAAGTCCTGAAATTAGCCTTCGCGGGAAGGCAGGCTGGATCTTTCCAGCAACGGAAATTCTCCTGCATTCCTCTTATGGAATGAAAAACCAGGCTTTAAGCGGTTTTCAGTTGATCGCTGAGCTTTTGAATGGTAAGTGGTTTGGGCTTTTTGAGAGCGATCCCACTAGGATCTCAACACATGGCGAGGGTGGGGTACGTAATACCACCCTCCATCGCGCCTTAAAGCTCGAGCAGCTTGGCTTCCCAATTTTTCTCTGAGCCGTCCATTTCTGTAGAGGGATTCGACAGTCAAATTTGGCCGTGTACTTTTGTGGGGTCGCTTGTACTTTCCCGCTTTGCGCGGTAATGTTGGTTGGGATCGCGGTGTTCGACTATGGGTTAAAGGTTAAACGAGGGTATCTTTTGAGTGGTTAGCTGATCCTTTAGTATGGGTGGAGGGCCTTTTCTATGGCAGAATGCCCTCGTTTGTTTCCGAAGTCCATGACTAATTCAAGTTTTTTGTATATATTGTAACATTACTTTTGTTATAATGGAATAGAAGGACAGTCTTTTGCTTTAGCGAAAAAATAAAAATAAAAAAATAAAAAATAAAATAATAATAATAATATATATATATATATATATATATATATATATACAAATTCACATTATGTTGTTGCTAACACAAGATTATGTAGCGGTGTTTATGTTCTTCGGCTACAGGGCTACATAAAACTCTATAGCAATTGTCTTTCTCATTTGAATGACTCGACATTGATGAAAGACTTGCAACTATTGCTAGTGAGAAATGTTAACAAGTAATTGCTATTAGGAAATTCTACAACCCCTCTTCTAACATGAAAGTAAATGGGTGCATGTTTAAATATACAAAACACATAATTATCCATCCAAAACAAATCAGAGTATAGAATTTCATCAATTCTCTATCAAAAGACTCATTTTTTCACACATAATCCAACCATGCTTAATGTTGTATGTAAATGGCAAAAGAAAGGTAAAACTAGCCTAGATCCATCTTCACTTCGGATCTACCAAGCACCAAGAGGGATCAAATCTCTTTTCACTTGAAAAGAGGTTTGTATCTCAAGAGATTTGATCCTTCTCGGTACTTGGTAGATCCAGAGTTAAGATGGATCTAGACTGGCTTAATTATAATTAATTTTTATTTTTATGTAATTTGATTTAGTCAAAATGTTTTATTGATAATTACAATTATTAAATATTTTTATTTTTATTTTTATTTTATTTTGACCTAGTCACAATGTTTATAGGACATTACATTACATTACAATAGGGGTAGGTTGAAAAAGACACATTGGAGGGACCCTAATCCATCTGGCCTTTCATTAAACTTCCAATATCGTTGGATACTTATAAACCCCCTTCCTTTGTCAACTCTGATATGTGGGTACTTAGAGAATTTATGCCCATAGATATCATTCCTCCATGAAGATTATGTCTCTTAATAAATGGGGATTGGGGAATGCCACAAAATGGAATTCCCTTCAACACTTGATTGTAGAACATAGTCTTGTTGTGATAATTCAAGTAACTATGGTTAAGGGTGTAAAGGCTCATTCATATTTTCTAAAATTATGTATGGGATGGAAGTTTTGCTTGATTGGTGCCCTCAGCCTCCCTAGGGGCATGGATGCTTTATGGGATCCGCGCATCGTTAATTTTCTAACATTTAAGTCCTTTGGAGGCATAAAACAAACAAATTCTCACGGGGATCAAAGGTTATATTTCACATTTTAAATGTATATGCTCCCTACGATTCTAGACTGGATTTCTAGAATAGGCTAGATAACTATGGGTTGTTGAAGATTGGGTCCCTTATAGTGGTTGGGGATTTAAATTTTATTGTCTCTGCTGATGAGATATGGGGATTGCAAAGTAAAATGGATCCATTAGGTAATTATTTTAAGGAGCTTATTGGGAAAACCCACCTCATGAATATTCACTTGATTCCTCTTATTCCTATTTGTAGGAATGGACACATAGGTCGGGATGGGATAGCCAAGTGATTGGATCGGTTCTTAATTCACGAGAACTTGATCGAACAGTTTGGTATGATGCATTCATGGGTCAATTCCTCAATGTTGTCTGATCATTCTCCAATATTTTTATAATGGCGTGATGAATGTGTATGAAAGGGTCTCCCCTTCAAATTTAATCATGCATGGTTAAAAACTATGAATTCGAGCAATTGGTCAAAGATACATGGTCAATTATGGAATATCATAAAGAGATTTCTAGGATGGACATTGTTAGTCTAAAATTAAAGGTGCTAAATAAGGTGGTTAGAAGCTAGGAAAGAGAAATAAAAGAAATGGAACAAAAAAGAGTTAGTTGAGATTGATCAAGGTTTTGAATTGATATCAGACCCACAGATCTTGGTTTCTTCTTTGGTGCTCAAAAACAAAAGGCCTTGGGTCCGGAAGATAGGAAGAGAAAGATATTAAAACAACAAGAAGAGGAATGGAGGCTCAAGATTCGTAGCATCTAGATTGTTGAAGGTGATAAAAACTCTTTTTTTTTCATAATTTTGCCACTCAGAGGAGAGACAATACTATTTGGGACCTATTGGATGAAACTAGTAGGCATATTTCTAAACAAAAGGATCTACATAAGAAGGCAGTCAAATATTCTGGGAATTTATATATGGTCGAGGAAGGGGTGGATATTGATTCTTAATTGGGGATCATTCACCCATACCCTCGTATGTTTTCAGAGGAGGGCGATGTGGAGATTAGGAGGCCAATTACTTTCGTTGAAATAGAATTTGTTCTAAAATCAATTTCTAGGAACAAAAGCTTAGGTCTAGATGGATGGACCATGGAATTATTTCTACATTTTTTGGATATTGTGGGGCCATATCCGCTTCACTTAACAGATGAATCGAGGACTTCTTATCGAATATCAAGTGATTTAAATTATAATTTTATTGCTCTGATTCCAAAATTTTATAAAGCATCTTCTTTCAAAGGATTATCGGTGGATTTATTTGTGCAACACTGCATATAAGATGGTCTCGAAGATTATTGCTACTAGATTGAAAGCATCATTATCCAAATTCATTACCCCTTAACAAACTAGCTTCTTGAAACACTACCAAATATATAATGTAGTGGCTATTGCTTAGGAATGTATACATTTTATAAAGGTAAAAAATGAGGCATTATTATTGAAATTAGACCTAATCAAAGCATATGAATGTGTGGATTGGTGTTTTTTATGGATGGTTTTACACAAATTGGATTATTTGTGGAGTTTTTCGATTGGATTATGGCATGCATTACTTTGGTTAACTATGTTGTCTTGATTAATGGTGCACCTACTAGATTTTTTAAGGCCTCGAGGGGTTTGAGGCAGGGCTACTCATTATCCCCTCTATTATTTTTGTTGGTTATTGATGGGTTGAGAAAATTGATAACAGAGACTCAATATAGGGGTTTCTTTGTGGGTATTCAAATATACAAAAATATTTCCATAACACATCTTATGTTTGTGGATTATATTCTAATTTTTGGGAAGGTATCCACATTAGAATGGACGTATCTACATCAGGTCATCTCCACATTTGGTGAGGCAACAAGTATTTTAATGAGCGAATCTAAATCTATGCTTATTGGAGCATCTTCACAACAGGTCATTGTTTCGAAGATTGTTGGTATTTTTGTTGTTGAGGTGGTTTCGATAGACGAGGGTTTCAAATACCTTGAATTCCACTTGAAACTGAACAATTATGGAAAATTTGAAAGAAGCATGGCAAAGTGGTCACTAAAATGGTTGTCTCTTGGAGGTAGGTTGATTTTGGCTCAATGGGTCTTGCAAAATATCTCTGTATATTGGATGCACCTCTACTTGATGCCCAAAAATATTATTAAACAAATTAACTCTATTATCTCAAACTTTATATGGTCGGGCCCAAAAGATAAAAACAAGACACGTATAATTTAGATGAGGGACATATCTATGAGAAAAGAGGATGGAGAAAGTGGTTTAAAGAATATTGAAAATTTTGTATGGGCATTGGCAGTGAAGAGTTTATGGCATGCATTATTTGAAGCAAGCATTTCACAAAGGATTATAAAAAAATACCTTATAAATCAGTTTGTTCAAGAGTGGATGAAGTATGGGATAGGGGTTCCTAACAAAGTCTGCTATATTTGGAATAGTTTTATGATGGTAAAACATTGGTTGTTAGGTAACAAGAGGTGGGAGAGTGGATCGACTACATTGGGGGAAATTGGTTTGGATCCTATCAGAAGATTCTTGGAAAACCATTCATTGCCTTTCTCACTCATCAGATCTATCCATGATAAAGGTATATATTTTATAAATAGAAATGTATATTGCTTCTGATCCTATTTTCCTATATCCGACTTGGATTTTCTCTAGAGATTTGGGAATATATGGTGAATTAGAAGAGAGATGGGATAGATATGTAATCAATTTATATATGGCTGGAATCACTCTGTCATAAAAGGAAGACATATTTACTTGGGATGGTAAAGCTATTCAGGGGCAGATCACTGTCAAGGAGGTCTACAGGTATATCAATCAAACACCTTAGAGAATCGAGGTAGATGGTGGTTTAGAAAAACTTTGGAAATGGAACTTTCCCCTAAAACTTAAATGTTTTGGGTGGCTAGTCTCGCAGAATAAGATATTAACTTGGGAAAATCTTTGTAGGAGAGGTTTCATTGGTCCTAGCAGATGTGTTATGTGCAACGATGATAGTGAGGATGTTCTACATCTATGCCTTAAGTGCCCATGTGTTTTCCATTTGGACCGGTGTGCTAAACATGTTTAGCGTAAATGTTGATTGGGATACTACATCTATTGATGCATGTCTACAAGAATGGAAGTTTGTGTACAAGGAATTTAAAACTCTTCCTTTTTATATTTTCTGGAGCATTTGGAGGAGCATAAATGCATATATTTTTGAGAATATCCAATTGGACATTAACAGAATTTGCATAAAAATATGTGCATTTTATAATGAGATTGCCCTATGGTTCATAAGAGATCAGTGAGATGCATGCAGCAAGTGAAGATCTGGATCAGATATCCTATGGGACTTTTTGATGGGGCAACAAATCATAATATATGTCGTAGTGGGGCATACATTGTCCTAAATCTAGGTCATTATTATCACCACTGTTGGAATAGTGATTTTGGCACAAACACCCGAGTCGAGATCATTGCTCTTGGGGGAGTTTTATATTGTGCAAAATCGTTATCCATTAAAACACGGGTTGTTTACAGGGATTCAAAAGTTGTTACTAATTGGACAAATGGCATCTCGTCCTTTGATTCACCATTGTTGAATAACTTGATGAATAGGATAAGGGTGTTGAATGGACATTTTTGTGGGATGTCTATTTCTCACATATACATGGAACATAAGTACATTGTTGATGCTCTCTCAAAAATGGGACGTAGATTCCAACAGGGGGAGCTCAGTTTCTCTACATATCGTAAAGGAAATTTCAATGGAACAGGAAAATCAGGGTTACTTGAGTTTCCACATTTAACTAATGTTGATCTATAGTCCCGTATGATTAGTTAAAGTCGTACTTCTTTGATGTGTTTATTTTCATATGATCTTTTGTGAGCTTTCTAGAGGGTCAGAGTACAAATCTGGAATACGTGTTCATTTTTGTGTTATAGTAAAAGATATAGATATGGTGAATATTATAATATTATGTCATTTGTAAACAGTGTTTATATAATACAAAGGCCTGTATACAAAAAAAAAAACATCTCTATCATATTGGGCTGGAGAGCGCCTCTTGTCATAAAAAATTATTTTAACCTTGAACTTTTTAAATACTAAAAAAATTATATTGGCATTGTCTAAACATGCTACGTTTTAGAGTTCTTGGCTAGAATGCGGCGATTGTTTGGGCCAAATTTTATTTTTTTGTTGTTTAAAATGGGTTTTTGATTGCATTTCAACACCCTAAAAATCCCTAGGGCACCCAAATTATAGAGAGTTTACAACTCAAACTTGTAATTCCAAGAAATCCCTGCTGAATTTTGGGCAAATTAGACAGGAAAATATGCCGAAAAACCCTCTGAAACATAGAACAAATAGACTAACATTATTTAATTTCTTTTTTGTTTTTACATTTAAAATTATAATATGTTATTTTTATAGAAATGAAATTTATTTATCTAACCATATTAATTAGGAATTTCACTTTACTATTAATTACCATTAATGCATATAATAATATAAAAAACCATAAATTAAATGATAAAATCAATTAACAAAATAAAATAAGAAGTTACAAACACAATTTTTTTAATTTATTTTTTGGTTTGGTCAAAATTTACCCCTTTCTATATTATTCAAAATCATTTTACACACACTAATAAAAAAATACTCTAATGCGCACACCTGCTCTGCTCCTCGCCTGTTGCGGCCTACCTCAGCTCTCTGCGCCCTGCGCCTTCAGTCCGCTCTGCCGCTCCAATGGAGGGCAGTGGGGACCCTGATCCCCCAGCTACACCTCCAGAGGTTACTGCATTTCGATCAATGATAGCTTCAGCACCAAAGCGCCCCCTACTGTTTCTCAGCAGAAATTTGTCAAAAAGTTGGATTCGATCCCATCTGTAGCGTTACCTGAAGAAGAAACCTGTAAAGCTGCATTGAACCTTGCAGAGAGAGGTCTGATAGGCCAGTTCACAGGCCTCTCGGCCATCTCCCAAGTCAGTGGAGGATTGGACCCAAAGGAACTGGAAGCCCCTGATCAAAGAAGGAGTTAAAAGCTATTTCGTAGGTAAGGGTTTCTTCGTGTTTGTCTTTGAAAACCCTGATGACAAAGGATTGATCTTTAGAAATGGACCGTATTTCATGGGGCCCCAGGGCCTTTATCTGAACAAATGGTCCCCGGATTTCGATCCCACCCAGGACATCCCTTCTGCTGTTCCGGTCTGGGTCAGGCTCCCTCATTTGCCTCTGCACTGCTGGAACCAAAAATCTCTTCAGATAATAGGTAACGCCTTGGGAAAATATATAGATCAGGCAGCGAGAAAAGACCAGTATTCATGTGCCCGTATCTGCGTAGAAGTGGACCTAGAGGAGGGGTTACCGGAAGCCATCAAACTAACTGTAGCTGGGTGGACGCATGTCCAGGAGTTGGACTATGAACAGTTACCTTTCAAATGCAGACATTGCCATAGTCATGGTCACTTTGCAAAGAATTGTAAGAAGAGAGCAGAGGAGCAAGCAGACAAACAGAACGGGGAACAATGGACTCTTGTTCAGAAGAACGCATCCACAAAAAAGAAAGGAACTGGTAAAGGTACCACGGAAGGAGACCCTAGCAGCAGCAAAGCTAACCAGGAAACAGAAGTAAACCCAAAAGGGGCAGAGAAGGCCCAGACTAGTCAAGATACCCCAGCCCAAGAGAATGAGGAACAGGCGGATATTCCTTCACTAAACAAGGAGGCAGGGGAAGCAACCCAGAGTGAGGCCAATCAGGGCAGCCCATCCAATCCCTCATATGCAGAGATAGCAAGGAAAAAACCAGTTGAAAGCTCTGGCTCCTCAGAGGACGAAACCTATGAGCGCCATCCGAAAAAAGCTGGAAGGAAATCCCGCAAAGAAAAGAGGGAGGAGGAGGCAGAAAGACTCAAAACACAAGGAAGCCAAGCCACAATAGAAATGACTATTGGGCGAAACACCAGACCAAGGCCCTCCAAGGGAGGGCTCAACACCCCTTCAAGTAAATAATGAATCTCGTCTCTTGGAACTGTAGAGGCCTGGGAACCCCTCTAAAATAGAAGCAGTGAAGGATCTTATGAAAGCAGAGCCCTCAGATATCCTCATGCTCCAAGAGACAAAAATAGAAGGACATGCCCTTCTAGAGATCAGCAGCACAAAGTGGAATAAAAGAGCAGGTAAAGCGGTCAGCTCAAGGGGTACTTCTGGAGGGCTGGCAACACTCTGGAACGATGACCTCTTTCAGCTGAAAAACCACAAGGAAACACAGCATTGGATCCAAACTGAATTGATGCACAAAACAAGTAAGTTGTCTATTACTCTTTTTAATCTTTATGTTCCTGTTACTTATAATGAAAAGAGAGAATGTTGGAACTCCCTCTCAACATTTCTAGAGCAGACTTCCCCCGAGCAACATTATCATAGCAGGGGACCTCAACATCATTATGAAAGCAAAAGAAAAGAGGGGAGGGTCAAGTAACAGAGACCCCATGCTAGATGAGGTGGAGGAACTCTTTCAGCGGTGGGACTTGCTGGACTTCAATCCCATCAGAGGCCTTTACACCTGGTCCAATAATAGAGTAGGAACGGATCATATCTCAGCTCGGTTAGACAGATTCATGGTACAAAGCTCCATAATGATGAACAAAAAGATAATAACTACCAAAATTCTGCCCAAGCTAGCTTCGGACCATAAACCCATCCAGCTCCTTCTGGAGGATGAAGAAGATCTAGGGCCCATACCCTTCCGATTCAGCCCCTTATGGATTGAGAAGGAAGGCTTTACAGAGACAGTTAAGGCAGCCTGGGACAAAACAGTCACGGGATCTCCTAGTTATGTCTGGGAGCAAAAGCTAAAAGCAACTAAATTTGCGCTGAAGAATTGGATAAAGAGACCAGGATCCACTCCTACTGAGCAAAGAAAGGAATCAGTTTATGCACTGCAGACTTTGCAAGCAGAGATGGAAAACAAAGACATTACAACAGAATTGTTGGAGAAGGAAACGAAAGCTCAACGTTCTGCACACCAAACCTTCAGAAAGGAGGAAGAATACTGGCGATTAAAATCTAGGAGTTTGTGGTTGAAGGCTGGAGACCGAAACACCTCCTACTTCCACCGTCAATACAGAGCGAGATTGAATAGGAACCACATAGCAGAGATCAAAACGCCAGAGGGCACCGTCTGCAAAGGTTATAATCAGATCAAAGCAGCTGCAGAAACCTACTTCAGGAATCTTTATAGGGAAGAAACCCACAGCAATGTTGAAGAAGCTGATGACTTCACTGCTAATATCCCCACTCTTATTAGCTCTGAAGAAAACGCAGCCCTCTACAGGCCAACCACGGAGGAAGAAATTATAAAAGTTATCTGGTCCATGGACGCAGACAAGGCTCCCGGGCCTGATGGATTTACAATCCATTTCTATAAATCGTGTTGGCACATTATAAAAGCTGATCTTTGCAAAATGATATGTTGGTTTATGAGAAAATCCAAGGTGGGTGGAGGAACAAACTCCACATATCTCGCACTGATCCCCAAAGACACCAATCCGGAGACTTTTGCAAGGTTCAGGCCGATATCGCTGTGCAACACTTCTTATAAAATTCTGGCAAAACTGATTGCTGGTAGGATTAAGCCGTTGTTAAAAAATTGATCTCTCCCCCACAAGGCGCATTTGTTGAAGGCAGGCATATCATAGATAACGTAATCCAGGTCCAGGAGATCATCCATTCCAGCAAGCAGCGGAATGAAAAAGGCATGTTGGTCAAGCTAGATATGGCAAGCGCCTTCGACAGAGTGGATCGCTCATTCCTCTGCAAGGTCCTGATATCATTCGGATTTTCGCAACAATTTGTCAATCTTATTAAAGCCTGCATAGAAAAACCCTGGATCGCCCCATTAGTCAATGGCCGCCCCACGAATTTCTTTCAAAGTCAGAGGGGCATCAGACAGGGATGCCCCCTCTCTCCATCCTTGTACATCTTAATGGCGGAATCGCTCAGCCGAAAATTGTCTGCGGAAAAAATAAAAGGCAGCATCCCGGGTCTCAAGCCCTGCCACGGAGTCGAAGCCCAGAACCACGCACTGTTCGCCGATGATACACTTCTTCTAGGTGGAGCCTCCATTAGAATCGCCAGAGCCATAAGCGCAGTCCTCAATAATTATTGCAGAGCCTCTGGGGCACTAATAAACGAGAACAAAACCGAAGTGTATAGCTGGAACATTGATCAGAGGGAGCTCTCTGACATAACCTCTCTCCTTGGATTCAAAGGACAAGTAAACTGGGACAGATTCAAGTATTTGGGCCTTCCCATTATATCAGGAGCAAACAGAAGATCGCTCTGGAGTGAAATAATCTCGAAAATTAAAGCTAAAATTGCAGCGTGGGGAGGCCACTGGTTGACGAAGGGAGGCAAAGTAATTCTAATCAAAGCAGTGTTGTCGGCGCTACCAATCTATCAGGCAGCGTTCCTCCTAGCTCCAAGAAATGTTTCGGAGCAAATTTCCAAATTGCTCAGAGACTTCCTGTGGCAGGGAGGAAAGGGAAATGAAAAAAAAATACACCTGGTGAAATGGGAAGTGGTTAAAAAAACAAGGGCAGATGGAGGCCTGCAAATCAGAGATCCAGCTCTTGTAAATTTAGCAATGGGGGGAAAGATCTTATGGAAACTGATCCATGAACCCACTCATCCGGTTAGTGTATTGCTGAGCTCCAAATACAGACCAAACAAAGCCCTTAGCAACCTCCAGAATGCAAATGCAGTCAACAGCACGCAGGTGTGGAAATTATGCTGCAGGAGTAGTAAGTTTTTCAACAAACAGGCCTACAGGATTCCAGGCAATGGCAAGCGCACCCAACTGTGGAATGACAGAATTATGGGGAAAGAACCCCTGATGGATAACGAGGACATAGCTGATCTCAGGGATTGGCTGAAGCAGGCAGGAGTTAATACCATTTTCGAACTGTCAAAGTGGGATCATCGTGGAGATTGGATAGGATGGGATTTCCATGGAGTCCCAGAGAGGTTAACACACCAACAAATTTTGCTTGAAGATTTGTTGGAGGAAGCAGCGCCCACCAACAGAAACATGAAAGACAAATGGGGATGGGGCCAGTCCGGAGTTTACACGACAGCAGCAGGATATAGAGCTTTGCAGGATTCAAGAAATAGCAGTCAAAACCCGACCTTTTGGAAGAATGTCTGGGATCCTCTAGCCCTTCCAAAAGTGAACTTCTTTTTCTGGACCCTGGCCCATAACAAAGTCTTAACTGGCGACAACCTGGAAAAAAGGAATATAGTAGGACCGCACAGATGTGTTCTATGCAGCAGCAATTCTGAAACAACCCAGCATCTCTTCTTGGAGTGCAATTTTGCAAAAGAGGTATGGAGTATTATTTTACATAATTTTCAGATTACTATGCCTTCACAAACCTCTGTTGCAGATCTATATGCCACTTGGAACAGTATCTATCCTCAGTGCATCCCTCCTAAATCAATCTGGAAAAAAATATGGACAGCTATCCCAAAGTATGTGTGCTGGCAGCTCTGGCTAGCTCGAAATCAGCAGATTTTCAGAGAGATGAGGCACACTCCACTGCAAGTTGCAGCAAAAGCTAAATCTTTCCTATTGGAAGCAGTCCAACAGCAGTATTTTAAAGAAGACCCATTGCTCTTGCCTGAAGAAAAAAGATGGCTTGGCGAGCTAGAGCCCAGTCCGCATAAGCAGCTCCTCTCTCCACAAAAGGCAAACCAGGAATGGCGTATAAGAGAAGAAGATGACAAATTCCAACTTTGGTGGCGGTCACAAAATTTAACCACAATTTTCTTTGACGGAGCATCCAAAGGGAACCCCGGAGATGCAGGTGCAGGGGGGTCATATACTCCACCAAGGGGATAGCAAAAGACTGCTTCAGCTGGGGACTCGGCCAGAAATCTAACAATCAAGCAGAGATTCTTGGGCTACTCAAAGCCTGCCACATTGCAAGAGACAAAGGAGTTAAAGACCTCCAAGTTTTTGGAGACTCAGAGTTAATAATAAAGAGCCTGAAGATGGGAAGCCTATTCAGTAATGCCAGCCTTAACAAAATACTGGATAGGCTGAAGAGAGTCCTTCTAGATTTTGATACATGTAAGTTTTATCACATCCTTAGAAAGTCAAACGGTGAAGTGGACCAGCTGGCAAACAAGGGCAGCTCTCTGCTGAAAGGACTGCTAATTGTAAACAGTGAAAGTACTATACAAATGCCCTGAAAATCTCGCTGATTCAAAACAGCAACAGGTTGAAATCTGTAATGTAATTGGAGCAGCTTGGGCATAGACCCAAGGTTTTTTAAATCAATAAAATCATAACCGTTTTAGTTAAAAATAAATAAATAAAAATTTACCCCTTTCTCTCTTATATTTTATTTCAATAAAAAAAAAAAAAAAATTAAATAAATCAAAATACTAAAACCAAAATTGTATACTCAAATATACTGAATCACAACTTTGATCAAAAATTCCATTAAATAAAAATAAATATTTAAATTTATTTTTTAGACATTATAAAAATCAATTAATTTACTTGTTGTAAACTTACTTTGTAAAAATCAAACTTATGTACGTTGTATAAGGCCCAAAACATTGAACTTGGATTATATCTTGTACCTTATCTGTGAAAGGCACTAGAATATCCGTCCAAGTTTGCGCCATATCAATACATTTGTAGCACGCAATGGACCACAAGACTGATTCTTACCACGATCGTCTTCTCAAAGTTTACAGGCTTTCAAAGTTTAAAGAGAATGATAACAACTAAATTTATATATGAATGTTAGAATTATAGGTATTCATATATACATTGATACATTTGTAAAGTTAGTTATAATAGAGTCCATATTAAAAAAAAATTGATATACAGTTTTTCTTACATTATGCCTAATACCTACATATCTCTTCCACACTGGGTTGTAGAGCGCATCTCAGCGAAACAAAGAAATGGGGGAAGAATAAGGTTAAATTTGAGTAAAAATGGGCGATTTAATGTGCAATTGAGGACAATAATAAACCTCATCAAGCCACACCCTTTGTTGCTTACATTTGCCACTATTCTTTCCACACATGTAGGTAAGAATTACATTGTTATATTTTTGGGCATCATATCCTTTAGCTTATCTAGACTCTTTTGTTCTTTGTAAGAGACACTTAAATTCTTTTAATCTTAGTAACAAAAAAATACAAAAGCATCTACAAAATATTCAAAAAACCAAAACAAGTATGTATGCTTAACTTATTTCATATTTAACAAATACCTCTTTTTATTAAAGCATCCGTACAAAGTCACCCCTTGTGTTCACAAATTATATTGATCCACTACAACCCACAAACCCTCTCTTATTGACTTCATCATTGTGGTTCCAAAGACTTACATCCACCATTTATTGACTTTATATATATATTTCTTATTCCAATCCATGAGTCTCATCATGCCCTAAGTCCACCTTTGCCTACAACTTTTAGATGAGTCCTCATTCAGGTCTTCATGACTCAACACCAAGTCAAATTCCATGAATTTGGATGGAATTCAATTACAGAAGTGTGGAACTGCAAAAATAGCACATGCTTTCACTCACAAGTATATGAATTTCAACAAAAGCTTTATAATGGAGATCAAGTTGATAGTAAAAGATTACTCATGGAGACAACCTCTCAACTATAAGCAAGTCGTCTTCATGTGTTGAGCTTGCTTTGACATCAATCGCACTGCATCAAAATCAAAATGTAGATCACCATAAGAAATCTCAAAGAAAACCCATATGGTGGGAAGGCCACAACAAAGCACCAATTAATCAATAAGGAACCCACAAAGGTTGCTTCATTGAACCTAGTTTAAGCAATAAAACACCAAGCTACGAGGCAAGGCATCGTCATGGCATTGTATACCCAACTAACTAATGATACAACAATCTTGTCAACCGCATCACAAACTTTGTGGGCAAACACAAAAACATAAAAGACACCAATGGAAAGGATCAATTCAACAAGCCCTATATCTTCACTAAGGGTAAAATCCTTTGTTCTCTCCCTATTGCCGATGTCGTCAAGACCCTTAAAAAAAGGACATTGAGCTAATATGGTAGAAAGAGAAGAAACCAAAAAAAAAATTGTATACTAGGCAAGCCCCTCCCAAAAGAAAACAATAAAACAGAAATAAAAACATTACACAACCCAACACCATCATTCCAAGATCAATAAGAAGAACGAATAGAAATCTCCATAAAGAAAAATAATAAAATACCTTATAAAAATCGACCAATATGATATGTAACTTCCCAAAATGTTATATGTATTGTTCTACACTATCTAGCCTTAATTTATCATAAATAATTCATGTCATTCAAAATCTGAAAGAAACAAGAAACTAATGCATTGCTTTTGTACACTAGTATGAACTCAATTTATCATAAATAGATCATGTCAATCAAAATCGGAAATTATCGTAAATAATTCACGTCATTCAAAGTCTGAAAGAAACCAAAAGAAAAAAGAAAAAATCTCATCACCAAAATATCCTCCTAGCTCATTCGTATCGTGAATCCTCTTAAAAAAATATGATACCATCGTAACATTATGTATCTTCATAATGCAGAAATAAAGGTTTTTTTTTCACTCCATACAATAGTTAAATCATTTTGATTAAAAGTAAGAGTAAATTTGGCCAATGATTAAAAAAAACTCCTTTTAGTGTTTTCAATGCTTGTGAGATTTTATTCAGGTTGTTTTGTTGTTGTTTTGTTGTCATTAAATATAATTTAAGTACAGATTTAATATGAGTCTAATATAAGTCAAAAGATCAAGATTTCAAAATCTAATATAAGTTTAACATGAGTCGAAAAGGATCAAAATTTCAAAATCTAATACGAGTCTAACATGAGTCGAAAGGGATCAAAATTTCTTCACCTAAAAATGTTTTTTTGAGTGCAAGGTACAGTGTAATTTTTAGTTGTTTATATTGTATTTTTTGAATGCTATTAGTTGTTTAAATTGTATTTTTGAATGCTATATAGAGTATATATAAGACTAAAATAAAATATTTTCCATAGCAGGAAAATTAAAATGGTTTTTTTATTATTAATATATTTTTAAGTATATGTCAATATTAATTCATATTAAAATATTTTATTAATAACCCACATTAAATATTTTATTTTAACAATTTTTTTTCTATAAATAGATATATATATATATATGAAATTATCATCAACATAAATTAGTTAAGATAGATTTTCAAATAGTTTATTTAAATTTCTTGTTAAAATATTTTTAAAAAAATATAAAGTTTAAACATTTTACTTACATTTTTTTAACTTCTAATTACTTTACAATATACTCATTTTTTTGTTTATAGTCCGCATTATTAGAACATATTCATTTTTTATTTTAAATAGATGGACAGATAGACTTATACACCCCCTCATACTAGGCTGTAGTTACACATCCCCTCATACTAGGCTGTAGAATGAAACTCTCCGCTCAATTACACAACCATACATGCTTATTAAGACATCATATTAATGTTAATATTTATCACCATGAAAAAAGCAAAAATTATAACTTAAACCAAATAGCCAACCATCAACATCTTAACAACAACAAAAAAAATCTAAATCATAAAAAAAACAAAGGTATAATGCCAAATAGTGTATTCACACATTTTATAATAAATCATATTTATTAACAATATCATTATGTTGTAGTAAATAATCATAAAATGAAAATCCTTTATAAACATTATCCAAACCAGGATCTTTAACCATATGGACACATTTTAATATGCATAGATCCAGCATAGATCCATCTTAACCACGGATCTAACATGAGCAAAATGAAAGAGCATAATTTTTTATTATGCATTAATACAAATATTAAGATTTTATTTTACATTAATATCTATATTAAGATTTATTTAATTCCATGTTAATTTATGTAATACCAGCATAGATCCATCTTAAATACGAATCTAACATGAGCCGTGTAAATTTTTTTAATAACCAGAAATTATTTAAATGTTTTGTATAGTTTATATTTTTTTAGGTATTTTTAAGTTTTTATTTTGACACCCTTACACATCATACTGGACTGTAGAATAAGCATTTCAACTCAATAAATTACAGAAGAAAAAAAAATAACAATCTTTATATTTAAATATAATCACCAAATACATATTCAGGTGGAGGTTCCATTCCTCTTTGATTTCATTCTTAAACAAACACGTAAGTTAAAATTTCGTTCTCCTCATTTTTGTTCATTTTTGTTCTTAAATAAATACTCACGGTAAGATTTCATTCCATATTAATTTTCTCCTAAAAGCAAAGTTAACATTATATGATGGTAGCCCATATCCTGTGTCATTAGGCCTAGAGCCAAAAAAATATTGCATTAACAAATTATAATCACAATTCATCAAAAGAAATTAAATGATGATGGTCCATAATCTAATGTGTCAAGAAGATTAGAGTTAAGAACATTTTTGAAACAAATCATAATGGAATTGGATTCCCACAAAAACCATTTTAGCAGATTATTTAATGTGCCTTGGATGCACATGCCACAGGTGGCAACATCTCCATCAGTATATGGGTTTGCTCACAAGTGGATCCACTCATGGTTAGTTTGCAGTGTGCACACATATTGCTGCCACGGTAAATGACCATTATGCAGAAATCCCAATATTTAACAAAACAACGTTTCAGTTATGAAGAATCATCGAGAACCTATTCTGTAAATTAATATTTAGCATGGTAGAATCAGATGTAAAGAAATAGAAACTGACCATAGTGTTTCAAATATTTGAACTTCCAACTAAAATATGATTAACTCATAAGATTAGGGAATTAGAGGTCAGAGAAAAAAAATGGACGAATTGCTACAGGAAGCAAGGATAAGGAGCAAGTACATGAAAAGTCATATCAGATAGATGGTCTTGTATTTACAGGAAATTTCCGGTAGCTCATGGCTTTGAAAAAAATTTGAACCTCGCAACGTATGTTTCTCTCCACTGTATGACAATGGAGGAAAATAGAACTTATTTGGAGACTATGCCCAACAATATAACACGCATTGACTCTTTAACTCAAATAAAATGCTCAGTAACCATCAAAAGGGGCAATAAATTTTCCCCAAATACCATAACAATGCACTGTCACAACCTTGGCTCTTTGTTAACGGTTTAGCTTATGGAAACTGAAGATGTGGAGTACTTTGTTTCAAGGTCTGCTTGGTAAAATATAAGCATGTGAATATGATGATATCAGAATCATATCTGCATCGAAATTAGGTATGAAATCTGAAAATTTAAGCATATAATTTTCAAACGCTGCAAACTCTATTAAATTTAAATTAACTGGGCACACAATTCATATAAACAAAAAGTACAAGATTTTCGATAATTATAAATTCCTCCCATTGCTATAAGATCTCCCAAATTATTGCATTCTACTCTAATTTACTTCGAAAGTTCCTCCAAAAATCATGAAGAATTTCACTCTATAAAACTGTCATGACCAACAATGATTGCGGAAAATAGAGCTGGCAAGCACAACATGGCATAAAGGAAGCTTCTTGTTATCCACATATGATAAGGCAAGGAAGCTTAGTTGATATTCATGTCAATAAGCACTGTACTCAAGATTGAGTTCTGCAATATTAGAACATTCAGGGGTTGTAGCTTCTAAACCTCTCTATTCGGAAGTTCATAAGCATTGTATAGACCGATGACAACCATAATGATACAAAAGCTCAATTTTATATGCAATACTGATCAGCATTAAAGGAGGACGAAGCCTTTGATAGGTGAGCTCTACAATGCTAGAATATTGTGGGCTTTATAGGTTATAAGCCTCTCTACTCCGAAGTTCAGAGCATTTGCATAGGCGTTGGGTCAAGCTTTCCCAAGATTGTTTAGCATTGTATAGGCCGATGACAACCATAATGATACAAAAGCTCAATTTTATATGCAATACTGATCAGCATTAAAGGAGGACGAAACCTTTGATAGGTGAGCTCTACAATGCTAGAATACTGTGGGCTTTATAGGTTATAAGCCTCTCTACTCCAAAGTTCATGAGCATTTGTATAGACGTTGGGTCAAGCTTTCCCAAGATTGTTTGAAGTAGTCAAGCCAAGCAAACCACTTACCAAAGGATCCATCCTCCTTTAATGCTAATCATTATTGCATATAACATAGAGGTTATGCATCATTTGAATATCATAAAGCTCACCTATCAGAACACTCGTCCTCCTTTAATGATAATCATTGTGGCATATAAAATGGCAGTTATGTATTATTTGATTATCATCAATGTCTCGTGACCCCATACATTTCAACACCGAAAGTCCAAAACTTTTAACCGTTTTTGTCCACATACCTTCCCAGATGGGAGGAAGAAATCTGGAACTATTTTCATCCCTCTTTAATTTATTTTGACCTATCGTAGAACAACAGGTATGTGTCATTCGGTCAGCTAGGTTGAATTTTGAGTCTTGACCAGGCAGCTGTTATGGATCTATCTTCCTGTACCTAAAACACAATCTGAAACACAACCATTGAAAATAAATTAGCATACAACATACCCACTTAGGTTCTATAGGATAACTGGTGCTCAATCCATCTTGTGGACCCCTTGGCTGAAGAGATGAAGCATGGTTATCAACAAGCCTGGCATGCGGCCAAAATCAACATGATCAATGTCACTCACCGTTTATTGCACCTTTCTCATATTGATTATTGATATGGTTAAAATTCATGGGTCCAGCATATTAGTTTTCGCTCCAGCTTATTAGTCTGTTCTCGCCCAGTAACTAAATTACAGGATGAAACCCAGATAAGATATGAGTGGACGAAACCCCTGGAATGAAACCCTTCAGGGAGAAACCTCAACAAAGAAAATACAAGTATGCTGATTGATAATCATTCTAGGAACAAATAATAAGGCCAACCAGGTTCCAAGTTGATCATGGTAATAACTACGGAGTAGTTGGAGTACCTTCATAGTACATTTTGCAAGGTCTCCAGTGAAAAGAATCCCCTTTTAACTTGCAACATCACTCTGGTTATATCACTAACATATTAAATATATGGCAAGATATTCCTGTTTTGAAAGATCTGGCTTTTTCTTTATGAGCGTATATTCTTTTTTTGAGGGATAAGGGCCATAACAAAATCATATGATTGCTATTCACCATGCTGTTAGTGATAAAGTTGGGCTCAGGAAGCACTCGGGAATGACTTGGAAAAGCCAGAGAGCAAGAGTATAACTCAAGGTGAGGAAAAAAACCACAAACAAAATATTCAAAATACTTGAACTTCCACCCAAAAAATAAGATACATTTCATTGCGTGATAAAGTCCACTTCATAGCCAACCAAACAAACCTAAATGCATGTAAAACTGCTAGTATTAAGTAGGAAAATGTGCAATCTTACACACGCTTCACACAGTTTATTGTAATTCATATAGGCTTCAAATAATTGATTGTACTTCCAAATCTATGGATGATGACTATTCACGTGAATAATTCAAACATGTGCAAAAAAAATGTGTAGACACTGCCCATCATGAGTGCCAATTATTAACTCTATTCTCTTGTGCACATCTGCAACTGTACTCATGAATGAGAACCAGCAGCTACTATCACTGCATCTGAAGGTCCTACTGACTTAATGTCTAGCCAATTTGTGTTCCTGATTCCTGAATGTTGACTCCTATATCTCAACAATGCAATCTTCTGTTGGATCAACTTTCTAACTTGATGAGATAAGCACTCTTGGTCCGTGATGATATTAAGAGTTTTTTTAATCTTGATTCATTAGATTGACAAAAGAAATGAATGAATTAAAATCATAGATAATTAATATATTATACCTTAAAAAATCCAGCTTTTCAACTGTTTATTGTGGAATAGAAGGTACTAGTGGATAGACAGATCCAATTTATGCCCAAGGGGTTAACTCAACCAGTTGTCACCAATGTCACAGAGCATTTGGCTAGTTCCATGCCAGCAGGTGTCCAGTTCAAACCCCCCCTTGGGTGTGGTACACTACCCTATGCCTAAAGGTTTACTAGGGATGCCATCCACAAATATGGGGAAGAATCCTTTGGGTTTCCCCGCAAGGCTTTCCTCAAGGAAAATAAAGATAGGTTACAACTTGAGGCAGTCCACCTTTCCATACCTACCACAAATAATCCAGATTCAGAAAGGACTAATCCCAATATTAGAAAAGAATTCTAGTCCTCTAAAAGGGGCTTCACTGAGCTACTTAGCTGGATCGACTCCCAGGGGACAATAGCCTTAGGCCTGTGTGTTTTCCCACAAAAGTTTGTCCCTGATATGCAGCATTCATGAAGACCTCCTTGCAACATCTTCCAGGTGGCTGCCTTAAAAGTTAAAACTGTGTGCCACCCTCCCTTCCTGCTGCTGCAAGCAGTACAGTCAAGGAAGAAGTGTTGTGTGATTTCTAGCTCCTTGGTGCTGCGAACCTGGCAAGTACTGCTATTCCACTCCTTGGGCTCTGTCCATCTCCCTATCTCTCATATAGTATGTGCAAACCTGTCCTGAATTGGACCAAGGGATGCTTCTTGCTCCAGGGGACATCAAGTTTAGGGTATTCTCGCATGCCCCATTGTTCACTGTTTATTCTGCCAACACAAGGAACATCGTTGTAGTATAAATAGAAAAGGCTCTATTAACAATAGTGCACAGGCCCCATAAGTATAAATAGAAAAGGCTCTATTAACAAAAGTGCACAGGCCCCATAAGTATCTTCTCGAAATTATAGAATAAAAGACCACCTGCTTTTGCATCAATCAATGCTGTTGAAGCATTTAAGCAAGAATGACTCTGTTCTTATTGCATCACATATCACAGTAACATTATGGACCTAATGGATCACAGGAACTAGTGAGCTAGGATGCAAGATTGATAATTTGTTAGGGAAGCATTTTGGGTCACAGGTTATTTTCAGCAATATTTTGTGATGTTTGTTTTCTCTTGTATCTCAGTCTAGTAGCACAGCCTCTTCCTCTACTCGGAGAGCATTTTTGTTGAATTCTGGAAATTGAAGACATCAGAAAGTTGAAAATGTAACTACTTTTGTTTTCTTAATGAAAGATAGTTGTTTTTTTTCTCGTGAAAAAAAAAAGTATGATCTCAGCTGTGTTATAAGAATGAAATACTCGTTATTAAAACAAACCTTACTATAACTGTTTTGCATATAAGGTCTGCAATAGAGAATTATTGCTTTGAGTGTTACATTAATTTCAAACAAGAATTATTCAGATATTATTGTATCACATATCATTCAAACCGTTTCACCTAATAGGGAGTAGGTATTAGAAAACTATGATGAAACTAAAACCAAAATATGAAGTGTGCAAGATTTTGATGATTAGTCGAACCTCAGAAATCCTTAAACAGAAACACCTGGAATCGATTAGTTTTCAAACTAGTTCAGCCAATTAATGGAAAGATTAGATAATTTTCCTTTCATTTTATGGCTCATATGACAAATAAAAAGCATAAATTAATTGTTTACTTCTTTGCTGTTTCAAAACTAGCAAAATTCTAGAATCTGATATTTAAGGCTATCAAGCCATCTTCCAAAATTGAAATGCCCACCTAAGTGAGACTTTCCAACCTGGAAAGCAACATTGTTAAGACCTCAGTGTACTAAGGTTAGGAACACAACCATCCAATAGCTGTGGCAGCAATCTAGCATAAGTTAAGCCAAAAGGAAAGATTCATGATATAATTCAATATTTACTGACACAACGGTAACCAAGAAACTACCTGTGACATAAAATCATAGAGACCCAAATAAATTACTCTGCAGATTCCGATTTTTTTTTCTCGATCTCAGCTTTGAGGATGTTCAGTTGCTCCTCCAGCCTTTCTTGTTTTTGCATGCCTTTATCCAGATTACTCATTACTTTTTCAAAAGTGGCATCCATCTGAGAGCTGAAATGATTAATCTGATCTTTCAAATAATGATACTCGGCCACAACATCCTGGTTCTGCTGCTGCAAAGATATTATTGTGTTCTTTTGATTCAGATTGATGCCCCTCAAATCCTCAATTGTATGCCGAGCTTCTTCTACAGCTTTCGTGTAGCCAAAAAATGTTTTATTTGTAAGATAAAATTGAGTCTTTAATTTGTTGTAATCCATGTCCCTCTGCCGCTCATTTTGTTTGCCCATCTGCAAAGATAAAATCACGTTATCTCTCTGTTGCACCTGTTGCGATAACTGTTCAATCCGTTGATTAGCTGCTCTTATAATTGACTCCTTTTCACTCTCATTCACTGCTTCAGCCTTCCGCGCATATTCAATTATATGCTGCATGCAAAAGCCAACACTCAAAGGAACATCTTCATCTATCTCCATCTTCGTAGCATTGCCAGAATGGGATGGGCCTTGATTCAACATTGGAAATAGATGCTCTACTGAAGAGTGTCTCTGGAGATAGTTAGCTGGATTCCCTACCATATCTTTCTCAAATTTTGCCATTACCATTTCTTCTGAATTGGATCTTTGCAGGTGGTTAGCTAGACTCATAGCCATACTTCTCTCAATCTCTGACATCATTTCTCCCGCTGAACTGGTATTTTCAAGCATGGGTGCATGATTCAGCATCATACCTTTCCCCATTTCCATAAATTGTTCTGCAGACATGCAGTTCTCAAGCTGCGCAGAGGCCGACATCGTACCATTCTCAAATTCTGATAATGGGTGTTCTATCACTGTGGCCTTTTCAGTATTGGGATCCGGATTCAACATTATACCTTTCTCAATTTCTG
This sequence comes from Pinus tabuliformis, assembly GCA_031772625.1. Classification (NCBI taxonomy): domain Eukaryota; kingdom Viridiplantae; phylum Streptophyta; class Pinopsida; order Pinales; family Pinaceae; genus Pinus; species Pinus tabuliformis. The sequence goes on from CM062815.1 coordinate 1,029,862,762, forward strand.
ATAACCGATGTTCTTCTAAAGCAGGTCCAACCTGATGAGCATCCTCAGACAATACTGCAACAGGTCCTCCAATTAAATGAACATCCTCAGACGATATAGTGGCGGGTCCTCCAACCAGATGGGGTCCTCCAACCAAATGGGCATCCTCGGACGATACTGCAATGGATTCTCCAGCAAGATGGGCATCCTCAGACGATACTGTAATGGGATCTCGACCCAGATGAGCATCCCCAGGCAATACTCCCACAGGTTCTTCAACCAGTTGGGCATCTTCAGACGATGCTCTAACGGGTTCATCCACCTTCTCACTCTCTGTCTGCGATTTTCTAGCATGCCCACTTCCTTCGTCGGATTCTTTGGTTTCCGTACCATTTACACTGCAAGCCGGAGCGTTGCTCTTTAAAATATCTTCCCCTTCCTTCTCCATTTCGTCCCTAGAGCTTTCACTTTCTTCATTATCTTCCGCCTCTTGCCGTAACCCTGCCTCATCTATCTGCTTACTAACATTTTCCGCGTTTCCGAGATTTTGCTGTGAATCCTCGCCCTGGTTCTGATCATCAATCACTCCGCCCTCTTGCATATCTGTATTGTTGTCGACATTGACACCAACCAAATCCTCAAGGGCTTTTGTCTTCACAGCAGAATCTTCCTCTTCCAAGCCCAACCCCAACTCACTGTCGTCAAATAGCTTTGGCCGCTGGAACTTAATCAACTGCTGAAAATGGGAGGCATAATAGAACTTTTCCAAGGCTTTTCCCTGCAAGAGCTCTTTTTCAGCCCGGGACCAAATCAGAGTAGCCCAATCAATATTCGCCTCATCTTTCAAAGCAGACTCAACAAGACCCACCATTTCCTCTGTGGTCAAACATGGGTCGTCACAGGGACAAACCCTGCTAGATATAAAAAACAGAACACACCTAACAGCCTCATCACTACAATTCTCGATTGGGTATCCAGGAGTGACCTTGGAGTCCGGTACTTCAAGGGAGTTTTTCTCCTTTTTGTAATGTATTATCAGGGCCCTGGCCAAATCAGACCTGGAAACCTTAATCCTGAAGCTCTTAACAAAACTACAATGAGAACTTTGGTCATATGTCATTACCAGCTGGGCTAACTCATCTGACCTAAGGTCTGAATCAATGTCCAAATTGGCAAATTCCCATAAACCCAATTTCTTAAAAACCCCTTCGTGCTTAGACATATCTGTCAAGTGGGGGTTAGTAGTAACGGGGATTGGCTGCATGGTTTCCTTGAGATCATCAGCATCTTTGGCTTTCAGGGATAACATTCGCTTACCTTTTTTGCCCTTCTTCTTGCTTGAGCTCGATACGATGTTGATGGGGTGACTGTTGTCGTCATTCTTGTTCAGCCTTGGTGGGGAGATGAAGCGAACTTCCTCATGATCACTGCTGCTCTCTGGGCTTTTCTTCGTACCCTCCTCCTCTTCCGGCTCCGGCTCCGGCTCCTGCTCCTGTTCCTGCTCCGGCTCCGGTTCTGGCTCCTGCTCTTTCTTCTTCTTCTGATTAGCTTGCTGCTGTGGCTTCCTCTTCCTCTTGAGAGGCATTGTGAAAACCAGGAAAAACACCCAGCAACTGAAGAATTTTCGCTCCTCTTCTTCGCTTTGCTTTATGTTATCGCTTTCTGGCTATCATCCCAATATTTAAAAATGCTTCGGATTCCACGGGCTGATTGATATATGACCGGATCCCAAAATAGATGGATGATCTTTAGCGGTAAACCCTGCTAAGCTCACCTGATTAGGGTTATGATTCAATTTCATGAGGATGGAAACCTGCCATTTTTTTTATTTTTCAATAGCATTTGTGTGATGTTCAGATTTTTTTAAAGATGTTCTCCTCTTTTTGGAGCGAGTGGGGTCAGACGATTATTAAGTAGTGCCAAATCGGATTTATATGGGTAAAGCAGAATCTAAGATGTGGGTTAATATCGGTAAATTTTTATCAATTAATTAATATGGTTTTAGGTTTGTAAGTGACTTGGTAAAATTAATTTTTTTAATTTAAAAGAAAATGGAGTTATTTTAAATATTTGTGTTAGTCTGGAGCTTTATTATTATTATTATTATTTTTATTTTTTTAAAAGACTAATTTCTATTAATATATATAATATATTACTAATATTATTATATATTAATATCAAGACTATATTATTAATATATATTATATTTAATAAATAATTAAATAAATAAATTACCTGACTATATTATTAATATATAATAATAAATAATTTAATTAAATTAAATAAATTACCTTTTCTAACTAACCATTTAAATTATTTATTTAATTTATATATTTTTAACCCTAATTTTATGATTTTAATTTATATATATATATATTAATATTCCAACCCTAATCCTCTTTGGTTAGACGAAGACCCTACTCTGGCTAGCAAGTATAAAAGGAACTCTGAAGATCTCGGGGAAAATTTGTTTGGGTCGGAGCTAGTCAAGCTCAATTTGTTTGGGTCGGAGCTAGTCAAGCTCTGTAGTGCTCAGGATCTCATAATTTGCAACGGTCTAAAGAAGTGGCCCAATTCTAGCAAGATGACCTGCATCCATGGACTTGGTAGCAGCGTGGTAGACTACATTATTTCCGATCTCCCATTATACAACGAAATAATAAATTTTGACATCTTAAACGACCACGAACCTGACTCTGATCATAGGCCTTTACTTATAACTCTCAATTTTGTCATGCATAGAGTTCCCATAGAAAATAATACTTATAGCCAAAAGAACTTAATATTTGATAGAAATAAAAATGATCTCTTTCTAAATGAATTAAAAACTAATTTGCTTCCTTTATCTAATATAGACAACATAGAAGACCTCTATCATAATTTTACTACAACCCTTTCATATTCTATTAACAAGTTCTCAATTGAAGTTTCAAATAATAAAAGAAATAGCAAAACCAATCCATGGTATGACAAAGATTGTAAAAGTGCAAGGAGAGCAATTAAGGAAGCCGTTGATGAATATCTTAAAATGGACAAGATAAAAATATACAAAGCCCTAACTAAAAGGAAAAAGAGGCAGTACATTCGTCAAAGACAAGAGAATCTCTTACACCTCTCTAAGGTAGCTCCTAAGAAATTTTGGAGGCAGATTCTAACTAGGAAGACTCAGGATAATAATAAAATTGCTCTTCACGATTGGAATTCCTATCTTAAAAAGCTTTATGAATCTCCAAATGTCATGGATAATTTGGAAACCCTTCTCACAACGAAAGGAGTTTTCTCTTTAGAAGACATTAAGTTTGGGGTTAATCGCCTCGCTAATGGGAAAGCTAAGGACATTGAAGGTTACCAAGCGGAAATCTTAAAAATTGGAGGTCCTGTCCTCATCCCCCACATCCACAAGCTTTTCAATCAAGCAGTCAAGCAAGGGTTCCCTAAACCTTAGACTGAGAGCCTCATTATCCCTATTTTTAAAAGTGGGGATACAAATAACCCCTCTAATTATCGAACAATTATGATCAGCCCTCTCTTAGCCAAGTTATATGGTAGTATTTTGGAAAAGAAGTTAAGCATATGGCTTGAAAGTGAAGGTAAGCGGGCTAAAGGCCAAGCAGGTTTCAGAAGGCATCACTCAACAATAGACCACCTTGTTACGCTTAGGATCATTGCAGAGGAATGTCGTAATGATAAATCCAATTTATTTTGTTGCTTTGTGGACTTTAGAAAGGCTTTCGATACAGTTCCTAGATACAACCTTTGGAATAGATTAGAAGAGCTAAAGGTTCCTCTCGAGTTGAGAGTTGTCGCTATAAGGTTATACGCGAATGTAATTGCCAAGCTAAAGAGCGATGAAGGGTGGTCGAAAGATATTAAGTGTAACATCGGAGTTAAACAAGGTTGCCCCCTCTCCCCTACCCTATTTGGCATTTACATCGATAAGCTCGAAGGCTATTTAGAGGAAGCAGGATGTGATGGCACGATCTTAGCTGGGATAGTCATCATCCTTCTTCTTTATGCTGATGATATTGTTCTTTTGGCAAGGTTCCCATCTGATCTTAATAAGCAACTCAGGCTTCTTAAGGATTTCTGCTCTACCATGGGTATGACTGTTAACACTGACAAAATAAAAGTTATGATTATCAAATCCAAGAAGGACACTTACACTAATTTTATGTATGACAATAATAACTTGGAGGAAGTGTATTCTTACAAGTACCTAGAAATTGATATTCATCACAAGCTCAACTGGAACCATAGCATTGAGAAAAGGATTAATGGGGGGTGGAAAGCTTACTTTGGTCTTGAAAATAATTGTAAAATAGCAAACCTTGTAATGTGGGATAAAAAGAAGTTCCTCTTTGAAACTTTAGTCACTCCTGTTATCTTATATGGCTGTGAGGTTTGGGGTTGCAGCATCTCCAGAGAATCATGGAGAAAGATTGAGCAAATCCAGAAGCGTTTTATAACTTATAACCTGAAAATTAAAAGTAATACACCCTATCCTATTCTCCTTATAGAAGCAGGTCTTTCCCCTATTGAGAGCCTAGCTATGCTTAGGTTTCTGTTGTACAAGCACAAAATCAGTAACATAGACGATCATAGACTTCCTAAGCTAGCTTTAAATTCTAGCCAAAACCACCTAAGGCTCAATCGAGGGTGGCATAAAGACACAAGGGCCTGGTTAAACTATTGGGAGATCAACGAAAATGATGCATTGCAAAACATAAATAACATTAAAGATATTGTTACTTCTAAGTTCAAAGAAAAAATGTGGTGTGAGAAAGACTTAGCGGCTAAAAGAAAATTAAGCTATTATAAGAAGGTCATCAACCCCACCCTAGAAGATCAAAAGTATCTCTCTATTTTAACTAGCTCAAAGAAGAAAATTAATATAGCAAAGATTAGAACAAATTCTCATGAGCTCCATAGTGAAACAGGTCGTTGGGCAGTTCCTAAAACGCCATGGACGGAAAGGATCTGCCATATATGTGAGAATAGGAACATCGAGGATGAAACCCACTTCCTCTTAGAGTGCCCCGCGTATAACCACATTAGATCTCAGTTTCACAATCTTTGTTACAATACTGACCTTCTTAGCCTTTTACAATGTCAAAATTATAGTGAGCTCGAGAGGCTTCTCTCCAAGCTTTTTGAGCATAGGAATAAAATCTTAAATCAAAATAGATAATTTGTTTCTTTAGGTCCGATAGACCATTATTTGGTCTCAGCGGACGTTAACCATCATCATCATCATCACATATGTGAGATTATTAATAAATTACTTTTATTCTCGTCCCTAACAACCTATTATTATAATTTTAATTAAAATATATATAAAATATTAACAATAATTATTAAACAATTTAAATAAATAAGTAAATTATCTTTTTAAACTAACCACTAAAAGTATTTTATTTATTATTTTTTAATCCTAACTTTTATCTTAATAACCTAATATCATAACTTTAATATATATATATATATATATATATATATATATATATTAATAAATTAATAAATAATTTGAATAAATAAATTAAATTAAGGTTTTTAAAACTAACCATTAAAAGTATTTTATTTATCTTTATATTTTTACCTAATTTAACTTATTTCCATAAATAATAATAATAATAATATTAAAAATAATAATAATATTAAATTAATAAATAATAATTTGACTACTAATATTATTAATATATTAATATCAAGACTATATTACTAATATAATATTAATTATATTTAATAAATAATTTAATTAAACAAAAGAAAAATTACCTATATTAAAACTATATTATTAATATATAATAATAAATAATTAAATTAAATTAAATAAATTACCTTTTCTAACTAACCATTTAAATTATTTTATTTATTTATATTTTTAACCTTAACTTTATGATTTTAATTAATATATATATATATATATATATATATATGATTATTAATAAATAAATTAATAAATTACTTTTTAAGCTAACCATTGAAATTATTCTCGTCCTTAACAACCTATTATATATACATATATATGTATTATATTAACAATAATTATTAAATAATTTAAATAAATAAGTAAATTATCTTCTTAAACTAACCACTAAAAGTATTTTATTTATTTTCAATCCTAACTTTTATCTTAATAATCTAATATTTTAACTTTAATATATATATATATATATATAAATAATTATTTATTAATTAATTAATTATTTTTTAAAACTAACCATTAAAAATATTTTATATATTAATATTAAAAATAATAATAATATTAAATTATTGAATAATAATTTGACCTCGGTTCTAAGGTCAAAATTAGCCATTGGAGTCTCTGCTCGGACTATTTAACATGCTAAGCTGGATCTGTTTCTTCAACTTGTCATGATGATGCCCACACTTGTTGGTTCGAAACGCGTCGACAAATGTCTGTCTACATGTGATTTACGCCGAAGTTATTCTTTCAACTTATTATATATTAATTTTTATTAATTTATATGATTTTAGGTTTGTACTTGACTTGGTAAAAGTAATTTTTTTAGTTTTAAAAAATGGAGTTATGATTAAAATTTTATTCATTTCAAATATTTTTGTTAGTTTGGAACTTAGTAAAAATGCTTTTATGTTGGTTTAATAGGTAGATGTAATGGTTATGAATAGAGAGTGGAAAGAGTGGTTTGTAAACTTTAGTAGTTCAAATAGTTGTATAGAAGTAGATCCATTACCTCATCGATCTCATATAACAATTTAATATCTAATTTCTTTGTGACAAATTAATTTTTTTTATTCTTTTAAATTAATAAAATTGATTTTTCCTGATCGAGGTGTTGAAAGTCGGGATGTTGGAGAACTAAGGGGGGGCTGCCTCCCATCACATTAGGGGGCAGGGGTGGTGGCATGGTCAACCCACCCCATGCAGCACACATGTGAACATCATTTACCGCTTTTCATTCATATGCCAAACAACACGATGCTCAAATGCTCTGAGATGAGAGACTTTGCTCTCTAGTTTTTCAATTATGTTTGGGCATCTCCTCCACAGCAGGTGGAATAATTCCCTTGGGCAACTCACTGTGGAAGTTTGTATTCGAAGGAAAATTCACAGAGTTGGGGTGTAGTCGGTGGGCTTTCTCTCAGGCTCAGAGATAGGAATTTTGCCTTGGACATGAATCGACATGCACTTGCATTCTAGGCGACTTGGATTCAGGGATTGAAGGTTTTCGGCTCATGCACTAGTTGTTGAGCAATGGCGAAGGGGATGGACTAGAGAAAGCAAGGAAAACATCTATTGGGATGTTGGCGTCAACCTCAGAGCTCAATGTTGTAGGAGTGTGACGCATCAATCTTTATCCAGCTCGAACATCCTCGTTGGTTCAGGTCTGGAGGATTGGTCAGCACTAGGCAATTATCTATATATCAAATTCCTCTTGTTTAGTCATTTCATCTCTAGTTACATTTTTAGTTGGTGGATAATAGCTTGTTATGTTCTAAGTTCAACGAGGATGTGTGGCGGATTGAACATGGTGTCTCCTAGTGGTTATTAGACCCTGTCATGAGTCATTCATTTGTCATTCCTTTTCAATTGTCTTCCCTTGGTAGTTGTCATATATTGGTCTGGAAACCCAGAACTCCTCGGCTTTTGCCTTTAATTGATTTTCTCAGTATCAATCCCTTGGGTCTTTGTGTGTTGTGGGTAAGAAATCTAGCTTGGTTATTTCTTATTTGGTTCAATATGCTCTGATGTGATAGCCTTGGTGAAAACTCCATGTAATAAAAGTTAATAAAGGCAAAATAATAACCACGGTTGATGGGACACTTATTCCAAGTTGAATCTTGGGCAAGACATCCTAGTGGGTGTTGATTTAGTTTATTATGGTTAAGGAAATTGGCAAAAGCAATGGCTAAGGCTTTGGAAAGGCAAAATAACATTTTTGGCACATTTATTTATGAAAATAATGGAAATGAGGAGAAAAGGAGGTGAAAGGTCACAGGTTGCATGTGAGGAGGAAAATGAAGGAAAATAATGGAAAATGAAGAAAATAGAGGCATACTTGATCAAAAGGCTTCTAAGGATTTGTTGGTACCTTTTGTTAGTTCAGTTTTGGATCTCTCCCATTATTCTCTCCCTCTTTCTCTTTCTCTCTTGGACACTTAGAGTTTTCTTGGAGCACTTTGGCATTGGATCAAGAAAGGCAAATAAGGCGAGAGGAAGGAAGGAGCAAGCAAGGAAAAGCAACATCAAGCAGTTATAGCAATATTCTTTGCAGGTGTCGATTTGCATGTGTGTTTTCCTTGCTAGATTTTGCATGCATGATATTGCATGTGGCTTTTTGTTGTTATGGCATGGGTTTTGCAATGTGTGACAATGTTTTTAGCCTAGCCTTGTTATTTCCAGATAGCCATGGTGTGATGGGGTTCTCATGTTTTGGTTGAGTTGGATTGCCTTATGGATTCGAAGTTGAGTGAGGTGGATCTTTGAATGATAGAACACATGGCCTAGTAACCCTTGAACCAGATTGTGGGCTGCGATAAAGCCAAATTTTGCGTTGCCTCGGTGGGCCTAGGAATCCTTAACTGATGAATGTTGGGATATATGATAAAGCCTAGAGGTGTTTGCCCTTGATTAGGCCTATGAATCCTTGTCGGTGAATGGCGGGATATACGGTAAAGCCTAGAGGGTGGTGTCTCAATTTAGGGCCTAATGATCCCTAGATCAGACTGTGGATTATGGTAAACCCTGAGAGACTAGGAGACAGGAAAATTCCTCACGGTGTAGGTGGAGAAATCCGGTGGCATCCATGCTTTTTTGGCCTAGTGATATGGTGGAGATCATGGTAAAGCATGGTTCACCCCTTGGATTCGATAGGCGGTGTTTGTTGGTCATGCATTCATGTCAGTTGCACGTGTATTAATCATCCTTGTGGTTTGTGTGTTTGTTTCATATGCATGGTGCCAGTCATGGTTGTAGTGATGTCGCCATGTGAAGGATGATGTTGTTGTTGTGAAGTATGTCGTCATTAGTGTATGATTGGTTACATGTTGTTTATGCTTGTGTATCATCAGTGTACATTGGTATGGTTGTTGTTTTCACGCATGAGGTCATGGTATGTGTAGTTGATATGGCCATGCATTGATGACTAGACTCTATCTAGAATGATGTTTATGTGTCGATGCACTTATTTTTTATATGCATGTATGATTTCATGATTATGTTATACATGTATTACACTTATTGGTCAATCTTGTAGATGAGATATCCTCCCCGAATTATGCTAATGTACGTTGGTTTTCTATTATTTGGTTTAGCTAATACAATATGTCTTGCACGAAAGAGATCAAAATGACTAACAAGATGGTAGACTACAAATATTCTCCCTATGAATCAGATGAGCAGTGTGGTGTTGAGCACTCTTCTGATTTAGCAGACACATTGAGAATATTGAAGGAAGAAATAAGGAGTTGTGAGGCAAACAATGACAAAATCATGCAGGCACAAGAAAAACAAGTAGAGGTTAATGCAATACTCCTTCAGAGTTTGTTAGAATTGCAGTGGCAGGGGCCACTTTGGATCAGCCATGGACAAGAGGACATAATTAATTGGGCATATGGCAGTAGGTCTCATGGTGGTCACAAGTCAGATAGAGATGACACGGTTAGAGATAGCAGGTTGTTGGATACTCCGGATAGGAGAGGTGATGGATACATGTATTATTCTAGTTATGGTTCTAATAGGCATCATGATCATCATTATTATCATTCTTATCGAAGGAATGATAGGGGATACTTGCCATATGAATTTAAGAAAAAAAAGCCACCTACTTATGATGGAGACTTGAAGAAACCAGAAGATGCAGAAGCTTGGATACTTGGGATGAACAAGTTCTTTGAGTTACATTAGTACATAAAGAATATGAAGGCCATAATTGTTATCTTCAGCCTGAAAGGTAAAGCAAACATTTTGTGGCAAGATGTGAAGTGGGTCAGAGACATCAGGACGGAGGAATTGAGTTGACATGAGTTCAAGAGGCTTTTCAGGAAGAAGTACTTGTTAGAAAGGTACTATGACAGTAAGGCCAACGAATTCTATGAGCTAAAGATGGGATCAGTGACAAATGAGGAATACACGACTAAGTTCCTAGAGTTATTGAGGTATGTATTGTATCTTAAATATGATAAGGCTAAAGTTCAGTGATTTGTCAGTGGTTTGCCATTAGCATTTAGAGATCAGATAGAGTATGATGAGCCTCGATCAATGGAGGAAGTTATTGGGAAATTGAAGAATTTATATGAACAGTCGAAGAGTAAGAATGAATATCCGCAATGATGGAAAGGGAAGGATAAGGGTAAATGGCAGCCGAAAAGAACAAGGCCTTAGAATGCAAAAGAGAAAGGAAATGTGGCACCACAAAAGAAGTTTGATGCAACTAGACAAGGACATGGTTCACAACGGTAGCATATGGGTGATGGTACTGGACAATTGGAGTGTTGGACATGTGGTAAGGAACACCTTAAGAGAGATTGTCCAAAAAATCAAGGTGGTAGGCCTCAAATATATAGTGCACAAGAGGCGCAGGCTGTTGGGGATGTGGGTAAGAGCATCCTTGGTATCTATGTAGCACTGGATAACAAACATGCAAACCATCAAGCATCTATCATTGAGATGGATAGTAGGCTTTGTGATCAAGTTGTTTCTATTTTGGTTGACCCTGGATCTAATTATAATTATGTTAGTCCTGACTTGGTGGATATGAGTGGTTTGAATAGAGAAGTGCATGAAAAATATTGGTTAGTGCAGTTGGCTACAGGTACAAAGAAGCAAGTTCATCATTGGGCAAGATCTTGTGCATTTAATTTGAATGGTATGCCTACCGTAGCACATTTGAATGTATTATCTTTGGGATCATATAATATGTTATTGGGTATGGATTGGCTATATCTTCATAGGACCAAGGTGGATTGTTATGACAAATCAATTGAGTGTGTGGATGACAATGGAGAACCAAGAGGCTTATAGGGAAAGAAGAAAGCCACATCAGTTAGGATGGTGAAAACTATGCAGGCAAAGCGCAGTCACAGAAAAGGGTGTGTGTTATTTGCAGTGCATATTTATAGTGACAAAGGTAAGGAAGTCGAGGATGTGGATGTTTTGAGCAGGTACCCAGTTCTACAACAGTTTCAAGATGTGTTTCCTGTTATACTCCTATACCAATAGGTGTCATATTTCATGATTGACTTGTTGAGATTTGTAATATGTTCATTCCTTTCCTTGTTGCAAAGGTTTCCATATTATCAAAATTTCAAAAAATGTAAAAAATGTAAAGAGGGTATGCCCTAAAAGAAAAATCAAAGGGTAAAAAGAACAAAATGGTCAAAGTGTGCAAGTCCAAAATGCCACTACTTTTTCATTTTCTATAATAAAGCATTGTGTGCAGCTTGTTAATTTATGCCACAATTGATGAATGGCCAAACAACTTAATCTTGGCTAGTTCATATTTGAATTTCATGTTTTAGAGATATAGAATAAAATCTGACCAAACTGTTTAATCTTGGCAGATAAGTAGATAGGTGGAGAAGCAAAGGAGCTCAACAGTTTAATCTGAGCCCTTGGATGTAATAAGTGCAGACTTAGGTAGGCTTATCATGAAAAAAAGGAAAGTTGATAAGGGTTTGCCAGTCTAAGTGCACCCAAAGAAAGAAGAAAAAAATGCTAGGACTAAAGTAGGCAGGGTACGTAGATTGGTGTTGCAGAATGGTACTTGTGATAGATTATGTCTCTAAATGTGTTAATCTTTATCTCTATCACAAGTGCAAGGCGGACATTATACTTGAAGCAGCTCAAGAAAGACAAGATTCAATAACTAACTCCCCTTCATGCTTTTCCCTAAAGATTTCACTAATTTCCCCAAAGTATTAAGATCTGTTCTTAATATCATTCATAAATCACTTATCTCCATTTCATAAAGATTGCCTAAGTAAAACCCTATTTTACTTAGGAAAATTTACAAATCTCACCCATAAACCCCTTTTCCCACTTTAGCCTAAGTTTGAATGTAAAAAAATTTAACATTTAAACTTGGCGCTTTTCATTTCATTTCATAAATTCATATTAATTTTTAACTTTTATTATTATATAAACCTCGCGCCTTATTACCCTCCCCGTATTATATTATTATATTAAAAACCCCAAATATTATTTAATCCCACCTCGGTTGAATACAGCCGTAAACTTTGTTTAAATGAGAATTAATAAATTTGTTTGAAATTTATTAAAAAAATCCCCGTCGTACGATAATGGGTTAATTAACCATTTGGGTTAATTGAAAACCATCCCCCCGACCAATCAAAATGCGCCCGAAATGATTAAAATACAGTTTAAATACATTGAGCCCATTGCAATTAACTCCCCACCATCTCCGACACCCGTTAGCCGTCCGATCTCCGCCTATCCATCCAACAGTGGGCAATCAATATCGCGACCACCTTTTGACCGCGCGATAACTCGTGATCGCTAGGTGGTTTCGCCCCCGTACCAAATCCACGTGTTGACCGCTCGATGTGCTCGCTCCCTTCTGGCCTAATACCGCCCAACCCCAAAAGCGGTGCGGGGTAAACCGCTTAACACCCTCCGCTGACGTCAGGCCGGGTACCGCTGACGTCATCCGCTGATGTCACCCACCACATCATCCGTTGATGTCATCAACCACATCACCCACCACGTCATTTGCCCTCCGCTGATGTCATCTGCCCTCCGCTGATGTCATCCACCCTCCGCTGACGTCATCCACCCTCCGTTGACATCATCAGCCCTCCGTTGACATCATCCGTACTGCTCACGTCAGCCGCCCAATCAAATCCAAAATTCCCGCCAAACCGTTGTTTTGCTGAATAAAATGAATAAAAACGCCATTTTTGTTGTTGTTCGCTGCGTCCAGTATTTCTCATATAGAACAAAGACCAAGGCCAACAGTTTAGTTTCAAACCAGCACCCGACCAAAAGAACTACGGAACGAGCTTGCTGCCGGCCATTCAACCCACCATTACATAGTTTCCTCCTCAATTACAGGTACCTTTTCAGCGATCTCCGAGGCCAGAAATTTGTGCACCAATTAACGCAATCTCCACAGAAAGATATGAATGTTATGAATTAGAAGGCGCAGAACAACCTCCAATGTCCCAACAATAGGTATTCATCCTACTGTGTGGTTACCCTGGGTAAAAGGAGAAATTTGGGCAATTAACCACAGTAAGGTAAATAAAGGTGAACAGGGTCAAAATAAGTCAAAGTGTATCATAGCAGTTAAAGAGTATCAGTAAGAACAGAGCAGCCAACACAGAGTTACCGAAGAAGACAGCTGCCAGCCGAATTACAGGGCCTGCCTCCAGCACATTCAACAAAAACAGGACCAGCACACCATCAATTTATCTTTTTCTATTTTAGGGACTAGCTGTTTTTATTTTCTTGTAAGTTATTATTAGTCATCCTAGATATTATCTCACTGAGATATTTGTTGTATAATTTTCTGAATAAATGCCCCTCAATGGGAGTATTGCGCGTGGATTCCTAGACTCTGTTGTAATATTGATTTTTTGGAATAAAGAGTTGTTGGAATCAACTGTTGCATGGCCTACTGGATGAAGAATTGAAGCAGAGGACTTGTCACATATTTCCTGAATCAACCACTGGATCAATAAGTCCTCTATATCTTGTGTTTTAAAGTTTTCTTAGTTGATTATATCATCTGCGTTTCACAATCTGAATAATTAAGAAAGATTAATTTCAGAATATGCTTGATTGCACTCTGTTTTCAGTCATTATTGTTCTCTATGTTTTCTTCAGAATTAGGATAAGCAGTGAAATCTTAATTTCTCATGTTTCCTAATTCTTTCATGTTGATTATTTGTTAAAGAATGCTTAACTGCTCCTTATCAGTAATCATCCAATTTCCCTTTTTAAATAGGTTGAAGGATTCTCAACTGCCCTTCACCCCATTTGAGCCCATTCCATCTGTTTCAAGTCTTTATTTGTTCCCTGTTTGACTACCTTGCTCTGTGAAACCATCCTCTGTTAAGAAACCAAATCCAGAAAGCCATCTTCCTTGACTCCATTAGCCCAATGGACTGAACTACTCTGTCTTACCTCTTTGTTCTATTGAATCTCACCACCCAAACTCAAACAAAACCCTTGAACTTCATAACTAGCCTAATATCTTTAAAAACAAAGCTAAATCATAAAGAGAGAGTCCTCTCTGGATATAGATTGGCTAGATTCCGTATCTAAAAGATTGGTTTGTGGTTACCTCAGCCCCCTTTCCCCTTCTTACAACTTCTGGGAAAACCTGAGTGATAACATTTCCCACAAAGATTTCAGAGTTGCCACCTCACAGGGAAGTAGACTTTTCTATTGAGTTAGTGTCAGGGGCAACTCCAAACATCAAAAGCACCTTACAGGATGACCACACCTGAGTTGGTAGAGTTGAAGTTGTAGTCGAAGGAAATTTTGGACAAGGGATACATTAGTCCAAAAGTATCACCATGGGGCGCACCAGGAAGAGGACATTTACAAGACAATTTTTTGGACCAGGTATGGGCATTATGAGTTTGTTGTAGTTCCATTCGGTTTGACTAATGTTCCTGTTAGCACCTAAATCTGCCTTAGGCTGAAGAAGGCAAAAAATTAGGGTAACCACAAACCACGCTCAGTCTCATAGCTAGCCCTACGAAAGCAGGAGAGGGCTCTCTCCGAGTCACACTCAGCGAATGGATAAGTAAAATAATTTGAGATGACTTACAATACGATTTTTATCTTAGGCTAGTAAGTGAAAATGAACATAAGGAGGGATTTTATGAATGGCTGTGTTTCTGGGATGTTATGGGACCATTGGACCTCAAATGAACAAAGAACTTAACATAAAGGCACAGATTATTTCGTGAGGCAAGGTAGGTGGAAAGCATAGAAATTTTAGTTTTAAGATATGGCGGAATGGAGAGATTGATTAAGAGGTTGAAAAGGGCATGGACCACATGAATCCTTTTCAAACAGAAGAATGAACACTAACATGAAATTTTCCCACAGGTAGAGCAATAAAATTGAATTCTACCTAATCTCATTCGAAAAATTTCACCAGAAATGAATATGAAATGAAATATGGAACATAACAAGATACATATGAAACATAAGAGACACACTTGCTACACTCACTGTTAGGACTCCATATTGTCTACTTTTGACCTTGTATTTTGTCATTATGTTACCCTCTTTAGCCCATAAGTTGAAAGCCTTGATAACATTTTGACCTAATTATTCCAAAGGTATGAAGTAACTCTCCTCATTGCTATATGTTTAATTATGCAACACATATTCATGTTATCTTTATAATTAATCTTTGAAAGTTGACTAAGTCGCTGACAATTGCTGAAACTGTTCAAAGTCTGCAGAATTATAATTCACAATTGTTGGAACACCAGAAACAGCAACTGTGCAGTTGCTGCAATACCAGAAACAACAACTGACTAAAGCGGGTAAAACCTCATTTTGCAATGGCTGAAACATCCGAAACAACAATTGCCTAGCAGGAGCAGTAACCGTCTGAAGCTGCCAGAACTATACGTTGCAGATGCTAACATAGCATGATCAGCCACTGTCCAAAATTGGCAAAACACAGTCGCAGATGTTGGAACACCGGGAATAGCACGAGAACTTCAAGGGAACAATTGAGATTTACCAAATCGGCAACAATGGTGGAACATCCAAGGACAGTACGAGGATCTCAAAGAGACGGTTGAGGTTTACTAGCTTTGCAACAACAAAAGGATCCGATTAACAAAGGATGATAAAGTTACACACTGTTGTAACAGCATGCTGTAACAGGAATTGATTTCCTATTTTTGTACAAAAGGGTCAACTAAATGAGTAATGACAATCTATTGTAATAGATGTCTCCTCTATAAAGAGGAGACATCTACATTAGAAAGGAGAGAACAAGTTGTAACAGGGGTATTGTAGTGCAGAACAAGTCTGAATCCTTATTGTAATTTGACATTTTGGCAGATGAATAAAGCACTGTTCTGAGCATTTTAACTTAGCATCTGTGTCCTGGGGAATCTTGTGAGAGGGACAGGGCCCACCTTCTTCACAAGATTCACCCATTTCTTTTCTGTTGAGTGTGTGTGTGATTTCTGTGTATTGCTTTTGATATTTTTCCTTTGCTGATACTCTGTTTTCTTAATCAATTGGCGTTGTAAAAGAGTGTGTCACCGATGATTAGGATTTGCAGTGTGCATTGGCAAATTGGTCACAGGGGCAGGTGCTGAACATCCTTACCCTGAGGATAGGGTCCTGATCCTCTGTTACAAGACAACCATCATTTCTTTTTGTAGATTTGTTACCTTTAGTTAACTGTTTTCATTTCATTTCTGCAATAGATCATAACTGTTGTAACACAGAGTAAGGGTTTGATAGAAAGTAGATTTATTTATACTATAGCCTTTAATGCTTTTAGAATTAAGTGCATATAGTATGAGGTCACCTTTGAAACAAAAGGACTTTCCCGGGTTGACAATTTAATGTGGTACTCGACTGTTTAATTAATAAACAATTCGAGCAGCCAACATTTTGGCGCCGTTGCCGGGGAAGGCGACTGAAGATTTTAAAGGTATTAACATTTTTTTTTCTTTCTTCAGAAAGGCAGGATGCATGAGAGGACGCAGGAAGGTTAACCATTCAGGCGGCAAAGGCAAAGGAGGAGGAAGAAAAACTTTTATTGACGATATTATTTCAAAAGCTGAGACATCCCAGAGGTTAAGCTCTCGGAGGCCACAGACCCAACACTCTTCCCAGACAGATTTTCAGACAAAGGAAGTAGTGGGGCTAGAGAGGGTTCTAGAACCATCAGAATATACTGAGGAACCGGTGGAAGAAGACGAACGACCAGTAGAAGAACCAATAGAGGAAGTTAAGGTGGAGGAACCAGTGCAGGACATCGAAATCCCAACAGAAAATTCCGAAGACCGGGCAAGCGCATCAGGGAAACAACCAATGGAGGATAACAATGAAGGAATTTTCGGTGGAGGATGCAGAATAGAGGGAAGGGGAGAAAATTCTCTCTCCACCATGGAATTCCCCATTGGAGATCTCCCTAGAGGAGCAACTCCTATGAAGAATATCCCACTTTCAGCATTACCCAACTTCCATGGGTTATCCACAGAAGATCATGATGAATTTCTTTTTGAATTTGATATACTGTGTAGAAGTTATGACTATATTAATTCTGCTCAGAAATTAAAGTTGTTTCCAGCTACATTAAAAGGGAATGCATTAAGATGGTTCATGAGCCTGGGAGCTCATGTGATTACAACATGGGACCAGATGAAGGAGAAATTTTTGGCTAAATACCAAGATTATTGTCGAACAAGAGAAAGAAAGGAGGAATTATTCAAGATGACTCAGAAAGAGGACGAAAGTCTAGAAGACTTCGTGGAAAGGCTACAATATAACTTACAGCGATCTGATCATCCTGATATGAGTAAGGATATTCTCAAGTCAATACTGCTAAGAGGCGTACGAGATGATTGTTTAGATATGTTAAAATGCTTGGAAAAGGAGACATATCTAAGGAATCCTATGATGAGATTATCAATCTCTGTAAAAGATGTTCAAGAGGAGCAGCAAGCAAACCAAAGAGCAAAGACAATACATACTCAAGAGTCCAGAAATCAGCAAGTGGAGGAGCAACACGGGCCGAAATAGGTAACTTACTTGAAGAATTTAAAACTGAAATGTTAAGCTCTTTTGCTTCACAAATTGATACCTTGTAGGTTAAAAAGAAGCAAGCAGAAGCAGAAGCCGCTCTAGCTATTTTCTGCTCTAGATGCAGGAAAAAACACCCACTAAGGGAATGTCCCCTGGACAAGGTACCAATTTGCACTATCTGTGAAAAGGACCATGAGACCCAACAATGCCCTTCTCTGCCAGGAATAAAAGCAGCACTGCAGCCAACTGAAGAAGAAGCTGAAGCAGTGTACCTCCTCACACAGAGAAGGCAATGGCAACCAAGAGGACAAGGTATAAATTCTAACATGCCATTTAATCGTTGGAATAATCATCCTCCTTTTCAAGCAAATTACCCACCCTTTAATCAAATGCAGTACCCACCCTTTAATCAAATGAATTTCCCACCCATGCAGCAACCAAATCCTCCTTTTGTTAACCCTACAATGTGGAATCCTTGGGCTTTACAACAACCCTATCAATGGAACCCGAATTGGACAACTCCACAGATCCCATTTCCAAATCAATTACCTCAGTATCAACAATCTCTCTCCTTACCATCAAATGCCCCATCTAATAATCAGACAATAAGACCTCAGCTGCCTGTACAACCTAACCCCAACCCGAATAATAATAAAGCTCTGCAAGTAATTGATGTTCAAAACCAACTAGTTTCCCCTCTGCAATGCAATGACATTCATTTACGCTCAGGAAGAATACTTGAACCCATTATTGATGACATCACTTCTGATTCTGATAAAGAAGAAATCGGAAAAGAAAAGTCATCTAATGCTGAAACAGTTGGATCATCCTCTAATAATAATGCTGAAACAGTTGAAACATCCTCTAAAAATACTGCAAAAGCAGCAGAGCCACCATTCCCTGAACGATTGGCTCTTACCAAAACACTTGAGCCACCTGCTTTTAATTTGTTAGAAGAACTGCAGAATTTATATGTTAAAATTCCACTTTTACAAGAACTAAGAGATGTACCGATTTATGCTAGAACTGTTAGAGATATTTGTATTAAGAAACCTGGAAGAAAAGCTAAGGACCCCCTCACAGTGCATGTGATGGGTGATCTAGCTGCTCTAATGTCAGAAAAAAACCCTCCTGTAAAATATGGTGACCCTGGTCACCCTACAGTTACAGTTCAGGTTGGTAAAACCTTTGTTTCTAGAGTTCTGGTAGATCTCGGTGCTGCAATAAACATCATGACACTCGAAACATCACAGTTATTGCAGTTAAAAATTTTTATTAGGGAAACCCCAACCATTCTAGAGCTGGCTGACCGCTCCACAATCAAACCTGAAGGAGTCATTGAAGACCTGATAATTTCAGTCGAATCTTGGAACTACCTAGCTGATTTTGTAGTGTTACAGACCAAAAATAAGTTGGGGGGTCATCCATTGATTCTAAGGAGGTCTTGGCTGGCTACAACAGATGCCTTCATTAACTGTAGGTCAGGTTCAATGACAATTTCTAATGGATCTGAAACCAAGCAACTTACTCTGTACCCTCATGCCACACCTATGATTAACAATGATAATTCAGTATGGTTAGATTATGAGGATGATGAGACTCAACCCATTTTCACTGTCGGACAAGCCCTAACTTTTAAAGATTCAACCGAAGATGAAGTAATTAGTAGTTTTATTTCTGAACCTTCTTCGGTTAACTCTGAAATACATGATCACTTGACTTCAATCTTGGAATCTGAATCACAACAGAATCTTAAAACTGAAGACTTATCTCAAACATCAGCTGACACCCCCTCCAAAAGTATAGCAGTTGAAATCGAGCCTGGCAAAACATTAAATATAAACCCTAACTTAACAGATGCTGAAACACAACAGTTAATGAAGTTACTCCACGAAAATAAACAAGCATTTGCATGGGATTACACAGATATGAAGGGAATTTCTTCTGAATTATGTACTCACCGAATTTATATTAAAGAAGGATCCTGCCCAGTCTGCCAACCCCAACGACGAATGAATCCAAATTTAAGGGAAATTGTGAAAGAAGAACTTCAAAAACTGTTGAATGCAGGATTCATATATCCTATATCTGATAGTGAATGGGTTTCACCATTAGTGATAGTACCTAAGAAAAATGGAAAATGGAGAGTGTGTGTGGACTATAGAGCTCTGAATAAAGCTACTCAGAAAGATCATTTTCCCTTACCATTTATTGATCAGGTGCTAGATAATTTGGCAGGTAAGAGATTCTTTTCCTTTTTGGACGGGTTTAGTGGTTATAATCAGATCAAGATTGCACCCCAAGATCAAGACAAGACCACTTTTACTAGTCCATGGGGAACTTTTGCCTATAAAGTTCTTCCATTTGGACTATGTAATGCCCCAACAACATTTCAAAGGGCAGTGATAGGAATTTTTTCTGATATGCTTAATGATTCCTTAGAAATATTTATGGATGACTTTACTCCTTATGGTGTGACTTTTGAAGATGCCTTACAAAATCTTGAAAAAGTACTTAAACGTTGTATAGAAGCACATATTGCCTTAAGTACTGAAAAATGTCATATGATGATGAATCAAGGTATTATTTTGGGACACTTCATTTCATTCCTAGGAATTCAAGTTGATCCAGCTAAGGTACAAGTAATTCAGACTCTGCCTATCCCAAAAACACAAACTGATGTAAGAAGTTTTTTAGGACATGCTGGATATTATAGAAGATTTATCAAGGATTTTTCTAAAATAGCTTCTCCTTTGTTTGTGTTACTTATGAAAAATGCTGAGTTTAAGTGGACTGATGGTTGTCAAAAAGAATTTAATGAACTTAAACATCAATTATCTATAGCTCCTATTTTAAGAAGACCTGATTGGGCACTCCCCTTTCATATATCCTCTGATGCTTCGGACACTGCAATAGGAGCTGTCTTGGGTCAAGAAGAAAACAATCTTCCCTATGCTATCTATTTTATTAGTAAAAATATGACCCCTGCTGAACTTAATTATACAGTCACCAAAAAAGAATTCTTAGCAGCTATTTATGCTATTAACAAGTTTCGGCATTATATTACTGGTTACACTACTTTTGTGCATACTGATCACTCGGCCATTAAATATTTAATGAACAAATCAGTTACAAATGCTCGAGTTACTAGATGGTTATTATTATTACAAGAATTTGATATCACAATTGTAGATCAACCAGGTAAAGAAAATGTAGTTGCTGATTTCCTTTCTCGGTTAAAGACTGATGAAAATATTCCAGTAGATGATTCTTTTCCTTATGAATATTTATTTGCAGTATCTACTCACTCACCTTGGTATGCAGACATTGCCAACTACTTAGTTGCAGGAAAACTACCATCACACCTATCGCACAGAGAGAAAAGAAAGATCGTTCAGCAGAGTGCTAGGTACAGCTGGATAAGTGGGTGTCTCTTTCACACAGGACTCGATCAGGAAATTCGAAGATGCATCAGAGAAGATGAAGCTTATGATATATTGAAGGCTTGCCACGATGGCCCTTGTGGAGGGCATTTTGCAGATAAAAGAACAGCACACAAAGTTCTCAGAATGGGTTACTATTGGCCCTCACTTTTTAAGGATGCAAAGAAATATGTTAGGGCCTGTGATAGCTGTCAAAGAATGGGCCAACCTAATCACATGGATGAAATGCCACTTAATCCCCAGGTAATACTTGAACCTTTTGAAAGATGGGCGCTAGATTTTATAGGTCCCATCAATCCTCCATCCAATCAAAGAGTTTATATACTGGTTTGCACAGATTATATGACTAAGTGGGTAGAAGCTAAGGCACTGATCAAAGCTAATGAAGAATCTGTGTTAACTTTTCTATTTGAAGAAATCTTTATTAGGTTTGGTTTGCCTAGAGAACTAGTCACAGATGGAGGACCTCCTTTTAATTCTCATGGCTTCAAAGGTATGCTCCAGAAATATCACATTAAGCATAAGATGACTACACTTTATCACCCCCAGGCAAATGGGCAAGTGGAAAGTACAAATAAAGTCATAGAAGCCATTTTAACAAAGACAGTTAAGGAGAATAGAAGGGATTGGTTTCAAAGGTTGCCTGAAGCATTATGGGCTTACAAAACTACTTGGAGGAACACTACCGGTTTTTCACCTTATGAATTAGTCTATGGTAAAAAAGTTGTTTTTCCTGTGGAATTTGAGATCAAAACCTTAAGGACTACTTTAGTTGTTAACCTTGATTTGACTAATGCACAGACAGCCAGGTTGCAGCAGCTTCAGGAATTGGATGAAAAAAGTTTGGATGCCATCCATCAAACAACCATGATACAACAGCAAAGAACTAGGTGGCATGACAAAACTATTAAGCACAAGCGGTTCCAAAAAGGTAATTGGGCCTTACTGTATGTCTCCCGTTTTGAAAATTTTCAAGGGAAATTAAGGACAAGGTGTCTAGGACCTTATGAAGTAGATGCTGTTTTTCCAAATGGAACAGTCAGACTCCTAACTATTATAACTCAGGTTTTCCTTAAAGCTCCTTAAAGGATACGGCCGAGGTAACCACAAACCAATCTTTGGACTGCAGGTCCTAGCCTACCTGCAATCAGAGAGGGCTCTCTCTTTATAATTTAGCTTTGTTTTGGTTTGATTTTTAGGCTAGTTATGATTTTCTTGGGTTTTGTTTTGATTTTGGTGGGATGGAGGATTCTTTCAAACAGAGTTGGGATGCATAGTGTGAGAAGTTCAAACCATTGGGCATGGAGTCGTGGATTAGGCTTGCTGTTGCGTTTTCTTGGTCACAAGAGGAATACAGAGCAGGATAGCTACACATAAAACAATATCTAGCTAGAATAAAGATGGAACGAAGGTCAGTGAATGAAAGGCAACTAAGTAGCTCTCATTATGCTAACAGAGGGAAGGTGAATGAACATTTATATAGGAGCAATCAAGGATTCCTAAACAACATTCATATATGAAGGAACTAGTGTAAATATGAGCAAATCAGTATTCATATTCAGGACTAATTCAGAGGAAAACATAGATAAATCACAGAAATTGAGAACAGAATACAACTAAGTGAGCTCTGAACTATTCTTTCTTTCTGCTATTTAGATAGTGAAACAATGATGGCATAAAACATATAAACTGTAAACAGAGATAAGAAACACTTATTGGGCTATGTAGAAGCGTTAGGATTCCATAGTCACTCTTCAGTCATTAAAACACAACAGTCAGTTCATCTCCCAAACATTCTGGCGATCTTTGATTATAGAGACTCTCAGAAAATACAATGCAAGTCTAGAGGAAGTTATCGACCAACCAACCCTTTTTTCATAACAGAGGGTGGTTTAAATAGAAAAAATATCTACAAAACAACAGATCTGAGACAGACCTCATCAAATAAATGCCTTTAACCTAATTTGTACAGAAGTAAATGGCAGAAATATCTATCTAACAGCTGCGCTGGGGCAACTGGCATCTCAAAATATCTATTACAACAGATCTTAGGCAGATCTGAGAAAAATGAGTGCTTTAATCTATTTTATCTTGAAGTAAATGCTTAAAACATTTATCTAAGTGCTGCGCTGGGGCAACTGCCTTAAAAATGGATCAACATCTGTCCTTATGGCTCTGTGCTAGCTCTTTTAGCCATAAGTGTGCTTTAAATTCATTCATATGCACCTGCAAGTGGTTCTGCTGCCTTAAGTGGCCAAAATTGTGAGTTGGTGAGCCTTTATGGCTCAGAGCCGCTTGATTGACTTTGCTGGGAGGCTCTTTAATGATTTCCTACTTCGGGCTCAAAGTTTTCCATTGAAAACCTTCACTGATACACTTTGCCGCATCCTGATAAACTTTGGCACTGAATCTGGGCCTTTTCTCACCGCTGATACTCTTTAAACTGTCCCATCGCCCCCTTTCTGCCTATTTAAGGCGAAATAACTGCCGCAAAAGCTTCCGTGGCCTTTGGGTGCAATCGGCGCTTGGCTGATCAAAAATAGCATTAAACCTTGCAAAAAATGTCGCAAAAAGGAGGATTTGTATGCTGCTGACTGTATCGAGGCCGAAACTGGCTATCTGAAGCAAAACTGGGCCTTGGAGCGATCTCAGAAAGCTTAGGGATGCATGAATTCCCTTATCGGGAGCTGGGCGTGGGCATATATGTGAAAATATGAACAAATGTCGCCTTTTCTTTTACACAGAAAAAGACCAATTTCTATGTAAAATTCGTGAAAAACATAGGCGGGAGCGGCACTGTAGCGGAGATTAAATCCTGGCCGTTGGATCGCATGAAGGCAGATCCAACGGTTGGCGCTAAATCGGCAATCGGCGGATCCCAAAACATAAAACCTCCGAATAGCGATGAACCTGGCGGACCCGAAATGCTTATAGGCTCTTTCTTTATGGAGATCGGGTCCGGCCCATCGGAGCTTTCATATCGGCGGATTTGGTAAAAATGGGTAAGCGGACCCGATATACTATATGCTGCACTTCATAGCTTTTCGGCTCCGGGATATAGGAGCACACAGTGCGGACCCTTTCGGACCCGAAATCTTTAGACTCTGCTTTATTGTTATTTCGGCTCCGCCATATCGGAGCAGTCCCGCTTGGCTGTACAAAAGGTCTTTTCGGACCCGATATGCCTTTATGCCGCGCTTTATTACTTTTCGGCTCCACTGGTCGAAGCCATATAGGAGTGATGCGATTAAATATGGACCGTTGATCTCTGGGCCTGAATGGGCGGCTGAAATTAACTCGGCAATTCGCTATCGGCGGGTCATGGGGTTGCCACATAGAAATGCCGAAACCCATCGGACCCAATAAGTTATACAGGCCCTCTTTATTTTATTTCGGGTCCGACCCATCGGCGAAACCCAAATCGGTGGTTTTAACAGTGGAATGGGTCCGCGGACCCGAAAACCCTTAACACTGCATTTGATAACTCATCGGCTCCGCCAAATCGGAGCAGTATATGGGGCGATGCGAAGTGGGGGGCCGCGCGACAAGATCTGGGCCGTCAGATCTGGGGCCCGATCCAACGGTCCTGGATCCGTCGGCGGATCGGCAGTCGGAGGGACCGGGGGGCGGCACACATAGAATCGCCGAAATATGGTGGACCCGAAATCCTTTGCAAGCCCTTTATTATTTTTGAAATCGGGTCCGGCCCGGGCTTTCGGCAATGCAACATAGAGTTAACACATTATATCGCCCGACCTCCGACAGCGATATCGCGTCGGAGGGAGGGCACATGTCTTCGGAGGGTTTCCAAATATGCTTGTTATATGCCACTTCCCCCTCCCGATAGCGATATCGCATCGGAGGGGGACCAAATAGATCCTTTTCTCATCGGAGCATGCATTTTGTTAAAATGCAAAGGAAAAATGAATTCGGAGGGGTAGCCTTTGGTGTTTTGGATGGATTCTAAGGCATCGGAAGGGGTCCGATAGCCAAAAAAGGGAGGATTTTTTCATTTGTAGAAGGTTTTTAATGATTTTTGCATGGTTTTTGGCAACTTTCATGCCTTGGAAGGAGTCCAAAGGCATTTAGGAGGAATGTGATGTGTTTTGAGAGGGTTTAGTGGCCAAAGAGGGTTTCATGCCTTATAAAGGCAAACCAAGGCCAAAGGGATGATTTTTATACATATGAAGGTAAACTATGCAAAGGAATGAGTCCTTTTGCATTTGGAAGATGGTTAGAGGGGTCAATGAGGGTTCTTGCTGAGTTTCAGATAAACTTAGCAATTCCCGAGGATATATATGGTTATTTTTCAACCAAGGGGAAGGGATAAGTATACAGGGGAGTTATATACATAGTTTTAGTAGGGGAAGGGGAAATAGATAGGGAGTTACATAATAAAGTTAGTAGTTAATATGATAGTGATGAGAAAAAGCGCTAAGAATGATGTCTTAGGCTATCAATGGGGGAAAATGACTGATAGAAGAAGTGTGAACATTCCTTGAGTGAAGCAGATCTCCACCAAGGCAAATGATATGGAGAATGATGAATTTAAGAGGTTGTTACCGGGAAAAGTGTCTATTTAGAACTGCTCTATCCCACTAAAGTGTGATAGCTGCCTTAGAAACAAACAGAGAAAAACTACTTTTGTATTTCCTTTATGAACTATGGATAGAGAGGAATAGAAAGAACCAACCTGTGTCTTGCGCTAATCCTTTGATCCAATCCCTCTCTTCTTTGACAGCTTCTAGCTACCTGCTCCCTTACTTGCCCAGCTTCACCAAGTACCTGTAAGATCACAGAAGAAGAACACTATACAAAGACATTAATCTATATTCATAAACAACTTAGGATCAGATTTAAGTTAACCATACAAATGTAACAAGCATCAATGATACACAAGCATGGAGGAAAAACTCAAATAGTTTTTATTGATAAACAAGAAAAGATCCAGGAGGAGTTACAACCGATGGTTCCTGACCCAGCATCAACCTCCCAGCAAAGAAGCCCCTCTTCACCTCCAACAAAGCATAGATCACCCAATACTCTGATGTTTGTCTCAAAACCAACAACAATTCCTTACAATGTGCAAAATTCCAGCCTCCAACCTTTGGATCTCTAGGATGAGAGATCTATATATAGATATTTGCAGAGGTGTGAGTCAGCTCTGGGTTTTTGATTAGTGTCTTCTCTCTGATAGTTCTTGATGCCACTTGGAGATCTCATTGATCTCTTACTCATCCTTGGGCGATTTTGAGAGGCAAGTGTCCCAAAAGAAGTTTCTGGAAGATTCCATGATCATCCACCTCGCAAACTGTCTCCGCCACTTGTCTTTTCCCTTCCATCGCACCCTCAAGTGTATTTAGGTGCATTGCAACGCACTTCCCGTGTGTACAAGGTGCGATTCATCGCACCCTGGCCATGGAGCAAGTGCATTGATCCAGTTTTGACCAATTTTGAGTAGTTTTTCATGGAGAACTTCTGGGAGAAGCTGTAATCTGTCGAACAACACTTTTAAGGACTTAGGAGCCCTTGGTTTATGGACATTTCATGCTTGGTGTTATAAGGCACAAAAATGTCTATAACAGTTGCCCCCTAAAGTATGAGGCCGTTAACCTTTTGGTGTCGGGTGAAATGCTTTATTATGAGGATCTGAAGTTCTTTCAATGCTGGGAGGAGACCTGTAATAAGATACAATACAATACATTATCTTCGTACCGTTTTCATGATCTAGCTGAGGCGGGCATTCCCATGCTCAGCTTTATAAATTCATTTTCATGTACATAGGACAGACAATCGTCTGAGTGTAGACTGATGATTCTGATAGAGCCATCATCCTTTTGGTAGGATGATTATCTGTGCTGCAATGCTGTACATTTGATGTCTTTATTTCCCTGAATATATATCGCAGCCTGGATGGATGAAACTAGATCCGGGGTCTTCAATCTCGTCCGATCTTCACTCGAAGTACAAGTCGATCCATGTGAGAAATGTTCTGAAGTCGAACATGGAAAGACATCGCTTGATTACCAGTCAATGATGTAAACTGTTAACAAGCGCGAGAGGAATCACTGATAATGATAATGACCCTCAAGCTACTGCAGTACAATTCACGTGGTGTGAATAAAGGACTTGGCGTCGAACACCACGCAAAATCTTTCAGTCGAAGGCCATTGATGGAAACCTGTCGCCGGAAGTGAGAAACTTGCCATTAAGGCATGCAAGCTTCAAAGTACTGAATGGGGTGTCCCTAGATCAACTTCTTGGATAATGAGCTGATGTCGACAAGAAGTGATCCGTCATAGGAGGGCCTTAATGAATCCCACATCAATGACACGGAACGGAGCAAATGATTTTGATGGAGGTGAAAACGATCAGATGATATATGGTTCAGGGTGGCGGTCATGAAAGAATGGAGTATAATGTATGGTAGTGGGTGAGACACAGGTGGCTTCTCTGGATGACTTCTCTTGAACATGTCGGCGACACTGATGTGATGGATTGGTAGCATTAACCCCAAATGTGGATGGTATGGTGTGACCATGGGGATGTGACCAGTGAATGAAACAACCCAACCCGACTCGGACACGGAGTGGAAGTGTCATGTTCAAGAGCGACTTGCTACCAATAAAGATTCTTTGAGTTTTCTTCCCAATCTTTCCCCAGTCATTTCTGACCAGTACCTCTTTATTTTTGTCAAGCTTGAGGAGGATACATATGCTTGTTCTATAATTTGCCCTTCGGGCAAACCCATCGCTATGTTTTAACGAGCCTAGCGATAGTGAACCTCGTTCTCGTCTAAAGACAAGTTTGTCGCTATTAATCTTTTTAACGAGTTTAACGACAAAGATAACTCGGTCCTTTTCAATTTTAGAGAGTCTGAAAAGGTACGTAAAGGTAACTCCAAAATTCCTTTTTCATCATCTAATCCCTTAAGTCTGAAAAAGTATAAAACAATACAGAAGGGATGAATTTTCGATAGTTTTAACGAGCCGAACAAAACAAGCGCTCGATCTTTTTGTGCAATAATCCCTCAGGTCCAAAAAGATTAAAATCTAGATGAGGGATAGCACTTCCTGTCCCTTTAACGAGCTGGAAGGCCAAGGACTCGGAAATCTTTTCATATTTTACGAGTCAGTTGAAAAGAGCTTAAAGAAGACTCGTCTTTTGAGGAACGAGTGATAAAACGGGTAGCAGCTGATTCCAGGTAAGGTTTGGAATTTTCCAATCACGACAGTGTCACAAGGATGGCTAGTGAAATCACTCTTCGCAGCTGTTCCTCAAAATGGGTAAACAATCAAGTGGAGGTGAATGATCGTCCAATGAAAAAGTGGAGGTGACGGTGCAAACACGACCAAGGCTTTAATGGCTGAAGTACTACATTCACGGTGGTTATTTATTGGGGAATAGTTCATTTTTTAACGAGCTTAAATGCGGGTGGAAACATTTGCTCATGTCTTATGTTCATTTTTTAACGAGCTTGAACTATGTGCTAAAACTGCTCGATGCGGGTTTATTTTTTAACGAGCTTGAACTTTGCAGTAACACTGCTCGTGGCGGGTTTATTTTTTTTAATGAGCTTGAACCCTGCAGTAACACTGCTCGTGATAAGTTTGCATGCCCCCAGCATAATAATGCAAATCGAGGTGCATGCCCCCCAAGCATCATTGCATTCAACTCGTTGGTTGGAATGAAGGTTTACCTTGGAGAACTTCGAAAGACTCGACTTTGATTTTACGAGATCGTAATCAAAGACTCGATTTGGAAAGGGAGTCGTTTCATTTTTTAACGAGGTCGACACGAGATAAGAACCGTCCTCGGCATCCACCGTATTTACAGTATTTGATAGAAAATAAAAAACTGAAGGATGATTAAGGTTGCTGGAATAATCTTCGTGGTAATCCGGAAGATGGGAGTGATGGTGGTAATCTTCCCATGGTGCCTCTTCTTTCATCATTGATTGAATGATTCCTTCGTTTTTAGAATGTACATGTGACCAAGGATTTGAAGAGGTGCCATATTCCTTAGACCTATCTATCCAAACACTCGATGAGCGTTGATTTGTGGTTGCCCCCTAGGCCAAGAAAATTGATTGCTACAATATTTGTAAAATGGCGATGATCCATGCTGACAAAATGTTCAGGAATCTTCCGAATCCATTAGATAAGATTTCATATTGTAGGTTTCCACTGTGGCCACTTCCGCCAAATTACTCGGAGGCGGTAGGGCAAAAGTACCCATTAAGGCAGGGTCTTTTAGGAGGCCTACTCCAATATTTTGAAGCGAATGGTTGCTTCCATGGATCATTGGAATGCTTCCCGTAACTTGTGCACTGTTGGGGAGAAATGTTTGTTGGTCGACGATTGTAATTCCTCCTTGGAAGGGAAATGCAATCTTCCTGAAGTAGGTCGACACAACTGCGGCCATGGCATATATCCAGGGCCTTCCTAGTAGGATGTTGTAATCGAGGTTTCCGTCGATTACTTCAACATCAATTTCTACTGTTTTGCCCCCTAGTTCAACTTTCAAGTTACTTAAAATCCCGTATGGAGTGTATGATCGTCCATCAAATGCTTTTAACATTGTTGAAGATCGCGACAAGGGTGGTGAGCCTAAATTTTTCCAGCAACTCATCGACATAATACATGTGGATGCCCCCTCATCAATAATTGTTCGATGAACAGTTTTGTTAAGGGCTTTCACTTGAATAAGGAAAGCTAGTTGAGCTGGTAATTGAGGGTCATATCCTTTATGATCAAAGGCCACAAGATTGGAATCCATTGGGCCAATCCCACCTATTGCTGATAATAAAGCTTGCTTTTGGGAGGGGCAATTTTGTGGTACCTCAAGTGTCGACATAGTGGACGGCGATTGGGCCAGGTCCTCTACTATATTATAATTCTGTGCTACTTTTGCATGAGTATTAAATGTCGATTTGTGTACTACTCCCTTTGGCGACTTTATCATTGGTTCAGGAATGATGGGTGGCACAACTTCAGTCAAAGTTGTTGTCGAACTACCAGGTTGTTCATTAGCCTTGTTATTCGACAGCTGTGGATTCCCGTAATCTTTATTCCTTGTCAAAGCATCATTTTGCTGCTCTGAGATAGACAACATAAGAACTTGGGATCGAGAAGCATTTTGATTAGCAACCAGTTTGGTTCCCGGGTTTGGAAACGGATCAGTCAATACTGCTGAGGTTTTTGAACTATTAAAGAGTTTCTTAACTTCAGCTTTATGTGGACAATCTCTCATCCAATGATCCTCATCGCATATATGACACCCCGCAGGGGGTTTCCTTTGCCCAGAAGGGTTTGTAGAAGGTTTTTCAGGAGATGACTCATCCTGCTTCTTTTTTCTCCCTTTCTTTTTCTTCTTGCCCCCTGGTTGCTTCAGTTGTTTGCCCTTGTCGGTCGACATGGCATTTACTTCCGAGGCAAGAAGTTCCTCATTTGCATTTTGACTGGAAATCTTACGGGCCTTTTTAGATGTAGCCTTTGTCGATTTCGTGTCTGTTGCGCCAATCATGCCATCGCTGGCATGAGAGTCATTGTTTGATTTAGGAGGAGGAGGGACTGAGAATTCCGGTCTAGGAGCGTCAGGTATTTTGTCATAGAGTGTGCCGGACTGAGTGTAAATCAAGTCCAAATATTGCGCATGAGCAATAACTTGCTCTTCGGTGACGACTCCCCCTTTTGCCACATCTTCTGTAATGGAAGGTAACAAAGACTTAATAAACCATTCAGCTAAAAGCTGATCAGGAACATACGTTTTTACCATTCTACGACGACGTCGCCACTCATGAATATGATCAGATATGTGAGTGGCCATTGTTTGTTTGAAATTGGTAAGAAGTTCTGTTCCCGTTTCGTACCTTATCGGTAACTGAAAATGGGTTAAAAAGGTTGTGGCTAGGGTACTGAAGTTGTCAAACGAAGCTCTGGGCAATTCGATATACCATTTTTCTGCCGGACCAGTTAACGTCCTCTGAAAAAGGCGAAGCCTAATCAAATCATCATTTAGGGTGTTTGATGAACACCACAGATGAAATGTCATCACATGATTCGACGGGTCTTCACTCGGATTTCCATTAAATTTAGGAATATCTGACGGAAGTTTATGCGGAATCGCTGGCCACCAAGGGGCATAAGCAATTGGATCATTCGTCAGCCGGTTTAGATCTGGTAATTCTAGAGTTGCTACAAAGGGCAATTGTTGATTCAGGTTAGGCGAAGCATACCCAGGATAAGATGGAATCGCCTGAGTAGTGGGTCTTTGCATACCAGCATAATGTATTTGATGCTGGCAACTTTGACAAGGTTGATGGGCATAACCATTATAGTATGGTTGTTGATAACCGCTTTGGAAATGCAGTTGCCCATTACTTACAAAGACTTGTTGCTCAGGTCCTTGATATGATTGTTGGAATTGCGGTTGTTGAGATTGAACCAGTCCTGGTTGTTGGACCATTTGCTGTTGTCCAATACTGGATGATTGACCAAGATGAGGAGTCATAGTACTTGTTTGAGCCTGAGTCGCTCCAGATAAGGAGGCACTAACCTGAGTTTGTGATTGAGTCGTCGAGACAAGAGGTTGTTGTATTGCAACCTGAGAAACTTGGGGTTGACATACAACAGGTAGCGCTTGTACTTGCGACGCAGTCACCGTAGCAGGTATAGTGGGAATATTCGACACAGGATGGACTGGTTGCATTGAATATACAACCCTTGGTTGCTGAGGCAGTATTGGTACCCAACCGCTGGATGTAATTCCAGTTTGACCTGAAGTTTGTTGTAAACTCGCATATGGTTGTTCTCTGGGAGGGAACAATGAAAAAGCATACTGCCCTCCATATGGTGGAAATCTAGTACTTAAAGGGTATATTGGCCTTTGAAGACACATTGGATCAATTTGTTGAGTTTCAACATAAGAAATACCAGATGATAATCCGGATGAAGAAATAGGAACTGACCATGTCGTCGAAACAGTCCCTGATTGGACTCTGGCTTGTTGTTGATAACTTGCCGGGACAGATGGTATACCATTGAACATCGTTGGAGTAGCAGTAGGAGGCTGTGCCACTGCTGTATCGGACGACACAGTCCTGGATGTCGACGGTTGTTCAGACATATCTAGTCTATCCAAAATATTTTCTAGCGATTCTACAAGAACTTGCGATGAAGGGAGACTAACTTTGAAGACCAACGAGGGAAAGGTGATGATTATTCCGTTTAAAATAAATTTTAGACGCTTTGACACAACTTGTTTTTTCAATTTTTAAGAGTCGAGAAAAAACAAAAGATGACTCTAGTCTCCTTCGATTTTTAATGAGCCTGAAGTGACAAGTGCTCAGATGGACCTTTTCCGTTAAGGAGTCTGAAAAGGAACGAAAGGGACTACTCTGGAGATCTAGGTAGAGGGAGTACCAAACCAATTGCAAAACTGCAAAATACTTTTTACGGTACGGCAGTCAATCTTCCCGAATGCTGTGTTCAGTGCATTGCGATCGATAGGGCGGCAGACACGACTTCCTAAGGATAAAGGATTTAAGCCTATAGGGGTCTCCCAAAATATACTCGACGGTACGTGGGAGCACAAGTCCGTACTGGCACTTATCGTCTCAAAGTGGAGGAATCACCCAACCATCAGTGAGGACAACAGTTACCAGGCTTTACGATGCCGGAATACGTCTCTAGCCTAGACCTCTAAATGTTGTGCGTTAAGTTCCAAAGCGTTGTTAGATTCATTGAATTTATTTTAAGTTGATCTTGCTTATGAAGTTTTCCTTTTGGGTTCACCACGAGATGTAGATGCAATTCCTAAAATGAAATCTAAAGATGATAAACAAACTTTTATCTCTTTTGTGCAATGAAAATCCTAGCTACTAGAGGAAAAGAAAGACACAATCTTTTCACAAAGAGCAAAGAGCACACTGTAAATGCACTTTCCTAAATCAAGCCAAACGGACTGTCTACATGCAAATGCACATGCATGTATTTGTTTTCGACTTTCTTAGTATTGATGCTAAAAAGAAAGTTGATGTACAAATCTGAATTTGCTTTCAAGCGACAAACACAAACAAGCTTCTTTTCGAAATCAAAAGATAGAGACGATTACAACACTTTACGATTTTGAAATGAATACTCGTTTTTGACACTAGAAAATCACAAATTCAGACCAAAGGCAATAGTAACAGTATAATCGACCATCAACAGCAATCAAACTTTCTCCTATGATCGAAATCGACACTTGCGATAGATCCAAATCAAAGGATGACAGTACGACTATTCTACTTTTGCAATGGAAAACTGTAAACGACTCAACAAACACACAAAAACATCTACAGTTCTTTTGTACAAAGGAGGCAGAATAACAACAAGGAAAAGGGGTTTTAAACAGACATATACTGATCACAGGCAGCAAAATTCAGAGATAGAACTGGAGAGAATGAAGCACAAGAACCTCAACTGCACAGGGCTAGTCTGATCAGCGCACCTGTAACACAGAGAAACTGCATTGCAGCGCAGGTTGCCCTTTCGGGAAGTGCGCTGAAATTCAGGATCTCTTAACAGTACCTGTGCTAGGGCAGAAACGAGAATCTGTCCGGGTTCTGGGTCACAGTTTGTAGTTCAGTCTTTGGTTTTTGGCCGAGTAAAAGCAATCAGTAATGCACAATCAGGGGTAGATCTAAGGAGGGTCTAAGAGCTATCACAAGGGCAATCAGATAGTTTGTGAATCAGCTGTTCAAATCATAAACAGATCCAGTGAATGGATTGAAGCAGCAGATGTCTACTTTGCGTTTGTTATGGCAAATGCAGTTCGAATGCTACTTATAAGTTTATGAAACAAACAACAAAGAGATACACAAGCAAACTAATTAGACATTCTCCCCAGCGGAGTCGCCATTTTGTTACCGGGAAAAGTGTCTATTTAGAACTGCTCTATCCCACTAAGGTGTGACAGTTGCCTTATAAACAAACAGAGAAAAACTACTTCTGTATTTCCTTTATGAACTATGGATAGAGAGGAATAGAAAGAACCAACCTATGTCTTGCGCTAATCCTTTGATCCAATCCCTCTCTTCTTTGACATCTTCTAGCTACCTGCTCCCTTACTTGCCCAGCTTCACCAAGTACCTGTAAGATCATAGAAGAAGAACACTATACAAAGACATTAATCTATATTCATAAACAACTTAGGATCAGATTTAAGTTAACCATACAAATGTAACAAGCATCAATGATACACAAGCATGGAGGAAAAACTCAAATAGTTTTTATTGATAAACAAGAAAAGATCCAGGAGGAGTTACAACTGATGGTTCCTGACCCAGCATCAAACTCCCAGCAAAGAAGCCCCTCTTCACCTCCAACAAAGCATAGATCACCCAATACTCTGATGTTTGTCTCAAAACCAACAACAATTCCTTACAATGTGCAAAATTCCAGCCTCCAACCTCTGGATCTCTGGGATGAGAGATCTATATATAGATATTTGCAGAGGTGTGAGTCAGCTCTGGGTTTTTGATTAGTGTCTTCTCTCTGATAGTTCTTGATGCCACTTGGAGATCTCATTGATCTCTTACTCATCCTTGGGCGATTTTGAGAGGCAAGTGTCCCAGGAGAAGTTTTTGGAAGATTCCATGATCATCCACCTCGCAAACTGTCTCCGCCACTTGTCTTTTCCCATCCATCGCACCCTCACAGTGTATTTAGGTGCATTGCAACGCACTTCCCGTGTGTACAAGGTGCGATGCATCGCACCCTGGCCATGGAGCAAGTGCATTGATCCAATTTTGAGTAGTTTTTCATGGAGAACTTTTGGGAGAAGCTGTAATCTGTTGACCTTGTTCCTTTAGGGGTTAGAACAACACTTTTAAGGACTTAGGAGCCCTTGGTTTATGGACATTTCATGCTTGGTGTTGTAAGGCACAAAAATGTCTATAACAGAGGTATCAAGCAGATCTTGACCTCTTTTAGGGGAAGTTAATGAGTGATTTGGGGAAAGAGGAAGAAGGGGAAGTTAGACATGCCTCGCTTGAAGTCCTCCAACTGAACAACTGCCTTCAACTTGTGATATGATAGATATAACACTTGACAATATGAAATGGATCACAAACCATGATTCTGCAACCACAAAGCTACCTACCCGACCTACTCACCTAGCATTTTCTCTTCCTTTTGGTTTGGGTGCACTTGAACTAGCATACCCAACTTTTCATTCTTTTCTTCTTGCTGTCCTCCTATCTACAACTACACTTATTGCAGCCAAGGGCTCAGATTAAACTGTTGAGCACCCTTGTTTCTCTACCTATCTACAAATCTGCCAAGATTAAGCTGTTTGGACAGATATTTATTCTCTATATTCTACAACAAGAAATTGAAACCTAGGGAGGCCAAGATTAAGCTGTTTGGCCTACCCTTAACTGAAAACTGATCAAAATGGATTACTTATCAAAACTGGAACAAAGCAGTAGCATTAAAACTGGCACACCTTCATGGATACTTCTCTGGTCATCTGTAGCAAATATGGAGCATTGCAGCATGCATAGTACGACATATTTGGCATGTAAAAATGTCGATCATGAAAGATGATTAACCTGCTGCAGCAGGAGGCTAACAGTGGCTCCACTTGGGGATGGCTTTTCCTTGTGACAAGCCAAGAACAGCAGGTCAGAATGCCTTGATCCTCTGTAGTTGCTGTTAATTGAAAATTTCTTCTGTGCTAACTGTTGAATGACTAGAAGTTTAACTTCTGAATGCAGCACTCCTCCTTAACTGAAATACTGTGAAAAATAAAGCATCGCCTGCTTTCTTCTACGTGCTTGATATTGCATACACCTTTGCTTGAGCATTGCCTTGTGAAATAAACACAAAAAAAGGAATAAAACTAGAGCTCTTCTTTTCTTGTCTTTGAAAGGGTGCTGAAGTAAACTGAAAATCCTCCTTTCTTTTTGATACTGTTGACTTGAAGACTACAAGCTGCAAACAGCTTCTCTTTAACATAAATCACTGTGATATGACAGCGCTGCTCTTGCTGTTTTGCTGAGATTACTGCAGAGACAGAGATTAAAAATAGAGGACTTGCATTGGCTGTGTCTTCACAAACTTTGTTGCTGCTCCTCTAACAATCGGACTGTTTATACAAAATAAAAACAAAAGTGCTGATATATACAAATATCAATGTACAAAGAGATATTTACAAAGCTGCGTTATGTTCAACAAAAGGGATCATGATAATGCTTCAGCATACGGCCATTTACAGGGCCTTCTTCAGCAGTGCTGCCCTCTACAGATTTGAGGAAATATGTGTTATTTCCCTGAACAACAGAAATAACAAATGGCCCTCTCCAAAGGAAATCGAATTTTGCATGTTTTCCCTTGTCTTCTCTTCGTGAGTCCCACCTTAGAACTTTGTTGCCAACACAGAAATTCTCAGCCTTAGTCCTCTTATCAAACATCCTTTTGAGCTTTTCTTGTAACATTTGAGCTCTGTCATACACCTGTTCTCTGGTTTGCTGAAGGTGAATGGTCTGATTGATCCTGCGTTGAATATCATTTGGTTCAGCTTGAACCTCCTGCAACAGCCTCATAATGGAAATGCCCAAAGAAGATGGGAATCTGGCTTCCATACCATAAACAAGCTCATAAAGGCTCATCCCAATTGATTTTTTTGTCGAAAGCCTGTCTGCCCAAAGGGAATTAGTGAGCTTTTTATGCCAGTTCTTATTGCTTTCTTCCAAGGTCTTCTTAATGATACTGATCAGGCTCTTATTAGATGACTCGGCTAAGCTATTACCTTGAAGGTAATAGGCTGTGGAATATCCTAAAGTGATATGGAATTTATGGCAAAAATTGATCATCCTTTTGGATTTGAAAGCAGCGGCGTTGTCAGTGATGATCTTCTCAGGGCATCCAAATCTAGACAGGATATTGCACTCAAGGAATTGGATAATGGTGGTGTCATTGGCCTGCCTGCATGGAATGGCTTCAATCCACTTGGTGAAATAGTCGGTGGCAGTTAGAATCCACTTATGCTGGCCTGAGGAAGAGGGATGGATTTCTCCAATGAAGTCAAGACCCCATGGTTGAAAAGGCTTTTCGGTTGAGATGGGTTTCAGAGGCAAGGGGAGCAACTTCCTTTTGCCCTCAAAGATTTGGCATTTGTGACATGAGATAGCAAACTTCTTTACATCTGCAAACAAAGAGGGCCAATAGAAACCAGCCCTTAAAATTTTATCAGCAGTGGACTTCCAATATAGATGTCCTCCACAGTCCCCTGCATGGAATTCTTTCATGACATTATTAGTTTCATTCATGGTCAGACAATTAAGCAATATGCCTTCATGATTCTTCCAAAATAAAGCACCATCTAAGACACAAAATTTCAAAGCCTTCATTCTTAAAAATCTCTTCTTGGTCCTGGACAATCTTGGGGGAGCAAACAAGTTTAACAATACAAAGCATATATCAACATACCATGGGGATTGCAGAAAGGTGTTACTGATCTGTGGAGTCGCCAGCTCCTGTTCATTGTCCAGTTGGTTGATGTCTAAGGCTTGAAAGTTTGTTTCGGACATCAGTTTGGCTAAACCTTGTCCCTTTATTAGCTTGGTTGGTTTTATTTCTATGTCATACTCAAGAATGTTAGCAATCCACTTGCCTCTTTTGCCTTCTAATCCTTCTTGGGTTAATATGTCTTTTACAACAGCATTTGGGACATAGGCAATCACGTTTGAATATAAAATGTAAATTCTGAAGTCTTTGATTGCTTTAACAAGGGCATAGGCCTGCTTCTCCATGATTTGGTACTTCAGGGGTGCATCTCTTAAGGTTCGGCTGAAAAAAGCAATTGGCTTTTCGTTTCCTTGGTCATCCTTTTGCAATAGGACAACAGCTATGGTATTATCAGATGCAAATGAAAATATGATAAAGTCCCTATCAAATTGAGGACTTGTGAGGACTGGGGCTTGAGTTAGGGCAACTTTGATACTCTCAAATGCTTTCTTGGTTTCAAGAGACCATTTTACCTTGGCATCCTTCTTTAACATGTTGCTCAACAGTCTTATCAGCTAGGCTAGATTTGGGATAAATCTCCCTAGGAAGTTGATCTTTCCTAGGAATGCTTGCAGCTCTTTTATGTTTCTTGGATATGGGATTTGGAGAATGGTCTGGATCCTTTCCGGATCAGTTCTAATCCTGTCTTTTGAAATGATATGTCCAAGTAATTTGCCTTCTTCAAGGCCAAATAAAGACTTCTTGGGGTTCAAGGAAATGCCATATTTCCTACATGTTAGGAACACTTGTCTCAAATGTCTTAGGTGGTCTTGATCAAATTTGGAGAAAGGGGTAAGATCATCAAGATAGACAACCAAGAAATCATGGATTTCCTTGGCAAATGCAATGTCCATGGCCCTTTGAAAGGTGGCACCTGCGTTCTTTAGGCCGAAAGGCATTTTCACATATTTAAATGTTCCCCACGGTGTTGTAAAGGCTGTCTTGTCTTGATCATCTGGGTGAACTAGTATTTGATTAAAACCTGAAAAGCCATCTAGCAAAGAGATTCTAGATGACCCCACTACTCTTTGTAGGATGTGGTCCATTTTGGGCAATGGGTAGTGGTCTTTAAGGGAGACTTGGTTTAAGTTTCTCAAATCTACACAAAGCCTAATCTCACCTGTTTTCTTTCTTGTGGGAACAAGATTGGATACCCATTCAGAAAATCTAATGGGTGCTATGATACCTACTTCAAACATTCTTTGCACTTCTGTCTCAATCAAAGGGAGAAGCACAGGATTGATTCTCCTCAGTTTCTGTTTGAACGGCTTTTGATTTGGCTTTAAGGGAATGGTATGTTGAATAATGAGGTGTCATAGGACTTCAAGTCCTCATAATTCCAAGCAAATACATCTTGGAATTCTTTGAACAAATCAACATATTTGGGCTTTTGATCGGGCGGTAAAGATTGAGATAGTTTGATCATTTTGGGCTTCTCTGCTGTTCCAATGTTGTATTCTTCTATGGCAGTGTTTATAGGCTGCATTTTTGGCTTTTTGGGCACATCATTTGCATCAAACATGTCTTCTAGTGGAGTGAGGCCAACCAGGAGAAAATTGTCCTTTAGATCAATGATTTCGGCCTCTGTTTTGGCTATTTCCTCCAAATGCATCTGTTTAAGCTCTTCTATGTTTTCTTCATCAAAGATGGTTGGCTGTAGCAATTTTCTAGCTGTTTCAGCTGTTACAGTTTGCTGGATTTGGTTTATTGCTTGCAGTGGATCATCCATAGCATCCATATCAATGTTTAGGCCTGAAAACTCATGCTGTAAGGTAAGAAAATTGTTGATTTGAGCATCATCCTCAAACACTTGCCAATCTTTAACATTGTTAGGGACAATAGGCCTGTGCTTTATCTCAGCAGTAAAGTGGTGATTGGACTCAAAAGGAAGTTGCAAGTGCTAGCAAAAGTAGCTAGGCTGTGAGCATGCATGTTATTGTTTCTAGAAATCTTAGCAAGTTTGGATTCAGTGAAGGTATCACGTATTGCAGTGGCAGCAATCCTATAAGCTCTTAGCCTTCTATCATTGGTAACAAAGTTGCCCTTCATTTGTTGTATGATTAAATCGGAGTCACCTAGAATGGACACCTTTGCAGCTCCTAGAGCTTTGAGCAGTTTAAGGCCTAAAAGGAGAGCTTCATACTCTGCCATGTTGTTGGTACATCTAAAGTTAAGTCTGTAAGCATGACCCTCTGCATGGCTATTATGTGTATTGTGAATCCATATTTCTGCCCCTGCTCCTAGCTTATTAACAGAGCCATCAAACTCTAAATACCATGTGATTTCTTGCTTGTGGTTAATATTAAGAGTTTCAGTCATTTTAGGATTGGGCAGACCTAGGTTTTGTGCTTCACGTGGTTCTTCCTGTATGCTGGTTGCACTGATTGTTTTGACAGTTTCCTGCGTATGGGCAACCGATTCTTGATTGATGCATGTTTCTTGTTCTAAAGGCAAAGGCCTCTCATTAGTTGGAGGACTTGTTTCATCATTAAACAAAATAAAAGAATCCATATCAGAATGGATTGAATAGATAGGGAAATTCTGGGGCTTTTCCTCACTACTTACCACATACTTCATCAGTGTTTCTCTATACAGTCTCTTTGGTTGCCCAAAGACTGAAATAGTGGCATAGGAGAGGTCTAATTGGAGAGATCCTTGGAGTTTTGACCCCCAAGATCTTGACAACAGCATGCCATACTTTGGTGGAATGTCAGCAACCACCACATCCATGAGGATTGTCTTGTTTGGGTATTGGACTAAGGAGACACACAAGTCTTTGATGAGGCCTAAACATTTGACCTGACTTGAGTCAAAGGAGAATAGATCTTTGTAGGGTCTTGTTACATCAAGGTTTAGCTTCTCCATTACAGCTTTGGGCATAAGGTTGTGTGAGGCACCTGAGTCAAACATTGCATTATGTAAAACTTTATCATGTATGTGCAAACTGACATAAAAGGGTAGAACAGCTCCATGTGCTGATTTTCCATCAACTTCTGGACCAAAAAGCAACTCAGGTGTATCATCTAAAACATTCACATCATCCCTATTCTCTGGCATTTGCTGTGATCTTTGGATTTGTTGCCTATACACATCATGCTTTGCAAGTTCAGATAAGGGGATGGAAATCTTAAGTTTGCTTATTTCTGCTTCTAAGTTGAATGGTTTCTCCAATGGAGTCCTTGTGTTGGCAATAGCAGATTTCCCCTTTTCAAGTGTATTTTCTACGTTTTCCTCTTGATTATTAGTGTTATGGTGAGTGATACCTTGTGGTATTTCTATTTTGGGAAGGCTTTTAGGAGTGCTATTTACATTTTCCTTTGAGGACGAAGGTAG
Source organism: Pinus tabuliformis (assembly GCA_031772625.1). Classification (NCBI taxonomy): domain Eukaryota; kingdom Viridiplantae; phylum Streptophyta; class Pinopsida; order Pinales; family Pinaceae; genus Pinus; species Pinus tabuliformis. The sequence goes on from CM062815.1 coordinate 1,029,903,810, forward strand.
CAGAGGCTGATCATTAGAGGGCTGCATGTCTGGTGTGTCTGTTATATCCTCTATTGTGACTTCTTTCGAATCTGGGATTGTTTGTTTGGTCAGTTCTATGGAAGCAGCTCTGTCCTTAATCTTCTTGGGCTGCTTTGATTCCTTCTATTTGATGGGCTCGGTTACATCAATTGTTCTAGTTCTCTGTTTATATTGTTTGTGCACTTCATAAACAGCTGAATCATAACCTTGTTTGAAGTCAAAAGACTCACCTGACTGGGTCTAAAATTGATTAAAGTCATGCTCATCTTGGTCTTGTTGAGTTAGGAAAATTTGTTGCTCACCCTTCAAATCCACCAACTTCATGTGAGTGTCCTCTATGGCATCACTAGATGTGGATGCTTCTATATAATTTTCTTGGAAAGGAGGCCTTATATCACGGTCTGGGCTAGATCTACCAACGTTTGAGTTCTGAGTTTTCCTGAAATTTGGGTTCCTTATGGTATTGGGTTGTTGCCCTTCCCATGATGATTTCCTCTCAACACTCTCTACTCTGTCTCCCAGCCTGTGCATGCCATTGATAATAGCATCTAGCTTTTGGTCTAAGGCTGAGGGCTCTTCCTTGAAGGTGGTTCTTCTCTCAGTTCTAGCTCTGTTTCTTTTGGCAATTAAATTTGCCTCCACAGTGACAACCACATTTTGCATGTCCGCAAGGCTGTTAGGGGCTCTTTCTTTTAATTGGTAGGCCATATCTGGGTCGAATCCATCAGGGAATTTATATAAGGCAAGGTCAGGTGGGGGCCTTAAGTTTTGTGGGATAGCATTATAAACGCTATTGAACCTTGCACAATAGTCCAAGACTGTTTCTTGTGGACCTCTTTTGATTGTATCGTATTCAGCTAGTATGTGCAAGGGATCTTTCTTTTTCTCCCATCTGTTGATAAATGACTGGTATAAGGCTTCTGGGTCTGCTATGGAATTGGCTGGGAGTGCTCTAAACCAAGTCCTGACATCGCCTGTCAAACTTTGGACAAAAATCTTCATTCTCACACCATCATCGTCAATCTCATAGCTTTCAAAGTAATCCTGCATTTTCTTTGTATGCTGAAGGGCTGTGCAAGCACTTGTGCCATCAAAATAAGTTATTTTGGTCTGGTAATCCTGAGGCATAGCCCCAGGATTAGCAGGCAGTTGTAAGGGTGCATATCTATTAGCCATATTAACAGGTATAAGCGGAACAACAGGGATAAATGGAACGACTGGAACAACGGCAATAATAGTGGTAATGGGAGTATGAAGGAGTGCTTTGAGAGGTGGATGAAGAACAAGGGGAACTAGGGGTTGAACGAAATAAAACTTTGACAGGGGTTGGAACACAGTGTGGGTGAACTGCTTCAGGACTATTATCAGCAAAATCCTCTCTTCGCTCTAGCTTCCTGAGGTTCCTTGGGATTATATTGGGATTTTCAAAAGCTGCTGGGGGATTTGGGTCTGGATTTGACCTTGTATAACGTGAATTCTTTTTGGGAGCCAGCTTCTAGCTTGTTTTTTGGGGATTTTTCTAAGAATATAAGGGTTAGAAAGAAACTTTTGAAGGTCTGGTTCCTTCCCAGTGGAGCTTTCCACCTTGATTTGTGAAATTATCTGAGGATGTTCCCCAGTGGAGTCGCCATTATGTTATCACTCAGGTTGTCCTTAAAGCTCCTTAAAGGATACGGCCGAGGTAACCACAAACCAATCTTTGGACTGCAGGTCCTAGCCTACCTGCAATCAGAGAGGGCTCTCTCTTTATAATTTAGCTTTGTTTTGGGTTGATTTTTAGGCTAGTTATGATTTTCTTGGGTTTTGTTTTGATTTTGGTGGGATGGAGGATTCTTTCAAACAGAGTTGGGATGCATAGTGTGAGAAGTTCAAACCATTGGGCATGGAGTCATGGATTAGGCTTGCTGTTGCGTTTTCTTGGTCACAAGAGGAATACAGAGCAGGATAGCTACACATAAAACAATATCTAGCTAGAATAAAGATGGAACGAAGGTCAGTGAATGAAAGGCAACTAAGTAGCTCTCATTATGCTAACAGAGGGAAGGTGAATGAACATTTATATAGGAGCAATCAAGGATTCCTAAACAACATTCATATATGAAGGAACTAGTGTAAATATGAGCAAATCAGTATTCATATTCAGGACTAATTCAGAGGAAAACATAGATAAATCACAGAAATTGAGAACATAATACAACTAAGTGAGCTCTGAACTATTCTTTCTTTCTGCTATTTAGATAGTGAAACAATGATGGCATAAAACATATAAACTGTAAACAGAGATAAGAAACACTTATTGGGCTATGTAGAAGCGTTAGGATTCCATAGTCACTCTTCAGTCATTAAAACACAACAGTCAGTTCATCTCCCAAACATTCCGGCGATCTTTGATTATAGAGACTCTCAGAAAATACAATGCAATTCTAGAGGAAGTTATCGACCAACCAACCCTTTTTTCATAACAGAGGGTGGTTTAAATAGAAAAAATATCTACAAAACAACAGATCTGAGACAGACCTCATCAAATAAATTCCTTTAACCTAATTTGTACAGAAGTAAATGGCAGAAATATCTATCTAACAGCTGCGCTGGGGAAACTGGCATCTCAAAATATCTATTACAGCAGATCTTAGGCAGATCTGAGAAAAATGAGTGCTTTAATCTATTTTATCTTGAAGTAAATGCTTAAAACATTTATCTAAGTGCTGTGCTGGGGCAACTGCCTTAAAAATGGATCAACATCTGTCCTTATGGCTCTGTGCTGGCTCTTTTAGCCATAAGTGTGCTTTAAATTCATTCATCTGTGCCTGCAAGTGGTTCTGCTGCCTTAAGTGGCCAAAACTGTGAGTTGGTGAGCCTTTATGGCTCAGAGCTGCTTGATTGACTTTGCTGGGAGGCTCTTTAATGATTTCCTGCTTCGGGCTCAAAGTTTTCCATTGAAAACCTTCACTGATACACTTTGCCGCATCCTGATACACTTTGGCACTGAATCTGGGCCTTTTCTCACCGCTGATACTCTTTAAACTATCCCATCGCCCCCTTTCTGCCTATTCAAGGCGAAATAACTGCCGCAAAAGCTTCCGTGGCCTTTGGGTGCAATCGGCGCTTGGCCGATCAAAAATAGCATTAAACCTTGCAAAAAATGCCGCAAAAAGGAGGATTTGTATGCTGCTGACTGTACCGAGGCCGAAACTGGCTATCTGAAGCAAAACTGGGCCTTGGAGCGATCTCAGAAAGCTTAGGGATGCATGAATTCCCTTATCGGGAGCCGGGCGCGGGCATATATGTGAAAATATGAACAAATGCCGCCTTTTCTTTTACACAGAAAAAGACCAATTTCTATGTAAAATTCGTGAAAAACATAGGCGGGAGCGGCACTGTAGCGGAGATTAAATCCTGGCCGTTGGATCGCGTGAAGGCAGATCCAACGGCTGGCACTAAATCGGCGATCGACGGATCAGCGGATCCCAAAACATAAAACCTCCGAATAGTGATGAACCTGGCGGACCCGAAATGCTTATAAGCTCTTTCTTTATGGAGATCGGGTCCGGCCCATCAGAGCTTTCATATCGGCGGATTTGGTAAAAATGGGTAAGCGGACCCGATATACTATATGCTGCACTTCATAGCTTTTCGGCTCCGGGATATAGGAGCACACAATGCGGACCCTTTCAGACCCGAAATCTTTAGACTCTGCTTTATTGTTATTTTTGCTCCGCCATATCGGAGTAGTCCCGCTTGGCTGTACAAAAGGTCTTTTCAGACGCGATATGCCTTTATGCCGCACTTTATTACTTTTCGGCTCCGCTGGTGAGAGCCATATAGGAGTGATGCGATTAAATATGGGCCGTTGATCTCTGGGCCTGAATGGGCGGCTGAGATTAACTCGGCAATTCGCTATCGGTGGGGTCATGGGGTTGCCACATAGAAATGCCGAAACCCATCGGACCCGATAAGATATACATGCCCTCTTTATTTTATTTCGGGTCCGACCCATCGGCGGAACCCAAATCAGTGGTTTTAACAGTGGAATGGGTCCGCGGACCCAAAAACCCTTAACAGTGCATTTGATAACTCATCGGCTCCGCCAAATCGGAGCAGTATATGGGGCGATGCGAAGTGGGGGGCCGCGCGACAAGATCTGGGCCATCAGATCTGGGGCCCGATCCAACGGTCCTGGATCCGTCGGCGGATCGGCAGTCGGAGGGACCGGGGGGCGGCACACATAGAATCGCCGAAATATGGCGGACCCGAAATCCTTTGCAAGCCCTTTATTATTTTTGAAATCGGGTCCGGCCCGGGCTTTCGGCAATGCAACATAGAGTTAACACATTATATCGCCCGACCTCCAACAGCGATATCGCATCGGAGGGAGGGCACATGTCTTCGGAGGGTTTCCAAATATGCTTGTTATATGCCACTTCCCCCTCCCGATAGCGATATCGCATCAGAGGGGGACCAAATAGATCCTTTTCTCATCGGAGCATGCATTTTGTTAAAATGCAAAGGAAAAATGAATTCGGAGGGGTAGCCTTTGGTGTTTCAGATGGATTCTAAGGCATCGGAAGGGGTCCGATAGCCAAAAAAGGGAGGATTTTTTCATTTGTAGAAGGTTTTTAATGATTTTTGCATGGTTTTTGGCAACTTTCATGCCTTGGAAGGAGTCCAAAGGCATTTAGGAGGAATGTGATGTGTTTTGAGAGGGGTTTAGTGGCCAAAGAGGGTTTCATGCCTTATAAAGGCAAACCAAGGCCAAAGGGATATTTTTATACATATGAAGGTAAATTATGCAAAGGAATGAGTCCTTTTGCATTTGGAAGATGGTTAGAGGGGTCAATGAGGGTTCTTGCTGAGTTTCAGATAAACTTAGCAATTCCCGAGGATATATATGGTTATTTTTCAACCAAGGGGAAGGGATAAGTATACAGGGGAGTTATATACATAGTTTTAGTAGGGGAAGGGGAAATAGATAGGGAGTTACATAATAAAGTTAGTAGTTAATATGATAGTGATGAGAAAAAGCACTAAGAATGATGTCTTAGGCTATCAATGGGGGAAAATGACTGATAGAAGAAGTGTGAACATTCCTTGAGTGAAGCAGATCTCCACCAAGGCAAATGATATGGAGAATGATGAATTTAAGAGGTATCAAGCAGATCTTGACCTCTTTTAGGGGAAGTTAATGAGTGATTTGGGGAAAGAGGAAGAAGGGGAAGTTAGACATGCCTCGCTTGAAGTCCTCCAACTGAACAACTGCCTTCAACTTGTGATATGATAGATATAACACTTGACAATATGAAATGGATCACAAGCCATGATTCTGCAACCACAAAGCTACCTACCCGACCTACTCACCTAGCATTTTCTCTTCCTTTTGGTTTGGGTGCACTTGAACTAGCATACCCAACTTTTCATTCTTTTCTTCTTGCTGTCCTCCTATCTACAACTACACTTATTGCAGCCAGGGGCTTAGATTAAACTGTTGAGCACCCTTGTTTCTCTACCTATCTACAAATCTGCCAAGATTAAGCTGTTTGGACATATATTTATTCTCTATATTCTACAACAAGAAATTGAAACCTAGGGAGGCCAAGATTAAGCTGTTTGGCCTACCCTTAACTGAAAACTGATCAAAATGGATTACTTATCAAAACTGGAACAAAGCAATAGCATTAAAACTGGCACACCTTCAAGGATACTTCTCTGGTCATCTGTAGCAAATATGGAGCATTGCAGCATGCATAGTACGACATATTTGGCATGTAAAAGTGTCGATCATGAAAGATGATTAACCTGCCGTAGCAAGAGGCTAACACTAACGATTGATGATAGCAGGAAACCATTATTAGTGAATGGGTATCGACTCCGTTTGTATCAACGACCTATTTCTAAAGAGGAATTCAAAGCTACTTGCATGACAGACATACACTACACCTTTTTGGGGGAATCTGCTATCCCTCAATGCACTTAAATTTCTGTTTGTTTATTTATTTCTAGAGTAAGATTTCTTAATTAATAATCCCTGTCAAGGGTTGCCACGTTACAATTAATTATTTTGTAGATCTTAGTTTCGGAGGATGGCTAAGAACAAAAATTCCAAAAGAATCACTTTGCAGCTTGGGAACATCTTTCAGACCATAAATCGTTCCTTTCACCATTTCCCGTTGCCGCAACACCATTTCTCGTTTGCCGCAACACCATTTCCCCGTTGCTGCAACACCATTTCCTGTTGCTGCAACACCATTTCCTATTGCTGCAACACCATTTCCTGTTGCCGCAACACCACTTCCCGTTGCTGCAACAACACTTCCCATTGCAACACCGTTTCCTGTTGCCGCAACACCACTTCCCATTGCTGCAACACCATTTCCCGTTGCTACACCATTTCCCGTTGCCGCAACACCATTTCCCCGTTGCTGCAACACCATTTCCTGTTGCTGAAACACCACATTCCAGCGCTTAACACCAATCTTTTTCATTCTTTTACTAAAGAGTACCAATTTCCTCATTTGTGTTCCCGAAAAATCAACCATTATTCTGATGGAACATATCATTCTTCATTAAAGGAACCAGCCATGCACCCCGATAATTACATTTCTCCATTACTACTTCCTGCCAATAATAAAGACCACCCGTATTTTCATATTTTTAGACCCTTTTTAATCATTATTTATCCAGCAAAAGACAAGATAAGAATTTATGGCGCAACAACTAAAGGTAAATATAAAGGTACACATGTTTAAGTGTGGATATTAAATTATAGTTAATGTGGAGACGTTGATACGACTACCGAAATCATTGTACTACCAATCAGATCATTCAGCCGTAGCTTTGGGGGGATTACCAAAACGTCCTAATTATGACTTAACACGTCAATCACCGCCGTCCCTAGTTCTCGCGGTAGTATCTAAGTCACCTCGACTGTACCTTACCGTGTCATAACCTCATTTGTAACGGTTTACTCTGTCTCGACCTCGGCTACTCGGCTTTACACTGTGTGTTTTGTCTGAACCAGCAACTATGGGGGGAAATCTGATTACACATGAACCTGGCTCAACAACATTGCTGGAACTCTACCCAGAGGCCTACCAAATCTTTCTTCAAGCAGGATGGGTAGAGTATTTCAGAAGACTGTCGGATTTTAACTCACAGCAAGTTCTGGAGTTCGCATGCAACTTAAGAGAAGGATTTTCCATTGTCCAGGGAGTGCAAATTCCAGTGACAGAAGAAGCCATAGCCCAAGTTTCTGGGTTACCAACCAATGGTACGCGCTGGTTTAGTAGAAAACATCTTATTCTGAATGCGCAGCAAGACTTTCTCCTACCAGGCGAACATGTCGAAGCCAAAGGCAGAGGGGTCGCACTTCGGTCACTGCCCCCACCATGGCCAAAGGTTGCGGAGTTCGTTAAGAAATATTTGACATGCGAAGGTCGTTATCAGGTAATTTACCAACACGACTTCGTTTTGTTAAATCATTTGAGGCATGGTCAGTTAATAAACATGCCTTATTATCTATTGGGTTGTCTAAAAAATATGTCACGTTATACTGTAAATGCAAAGCATCAGCTCCTTTCCCTGAAACACCATCGCTTAGCCCAACTTCTGATAAATAGAGGCTTTGCTCTAAACCACCCACCCCCCCTCATTAATCCTCTTCAGCAAATAGAGGAAATTCCTCAGCAAGCAGAGGAAATTCCCCAACAAGTATTCCAGGAAATTCCCCAACAATCAGAGCAAGTATCCCAAGAAATTTCCCAACAAGCGGCTGAAAATCAACAATCAGCAGCTGAAACACCCCTGCAGAGGACCCCATCCCCCAATGAAGCTCAACCATCCACCCCTGTACTTCATATTTCCACCGATGACTCCGATGATAATACCCCCATCATCTTTTGCAAAAGGAAAAAGCAGCAGAAAATTGTAACCCCACCAAAAAGAAGAAGAACCAGGGCTTCAGTTAAAGAAGCTGTTATTGCTGATAGTTCTCCCATTTTAAAGGAAACTGGCGGTAAGAGAAAAATCACTGATTTTCCTGTTTTCTTACCAAGGCGATGAACAGGGTCATCTGTAGCAACTGAACCCATTATCCCTAGTTCCCCACCCATCATCCTAAAATCCCGCATTCTAACTAGCCCTGAGCATTCACCTCCCTCACCCTCTACTGCTGAAATGCAGAGCGTTGACAGTTTTGTGACATTATTTTCTTTAAAGGAGGCAGCTGCTACACAAGAACCAGCTGCCGAAAAATCCAAAATAGACACCCAAGATGATATTGGGAAAGTGGCTGTTACACAAGAACCAGCCACTGACCCAACAGGTGTTACACAAGAACCACCTGTTTGGAAACAAGAAGATAATGACCTACATGTGGCTGATACACAAGAACCAGCCACTGACCCAACATGTGATACACAAGAACCACCTGTTGGGGATGCCAATGATCAAATTGATGATGAACAATGACCCCTGCCTCCACTGGAATCTGCAGCTACACAAGCCCCGGCCACCTTAGCCTCCCTGCAGGAAGAAATTGAGTTTTTAAAGTCTCAAATTAAGGATTATCAGCAGGAGATAATAATGGTTAAAGAATCCTATCAAAACGAATTCAATCTGCATACCTTAGCACGGGTAGCATCTGCAGCCGAAAAGAGTCAATACAATGAATATATGTGCAGTGAGTGTGGTGAGCTTTACACTCAAGCGGGATACAAGATAGTTGAAGTTCCAATGACTGGAGCCATCTCACAGACCTCCCCTGTTGTAATTAAAATAGAACAACCTGCTGTTACACAAGAACCAGCAGGCTCTCTAAGAATGGCAAAAGAAGAAATAGAACAACCTGCTGCTACACAAGAACCAACAGGTTCTTCAAGAATTGTAGAGGAGGACATAAAACCACCCTGGCCTACCCAAACTATTACAGAACAGAAATCCTTTACTGATGCCTTTACACAGAATGAACCTCCCTGTGTCAGCAATGCTCACACTGAGACCTCTAGTTTTCAAGAACTAAAGGACACATGGAGAACAGAATATGAGCTTTCACAAGGGAAGGCATTCCAACAGCAAAAGTCAATCTGGTTCAGCTATGCATACAAAAATTGGGATGCACTTGAACAGTTTCGAGCTCAACGCAAAGAAAATAGGAAACTAAAAGCTAGGCTGTCCAATATCTTTGATTTGGTTCAGAGGGTACTGGCTACAAGAAAACCCTCTTTTAACTATGCAACATTTTTGAGAGAACGCTTAGCGTTCTTACAAATAAAGGCAATCAGAGATGGAAGACCTTATCAAGTTGCTAGACCTGATCAATTTATTGAAACATTCACAGAAGCATCAAATAATGATCAGAACTTGATCTGTGAACTATATCTTCACAATGAGGCCATGCCTGAAGATAGAGTGATGAATATACTCCCTATTGTTGATAAGGGCCTTCATCTCTTTTCTAGCCAATCAACTTACTTGGAAAAATGCTTTTATGTCAGCAACACACAATGAGCAGAACTGCCTTCTCTGGATTCGAAGTGAACCACAGAATGCAGCCATCTTCATTGCACAACATCAACAAAATCTGAGTAAACCAGGGATGGTTGTTTACATGAGGAAACTACAAGTAGCAGTCTTGCAGGACTGCCAACATTATGTGAAAACAAAGGGAGCTTTGGCCATCAAAGCAAACAATTTATTTTGGGAACATTGTCCGAAAGAGAGACAGGAATACCATCCTTACAATCCCCTCAATCTTCCGGTAGCAATTTCACGCATACCTTATTATGTCAGATGTATGGAACAGTGTGCTGAAAAGTGGATTGGGTACTGTTTTCATTTCCCGCTCTTGTGGTTACCTGGTCAGCAATATAAGGCTCATTATAAACTGACCAAAAAGGAGGAGGTGGCAGTATGGCAGCAACTACAGAGTGTCTATGGGTTCAGAAATAGGTCGGACAACACCTTCTTTAGCTATTGTATCAACAACTTACACTCTTCATCCCAGTATTCCGACTCCGATTCAGAGTAAACGTTGCATGGGGACATGCAACCCTTTCAGTTGGGGGGGATGTTAGGACTCCATATTGTCTACTTTTGACCTTGTATTTTGTCATTATGTTACCCTCTTTAGCCCATAAGTTGAAAGCCTTGATAACATTTTGACCTAATTATTCCAAAGGTATGAAGTAACTCTCCTCATTGCTATATGTTTAATTATGCAACACATATTCATGTTATCTTTATAATTAATCTTTGAAAGTTGACTAAGTCGCTGACAATTGTTGAAACTGTTCAAAGTCTGCAGAATTATAATTCACAGTTGTTGGAACACCAGAAACAGCAACTGTGCAGTTGCTGCAATACCAGAAACAACAACTGACTAAAGCGGGTAAAACCTCATTTTGCAATGGCTGAAACATCTGAAACAAAAATTGCCTAGCAGGAGCAGTAACCGTCTGAAGTTGCCAGAACTATATGTTGCAGATGCTGACATAGCATGATCAGCCACTGTCCAAAATTGGCAAAACACAGTCGCAGATGTTGGAACACCGGGAACAACACAAGAACTTCAAGGGAACAATTGAGATTTACCAAATCGGCAACAATGGTGGAACAACCAAGGACAGTACGAGGATCTCAAAGAGACGGTTGAGGTTTACCAGCTTTGCAACAGCAAAAGGATCCGATTAACAAAGGATGATAAAGTTACACACTGTTGTAACAACATGCTGTAACAGGAATTGATTTCCTATTTTTGTACAAAAGGGTCAACTAAATGAGTAATGACAATCTATTGTTATAGATGTCTCCTCTATAAAGAGGAGACATCTACATTAGAAAGGAGAGAACAAGTTGTAACAGGGGTATTGTAGTGCAGAACAAGTCTGAATCCTTATTGTAATTTGACATTTTGGCAGATGAATAAAGCACTGTTATGAGCATTTTAACTTAGCATCTGTGTCCTGGGGAATCTTGTGAGAGGGACAGGGCCCACCTTCTTCACAAGATTCACCCATTTCTTTTCTGTTGAGTGTGTGTGTGATTTCTGTGTATTGCTTCTGATATTTTTCCTTTGCTAGTACTCTGTTTTCTTAATCATTTGGCGTTGTAAAAGAGTGTGTCACCGGTGATTAGGATTTGTAGTGTGCATTGGCAAATTGGTCACAGGGGCAGGTGTTGAACATCCTTACCCTGAGGATAGGGTCCTGATCCTCTGTTACAAGACAACCATCATTTCTTTTTGCAGATTTGTTACCTTTAGTTAACTGTTTTCATTTCATTTCTGCAATAGATCATAATTGTTGTAACACAGAGAAAGGGTTTGATAGAAAGTAGATTTATTTATACTAAAGCCTTTAATGCTTTTAGAATTAAGTGCATACAGTATGAGGTCACCTTTGAAACAAAAGGACTTTCCCGGGTTGACAATTTAATGTGGTACTCGACTGTTTAATTAATAAACAATTCGAGCATCCAACACTCACAACCACAGGAATCTCATGAAACAAAGCCGCTGCCTTTCATTAATTCTCTATAAAAGTATACAATGCAGAAACAAAGTTTCTTTCCCACAGTCTCCCAGAAGTTACAATCCAACCAACGCTTTGCAAATAAAAATGCATACAATATATAGAATGTGTGGAGAAGAGGTGGAATGCCCAGGGGTTGGGAAGTTACTCAAATCATTTCGAAATGGAAATGGAGAGCTAACCATCAGCTACAGGTGCAACGCTTTCAAGCATGACATTTGGCGTGTGGTGACCCTTTGCATTCTTCACCACTTGGATAGATGCCCACCTGGAGAGAAAACTCTTTAAAAGCCGCCTTTAGTGCCAAAAAACTGAAGAGCGGATGACCGGACCCACTTGGAGAAGTCGCGACCGGAAATTTCGCGAAACGAGAGCAAACTGGGCAAAATTTCCTCTGTGCGCAGCGCGCTTTTCTCTGTGCGTCGCGCTACTTTGGGGCCTGTTTTGGGGCATTTGCAGGTGTCCAAAATGTGCCCAAGTGGGCTTGTTGGAAAGCTTGGCCTGTCTACTTTCTAACCCCACTGAAATTTCTAAATTTGAAGCTCATTTTTCCTCGAAAACTTCATTCTCCCAAGACTGCTTTCTGTGTGTCCAAAAAGTGGCAGAGAGGCCATTTTTGGGTGTTTTTTGACCTTTAGGAGACCCAAAACTTATCAAAATTTCTTGCCCGGACACCAGTAGATGTATTTTTCAATGCTAAATCCAAATATGTAAGTTGTTCCTCGATCTGAGGTCTAGAATTTTAGCGCCGCGCAGGGTGCGCGACGCACAAGGAGAAAATCCTTGTTTTTTGCCCAAAAAATTTCCCTGTGACCAAAATTTGCCCAAATTTTTTGAGATTTGGGCTAGAAGTCCTCTATGAGGTGCCTTGCTAAGCCAAGGAATCCTCAACCAAGATTCTGAGCCTATCTTGCTCTTTTTCCCTTTTTTCCCTTTTTGTGGCTTTCCTCAGTTTTGCTTTCAAACTCCTTATTCGGGCTCTCAAACTCAAGTTCCGTACCCTGTAATGACGAGCCATGTGTCTCAGCAGTGCGTTGTCGTCATCGGCCTTGTTCAGCATGTTGTCCAGGTGCATGTTAACTCTCTCAAGAACAGACTCACGATCCTCCATAACCTGTTGCTCGAATGAAGTGAATTCAATCCCCCTCTGCTGGGCAGTTAGGCGATCCTCACGGATGTTCTGCAGCTCCATGATCACATGCTGGTCTTCCAGCTGTTTGTTCCTATGCTCTAAATACCTGATGTTCCATTTGGCCATCTCCAACTTGAGGGTCAAGGAGTGAATCTCTGCTTCTTGCTCCTGGAAGATCTCTTTCAGCTGTGCATTTTGTGGACGTGTGTCTGTATCATCATCATCACGAATGAGAATGAATCCGGTCTCCTGTTTACCTGGTGGCACACCTGAAGGCCCCTCCTCATGCTTGGGCTTCTTTCCCTTGTCCCGTACCTGTACATGTATTGCCGATGTAGGAAGCAGGGCCCCCTCCACCCTGGGTGGAGATAACAGTCGCTTTGCTGCTGCAAACAAAGGCCTGGTGCCTTTCGGATAGCCTCTCTGATATGTGATGGAAAATGGCACCACAGTGGTCTCATGGCGCTCATGCTGATGAGAAGGACCACCTGTCTCATGTTTTGCCTCTGATACTACCTGTGGGGCACTGAAGAAGTCACGGGAGATGAAGTCCTCCCAAGCAATGCCCTACAATCCCAGCTGATGGTCCACCAAAATCTGGATAAGAGCAAAGTGATATACGCTGTTGAGCTGCTGCCGAGGGGTCTTGTGCTGCATGAACTTTCTCATCCTCTCTATGTTCCCGCAAATGAAAAATGGGAGGTTCATCATACGCACCCTGGTAAAGTGCATGAGCAACCTGATGTGATATGCATAAAGGCGAGAAAACATCCCCTCACAACTGAAGTATTTCATGATCAATCTCATGAGCGGAGCATAATCATCTCTCAGAAATCTGAATGGGAAAACTCTCGTGAGCTAACTCAAACAACTAGCCTTAATGTAAGGCTCATAAAGTTCCCCCTCCACCTTCATCTTCTTGTGCCACCGTTCTCCAACATTCGGTATGCCTGTTGCCACTGATATGGTTTCGGGTGTCAATGTGAAAGTGACCCTTGCCAAGATCGACTGTCCTCCATGTAGGTGAAGTGCAAAAATACGGGCCAACTCATGATGAATTCTGAAATTTTCCACCCTCTGACAAAATTCGAAACATGCCAAGTGCTGGAAACAAGACATAGCGAGAGGGCATGCCTGCAACTCAGTGAGGGTGTTTGGTTCATCCCTGACATGTCTGCCGCTCCTAGGTCTCCGGGGAGCCTGTTCTCCTGAAGCTGTCACTGTGAGTTTCCCCCTCATAGTCTGATGAAGTTCCCGATGCCATTTCTGCTGTTTGCACCCTGAATTTCTTCGCTGCCCTCTGAACCCACTGAACTGATAGATGCCCTGCAAATCTGTCACCAAGGGGACAATAAAATAGGGAGTATCAGGAGGGGAATGATGAAATAGGGATAGGGATTAAGAGGAGAAAGTTATCAGGGATTTAGGAGTATTTTGGGCATAGGGTTGATGGGGTAGGGTTTGAATTCTGAGCCATAGGAATGCAGGGGGAAAAAGGAATATGATTATAGTGATGTTAGGGTGACGATTAGGGGAAAATGCTACAGGGGAATTAGATGATAGGGGTGTGGTAGAAAGATACTTTGGCAACACTGGTCAATATAGCAAAACCCTATTTTCTTGATTTTCTTTGTGTCTCCCTTTGTTTATTTTCAAAAAAAAATTGCATTCGGTTCACAGCCTCCAAATCATGGTATTCTTCTCAAGATTTATGCCAAGAGTGAAGGTAGTTGGGTCTACCTCTTAAGTTTGATATGCATTCATACAATTTTAGGCAAATTGGTACATTTTCGGTCTTGTAGGTCTGTGCGCCACGCGCACTGCCCAGTGCGCCGCGCCAGTGGCAAATTTAAACTGCGAAACGGCTTCCAGTGCGCCGCGCACAATGAGTGTGCCGCGCCACCATGTGTGTGCACCGCGCACAATGAGTGCGCTGCGCCACCATGTGTGTGCGCCGCGCACTGTCAAAGTCACCCAAGTTTGCTTGAGAAATAGGGAAGAGGGTTTAGGGCAGTTTCCTTTGGGAGACAAGGTGGAATAGAGGTGACTATGACGAGGAGTGAGGGGACAAGGGGGAGGGGAAACAAAACCTTGGTGGATTCTTCAAACTTACAAACCCCCATTATCATTTTTGCTTTGAGGATGATTGGCATGGATGGCCAATATGTTTTGGATCTCATTTGACGTCTTAGAAACAGCTAAACATTGACCAAATTGATGGAGGAGAGGTGTTATAAAGCCTACCTCGTGATTTGATAGCTTTTCCCAACTGTTGAAGTGTTTGGCACTGTTTTTTGGGCCGCTGGACTGTGTGCGCCGCGCTCTTCCCAGTGCGCCGCGTGCCTTATACGCGTCGCGCCCTTGCAAATTTTCCACTGCAGGCCGGCTGCCAGTGCGCCGCGCGCTGTGTGTGCGCCGCGCGACCTGGTGTATGCGCCGCGCTTACCAAATCGCCTCCCAACTCACTCAAACACTCACCAATCTCACTCTCCCACCTTTTGCACTGTCTTTCCAAGTCTTCAATGACACAATGGCTTTGCTTTGGGCCAGAATATGTATTTATAGGCTTTGAGAGAAACTGGTTTGATTTTTCCTTCTATGAAAACCCACTTTATAATGTTTTTGTTTTGCACTTTTTTTTTATTGACTTTAAAAACTCTGCTTTTCATTTTTCTTCAAAATTTTTGGCTCTCTTGATGAAATTTTCGGCATTTCTTTGCAGGGACTGTGTGATTGGGCCTCTGGCTTTTTAATCCATGACTGCATCTGAAAAATCAACTGGTGAATTTTTTTTGGAAAATTTTGTTATAAATGGCACTGTTTGACTTTTCTTCAAAACATAGTTTGGAGAAGAGTCGATGTCTCTTGTGGTGATGATGAAGCTTTCTACACAGTAGGTGTATAATACCTCCCTCTGGCCTGCATGACTTTGTTCTGGGCACTGAACTGATGAATTTCTAGATCCAAACCATAAAAATGACTCTGTCCTGTAACATGACCAGACCTTGACTATTATGAATTTGATTGATTTTGGACCAAGACCTGAACCAGCAGAGGCCCAACATGAGGGGAAATGAGTAGCATGACTTTCTCCGTCAGATCATGACATGTCCCTAGTGAAATGCAGCTGAGCGGATGAAGCGGGACACCTAAAATTGAAATGCACAAAGAGCTTTGATCTTTGACGAAGGGCTGACCAAACCGACTCTAACAGTTCCAACTACATTTATTTGTTTGATGAATAGTGTGTTGCGTCCCTATTTGGACAAGTTTGTTATTGTGTTCATTGATGATATATTGGTATATTCTAAAAATGAGGAAGAGCATGTCGGGCATTTAGTAGCAGTGTTGAGGTTGTTGAGAGATAATCAGTTGTATGCTAAGCTTAACAAGTGCAGTTTCTTTCAGACTGGGGTACATTACTTGGGACCTGCTTTCTCCAAGGAGGGCATAATAGTGGATCTAGAGAAGATAAGAGATATCATGGAGTGGGAAACTCCTAGGACTGTAGATGATGTGAGATATTTCATGGGATTAGCAAGTTACTATAGGAGGTTCATCAGGAACTTCTCGCAGATCACTTATCCTATCACATCATTGCAAAGGAAAGGTAAGAATCTTGAATGGATAGAAGAGTTTGCGCGCAGTTTTGAGCAGCTCAAGCAGTTGTTGACACATTCACCAGTGTTAAAGATTGCATATTCAGACAAATAATTTGTAGTATGTTCAAATACTTGCAAGAGAGGACTTGGTGGAGTCCTTATGCAAGAAGGATAGGTAATGTGCTATGAGTCACGAAAACTAAATGAGCACGAGCAGAACTACCCCACATATGATCTTGAGTTGGAAACGATCATACATGCATTGAAGATGTGGAGGCACTACCTTTTGGGCAGGAGGTTTGTACCGATGAGTGATCATAGTGGGTTGAGATACTTGTTTGACCAACTGAATCTGAATGGCAGGCAAGCTCGATGGTTGGCCACAATCAGTGAGTTTGATTTTGAGATTCGATACATCAAATGAAAGGAGAATAGGGTTGCATATGCTCTTAGCATGTGAATACAGTAAATCACATAGCAACTACGAGCTCCTATTGGACATACTTACATGATAGGATCTTACAGGCAAGTCAGTGGGATGTCAGGTATATGGAAACTGTGCATAAGTTGCAGCAGAGTACAGGTATAGGTACATGTAGTGTAAAGGTATAGGTACAAGTAGTAGTAGTATAGGTACAGGTGCAGGTGCACAGGATGTGGACTATTGTCTTACATCAGATGGATTGGTCACGTTTAGAGATAGGATATATGTTCTAGATAGCAATGAGCTCAAGAAGGTGATATTGAGGGATTTTCATGTGAAACCATATTCAGGTCACCCAGGCTATCAAAATACATTGACCGCAGTGAAGAAATTTTATTATTGGTCGAATATGAAGAAGGATGTAGTAGAGTTTGTGGCCAGGTGTTTTGATTGTCAACAGATGAAAGCAGAGTGTAAGCACCCATGTAGACTGCTACAACCGATTATGATTCCAAAGTGGAAATGGGAGGTAGTTTCCATGGACTTTATCATAATTTTTATGAAGACAGAGAGACAACATGATTCCATCATGGTTGTGGTGGACAGGTTGACAAAGGTTGTGCACTTCATTCCAGTGAAGTCTACATTCTCAGCTAGCGATGTAGCACAGGTATTCATTAGAGATGTGGTTATGTTGCATGGTGTCCCAAAGAAGATTGTGTCAGACATGGATGTGAATTTCACTTCCAAATTTTGGAAGGAGATGTTTGTAAGTTTGGGCACAGAGTTGGCCTTCAGTACAACTTATCATCCGTAGACAGATGGACAGACTGAGAGGGTCAACAAGACATTGGAGGACATGTGAAAAGATGTACGTGATGCATCAACAACAAAAGTGGGAAGAGTATCTTCCGCTAGTAGAGTTCTCTTACAACAATGGGTATCAGAAATATTTGAAGATGAGTCTATTTGAGGCATTGTATGGGAGAAGTTGAAATGCTCCCATCATTTGGAGTGATCTAGTTAACAGGGTGTTAATTGAACCGTACATGTTGGTAGACATGGAATGAGAAATGCAAGTAATCAAGAAGAATTTGAAAGCAGCACAAGATAGGCAGGAGAGCTAGGCAGATCAGAATAGGTTGTTCAAGGAGTTCCAAGTTTGGGAATAGGTGTACTTACGCACCAAACTGAAGAAGAGCTCCTTGCGGATTGGGTCATGTTCCAAGCTGGCACCCCGGTTTTGTGGACATTTCAACGTTATTGAGAGGATTGGACCAGTAGCCTATTGACTTTCACTGCCTCCAACAGTGAAATTCCATGATGTTTTCCATGTCTCATTGCTTAAGAAGTATGTTAAAGATGTTGATCATGTGATTGACTAGTATGTATTACAAGTGGAGTCAGATGGAGAATTCCAGCTGCAGCCTGAGTGTATATTACAGAAAAAGGTGCTCATGCTTCGGAACCGCGCAATCGAGCAGGTTAAAGTGCAATGGAAGCACTTTGTGCCCGATGAAGCTACATGGGAGATGGAAAATTAGATGTGGGCTATGTATCCTCCCTTGTTTGCTAGTTGAGTAGATGTTTTGGTGATATATATATATATATATATATATATATATATATATATATATATATATATATATATATGTATATATATATATATATATATATATATATATATATATATATATCTTGCCCAACATTCAACTTGGAATAAGTGTCCCATCAACCGTGGTTATTATTTTGAATTTATTAACTTTTATTACATGGAATTTTCACGAGGGTTGTTATAGAACCCTCCCCCTTTGGGGACATTGTCCTCAGTGTTCAACCACACCTATACCTCAGCAAAATCGCTGAAAAGCAAACTAACATGACACCCATAACGCTTATTAGAGCTTTATAACTTAGCTCATGGCGGTATTTACATCCATATATATATATATACATATATACATATATACATTTATACATTTATACATATATACATATATACATATATATATATATATATATATATATATATATATATATATATATATATATATATATATATATATATATATATATGGATGTAAATACTGCCATGAGCTAAGTTATAAAGCTCTAATAAACGTTATGGGTGTCATGTTAGTTTTCTTTTCAATAGGTTGATCATTGTAAATATTGCATCGAGATATGTTATAAAGCTTCATGGGCAGTATGTTTGCTTTTCAACGATTTTGCTGAGGTATAGGTGTGGTTGAACACTGAGGACGATGTCCCCCAAGGGGGAGGGTTCTATAACAACTCTCGTGAAAATTCCATGTAATAAAAGTTAATAAATGCAAAATAATAACCACGGTTGATGGGACACTTATTCCAAGTTGAATGTTGGGCAAGACATCCTAGTGGGTGTTCATTTGGTTTATTATGGCTAAGGAAATTGACAAAGGCAATGGCTAAGACTTTGGAAAGGCAAAATAGCATTCTTAGCACATTTGTTTATGAAAATAATGGAAATTAGGAAAAAAGGAAGGTGAAAGGTCACAAGTTGCATGTGAGGAGGAAAATGAAGGAAAATAATGGAAAATAAAGAAAATAGAGGCCTAATTGAAAAAATGTTTCTAAGGATCGGTTGGTACCTTTTTTCAGTTCAATTTTGGAGCTCTCTCATTACTCTCTCTTCTTTCTCTAACTCTTGGACACATAAAGTTTTCTTGGAGCAATTTTGCATTGGATCAAGAAAGGCAAAGAAGGAAAGAGGAAGGAAGGAGCAAGAAAGGAAGAGTAGGATCAAGCAACTACAACAATATCCTTTGTAGGTATCGATTTGCATGTTTGTTTTCCTAGCTAGATTTTGCATGCACGGTATTGCATGTGGCTTTTTGTTGTTAAGGCATGGGTTTTGTCAGGTGTGACAGTGTTTTTAGCCTAGCCTTGTCGTTTTCAGATAACCATGGTGTGATGGGGTTCTCATGTTTTGGTTGAGCTAGATTGTCGAATGGATTTGACGCTGAGTGAGGTGGATCTCCAAATGATATAACACATGGCCTAGTAACCCCTGAATCATACTGTGGGTTGCGGTAAAGCCAAATTTTGTGTTGCCTTGGCGGGCCTAGGAATCCTCGACCGGTGAATGGCAGGATATACGGTAAAGCCTAGAGGTGTTTGCCCTTGATTAGGCCTAGGAATCCTTGCCGGTGAATGGCGAGATATATGGTAAAGCCTATAGGGTGGTGTCTCAGTTTAGGGCCTAATGATCTTTGGATCAGACTGTTGATTTCGGTAAAGCCTGAGAGACTAGGAGACAGGAAAATTTCTCACAGTGTAGGTGGAGAAATCTAGTGGCATCCATGCTTGTTTTGGCCTAGTGATCTGGTGGAGATCGTGGTAAAGCTTATTATTACATGTTTATATTGTGTTGGCCTAGTGATCCGGGATGGATTACGGTGATGAGGGTGAGGTGGTTTAGCCTTGGGATACCCTAGTTGGTTCTTTTGGTTTAAGTCCCACATTCATGCTTGGAATATGGCATAGGGGTGAATGGCTGAAGAGAGATTTGGCTTAGCCATTCTATGGTCGAGTGCAATGTGGTAGTCCCATCTTGGTTTGGATTTTGCATTCATTAATAAGAGGTTCTTTCCTTGCTATCTTATGTATAAATGTATTGGTTTATATGTGGATTTTATGGTTGATGTATCCTTGATATTTCTGTTGTTACTATGATGGTTATAAGCATGTATTGTGATAGTGATGAGGTCTGGATCTCCTCGTGTTTTTATTTGTAAATGAATAAACAATGTATCTATGACCTAATAGATGATCATGTAACTAATGATATAAGGGAACAATGCTTCTTAGAGATTCTCGTATAAGTATGAGACCCCTATGCTTAAATTTGTTGTTTACACCTGTAGATTACATATTTGTGATATGTTTGACGAAATTCCTATCATGGCTAGTAGGGGTTCAGTCAAGCCCTTATTTAAGTAATTGCATTTGTGTCATCATTCTCTTGTTATCTTTATGTTTTGAAGGTGTCATTTAATTATGGGAAGTGACCTAGGCTCTAAGCCTAAAAAAGTGGCTCAAATCCCAGGGATGTTGGCACAACACTGAGCACATAAGTCCCTGGACGCTAGCATACCATGTTGTAGGAACATCCAAAGCATTCTGGACACATGCATGCCCATATCATGTGAGTGTATGGGGGTTAATTGGTCTAAAAACTCAGTGGGACCCAAGCGCTGGTTACTTGAGAGGTTAGGATGGTTCTTGGGGGTCCTGCTGCTGATGTGGAAGGTCTGTGTGTTGTGTTTCCGTCGATTCCACTTCCTTAAGGTCACATAGGAGGTTGAATCCCAACATAGTAGCCTCTCGTCACATGTTTACCCTGGTTGGTCGGTTACTTGGGTAAATGTGGGAGGAGGGTGTTACACCCAACAACAAATGTGCTATTGTTGGGGGTTTAGGGGCAAGGGTCCTCAAGGTAGCACACGTGCCCAAGCCAAGCCCAAGATGTCGCAACTATCTTCCACTCTACCACACCCACCCCCACAAATTCGTGAAGAAATTCTTCAACTTGAAGCTTTGACCACCAGTGACCGACAAGCTTATCCTTATTCATAAATCCAAGTAGAGGTAGCCAATTGGATTCTTGACCCTGGACACACCAAGTGAAGATGAAACTAGTACTTGAACTCCATCACCCTTCATTGGCAGATGAAAACTCTCATGGGAAGGTCCCGAAGGATAAACAAGAAGACTGCAATTATATAATCTCCTTTGAATGAAATCAAGTAGGTGCAACGTTGTCAATGCTCATGTCTCGCTACATTGGATGCTCGGCTTGCTCACCATCAAAGCCATCTTCAATGTGAACTAAAACCTCCTGCTCTAACTGGAACAAGTGCTCAAAACCTAGCCCGTGTCACTTCATCAGACTCTTGATGTTATGCTTTGCCACTTGGCATATAGTTCAATGTATAGTAGATGTAAGTAGTTTCTTAGTATTAGTTGCTTTTATTTTGAATTATCATAACTATAGTTAATGGTCAATAGATTTAGTTTCCCTAAAGACAAATTGAGATTGGACATTACATGAGCATTTATATTTATATTATTTGTTGATATATGAAGAAATTTTGAAGCAATACAATTTAAATTATATATATATTCCCAAATTATTTTATTAATAATAATAAGTAAAAATTAGTTATCCATTAAATGTAATTTAAATAATTAAAATATATAATAACGCATGAGAACCATATATATAATAATTATACGGATGTTAGAAACATTTTACTAAATATTTTCAAATATAAAAATAATATCCTATATAAATTTAAGTAATTTTTTTTAAAGATGTGATAAATTAATTATTATCATCATTATATTTATTGTTAAAATTTTGTATAACTTTAAAAATATTTGTTCCCACTATTTTTAATAAGGTGAAAAACTAAATATTATATAAAATTTGTGGGCAGGGTTAATCCATCTAGGTGGGCAGTGAGATTGATTCCTTGGATTCTGGTGTGGTAGTGATAACTCTTAGCTAATAGTCAATATTGGTAAAGAAGAAATAGTCGAGCATTGTCTACTATATGTATATAAATTGTTCTATAATTAACACTAGCATATCTTTGAAAGTGAGGGAAATGGCATTCCGAAATAAATCAATATATTGTTTGAAGATAATCTAAGTGTATTGATTGGTTAATGAATAATTAATAAAATATCTATTTAATAAGGTCCATGAATAATGTATGAAATTGATCTTTCAAATCATTAAGCGTTGTCATAATTAAATATATTTGGAAAATTTTTATAGGAGAAACCATGTTCTCATTTTCAATTAATATCAACTAAAGGTTAAACAGAGATTATAATCACGTGTTAGTTGAATACCGCTGAGAATTTGGTTTGGGTTTTTCAAATGTATATATAACTATAAAGGAGATTACATATGTGGATGATTTTGTAAAAAATAGATTTTCATAGAATAATGATGTCTTGATTTCCATTGTATTATGTGATATAGATGATGTATGATTACTTTCAAAAGAAATTGACCGAAAGTTTGCCAAGTTTTCGTCTAATTTATCTACGTTTTAGTAGTTTGAGCAGATGTAGCAATGGATTGTTGGATTAAGAATAAAGATACATTGATTATATTTTTTTTAAGAACATTAATGAATATTTGTACCAAATAAGTGATGTCTATTTTATTTCCATGTGGGTCTACCATGTGAGGTCCATGTTATCTCTTAGTTTGAATTAAAGGAAAACTAAATGTATATGAAACATGTATGAGACAAAAGGAGTATTTCATTTATGGTGTTCTAAATTAAATATCTTAATGGATAAATATAAATGAGAATGATGATTGAACTATACATACCCTCAATTGTGCCAATGTGTTGTAATAATCACTCAAATATTGGATAGTAAATAACATGGCCTTGAAAGAGGTCTCATGGTCAAAGAAGTGTAAATTGAGAATACGGTCACAACTAATTTTATGTGTATCTGCAATAGACCCTTATTAAAATATTTTGAAGTTTTTTACAATAACTAAATTTACTAAAAATTAAAATAATTTTTAAAATGTTTATGATTAATATCAATATTAAAATATTATTATGAAATTTAATAAATGTATTATATATATATATTAATGATGACTACGATGTTGATTAACATCCAATAAGACCTATATGGTCTACCAAACCTTGAGAAGATAAGAGATTAATAATAATTCTTTAACATTTAATTTCTATTGTAAAAAAGAAGTGAAAGAAGCGAAAGAAGCATTCCCAAATCGCCATAGTTTTGTTGACTTAAAAGGTCAAGAAAGTTGATAGTGTTGTTATCACAAAATCAAGCACTGAAAGGCTGCTGATCAGGTAGACTCTGTGTAACTGTTTCAGACCAATCTTTTGACTAAGGCTTAGCCTCCTTAGCCTGAGAGGGCTCTCTCAAAAAGTTATTGATTTTGACTATTGATAAGATGGCTAACTCTTGTAAAGTGAATTTAACAAACAAGCTGGCTGGACAGACATTACAAAGACTTCCATTGGGCTTATGGAGTTAATCATACTTCAGTAAACTATAACACTACTCATACATAGAAGTCAGGGCATGTGATGTTTAAATACTCAAAACACATCTCATAGAAAACCTCAGCTTACAAATACACACAGGAAATCAGAGCAGCATAAGTGAATTCTGAGTGATTGTGTATTTATACAACTGTAAAAACATTAAGGATAAAGCAAAACCACATATCTTGAGCATTGAAACACTGTATGAATCCTGAGAAGAAAAGCAGCAAATTGTATTACTGAAACTGAGTTTTTACACAAGCCAAAATAATACTCTGTTTTCTCAAATATCCAACCCTCATTACATAGATGATTCAGCTATATATAGAAACATAACTCTAACTACTTGGAGCTTCCTCCTCCAGCATGAGGGGAGCTCGATGACTGCCACTAATGACACCTATCTGCTTTGCAACAAACTATTTAATGCAATAACCACTAACTGAAGTTCTAAAGAGTTCTAATTTAATTATAACTCTAACTCTATCTCCTTCGTAGAATGATTCCTCCTTGCAGCTTTGACACCTGGTTTCCTTTTCGTTTGGCTGAGATGGCATGAGATGAGCAGTTAATGCCCCATGTTGGCTTTGGATACTGAAGGCTTTAATCTGCTCCGTGTTGGCTGAGAATATCCTTGACTTTTCGGTTCTGGTCCCCCATCACTTCGAATATGCAGCAACATGTACTTTAAGTCTCTTTAATAACCCAAAAACAATAGAACACCACCATGTTTCCTGATGAGTTGGAGGCTTCGTTAATGGACAGGTGTGCAAGCCAAAATTCCATGTAGGCAATTCATTCAACACCCTATGACCGGCAATAAAGTGGCTTTATAACCGAAAAATTTACACTAAGGTTAACACATTTCACCTTTTTGAAGGCACACCTGTCTTGATCAGAAATGCTGGGATGTCTTCATTTGATCTTTTACATAACCTTTAGGTGTTCCCTTTTGAAAATTCCCGCACATATTACCAAACTGTTTATTTGATTTAAAAACGCCACCTACAGCAGTTTCGTAGCGCGCTACGAAACTGCTGAATTTGTTAAAACAACTTGTATTTGCCCTAAGGTATTTACTGCTTATACCTTTAATTGCTAAAACTCCTTTACATATGGCAGGGATCTAGATGTCCTCAAAATAATGAAACTAAGCAAAATTTTACAAAACTTAGAACAACACCTTTCTTTGAACAACAACTTCATTTAGCAGCTAATTGACCTAGCTGTGCCTTCAAGTCTGCAAACTCCTTCCTCATGGCTTTGTTTTCAGCTCTTAAATGCATGTTTATCTTTCTGATGAATTTGGCCCGTTTGAGAGCTGGAACTGTCCATGTGTAAACATCAGCTACTGAATCCACCTGGCTTACTAGGTTTTTACTTCCTTTCAATACAACTTTTCGATAATTTGCATACCTGACTGCAAACTCCCTAGTGGCATTCTTCACCTTAGCAATTTCATTTTTTGTTGCTTCTAACTGGTTCCTTATGGCTATAATATTACCTCCTTGGGAAATGATGATTGTTCTATTTGTGCCTTTTTGCTTGATTTTCTCTGCCTCCTCTGTTCTGGGCAATTCCTCAGCTACCTCTGTTCTAGGCAGTTTCTCGGCTTCTCTTACTTGCTTTCTTGTAATAGGTCTTCTTGGTTTGAAGATAAATTCATCACCTGGTTCATCAAACCTCAGTCTTTTTGAAACCCTAGATTTCTTGGTGCTTTCCGGTGATGATTGTGTCAAATCAATGTGCACTGGTTCAATGTGCACCGGTTCAATTTGCTCAAACTCAATGGCCTCCAACAAATCACTCAGGCTGGCCTTAGATATCGGGCTTTCCTCAACAGCCAATGCTTTGCCTTTTTCTTTGCTTATTTGACTCCTTGTCCTCACTCTTGACACTGTTTCAGATCCACTTGGTCCAGGCACAGTCTTCTTATGCTGAGCTTCTTTTTTTGCTGATGGCTGAGGTTGTTCTTTAATGATCAGTGGCTTCACTGATTTTCTTAACTGTGACTTGACCTTCTTTTTATCTTTTGCCTCCTTTTGAAGCTCAGCTATCGTGGGTTCTTCAACTGATTGTTCTTTTTCTCTAACTGGCTGTGGAGTAAGACCTGTTTTACTTTGGAAACCCGCCATGAAAATGAACGAGTTCCAGTCTCTACCAATTTTCTGAAGACCATCCAAAACTAACAATTTAACCAAACCATGGTGAAATAAAGATGTTTCACAATCGTCCTTCCTTAATTGCACCTTGTCACACATTTTGCTCAGACTGCGAAACAAGTAAAAGGGAATGTCTATGGATGCTTTACCAGTAAAATGTAACAGCAACTTAAAGTGATAAGAGTAGACCTTATTGTATCTTCCCTTATAGGTCAAGTACTTCTGAATACAAGTGAGAAGAAGGGCATAGTGCTCCTTAACATAGTTTCTAGGCACTGCTTTTGTTAGGTCTTCATTCACATATGCCTCTTTTAAAAACTCTTTGCAGGGGTTCATATCAAACTTAAAATTCTTAAACCATTCTTTCCCCCCTCTTGGGATCTCAGTTACAGCAGCTATTGCCTCCGGAGACACTTGAACTTCTAACATAGCTATTTTAGAATTCAAACCGGTGAAGTTTAAAGCAAAATCCTTTGTTACCTGAGCATGACCACCTTGCAGCTTCTTACAAAAATTCCAACAGCCGGCATCCTTGAAGGCTTTCTTCACGCCTTCATCTCTTAATGCTAGGTCTAAACCTTCAGGCTCTGTTCTCTGACATTTTCCAGACCTATGTTCTTTCCTCTCCATTTTGCTTTTGAAATTTTCGCACATACAATGACCAACAACTTCAACTAAAATGGTGATTCAATTCTTTTTAACTCGGCCTCGCTTGTAATTAGGTTCACTTGAAAACAACCTCACTTGCAAACTCAAATATATCATCACACAGGCTGGTCACTTATGCATAATTTACGATCATCATAAAGATCCATGCACGGTAAAACCCATTTGAAAAATATTTATGTGCATGTCTACAAATCTATTGGTGGAGTGATGGTTAATGAGCGTTTGGGAGGTACACAAACTGACATGAGAGGACGGAAGTGGTGACTCATCAACAAACTTGACCCTTTGAGAAATATTCGCTGCAAAACGCACGAATCTGCGATTTCGCAGCGCGGTTAGTTTTGAATTGTCATAATGCGCTGCGAAACGGCTTGATGATGACGCGCTGCGGAATGGCTAAACAATGATTACGCTGCAAAACTGACCAATAAGAGACTGCGCTGCGAAATTACGAAAAGGATCAGTGACATGGATAAGACAAGACATGGCTTATGAAACCATGATGGTGGAGGATGACCAATAGGATTAGAGTACAATTTACATCAAACACCTTTAAAGCTCCAACCCTAAGTAAGAAACATAGAACAAAAACAATTTGACACCAACTTTTGACATTGAACTTGGACAAAGGATTATATACAAATGTTTATAGTTCTAAGTGATAACAAGTGTGATAACGATTCAAATCTAAAGTGGCATCCACCCATGCTATTATAACTCAAGAAGACGCTAAGAATGCTATAAATAATGTGCCTCACCTTGTAAAAGGACAAATGGGTCCTCCACAATGTAGTGTAAAGGATTTCTCCATTTAATAAATAGTTATCTGCTTTCCATATGTTGTTAGGTATTTACTATGTGTATTTTGGGTTCAATGTTTTTTTAAGAATAGTTTCAGGGCATATTTGTATGTTCTCTCTTCTCCTCTCTCTCAGCAAATGTTCACGGTTCCTTGATCTCAACCCCCAAGGTCCAGATTGGTGATATAAAGCTAGGTTGGTCCAATAGCTCCAAGACCACACCATCACTTTGAGGTTCAAATTATTATTTAGATGGCAGGTTGGATTTTCCCCTTAAAGACGGTTAAGCCTTTTATTTTTTCAAATTAGTCGCCATACAGATTTGGTGAAATCATTAATGGAGGTAGTTGACCTTAAGCTCGTATATTGCAATGGTCATAGTTGCACTCGTCTCCTATCAATTTGTGGCCACTATAAGTATCTTCTTCCTCTTGGCTCTTCCCATGATGATCAACGAAGATCCAGAGGCATTGCCAGATTTTTGTGTCACAAACACCAAGTCTTTAATTTCTATGAATGGAGTGTCATGCCTTAATCCCACTCAAGCTTCCCCACAACACTTCATGAAATTGCCATTGTGCACGCCATCCAACGTCTCATTCTTGTTGTGAGAGCAACAAAATCCATTATCAATGACAACCTAATGGAAGTCTAAGTTCATCACTAATTCTTTCTTTGAAATGGGTGTTTTCTTATCCATATGTTTGGAGGTAGTGCAAGGTCAGGGCACCCCAAACTTTCCTACAATACTGGTGTTTGGGGACTCAAACCTCAACGCTGGCAACAATAATCAGATCAAACACATCGTCTAAGTGCTACTTCCCAACTTATGGCAGATACCTTCTTAATTGTGTGCCCACTAAACACTTCTCCAATGGAAAGCTCACCTCATATTTCATCGCTTCAAGTTTGGGTATCAAAGAAATAATAGTTGCATATCTCGACCCACAACTGACTTCCAAGGATTTGCTCACTGGAGATACCTTTGCCTCTATTAGTTGTCGCTATGATAACACCACTTAAGAGAGTGGAAATGTAATAAGTTTTGATCAAACAATCAAGTTATTTAAGGGAATACTAGTTGTGGTTATGAGGTCTTGTAGGAGAAGTGGATGCTTCTAGAATTATTAGTGATTCCCTACACTACATTGGTACAAGCAATGCTAATTTCAGTGTCATCCATTTTAATTTCAATCCTCACAATTTTTGGTTTAACTCTGCCACACAGTTCATAATATCCCAGTATGTAGATTATCTCATAAGCTTGGGGTCTCACTATATACAAGAACTTTACAAATTGGGGGCTTAGAAAATGCCAGTGGCAAGTCTATACATATTGGGTTGTTTGCCTTTGGAGAGGACATACCTAGATTTTGCAGGAAGGCCATGCAATGAAAGAATAAATGAGGCATCATACAAATTCAATTAGAAGTGGGAACCCACACTTGCTAATTTATAGGCTTCTTTCCTGGGATATACAATAATCTATTCAGACATTTATACCATTGTTGTGCAGGTTGTTTAGAATCCACTCAATTATGGATATGAGGATGGTATGGAGGTTGTGGTATTTGTGCTGCCTAAGAAGAAGGCCGTTAAGAGTATGCACAAGGAGACTAGGGATCGCCAATAGTATGCTAGTTTTCTTAGGCAGCCTTCAAATCAATAGTGGATCAACGAGGAGCTCGTTGTGATTGCAAGGTCGCAGGAGGTGACATTGGATTTGGTCACAGATACTGTGCTTAATTGGTTTTTTGGTGAAAAAGAATTTTCCAAGTATGGAAAGAGTCTCATTTCATTGCATTTCACAAATCAATACCTACAAGGTTCATATATAAAGATACTCAAGTTTAAGTTCATTCTTCCATCCACCAACAAGTCGTTGATATGATACGTTTGAGTGTGATTGTACCTTAGTATATTTCTCTTGTTGGGCACTACAATCTAAGCACTCATGCTCATGCCAAGGCAAACTCTGCAAGAATAAAGGTCACTTAAAATTTATATAAAGAACATCAGATTGTTCAACAAGAAGCAATTCAAAGAATAAAGGAACACTTAGAGTATCAACCAACAACTTGGTCATCATTTATGTTTGACTTTCACACAAATGATATTATTATGTTATATGGTCTTACTAGCTTATGTTTTACTGGAATGATGGTTGCAACTTTGAACATCTGCTTTATCAGTGTTGTAGCAATATCTTCAACTATGGAAAACTTGGCCATTTTGGTTCATAATGAGCCTAAATCCACATCTACAGTTGCCAACAAAGGCTTAAGTAATCCCAAGGTGTCCGCAGATTAGGCATTGTCATTCTAGAGGAAGAGTGCATATGTCTTTTACTTACTTATGAGGTGTGTCACCCAATGCACCTAGGTGACATCCAAGGCACACTTGTCTCCCATTATTATTCTTGCTTCCAAGGGTGCCCATGGTGATAGGGCTATCTTTGATAACTACCATGAAGCATACTTCTAGTTGCGACAAAATACCCCTCCTGATGCCAAGGTAATGTCATGGTTGAACTATCAAATCATAGTATTGGGAAATGATAATGTGAAACTTGAGTACCTGGAGGAAGCTTTTAAAAAATCTAATTGGATAGTGAGAATTTACAAATATAAGTCATCAGATTTCCGCCATACCTTGGAAAATCAACAAGCAAACTACCTTGAAGTACATTTTCTAGGCCATACACTGTGAGCACCATAGTTAGCCCACAAGCATTATAGGGTCTCTCTATCCTCAATCTTTCATTCATCATGGTTATGGGTCACCCACAAACCCATGGTTATGGGTCAACCACACAAAACCCTTGTCATCGAAGTCCATTTGCTAGGCCATATACTGTTAGTAACACAGTTGGCCCACAAGCATTACATGATATCTCTATCCTTGGACTTTCGTTCATCACGGTTATGGGTCACCCACAAACCCATGGTTATGGGTCAGCCATACAAAACCCTTGCCATCAAAGTCCATTTGCTAGGATAGACATTGTCAGTATCACAATTGGCCCATAAGAATTACATGATAACTCTATCCTCGGACCTTCATTCATCATGGTTATGGGTCAACCACATAAAACCCTTCTCTTCATTGGCTCATATTCAACAAAAGTTTTTTAATAGGGAACTTGACATAATGGGGACCATTGTTTCCTAAGGGGGGAGGATTGATCTGAATGGAAATTGGCATCCACCCCTTGTATTTTCCCATGGTATTATAACTCAAGAAGGAACCAATAATTCTATAAATAATTGAATTGGCCTTGTAAAAGGACAGATGGGTCTTCGACAATGTAGTGTAAAGGATTTATCCATTTAATAAAGAACTATCTACTTTCGTTATGTTATTAGGTATTCACTGTTTGTATTTTTTTTCAATGTTTTTCTAAGAATATTTGTATGTTCTCTCTCCTCCTCTCTCTTAACATTTATGGTTCCTAGATCTTAGTCCCCAAGGTATGGATCAGATGGACATTTTGAAAATTAGACCAAATGTGAGTATAATATGGACAATATTAGGTCCCTATAATACTAGTGTAGCCCCTTATTATTCTTGTTGTGCCCATGTAGTCTCCATATTGTTATTATTATACCTCATAGAATCCAACTATTGTTACTATTGCGCCCTTACATTATTATTGTTATGTAGGCTTTGATTATATTGTGACCCCTTAGACTCTTATATGTAGAAAAGAGGTTTTGTTATTTGAATCATCCAAGAATTGTTCATTTATGTGATGTAAAGGAGGTTTCCCCCTCGAAGAGGTTGTTTTTCAAGTCATTGATCTATATTTTCTTCTTTTTTTTGAGCTGGTTGCATAACATTGGGTATCAGAGCTTTGGATTCTAGGGTTTCGCTTCTTCAAACAAGTCATCTCGGAATTTTTGCTATAAAAAAATTTCTACAAAGCTTCACATGCTGAAAAATTTACCACATGGACCTGAAATCATGGTGAAATTCGTGTAAAAATTTCAGATCTTGGTTCACTAAATTTTCTGAGATATGATCAGGGGAAGTTAGGGTTTTTGCAGGCTCCAAAATTCACTCTTAAACAGGGGACCTAGGGAAAATCGCCATAACTTTCGTTTCATGCATCATATTTGAACTCTGTAAAAAGTGGCTAAAAGTGAATGGAATGCAGTTCTCTACTGAACTCGTTTTATAATAAGGTCATCATGGGAGATCAATCATAACTCTTTCTTGAAGACTCCAATCTAGGTCTGACTTGTGCGGTTGGAAAGAAGACTCATAGGGATATCACATGATGAAATTTTAGACCTTGGAGATCTGCAAATTACAAAGTTACAACAGATTCAGTATCGAGCTCCTACAAAGCAAGAAAAAGGTTTGTATTTTTTTTAAATTTACGTCTGTTTTGTTTGAAAAATCAGTTTGAAGTGATTCAATGAGCATAATGAAGCATAAATATCATTGTTTAGTTCCAAAATGACTTGAAGCAAGAAAATGGAAAAACCTAGTAAGAAACCAGAAAGCTCTATTATGACGCATGAAGAAGAGGAAGAAATAAAACATGATATATCAAAATTACGAGACCAAGTGCAACAAATTTCGTTGTCGCAAAGAGTAACCAAAAATGAAATGGAAGCTAAGATGGATGGTTTGAAGAATGGTTTAAAATCAGACATGGAAGTTTTGAAGGATGGAATGGAAGCTAAGATGGATGGTATATAAGAAAAAATGAAAGGCAACATGGAAGATTTGAAGAATGGTTTAAAAGTAGACATGGAAGGTTTGAAGGAAGGTTTGACAAAGTTGCTACAAGAAATTCTTCCTAATGGAGAAAAGGTATTACATGAAACTCATGATGAGAACAAAAGAAATGTTAATCATGATTTCATAGACTCTAACGTTGGATTGAAGACCCACCATATTCCAAAGATCGATATGAGGAAGTTTGATGGCAAGGATCTGGTAACATGGATACTACAGATGGAGCAATATTTTGATCTCCATAATGTGCAACACACACAAAAGGTATGCATTGCAACTTTATACATAGAATCCAATAAGTTTGTATGTTATAATTTGCTTTGTTATCGTAAAACACTTTTCACTTGGTCAATTTTTATGGAGGAAATGATAGCACATTATGAGGATACAAAGAGAAACACCTTCTTTAGCCAATTGATAAATCTCAAACAAAAGGGTTCAATGGCAGAGCACATTGAGGACTTCCAAAAATTGAATATAAGGGTAAATGATATTCTAGAGGAGCATATGATTGATGTT
Organism: Pinus tabuliformis; assembly: GCA_031772625.1. Taxonomy (NCBI): domain Eukaryota; kingdom Viridiplantae; phylum Streptophyta; class Pinopsida; order Pinales; family Pinaceae; genus Pinus; species Pinus tabuliformis. The sequence goes on from CM062815.1 coordinate 1,029,936,504, forward strand.
TTCATAGGGACTTTAAAGGATAACATCCAACATGAGGTTCGCCTTTGGGAACCTGATTAATTGGAGAAGGCATTCAGGTTGGCAAGAAAAAATGAAAGCAAAATTATGGCAACAAGGAAGCCTACCACTCACAACTATTAAGATGGAAGTGTTGCTGCTCCTAGCCTTCCACAACCTACAAGGTTGACACCATAACAATTGGAAGAAAAAAGAGCAAAAGGGATTTCTTATAGTTGTGTTAACAAATACACTAAAGGTCATAAGTGTGCTGAGAAGAGATTATTTTACATAGATTGTGAAGAGGAGGAAGAAATGGAACAAGAAACTTCAAAAGAAGAGGATATACACCAGGAACCAACCCTAGAGAAAGAAGAAATGAATATGACTATAATAGCCCTAGTTAAAAGCTCATGTAAAAATATATAAGACCACGGTCATGGGACACGTATTCCAAGCTGAATGATGGGAAAACATTCTAGTGGGTGTTCATTTAGTTTATTATGGCTAAGGAAATTGGCAAAAGCAATGGAAAATTCTTTGGAAAGGCATGAGGCATTTATTGACATTGTATTTATGAAAATAATGGAAATTAGGAGAAAAGGAAGGTGAAAGGTCACAGGTTGCATGTGAGGAGGAAAATGAAGGAAAATAATGGAAAACGAAGAAAATAGAGGCCTCATTAATAAAAAGAATTATGAGGATCAGTGGGCAGGCTTGGTTAGTTTTGGTGGAGCTCTCTTCTATTCTCTCTCTCATACTCTTGGATACTTAGAGTTTTCTTTGAGCACTCTTGGAGGGTGTGGCATACTTAGAGTTTTGGAGCAAGAAGGAAAAAGATGAGTAGGAAAGTGCAAGAGGACATCAGGATCAACAACTACAACAGGTTTTGCTTGTAGGTACCGAGTTGCATGTATGTTTTCCTCACTAGTTTTTGCATGCATGACACATGTATGTGGTTTCCTGGTTATGATATTTCATTGGCATGGAGGATTGCCTAGATTGGTAGTGGATTTTCCTAGCCTTGCCATTTCATGTATAGCCATGGCCTTGTGGGTTTTTTTTTGGTTCTCATGTTTTCTTTAGCTTGGGATGAGTTATTAGTTCCTAGAGCCTTGGTTGGACAAACGCTTTAGAAGCCCTGTAATGGCTTGGGTTGAGTTATTAGACCTGGAGCCTTGGTTGGACAAACGCTTTGGAGCCTTATAACAACTTGGGTTGAGTTATTAGTCCTAGAGCCTTGGTTGGATAAACACTCTCGAGCCCTTGTTGGGTTGAGTTACTAGTCCTAAAGCCTTGGTTGGACAAACACTCCGGAGCCCTTGGTGGGTTGAGTTACTAGTCCTGGAGCCTTGGTTAGACAAACGATCTATAGCCCGGCAACAACTGTGGGTTGAGTTACTAGTCTTGGAGCCTTGGTTGGACAAACATTGTGGAGCCCAACAGAAACCGTGGGTTGAGTTACTAGTCCTATAAGTCGGGTTGGAACAAATGCTCTGGAGCCCTGTAAGGCTTGGGTAGAGACCAATCTAATGATGTTTTTATGATGTTCGACCATTTGGTGGAATCATTGTTTGATGGGTTGAGGTGGTTGGCCTCTGGAAGCCCATGTGTTTTTATGAGATCCCACATTCATGCTTGGAATATGGCACGGGGGTGAATGACTAAAGAGATATTTAGCTCAGCCATTTTATGATCGGGTAGAAATTGGAAATCCCATACCAATTTTGGCTTTTGCATCATTAATATGAGGTTATTTCTCCTTGTTATCTCATGAGTATTATACTGGTTTATATGTGGATTATATGGCTTTTTTTTCCTTGGTATTTTTGTTGATATTATGCTAGTTATGAATATGTATTATGATAGTGGCTATGTATGAATCTCATCATGTTTTTACTTGTAAATAAATGAACAATGTATCTATGACCTAATGGATTAAATTGCAGCTAAAGTGATAAGGAAATAATGCCTCATAGCGAATCTCATATAAGTATGAGACCCTTATGCTTAGATCTGTCATTTACACATGTAGATTGCATTGATGCCAAGTGTTTGAAAGAATGTCAGTCCCAGATGGGGATGGTCAAGCTTAGTCCTAGATTTAGTATTTGGTTTATTAGTCTTGTCATCATGTGTTTAATGAATTTTGGAAGTTACAACAAGTTCTAGGCAGTGGCCAGAATTCTAGGCTTAAAAAGTGCCTTACATTCCTCAGACTCTGGCACAAGTCTGCTGGAAATAGTCCCTAGATGCAGGCATGCAGGCTTGTGGGAGCGTCCAGAGATCTTTGGATGTTGGCGTGCCCATAGCATGTGATCTAATATTCACCCTATGAGTGCCATCAGTTAAATATTTATCAAACTAAAGGTATTACAGACTCATGTGCTGGTGTGTGTTCTGTGTTATTGAAACACAGATCGATCAGATTTCCAATACACAGACAAATAAAATGGATAGACAACAAAGAAATACGGTAAGCAACTCAAAGACACAAACAATTTTTAATAAGGAGTTCACCCTATTCTCTAGGGCTACGTCTCCGATCCAGCTTCAGTGGTGGCCTTGTTTTTATTGTGTCTTTCAGTAGAGAAATTACAATACAGGGACTCAATATGAGTTCTCCTGAAGAAGATTTTTCTTGGTAGGGTGGTTCTTGGATTCCCCAAGCCACTTGGAGTACATAGACTCTTCTTCTTCCTACCAGCTCTGTGACCTCTTTGTCTATAGTGGAAAGAGCCAAATGTGATGCTTAGTCCGGACAGATTCCTCTATGGGAAAGCTTGAATCTTCAAGCTCTCTGGTGCTCGACGCTGCCTATGGTCAGCTTAGCCCTCTGTCTCTTTTGCTTGGATTTATTGTTCTCTGTGTTCAGTCCTCCTCTCAGGGTTCACTGTTTCTCTTGGTCACTTGGACTCTTCTCAATTCTGATTCCAAATCAACTCTAACTGATTCGACTGTCTCTGTTCATGGCTTTAGCCATTCAATCCCTATGCCTGTTCGGTTCCTCTTCCACTTGTGCCAATTCACCTTCTGCAACTGCGCTTGGAGTTCCCTACGTTCGGCATCATCATGAATACTCAGGGAGTGGCCACTTGTCCTCCTCTAAATGGAACTAGCATGCTTCGTCGGTTTGTTTCTTCAGTTACGCAGTGGATGCATTCTCCTCCACTGTGGCGATTAAATGGATTTCAAATCCCTTTAGAACCCGGCTTAATTCCCTGTCGATTCTGCTTCTTTCCATCAGGTATAATCTTAACCGTCTGATCTAGGCCCTCCAGATTCGATGCCATACGCACGTTTCGTGCTGTTGACTTGCTCGACCGATAGCGTGCGATCAACGATGGTTTTCTCTCACCTCCGCCTGCCACGCGTCAATCGGTGTATGGAATCGCTCTGCTCTTGTCCAAAACCTCTTACCGTTTAAGGGCACCCCGATCAATACCGCCGGTTTTCCAGTGCGTGGGTCCAGCCTTCATATGTTAGCATTTTTTGCTTTTTCCACTCACGGTTTCCTGGCTCCCGATGTGACCGACTGCTCGGGCTCCCCCTTCAGGGCCCTGTTCGCTTAGCGATGCGCGATTAGTGCTAAGCGCTAATCGCGCATCAAAAACCTCGTCCTTTTCCCATTCTGGGGCTCCTAGGGGCTACTTTGGCCTCCTGCGCGGTCTCCATGGGCCTCGGTCAGCGCACTTTGACTGAGGTCCTCGTCGTTCCACGTCGGCTGCCATGGCCATTGGTTCAAGGTGTTTTTGATACTGTTTTGGATTTCCTTAGAGATTTGTTCGACTTGATTCAGTCATGGTTCTCGATAGTCTTTCTATGGATCCAATTCGGATCATGGCCTCCCTACTGAAAAGATTTTGGACCACCAAAAGTTGGTTTTCAAGCATCGACTAAGTGAGGATACTATTTCTTCACTTGTCCAATCTCAATCCACTATGCGCTGCTCAGCTTTGAACATTTGAGCCCAATCCTGAGGTACTCAACATCTCCCCTGCGCGTTGTCCTCAGCTTCTTATCCAACACGGTGTCTTCCTGCAACTCATTGAGGTATTGAGGTAGCAGGTCATCAATAGAAGGCAATTGACTTTGCTCTTCAGGGTCCTCAACCATTGAAGGTTTAAACAATCTCAAACAACTTGCATTTACGACTGAGTAGATGTGCATGTAAGCTAGTAGATCAAGACGAAAAGCATTTTCACCAATTTTCTCAAGTATTCTAAAAGGTCCATACCTGATAGGCTTTAGCTTTTTACCTTCACCTTGCATCCTGTCCTTGCTGATATACAACAAGACTTGGTCTCCAACTTGAAAACCATGCTCCATCCGATGCTTATCATGCTTAGCCTTATACTTGGCCTGGCTCTTTTCCAGTTGTTCCTGTACTACCTGATGGATCTCCTAGATCTGTTCAATGAACCTGGTTGCCTTGTCCACACCACTGTGTCCATCAACCATGGTATCTTTACCAAAGACAAAATCCAAAGGAGACCTTGGTGTGAAAACAAAGCAGGTCTCAAAAGGAGATCTCTGTGTAGAAAAGTGTTTGGCTATGTTGTAAGCATGCTGCACATAACACAAGTGTTCATTCTAGAGCTTAGGATGTTTACTGCAATATTCTCTCAGTAACTGGATCACAGTCCTGTTTACTGCTTCTGTCTGGCCATCTGTTTGTGGATGAAAAGCTGTGCTTCTCTTTAACTTGGTGTCCATCAGTTCCCACAGACTAGACCAAAACTTCCCCACAAATCGGGTGTCTCGATCAGATACAATGGAAGTGGGTAATCCAAAATGAACCCATACATGTTCAAAGAACAATTTTGCAGTCTGTTCAACTGTGATCTGTTTACTACAAGGTATCAAAATACACATTTTGCTGAACCTATCCACAACAACATATAGATAATCATGACCTTTCCTAGATTTAGGTAGTCCTCCAACAAAATCCATGGAAATACTTTCCCAAGGGTGAGAAGGAACTGACAATGGAGTGTAAAAGCCTAGTTTTCTATTGCTGGGCTTGCTTTTAGCACACATGGTGCACCCTCTTACATATCTAGAAACTGTCTCATTCATTTTTGGCTAATAGCAGAATCTTTGCAGCTGTGCAACTGTTTTTCTTACCCCAAAGTGACCTGATATCAGAGAAGTGTGTGCTTCGCTAATTATCTTTATCCTCTCAGTTTGTGGAATGCAGAGTTTCCAACAATGGTATAAGAGTCGGTCCTTTATATGATAGTCCAATTATTCTACTCTTTTTCCTTGACTCAAAGTTTCATATACATCTTTAAAATCCATATCCTAAGCATATTGTTCTATGTAGCTTTCATGTAACACAGAATTATGCTTAAGTATGGTAGATGCATTTATAATGGGTCTAGATAACATGTATGCAACCTTGTTATGTATGCCCTTTTTATATCTGATGAATAAGTGAAACTGTTGTAGAAAACCCATCCATCTGTAATGCCTTGATTGTTGCAACTTAGTTTGGGAGTGTAGATATTGAAGTGGCTAATGATCAGTATGTATTACTGTCTCTTTGCCCATTAAATAATGTTTCCACTTTTTCACACTCTGAACTAATGCATACAATCCTTTATTATATGTAGGATAGTTAACCACTGCAGGATTAAAAGTCTCAGAATGATAACATATGGGTTTGCCATGCTGTGTCAACACTGCTCCCATGGCATAGTCACTGGCATCAGTTTGGATCTCAAATGGTCTTTGTAAATCTGGCAGTGCTAGTACAGGTGTTGTACTTATTTTCTCTTTCAAGGTGTCAAAGGCTTTCTGATGTTTGCCTCCCCACTGAAACACCTTATTCAATCCTGTTAAAGCATGTAAGGGAGCTGCAATCGAGGAGAAGTTAGAAATGAACTTCCTCCAATATTGTGCTGCTCCTAGGAAGCTTCTCACTTCTGTAGCAGACCTTGGTTTGGGCCAGTTCACAATGACAGCCACTTTAGAGGGATCTATTTTCAATTCACCTCCCCCTACTATATGACCCAAGTAGTTTAGAGATGCTTTGCCAAATTCACATTTTGAGAGTTTAACTTAAACTTTTTCTCTTTTCAAAACATCTAATGTCTGCCTAACATGCTTTAAATGTTCTTCCCACGTTTGACTAAAAATCAGAATGTTTTTTTTTGCTAAAGCAAGAGTCATACCTTCTATTCATTAATCACAAAATAAAGTACATAGAGTAGTACAAAATTCTCGGACTCTGAGAAAGAGGGACAACTGCAAAACAACTTTACTCTGCCCCTAACTTTACACTTTACTATCCTCCAAAGTAGAATAAAAGAATTTGGAGTTGGAACGAAAATAACCCCTAATTAAAAACCAGTAACGGCCTTAAACCCGCCCGAATGCGTAGCTTTGGGTTCTTTTGCCTGGGTGAAGAACCTCTTGGCCCCCGAAGAACACCGTCTCTGCCTGACGAGGCCGTCCTCTTTTAATCTCGACCGTAGGATTTGTCCAAAAGATCGGACGGTTATAGACCCAATCCGCAGTACAAAACAGCTCGCCAATAACCGATCAATCTGAACCGTTGAAATGCCATAAGAGATTTGACGGTGGAGAAGGATATCACACCCACCAACTAACTTGGAAGTTAGCATGCGATAAAGGTGGTAATCTTCCCGACCCCACCGCCACGTGGCGCTTCCTAAGTGGGATCGCTTCCAAAAAGCAGAAACCGCTTCCCACTTGTGCGGGCCACGATCAACAGAAAACCACCTAGGTTGCGACAAGAAAGACCGGGAAAGAGAAACTCTGGTTTCATGGTCATCAAGTTTCATCTGCTCCCCACAGTTCGCCTCGTTGACCCTTCTTGACCCGATGCGCAAAGCTTACAGCTCCTTCCTTTCTGCCCCCCCTGAAGCTCCTTTATCCTTGTCAGTACAACTATAAATGTCCGTGCAGCCATTGATCTGGGAATCTTTGGTTATCTTTTCCGAACCATTATCAAAAAACCCCATTGTGAGCATGCCTCTGAGCCGACCCCTGCTGGTTAACAATACCCATCTCCATTGCTCTCTTAAGGAACGTTGTGTTGTCTTCAATAGCTTGGTTTTGACAGTCTGTTTTTAGTTTGTTGTTAGGGGAATCGTGCCAATTCATCACTGCCCTGTTATCTGTGTAGACCACTCCTTGATTGGCTAGCAAATCTGCTAGCTTGTTGGCCTTTCTTCTCACATGTGCAAATCTAACTGTTCTCAGGCTCTGAAGATGATTATGAATCCGTTGGAAGACTTGAATAAGCCTCCAATTTGAAGAGGCTTTTTCTGGTCTTGTTCCCCAGCTTATTCTTCTGACAGAGTTGATGACGATCTCGGAGTCCGCTTCAATGATTGTGTTTTGCCGATTTTCCTGAACCAGGAACTCAAGACTTTGTTCCATGGCCATTAACTCCGCCATGTTGTTGGTGGCTTTTCCTAAGTTGCCATAAAAGATGAAAAGAATATCTCCCCTGTCGTCTCTTAACACCCCTCCATGGCCTGCCTCGCCCGGATTACCTTTGGAAGCCCCATCGATGTTGAATTTGAGAAAGCCCTTAGGGGGAGGATGCCAGAAGTCAAGTTCCAGGTCCCCCATTGAGCCCTTCCTCACAGAGCCCTGAGGAACTAGTCCCTACAAGTCTAGCTGACAGAGAATCCTCTAGTCTGTGGCCGAAGGAGGGTTCGAGGGAAGGTTTCTAATGGTAGTACTAACCATTTCCTTAATCTGTTTTAGGATCCTATCAAAGATATTCTGGGAAGAGTTCTTAACATTCTTGAATATTCTGTTATTCCTTTATTTCCAAACATTCCAAATTATGAAACTTGGTGTAAGCACCCAAGCGGAACCAAGAACTTCATTATCTGAAAAGTTCTTTCTCCATTTGGTAAGAGTGTTGAAAAGGCATCCCATATCTCTGTCAGATTGTTGGAAGATAACTGCAAAAGAATCCCATAATCTGGAGGTGAAAGGGCAATTGTTGAGAAGGTGCTCAATGGTCTCCTCTTGGGCTTCACAGAGTTGGCATCTAGAAGGCCCTAGGAATCCCCTTTTCCTAATATTATCCCAAGTCAGGATTTTCCTTTGTAGAACCAGCCACAGAAAGAGTTTAATTTTCATCCAACCTAGATGCTTCCACAGGTTTTTCCAGAGCCTGTTAGGAGCATGGGGATCAAGTTCAAGGAGAATGAGTTTAGCCTCTTTAAGATTGAAGTTCCCTTCATTGTTGCTGCCCCATATTAGTTGGTCATGCCCCCTAGAAACCATAATTTTCCTTTGCTTCAACATTTTCATCAATCTTTCAGCTTTGGTTGAAAGATGACTGTCCTCTTGGAGATCTAATTTTCTCCATTTTCTCCACTTCCCTGCACTATTGGTTTGATCCCAAAAATCCCTGACTTGGGTGAGCTCCTTAGTATCAGTCTCTGCTTTGAGGTCCTCCTGTAAGAGAATAGGTTCTTGTTGCCATCTATCCTCCCAGAATAAGGCCAAGTCTCCCTCTCTAATTTCCCAGAAGCTATGGTCTTGAATCAATCTTCTGTTATCCCAGGCTTTGTTCCAAATATGAGATCCTCTTATATTCCCCTCCATCCGTATGTGTTCATTGTCAGTCCAAGTACTTGCATATTTTTCTTTCCAAGTAATAGCCCATTGTGCTTCTGGTTCCTTTATCCATCACCACCAAAGTTTAACTCCTAGAACCTTACAAAGAATCTCAGGATCATCTAATCCAAGACCCCCGTGGTTTTTGGGTTTGCATATTTTATCCCAGGAAACTAAGGCCCATTTCTTCTTTTCTTCCCCCTTGCCCCATAGAAAGTCTCTTTGTATGTTTCTCATTTGGTGCAGAATTCCTTTAGGAGCAGGGATGGAAGAAAGAATAAAGATTGGGATTGATTGAAGCACAACCTTTGTGAGGACCAATCTTCCAGCCAAATTTAAAGATCTTATAATCGATTTCCTAGTTTTGTCTTGCAGCTTACTAATAATTGACTCCCAAATACTTTTGTGAAGAGGTTTTGCAGTTAAAGGAACCCCCAGGTATTTTGAGGGGAGAGAGTCTCTTTGGAATCCTAGTATTTTGGATATGTTCCTCTGAATAGCAATATGAGTATTAAAGAAAAAGATCTTAGATTTGGAAAGATTAACCTCCAAGCCAGAGGCCTTGGCAAAGTCCTTAAGGATTTGTTTGTAGGCAAGAGCTTCTTTGACTGTGGGTGTTCCTTGCAACATGGTATCATCAACAAATTGTTGATGGGTTAAGGCTTGACCATTGTCAGAGAGTTGTATACCCTTGACCTTACCAACTGCTTTAGCATACTTTATGGCTCTGCCTAGACCTTCCATCATGAGAATGAAGAGAAAGAGAGAAAGAGGATCACCCTGCCTGAGACCCCTGGACGGGGTAAAAGTCTTCGAGGGAGAGCCATTGACAAGAATTGAAAAACTAGAAGAAGTGATCAAAGCCAGGATCCATCTTACCCAATTGTGATCAAACCCAAAAGCAATGAGAACCTTCCTGATATAGTTCCAATTTAGTTTATCATAAGCTTTGGCTATATCAAGTTGCATGATCATACCAGCTTTTTTCTTACTTGTCAGAGAGTGCACCACTTCATGTGCCTGGATGATATTATTAAGAATTTGCCTTCCTTCCACATATCCCGATTGTTCCCCCGAAATTGATGCAGGTAAGAGGGGGTTGAGCCTGTTTGCAACCACCTTTGATATTATCTTGTAAACCAAAATGCATATAGATATAGGTCTGAATCTATCCAGGGTTTGAACCTGCTCCTGTTTAGGGATCAGGGCTATGAAGGAGGAATTCAAAGCTTTTAAAATGGTTCTATGTTTCCTGGAGTCTTCCACCACCTGCAGTATGTCCCGTTTGACTATATTCTAGCAAGCTTTGAAGAAATTGACATTGAAACCATCTGGGCCTCGCGCCTTGCCATTATGCATTTCTTTGAGAACCCCAATAACCTCCTCTTTCGTCATAGGCCTGTAAAGGTTGACATTATCCTCTCTGGAGACTATCCTGGGAATGTTCTTGGTGATTTCCTGGATATAGTGTTCTCTGTCATAACAGGTTTCCTGAGCTATATTTCTAAAGTGCTGGACTAGCTCTGCCTCTATTTCTTCATGAGAATTGAGATTATTTCCTCTTTCATCCTTGATCAGAGCAATTCTATTATGTGCTCTATTTTCCATGGTAGATTTGTGAAAAAATTTGGTATTGCGTTCACCTTCTTTTAGCCATTGGATTCTAGATTTTTGTTTCCAAAAAATTTCCTCTTGACTGCATAAATACTCCCATTGCTGCTGATATCTGGTGGCTTGATCATGTCGAGCTTTTTCATGGCCTTCTTTAATAAGGCCTTGGTTAAGTACCTGCAGTTTTCTTTCAATCATTTTTTTTCTTCAAAGATATTTCCAAATTCAGTCTTGTTCCAATCCTTAAGTCGTATCTTGATATGTTTTAATCTTTTCTGAAGGATAAACATTTTGGAACCCTGAATATTTAAATCTTCTACCCACCACTTGGTTACATTTTTGATGAAATCTGGGTGGGAGAGTTAGATTTTTTCAAATCTAAAAGGTCTGTTCCTGGTTTTACCAATGCCCTGCACCTCCAGTTGTATCGGCCAGTGATCTGATCCCCCAAAGGGTAGCACTCCAGCTACCATTTCCTTGTCATTGAGCATAAGATCCTCTGAGATTATGAATCTATCTAATTTGGAAGCTACTTGAGCCTCTCCTCCTCTTTTATTGTTCCAGGTGAAGATGCCGTTGTGCATTTCAATGTCCACCAGCTTCATTTCATCAATAAAGGTTTGAAAAGCCACAGAGTCTTTACCTAGAACTCTGGTTCCCCCTTTTTTTTCCGTGAGTGACTTAATCATGTTGAAATCACCCCCTAAGATCCAGGGTATTCCTGCATGTCTATTTCTGAGAGTCTCCAGAGAGTTTAGAAGCCTTAGTTTAGCCTCCATTCTCTGTGGGCCATAGACATTTGTAACCAGATAGGTTTCCTTGTCTCCTACTGGTTGAAAAACTGCAGATAAATAATCTCTAGATGCCTCCGCATCTATTAAGTCAATCTTTTGTGGATTCCACAGAGTGAGAATACCTCCTGCTGTATTCTCTGCCTTGACTTCCAGAAACTCAAATCTATTGAGCCATTTACTATGGATATCTCTTATCTTCTGAATGGAACACTTAGTCTCCTGTATGAAAATCACATTCGGAGACGCTTGTTTCATTCTGTTACTCAGTAACCTTTGTTTTCTTTTACTACCTAGACCTCTGATATTCCAAGAAGTGAACTTCATAATTAAATATTAGTAAAGGAGTAACTGGATAGGTCTTTCATCTTACCTGAATCTATCATTAGCTTTCCACATTCCATCAACAACTCATTCTGCTTTTTTCTGCCCCTCTTCTTTCCTGGGATTCTGGGTGCTAGTCCTGCCATATTCTTCATCGTCTTCACTCCTTCGTTGCCTTGTCTTTCTTTGTGATTGAGTCTACCCAACCCTTTAGTTTGGGTCCTCCATAAAAATAACTGCTGAACCCTGTTGAACTCCTCTGTAGGTAATGAGTCTAGCCCTTCTTTGGTTCCTTGATTCAAGAAACCTTCTAAATCTAGGTTTTCTTTCTCAAGAATTTCCTGGAGTTCATGGTCCTCCATATCCGTCTCACTTTGGGTCATGTCAAGATCCATCGCCTGTTCAGCATTACTCATCATAAATTCTTTCATATTGTCATTTTCTTGTATTTTCTCCTTTTCTTCTTCTTTCTCCTCCTCCACTGTGTTTCCTCCTTTTGCTTTATTAGTATCTGTAGGATCTGCGTCTGCTTCGAGGGTTTGGAACCTGTTCTGGTCAACATGCTGCTCCTTGGCTTTGCTTGTTCTTAGTACTCTTTTTCTCCCTTTTCCTTTGTGTACCACCTTGAAGAAGCTTTCTGGATCCTTCATTATATTAGCTTTACTTTTATCCTCTATCTTACTGAGAGGGCAGTCTCTGACCAAATGTCCATGCTTGTGACATTTGTGACATCTGAAAGGAATGTGTTCGTAATCTACTGTTTGTATCCATTCCTCATCAAACACTTCCAGAATAACCTCATCTGGCAATGCTCCAGAGAGATCCATCTCCACACATATTCTAGCGAAGGAAGTATACTTTCCCCTTCTAGTGGCCTCAGAAACTTTGACAAAGTGCCCTAACTTATTTCCTATGGCTGATAGAGATTCCGTTTGCCAGTAATCAAGAGGTAGAGAGTAGAGTCTAACCCAGACTAGGATTGAGGTGAAAGTTTCGCGTTCCGGAACAAAGTTCATGATCCATGGCCGCATATATAGGCCTGCAACAATAAAGAAGTAAGGCCCTCCTTCAAACACTCTGTCTTTGTCTTCAATATTAGCAAAAACTACAGTGAAAAAACCCTTGGATCCAAGATATAGGTCAATGCTGCCTTTTGGTTTCTAGTGGTATTTAATCCATGTTTGTAAATCTTTTTCAGTGGGCCACAACCCCATGAATTTACAAATGATTGCATATGTTTGCATGTGATCCCTGTGCGCCTGCAGCACTGGATCATTTAAAATGATTCTGGGAATTACCGCCGCTTTGGGTTTGCATGGTCCCATGTGTGCTTTGTCTTTAGTGCTTTGCTCCCTGATATCTTCCACATTCTCCAATGCTTCATTATGCTCCCTTGGTTTGGTTCCCTCTTGTTCTTCTTCATTGCTTCTCTCTTTTCCCTTTGAAGGCTCTCAGTCATTTTCCATGGGTTTTTTCCCGCTGCTTACCAATGCTTGCTTGAAGGAGGGAGTGGAGCTCCCTCCTGTGCGTCCTTTCATGGCGGACTGCCTCTAAGATTGATTGAAACCCCAGTTTTTTCCTCCGCGCCGTCATTCAGAAAACTCTCTTCCATCTATCAGTTATGTTGATCACTATGTTATCACTCAGGTTGTTCCCTTTGACTCCTAAGGGAATACGGCCGAGGTAACCACAGACCAATCTTTGGATCACAGGTCCTAGCCTACCTGCAATCAGAGAGGGCTCTCTCTTCAGAATTTAGCTTCGTTTAAGTAATGTTTAGGCTAGTTATGATGCACTGAATTTTGTTTAAAGTTTTGGTTGAATGATGTCTTCTAACAGCTAAAATGTAATATTCAGGAGTTTCAGTCCATTGGGCAATGGAGTCTGTGATTATGTGTTGTTTGGGGTATTGAGTGAGAGTGATGAAACTGCAGGGCCATATGGGTACTCATGAAACAATCTTCAAATTGTGGAATATGGACTATTTCCAGCCAGTGAGAAGGCAACTAAGAATCTTTCACTAAGCTGGTGATATGGAGAGAGGAAATATCACTCAGGAGCAGATCAGAATTCCTGAACAGTATTTACTATGAAAGATTCAGTGTAAATGCGAGCAATTAAGAATTTCACATTCATAACTGATTCTGAAGAAGACATTCATAACAGCAGAGATTGAGTCAAGGGTGTTCAATGAACAAATCCTGGACTATTCTTTTTCTCTAGTGCTAAACCTATGAAACATACAGCATAAGTGGATTATGAAAGAGCGGAATATATAATAACATGGTTCAGAAAACTTATTGTGACATGAAATAGCGCAGGAATCCTGTAGCAGCAAGCAAGCACACCACAACACTTCAAACAACTCAGAACTTCAGAAATTCCATTAGCTTCTTGTATTAAAAGTCTGAAATTACAGCATAGCTTCTTCAGAAGAAAAACCAACAACCCCAATAAGTTTATGCGTGGGGATATATATACAATCGTTTTACAAAATATCTTAACGATGAGTCATTTGCTCAATAACTGTCTTTACCAACTTTCAAAAATAGCAGATACAATAGTTATTGCTACTTTAAATAAACAATGAATGACTGTTCACTTCTGTCAGAAGTTCTTTGACTTTTGGAGGCAACCGGGTCGGTTGGGTGCATCACACTGATTCTGAGTAATATGCCCTTTACTGCTTTGTCGTGGTGCGGCTATCTCAGCCCCGTCATCTGCATCTGTAGGCATCTGCTTTGGTGGTCAAACTTGATTGCTGAGTTGGCCTTTTCCATCCCTTTCCCAGTCAGAGCAAATATATTAATTTTCTGAAAATGCTGACTTGTGATCGATATACAAAAATTTGGTGAAAAACCTGTTTCCTCACAGCAGTGTTTGTATCATGCCCGTCCACCATTCCTGTGTAGGCAATTGGTGTCTTAGGATTATGCCTAAGGTTTCATCTGCCTCAGTATATTTGTAGTAGTTTGGAGGCACTTCAAAAAGATGTCTGATCTCATTCATAATAAAAAATAAATTCTCTAGTTTGTCATAGAGACTCTGCCCAGATGGAGGCCCTGTTTCCTCTGGGGCACTTGCTGATGCAGTGATCTGGTTTGTGGCATATGTATTGACTCTTTTAGCATAGTTTTCATGAGACAGTAACCTTCCTGCACTGGTTACCAAGCTGGGAAGACCTCTGTTATGTAATGCTGTAATTTTATCAATGAATTTGTTCACCTCTGTCTGCATTTCTTGACACCTTCTATCCAATGTTTGTACATGATTTCTCAAAGTGAGCACTCTCTTTACTAGTAAAATGGTATCAGTTCTGTTAGTGATACCCATTGCTGCTAGCTGGGGGCCAGTGCGATTGTTAAGGACATTGATCATCCTATTGGCTATTTCAGGCATATTGCCTAGAGATTCCCTTGCTCTTTGACTTTCTTTTTGGGCCCTGCCTATGAGATCCATATGTTCGTGGATAGTTTCAATATATTGCCACTGGTCTGTAATAGATTGACCAATATTGGCCCACAGGATTTTCTTGATTTCAACTACAACCTTATCAAGGGAGAGCTCTTTCTCCAGTTCCTTTATTCTCTTCTCAAGAGCCCTTACCTCTCCTATTTTTTCAGTGACACTCTGCTTTGATTTATCATACTTTTCTTCAATGGTAGCCAATTTATCCTTGGTCTCTTGTAGTTCAGCCATCTGTGCTTCTAAAGCTTCAAGCTCCTTCATCATGTTCTGCATGCTTAGGCTGGGTCCCTGATCTGGTGCTGTTGCTGGCGCTGATACTCCTGTAGCTGGTGCTGATGTTGAAGGGCCTGCCTCTGATGTTTGTCCAGTGGGAGGACCTGCTACAGTAGTAGAAAGTGGCACACCTTCAGTGGATGCAGATGTCTGTGCTGGCTGCATTGGTGCCTCACCTTGTCTTGTTTTTAGTGCTACCTCTAATGCACTCTCTGTTTCCATCAATCTCTTGTATAAACTCAGGAGTAAAGCAACTACATCCTGATCCTTCTTTTGCTCTGCCACCTCTCTAGTTTGAGGGTGAAGGGTAGTTGGCAGCTTGATATGCTTTCTCATAGCTGCTATATCTTCATCTCTTTTCTTTAATAGTGCATGCACACCCTTATGGTCCTTTGGATCATGACCCAGCTCTATAATGATCTCTTCCAAGGACTTGATTCTGTTGTCCTTGGCTTGAGATGATGCCTTCTCCAATTCCAGTTGAGCAGCAGTGTTGTGTAAAGAATTTTGTAATTGGTGTGCCAGTAGGGTCTTATCAGCTAATGTGGAATATATCATTTCCCCGGTTTGCCTGTGTAGCTCAATCTGATCCAAGGGGTGGATGTCTTTGGCAAAAATTTCCAGATTAGTTCTGATATAATCGGCAGTTGTTTGAGGTTGCTGCATAGTAGGCCTGAAATGACTAAGAGTCATTTTTTGTTCTTGAATGTCATAAGCAGACATTAATCTCTGTTGATTAGTTGGTGCCATTTTCAAGAGTTGGTTGTAGATTTGGTGTTTGAGGGGCTCATTCCTTTTCTTGATATCTATGAACTGCTGCTTGATGCTAGAGTCCGCCTTAGATCGCTGCCTTGAAGAGCTCACCTCTGCCCCATGTGGCATGTCCTGTCCTTGCTGTAAGGAGCTGGCCGATGTTTCAATGCTAGGAGGGGGCACAGTATCAGTTGGTCTCTCTGGTAATTCCTCCTCTGAAAAGGGATTTAGCCTCTGTCTTTTTTCACCTTGCTGGTCCGTTGAAGTAGTAAGAGGAGTGTCCTCTTGCCTATCCCTTTTCCTTGTTCTTTCCTCATTAGCAGGTGTTTGTAAAACTGAGGACTCAACTGTTACCTCCTGCCTTGGAGGGATTTGCTCTTGTGTTTGCTGTTCTGTGGAGGCAGGTTCCTTGGTTGTACCTTCCTGCTGCTCTACTTGCTGTTCCACATTAGGAGGTGACTCTTCTTGCTGCACTGTTTTTCCTTTAGCCATGTCTGCTGCTTGATCAGTTGTTTTGGCAGGCTGCTTGGGAACGGTGGACGAAGAGGCAGCTTCTCCAAGATGCTGAGTGCCTGAAGACCAAACCTGTCCAAAATATTCCAAGTCAACTGCCTTTTCTAAAGTTTTAATGGCTCTTTCTGCTAATTCTTCTTCAGAATAATCTTCCACTAAGGTGCCTTCCTTCCACTCTAATTGGTTAGCATATTTTTCAACTTCTGGAATGCTAATGTGGTCATATGTAGCAAGCCTATACTTGATTCTTCTGAGGCTTATGAAATGGTTAGGGTCATAGGGTGCCCAATAGAAGCTTGTCTTGAGGAGGAGGCCTTTTAGCATTTTGTTTGCCTCATCCCAAGCTTCTTCCCTCTTGTTAAAGATAAATGGACCCAACTGGTGCTTAATTTTCAGCTGTGCCTTCTTGTTTCTGCTATGGAAGTGAATCATATCTACATTGCCGAACTACCTGAAGTATTCTAGTGCGAAGAGTCTCATGGGAAAATACTTTGGTAGCATGTATGGTGCTAACTCACAACCATATATCCTGATCACTGTGTGGTCTTGGTAAAAGTACCAATCTCCAATGCTATAGTTCTTGGACAGCTGGAGGATTTTCTGCATATCATCAATGAGTCTAGGAGGAGGGGAACTCTGCAGCAGTGACAAGGCTGGATGAATGAAGAGGTCAATAAAATCACAGTAGGTGTATGGTGAATAATGAATATGATGACAGACTGATGTCCAGAACATTACAGATCTTCGGTTTCCCTTTGCATCTAACTTCTTGAGGAAGACAGGGAAGCTGTCAGGCTGATTGTACAATAGCAGATGATATATATAGGAGGTGTATTTGAATACCCTCTCTCTCTCCAAGTTCATGAACTGTTCATGAATTTTGTTGGCTATAAATGTAGCATAGTCATACTGGACAGCAGGGGGCTGTCCTGGGGTAAAAATGGATAGCACTACCAATGTTGTCTCATCCACAAACTCACTGGTCTTGAACCCTAGGATGGAGGATATTATGTCTACTAGCAGTCTCCCTATGTCATTGAACCAGTCATGCAGATAAGGGGGAGGCTGTCGGGGCTGGTAATCTGGAAGCATAAATAATTGGCCAATTCTTGTAATTTGTGAGTTGGAGAGCTTGGCACCCTGCTCTAGTAAAAGCTGCATAGTAAGAGGAACCAGTGGCTTTGTAGGTTGAAACTGTAGCATTTGGTTGATGGCTTCAGGAGTAATATGGAATAAGACAGAGCCTGAAGGACTCAGAACAACCCTTTGATTGGGGTCATAGTTTGTGCAGCACTGGTGAATCAAGTCAGGGAACTCATTGACCTGAGGGAGATAGTAGATTGGCAAATGGGATTTCCAGATTCCCAGGAGGTCTG
This sequence comes from Pinus tabuliformis, assembly GCA_031772625.1. Classification (NCBI taxonomy): domain Eukaryota; kingdom Viridiplantae; phylum Streptophyta; class Pinopsida; order Pinales; family Pinaceae; genus Pinus; species Pinus tabuliformis. Next base: position 1,029,954,220 of record CM062815.1, read on the forward strand.
TACCATCTCTGTGCTTCTTTCTCAACTCACAAACTATTTCTATGTGGTATGTGTTGCACCGCTCTACAGTTTCTCTCATCTGATAATCTCTGTCAGCAAGGGCCAACCATTCCAGGTTCTTGTGTGGGGCATTTAATGGTGCAATGTTTAATGCCACAGGGGTTTCCATTGTCAACTGATACTTGGAATTGTATTTGAACTTGATTTTTGGGCACAGCAATACAGAGCAGTGGATTTCAATGAGCAGGGAAATTTGCAGAGAGAAAGAGGTAAATTGGGGTGAAACTGAGTTGAAACGCTCCTGGGAGGGATTTAAAGGGCAAATGCTGGGACTGAGAATTGCTTTTTCGGTGAATTTGTCTGACAATGGTTTAGTTTCGCGAATGCGCAACAGGCTATGGATTGGCAGTAATTTTGCACAATGGGGGTCCTCTGTAGGTGAATTTGGGATTACAGTGGGGAAATGAAGTTCCAGTTACTGAGGATTCCTAGCAATTCCTATGTTTTCCCTCTTTTCTTGTTTGCTTCAGTGAATTATGCAAAGAGCAAGGCATACAGAGGGAAACCGATAAATACCTGGGCAGAGTATGACGATGGTGTTGAAAGACAGGTGAATTCACGGCGCCAGCAGCGAGGGAGCAATCTTCAAAGTTGGCGGATAAGCAACGTAAACACTCATGCAGGAGGCACTGTGGTCTTTTTGCAAATAACGCGAAAAAAACGACTTTTTTGGGCAAAATAGGGAAAATTTGGCCTTTGGCGCCTTTTGTCGGATGACGTCATAGGTGGGGTTGGGTACGGAATGATGACGTGGCGGCCGGTGAGCGGCTCTACGTGGATAGATGACATGGCAGACAGCTCGGAGCAATGGCGGATCGGGTGCTAATGTGATGCTGAAGCGGCAATGACGTGGGGGTGACGTATGGCGGAAATAGGAGGGGGGTAAGCGGTAATATCAGACCGCTCATGGTACGGGTATGGTTTTGGCAGGAGGCCGCCCGATGAAATCAAGGAGCAACACGCGTCCGAGGCCTGACGTCACCCTTCTGACAATTTCGGGCGCTAACGTTCAGGCATCGGGGGTGGTCCGATATTGCAGAGAGCCGTCGGATCGGAGGGCCCGGATCCAACGGTCGACGGGGCACAGAGGTGATGGGTCGATACGGCGGAGCGCAGAGAATAAAAAATGATATTTCTAGAAAGGCGCGCCAGGGTAAAACTTTGGTTAACGACGGATTTTGGGTTTTGTAATGTTTTTAGGACAAATGGATTTGTTGGTATTTATTTGTAAAACACGCCTTAGGGATGTTAAATCGATCAGATATTGATTTAATCCCAAAATAGGTCTTTAGCGCTCTTTTGTCTTTTGCGCTTAGTTCCTTTGCTCCAGCCCTTTTAGGACTTTAAGGCTATATTGCCTAGGGGGGGTATTTACATATTTTTTTGGGCTTTTTTCATAATAGTGCTATAGTAGTAGGGGAAAAGGGGCACTTAGGGATTTAGATAATAGGGTTAGAAGTCAGTGTGAATTGGGGATGTGAAAGATTGAAAGTGAAGAATAGAGAACTAAGTTTAGTGAGTAAACTTAGATTTTTAGAAGTAGATGGGGAATGATTTTACACAAGAAATGTGGCTTCTTTTCGGAGAAGAAGGTGAAAACTTGTCATGAAATTTCCAAGAAGAAATACAAGGAGGATTATTTAGGAAAGTCCTGAAGTCCTCCATGGGATGTTAGAAAGAGAGTCTTTGGGGGAAAATAGGGGGAGTTAGACATGCTTCTATATTTTGCCTTCAAAATGCTGCATAGATACCTTTGCAACTGCTAACATGTGCCTTCTTGATCAAGGCCAAAACTGAATAGGATCAGGATTCTGCAACTTCTGGCTACCTACCCAACCTAGAACCTAGCATTTTTTGTTACTTCAGGGAGGGTGCACTTAGGCTTGCAAACCCTCATATGCTCTTTTCTTTTTGCTACCCTCCTATCTAAATCTACCCTTATATCTTCCAAGGGCCCAGATTAAGCTGGTGGGCTCCTTCCTTTCTCTATTCAGCTAGTCATCTGTCAATCTTGAACTGTTTGAACAGGTACTCATTACCTACTCTAAAACAAGCAATTTAAAACATGGCATGGCCCATCTTGAACTGTTGAGCCATCCATCAAGATAGCAGTGGCATTTTGATTGGCCACTTTCCTGGTCTTTCTTTGGGGTTCATTTCAATTATTTTTTCTTTTGACCAGTTCATTTTCTTGCCTTTTGGTTATTCTTTTAAGGCATACCCTCTTTACATTTTTTAACTTTTTGATTTGTTCACAAAAATGGAACCTTTGTATCATCAAAGATGACCATTTTTAGCACTTCCACTGTCAATCATGAAATATGAAACCCTATTGGTATAGGAGGCTAACACACTAAAAATCAAAATGTCATCCAGATACACAATAAAATCATCAAGAAAAGGTCTGAGCAGATCATTCATTAATCTCATGAAAGTAGCAACAACATTATTTAAGCCAAAAGGCATAACCAACCATTCATACAATCCCTGCTTTGTTTGGAAAGCAGTCTTCCATGCATCTTGCTCTGCAACTCTAACCTGATGGTATCCACTATGCAAATCCAGCTTGGTGAAATAAACAACTTCTTTTAATTGATCTAAAAGATCATCTATGCGAGGAAGGGGATAACGATTTTTGATTGTTATCTTATTCAGTGCTCGGTAATCTATGCACATTCTCCATGAGCCATCTTTCTTTCTCACCAAAATGATTGGTGACCCACATGGTGATGTGCTAGGCCTGATGAAGCCCTTCTTGAGCAACTCCTACACCTGCTTCTTGATTTCAGCATTCTCTAAAGTAGACAACCTGTACATCCCAATGTTAGGCAATGGAACATCTTGCTACAAAATAATATCATGTACTATTCCCTTTTTGGGTGGTAGACCTTTAGGTTCTTGAAACAAGACATCATACTCTGAAACAACCTTTTATATATCAGCTTGCTGTTCAACATTACAGCCCTCAAATGCATTGGTTTTATCAGATTTCTTTTTCCTTTACAACCATCAGTGATAACTGTTTGCATGAATTAATCATTCTTTTCATCTGTCCTGAGTTTATGAGAGTATAATTATTCTTGAGCTTATGAGCTCTTACAAAGTATTCGATTCCATCTTTAACCAGTAGATACTTGTTCTCAGCTCTATAGAAAATAGCCTTTCTATCATACAAGTAAGGACTTCCTAAAACAATTCCACATATATCCAAAGGAATTATGTCTAACTCAACCTCATCTACAAATGCTGACCCAAAAGAAAACTTGAGTTTGCACTGTCTAGTCACTTGTAGTTGTGCTTTATCATTCAACCATCCTAATGGGTATGGTTTCTTGTGAGGTGTAGTTGCTAATCCCAATTTCTTTACAATTGCTTCAGAAATCAAATTTACTTGAGAGCCACTATCAAACAAAGTATCAATCTTTTGATTTTTGGAAATAACTCGAATATGGAAAAGCTCATGTCTTTTTCTCTCATTTTCTTCATCAATAACAGATTGAGTAGAATTACTAGTAGATGCTTCAGAATTCTTACCTCTTATACCTATGGCTACTATGGTTGTTTCATCTCCCGAGTCTGACCCCAAATCTCTCTGAATAACTGCAGCTGTCTTCTTCTTCTTGCCCTTAGACTTCTTAGGTCTCAGCTATGGATGCATAATCCAACAATGCTCATCATCATGCCCCTCCTTTTTATAGCGAGTGCATGAAGCTTTGGCTTTTTGTGCAGTGTTAGCCTTCCTTGCTTTCCACTTCTGTTTTCTTTTCTTCTTGCTCTTGCTTACAGTGGGTTGGGATGGTCCCCCAACTTCTGGATTGCCATTCTTTCCTCTAGCCTCTAGATGAGTAGCTTGTGTAGATACCTCATCTATACTAGTGGGATTAAATATGAGGATGGTATGCCTCATGTAGCTGTGTAGACCACCAATGTACTTCAAAAGAGTCTTTGGTGAGTCTAGTGAGATACCCAACGTCAATGCTCTCTTTCTGAACTCTTGAGTATACCCTTGTACACTTTGCCCCTTCAACTATCGAAGAGTTTGCCAACTCATCATGGCCTGCTGCATGTAGGCCAATGGATAGAACTGTTTTCTGATTGCAGAAATGAAGTCACTCCAGACAGAGATGGTCTTACCATGGCTTTTCATATCAGCTTGGGTTCTACCTTCCTGTTAGTGCCTAGATTTACCTCAGGCTGAAAAGGTAGGATCCAAGGCCAACATCAAACCACGCTCAGCCTGGTAGCTAGCCCTACTAGGTCAGGAGAGGGCTCTCTCCGGGTCAATCTCAACAATTATGATCGATGAGGGCTTGAGATGACTAAAATATCTACTGATCTTAGGCTAGGTATAAGTGCAAGAGAATTTGATTTGATAAAATGATGATTTTGTTGGCTCAGAGGGAAAGGCAAATTTTGGGGTGCGGGGATTGAGGCTCAGTTCTGCAGAGATCTCAATGGGGCAAGGTAGGCAATCGTTTTGGCACTTAAATTTGAGTGAGATGGAAGGAATAGATAGGTGAGGTGTTGAAGAGGGCAAGAGAAATCATGGATCCTCCCCAAACAGCTGAAAACATCAAAAAACTAAAGCAAACTTCAAGTAGAGCACTGCACTTTCAATGTATTCTACTTACACTCTTGTTTGTTTAGCTCAGAAGAAATAAGAAAGGGAATGACATACATAACATATAAGCAAATTCACAATTACAAAGAGAAGCACTATACCAAGACAAATTGCCACATGAATCCCAAAGAGTGTTGCAAATCCTGGTCTCAATTCCTTAGCCAAAATGAAAAAATGAGTGTACAATGAAGCTCAATGCTTTCTCAAGAGTCCAACCATGATAATGACTGAAAAACAACATAATATAGACAACCATAGCTCATCCTTGCCTCTAGGGGTCGAGCTCACATGTTTAAGAGTTGTTTCAACTAATTCTAAATTGAGAACTAGAAATTAGGCAACAGAACAACATGCCTCTAGAAACAAGGGAATTGATTCATTCAGTTTGAAACAACTTTTAAACTGATGAATCTACCTCTACAAGTGAAAATTTAACATATTTACATCATGATCCATCAATGTACATTAAATTACATCACAAATTTTCCATTAGGAAAGTGAAAAAGTCAAACTAGCCAAAGCTGGGTGAAAAACAGAGTAATACTTGGTCAAACTGGCAAAATTTCCTCTATGCGCCGCCCCTAATTCTCTATGCATAGCGCCTGTTTGGAGCCACTTTTGAAGGTCTTCCCGGTGTCCAAATTAGCTCCAAGTGTGCTTGTTGGAAAGGTCTGCTTGTCTACTTTCCAACACAAGTAGAATTTTCCGATTTGGCCTCCATTTCCTACCCCCAAAAGTCAGTTCTCCCAAAATTTCTTCCTGTGTGTCAAAATAGGGGCAGTGAGGTCATTTTTTGAGTGTTTTTGACCTTTTTGAGGGCTCAAAACCTGTCCAAATTTCTTGGCCATTGGTAGGAAAGCATATTTTTCCATGAAAAATCCAAATATGTTTAGCTTTCCTCAAAATGAGGTCCCCATCAAAAGCGAGTGCCAGGTGGCGTGGCGCGTAGGGCATAAAATTTTGTGTTTTAGTCCAAAAATTTCAAAAATGCAAAAAGCACCCCAAATTTTTTGAAATTTGGGTTGATTCTTCTTCATCAATAATTGTGTTGGGCCAAGGAAGCTTCAGCCAATATCTGAAGTCTTTCATGCTCTTTTTGCCTCCTTGATGCTCTCTTCAATCTTGCCTTTAAGCTCTTGATTCTAGCCTTGCAAACTTTGTTTCTCGCCATATAATGATATGCCATATGTCTCAACAATGCCTTCTCCTTGTTGGCCTTCTCCAACAACCTCTAAGTCGATAGTAGCTCTTTCAAGCCATGATTCCCGATTGGCACTGACCCCTTGCTCAAGTGAAGTGAGCTCCACCCTCCTCCTTTGGGCAGCTTGGCGATTCTCGAATATGTTTGCCATCTCTATGAGGCCTCCTGGGTGCATGTCCCTCTATGGGTGAGTCGCTTTGGGTCTCCTCTTCATAATCATGTGAAGGATCAGATGCCATGTCTGCTGGTAGATAAACTATCATGGATAAGTAGGTGCTGATATGTCAAACTATCTTGAACTGTCTTTTATGATGTGTTTGACCTCTGCCACCAAGGGAAAACAGTGGAATGAGGGACAGTGGAGGGGGAATTTAGGGAAATAGGGAATTAGGGAATGATTTAGGCGGGGATAGGGTTTGGGAATTTACATTTGGGATTTTGGGAAAGGGAACTTGGGATAGGGGATTAGTGAATTTAGGGGGTAGGGGAACTTAGGGAATAATGAAATCAATGAAAAGATGGGTAAGGGAGTGATGGAGGAATTAAAGGATTGACTTGGTAGCAAAACAGTAAATCAAAACCCTAGGCAACAATTTTCTTTGGGGAATTTCAAATGGTAGGGTTTGATTTCTTTAAACAATCACCATTCATCAACCACCATGAAACAAGCACCAAACTTGGATAAAAAACAATGATGGAGGCTCTACCTACTTGTAACAAGACAAATCCGTGCATTTTTGGGCGATTTGAGCGAGTTCTGGAAGTTTTCGGGCTCTCTGGCTGTGTGCGCCGCGCATCCAACCCAATGCGCTGCGCCCAATGTATGCGCCGTGCCCGTGCTTTTTTACACTGTGAAATGCGGCCCAATGCGCCGCGCTTGGTGAGTGCGCCGCGCCGGTAACTTGGAGAGATTTTCACCCACACTTCTCACTTGCTCACCAAAATCACTTTGCCTTGCTTCTCTTTTCTCTTGGAGTGAAAATGAGCTTTAAACATTTGGAGACATGATTTATACATGGATCTTTTAGATTTTAATTTTGCTAAACCCACTTTCATAATGTTTTGAAATGACTTTATTTTCACAATCTATTTTTTTGACTTTTTCACTTCATTTCAACTTTGTGATGAACTAAATGACTTGAGATTTGCTTGTTTTGCAGGTGTTGGAACTACTGGGGCTAAGGAAAGAAAACAGGAATACAGATGGAGTGATATACAATGAAGAAAACACAATTTCATGATTTTTGTACAATAAAAGCAAAATACTCTGTTTTTTCCTCAAAACAGAGTTTTTGAGGAAAAACACATTTTCGAACACTTGGTGATGAAATTTATTGATGCTGAAACCTCCTCATGACCTGCTGGTTGTTATTGGACACTTCGAAACATTTTTTGACGAAACCCTAAACCCTAGACCTAATTGACAATGAAACCCTAAAGACAACCTTTGCAATCTTTAAGATAAAAAGAAGACCGTATGAGCTTTTTTTAATGAACAAACATGAGCCAACAGGTAGATAACATGAGGGAAACTATAGGAATGCCACTACCGTCAGAAGATCCATGCGCCTAATGGAATGCAAATGACTGGGCGGGACACCTAATATGAAATGCAACAAGAGGATTTGATCTCTGACGGAGGGATGAAGATACCGACACTAACACTTCCCACCAAACCAAGGCAGTGCCTCCTAGGCGTAGGCTTGCCAGCTGAATATTACTCTTGTTTGAGTTTATGTTCTGTACCCTGCAATACACATCAATTTGTCTAATCCAATTGTCCAGTTTTTCAGCATTTAGCTCTCCATCATATATGGGCAAATCAAATTTAACATCTAACTTAATCAAAGATGCTTTCTTATTATGCACAGGGCTATTAGGAGGTGTGAGAAAATTTTCCTCTTTCCCCTTTCCTTTGGAGTTGTCATGGAAGTGAGACTCATCGTCTTCTTTCTCTTGCTTAGAGCCTGATGCATCTTCCACCTTTTGCTTTCTAAAGTCTCTGTACATTTCTTCAACCATAGACTTTATAGCTAGGAAACTCTCTATGAATTGAGGGTTTGGCCCCATAGGACCTTCTTCTGACATGGTCTTTCGAGGATAGACTCTCCCAATTTCAGGATTAGTTTCCACCAACTCTCCTTCTCCTAATTTGAGCTTTGATCTTGTGAGCATTCACAGCTATACCAACACAAGCTTGTCTAACCTTACAACCTTATGCTCTGATACCACTTGATCTGATATTCACCCTATGAGTGCCGTCAGTTAAAGATTTATTAAACTAAAGGTATTACATACTCATGTGCTGGTGTGTGTTCTACGTTATTGAAACAATAGATTGATCAGATTGCCAATACACAGACAAATAAAATGGAGAGACAACAGAGAAATACAGTAAGCAACTCAAAGACACAAACAATTTTTAATAAGGAGTTCACTCTATTCTCCAGGGCTACGTCTCCGGTCCAACTTCAGTGGTGGCCTTATTTTTATTGTGTCTTTCAGCAAAGAAATTACAATACAGGGACTCAATATGAATTCTCCTGAAGCAGATTTTTCTTGGCAGGGTGGTTCTTGGATTCCCCAAGCCACCTGGAGTATACAAACTCCTCTTCTTCCTACCATCGCTGTGACCTCTTGGTCTACAGTGGAAAGAGCCAAATGTGATGCTTAGTCTGGACAGATTCCTCTATGGGAAGGCTTGAATCTTCAAGCTTTCTGGTGCTCGATGCTGCCTGTGGTCAGCTCGGACCTCTATCTCTTCTGCTTGGCTTTACTGTTCTTTGTGTTCAGTCCTCCTCTCAGGGTTCACTGTTCACTGTCTCTCTTGGTCACTTGGAGTCTTCTCAATTCTGATTCCAAATCAAATCTAAATGATTCGACTGTCTCTGTTCATGGCTTTAGCCATTCGATCCCTATGCCTGTTCAGTTCCTCTTCTGCCTATGTCGATTCACCTTCTACAGCTGCGCTTAGAGTTCCCTGCATTCGGTGTCATTATGAACGCTCAGGGAGTGGCCACTTGTCCTCCTCTAAATGGCGCCAGCATGCTTCATTGGTTTGTTTCTTCAGTTACATCATGGATGCGTTCTCCTCCACCGTGGTGGTCAAATGGATTTCAAATCCCTTTAGAATGCGGCTTAATTCCCTGTCGATTCTGCTTCTTTCCATCAGGTGCAATCTTAGCTGTCTGATCTGGGCCCTCCAGATCTGACGCCATACGCATGTTTCGTGCGATTGACTTGCTTGATTGATAGCATGGGATCAACGAAGGTTTTCTCTCACCTCCGCCTGCCACGTGTTAATCAGTGTATGGAATCGCTCCTTTCCTGTCCAAAACCTCTTACCGTTTAAGGGCACATTGATCAATACCGTTGGTTTCCAGTGCGTGGGTCCTGCCTTCATAAATGAGTGTTTTTTGCTTTTTCCTCCCGTGGTTTCCTGGCTCCCGATGTGACCGAGTGCCCGGGCTCCCCCTTCAGGGCCCTGTTCGCCTAGCGATGCGTGATTAGCGCTAAGCACTAATCGCGCATCAAAAACCTCGTCCTTTTCCCATTCTGGGGCTCCTAGGGGCTACTTTGGCTTCCTGCACGGTCTCCATGGGCCTCGGTCAGTGTGCTTTGACCGAGGTCCTCGTCGTTCCATGTCGGTTGCCATGGCCACTCGTTTAGGGTGTTTTTGATACTGTTTTGGATTTCCTTAGAGATTTGTTCGACCTGATTCAGTCATGGTTCTCGACAGTCTTTCTATGGATCCAATTCGGATCAGCATAGGAGCGTCAAGAGGATTAATAACTTAAAATCTCAGTGGGACCCAGGGGTTGGTTAGCATAAAGGTTGGGATGGTTCCTAGGGGTCTTATTGTCGATGTTGAAGGTCTGTATGGTTTGTTTCCATCAGTTCCACTTCCTTAACGTGACTTAGGAGGTTGAATCATATCATAGTAACTTCTCATCACATGTTTACCTCGGTTAGACATGCATTGTAAAGTAATTGTATACAATTAGGTCATCATGATGATATTGGTTTGTTATGATGTTGATATGTTGGCTAAGATAGAGTAGGAGATGCAGATCATCAAAGTGAAGTTGCAACATTGGACCTCGAGACAAGAGCATGTCGTCATACATGTTTGTATGTTAGGTATGCAGGTGTGATCTAAGAGGATCTTGTGATCATTGGTCGATTAGGTCGATTAGGTCTTGAACTTTATCAGCTTCGCCAATATTTGTCGTCAAGCATTCAGTGTCCGGTGTCTTCAACTTCGACAGTGATGTTTATGGTTCAGGTTGTCCGATGATGTCAATGGTTTTCATGGTGTTTGAAGGATAAGGTTTTGTACCTAGTTGTCGACATGTGGTTGTTGTTAGTTCCGCTAGGATTTGGTCGTCGACATGGGTTTTTCGTCTGTTTCGTAGGGTTTGGTTGTTGACTCATATTCGTTCTCAGTTCTGCCAGGGCTTGCTTGTCAATTTTGGTCCATGGTTATCATCGTGTGGGTTTGAATTTCACTTTGTGACAATTTGTTGTAAATGGGTTTTTAGAAAAAATGATATAAACCTAAAGCCTACATGCTAACCTACACCTAAAACCCTAACCAAAACCTAAAGCATAAACCTAGTTTCTAACCATCTTGGACTCTGACATTACAATGTAAATAAAATACATTAAAAAACCTAATCTAAACCCTTTTGGGCCATGTTACATTAACAACCTATGTAATAAACCATAAAACATTGCAAAACATATAAATAGTCCATAACCGCTGGCCTAACCACGCGGGGAGAAGACCGCAGTGGGCTCATGTGAGCAGTTAGGAGGTCACAGTTAGACCGCAACGGATATCCGTGTCACTGCATCGGAACAAGTCCCTAACCGTAACCGCCTCGGGACAAGACATGTGAACAACATCTCATTCACCGTGTTGGCAGGGTTTATTTCCGCTGTTTGGTGGACAATTACGGTCAGGCGGGGTAGCAGTGCTATGTGAACGTTGGGTTAGCCACAACCACCAATCATCACGACAAATAGTCAGCGGAACCGTCGGATCCCTAACTACGGGGTAAATCACTTGTGCACATGTGTTGTCACCCTCCTCTGCTCGGTTAGCAAACGACTAATAGTTTTCAGGTTATTATAAGGTTGCAGGTGGGTTTTTGTTCGGAAGTTTGATATTTTAATACACCTAAGGTGCCAAATGTCATTAAGTGACATAAAAACCTTTCAACAAACCCTAAACCAACCCTAAAATCAGCTCATTCACTCCTAAACTCAGCCTAAGGAGGTTAGAGTGCATTTACAGGGCTATAAAGATAGTTTGGTGCTTTGAAGAGAGGGAGAGTGGTTTTTGAGTTTTATGTGCAGATTCTAGAGGATATAGGCTATTTTTGTTTTTAGTGTTCCAGGAGCATCAGGAGTCGGAATTGGGAAATGAGACAGGTGTTGGAAAGATATTTCAGAGAGCTTTCTTATGACAGTGACCAGAAGTTCCTGCATGCACAATCAGTCTGGTTAATTTGTTGTGTAATTGACCTCCTCGGATTCAATCCTAATAAAGAAGTCGCCCATCTTGAAAGTGGACCCAGAGATGTAGTCCATCAGGGACGAACTCCGTAATCAATCTTGTTGTCTGGTATCGTTGTGTTTTTGTTGTTTTTAACTTCCGTTTGCATCTTGCTTATGTTTCAATTCTATCATTAATTCATTCCTTTTCAAGCAGTTCTCACGGTTAAAGCACTTTAAGTTAACATTCAGTTCAATGATGTCAATAGTCAATTCTACTTCAGTGTAACATATGATCATTTCAGATCATATAATTTGGTATCAGAGCAGGTTGTGTTTGTACAATTTGTCAGTGAATTTAACCAAGTCAAAGTCACAATGTGGAGAAGGAATCCTCGAGGAGATTGATCCAAAGATTGGAAAGAGAAGAGTCACTCATAAGTCGACCATGATAGGATCTGATGCAGGTGAAAATATAGAAACTAAGATGAGCGAGGAATAGTTTAAACAAACATTCTTGAGTATGCAATAGATTTTGGGAGAAGTTTACGAAGATAAGAAAGCGAGATATGCAGCTTCCTCTTCAAAGACATCGAATAAGGACAAAGGTAAAGTCAAGGCTGATAAACCTCCTTCACCTCCATCATCTCCATCATCATCATCTTCTTCTTCTTCTAGTTCAAAATATGAAACAGAAAATAAACCTAAGAAAACATCTTTTTTGAAACTTGATGTAAAATTTGAGTTACCTATTTATGATGACGAAATGAATCCTGAAAATCTAGATAACTGGATTAAGCAGTTAGAAGTGTATTGTCGTATTTAGAACATTTCTGACGATAAAATGAAAATTTTGTTAGCTACACTTAGAATGGGGGTAACAACTTGAATCTGGTGGGCAAATAAAACTCAAATGGATGTAAAGTGGAAAGGTAAAGTCACCTCTTCATGGTCTAAGTTTTTAAAAGCTCTTAGGAAACAATTCTATCCTTTAGGATACATGCAGCAAGCTGTTATTGATTGGCAACATCTGAGGCAAGGTAAAGGGCAGAGTGTTCAGGAGTTTACTCAGGAGTTCAGAAAGAAAGCATTGGTTCTTGGTATTTCATTGGATACATGTGAAATTTTATTAAAATACATTGGCAATTTACATTCATATTTGCAGCATACATTATTGATGTTTAATCCTGATGATTTTGATGAAGTGTGTGTTCAAGCCATACATATTGAATCAGGTGGCAGACCATTCAAGTTTTCACCACAATCATCCAAAGAGTTGGAAATCAAGGATTCCAATGACAATAAAGGGAAGAACAATTCGAAGAGAAAGAAATCAACGACAACTCAGAAGGAAAGACCTACTTGTTCTCATTACCAGAGAATCGGTCATGATGAATCTAGGTGTTGGAAACTTCATCCCGAACTTAAGCCCAAAAAGTTCCTTAAAGAGAAGGATGAAAAGAAAGCAATTGCAGCAGTCCAGCAAGATCTAGGTTTCGATTTAGGTGATGAAAGGAGGATAACTTCCATAGTTTCGACAGGTAAAACTTCTGACACTGGTTCAAGTTCGAATACTATTGCATCTTCATTAAACATAAATCCTTCAAATGAGGATAAAAGAGTTGAATTATTTAACATAAGGATAACTTCTAAGCACACAAAGATAGATACAATGTTTGATAGTGGATCACAGGCTAGTTTAATATCTAAATATTTAGTTAAGAACTTGGGTTTGGAGACATGGAATCATCCAAGACCTTACCCATTAGGATGGCTAAATAAATCAACTCAGATAAAAGTCACAAAACAATGCTGATTAAGATTTGCCATTACAACTAATTACATTGATGAAGTGGATTAGATGTGGTTCTAGTAGACATATGTGGAGTTGTCTTAGGAAGTCCTTATCTTTATGATCATGATGTAGTATTTTACAGGAGAGAGCATAAATATCACCTTCAGAAAGGTGGGGTTGAATTTATTGTCAGGGCACATCAAAGTAAAAATCACTTGAATTTAGTTGTTGCTAATTAGATGAAGCAATTAATAAGTTCAAATAAGAGATTTGTACTCATGTGTGTAAAAGAACAACATAAGAATTGACATGATGTTTGTTCAAGTTATGAGTCTCAGCTTAAAGATAGTTTGATTAAAGAGGTAGAAACTTTTTCATTTATATTTAAAGAAACCAAACATCTTACTCATAAGTAGGGAATACAACATGAGTTATATTTGATGCCTAAAACTCCTCTTCCTAATGTCAGAATGAATCAATTCAGTCTAGGTTTGGAAGTTAATAGTTACAGGGATGCATGTTAGTATTAGGGAAAGTTAGTGTTAAATTTCTCTTGTATTGTGTCACCATTTCATGTTTCAAATAGTTTGGAAGCCTCTTTTCAAGTGGAGAGGAAACCCATTTGTTTTCATATCAAAGCCTTTTCTAAAGTAGTGTCAAAGTATCCAATACATCTAAGGGAAACTTATGCATCAGGGGAAAGTGATAATCAATGGAAACATCATTTAATGAATGAAGAAACAATGATTCAAACAAATCAACAAACATTTCAATACTTTCAAAATCAAACTAAGTTGCAGCGGTTTTCATATTACATTTTGATGGGTTTATTGCAGCAAGTTCACTTAGTAATCATGAATAAGGAAAGTATATAAAATCAAGTAGCTGGTTTGATGTCAAAAATGTCTTTGATTGTCTCTGTCATTTCGCAATATAGATTGTTAATACATGTCAATAGTATTGAACAATATCCAATAGAGACTGTTTTCAAAGATGTTTATGAATCACTAATTCATGGTGTTTGGTTGAAATAAGTCAAATTTTCATGTTCATAATAGGCTGTTTGACCATCTTCGCAAGTTGTGCATACTACAGATGGATGGAATAGTTCATAGATTCAGTGTGCCATGATTAGCATCATTAGGGTCATCACTTTCAGGTGGTTGATCGAATGTATTGGTACATCTTCTGGACAAGGTGGAGAGTGAGGGAGCTCTACCCTCATTTACTATCTGTTTAAGTCAAACTTTTATGGTCCAAAAGATTTCTAGTGGAGAGGATTGATCCAGGAGGATCTTTTCAGTCCAGCATGAGCGAAGTCTCCAGTGGTTCAACATCGAAGTGATTGTCAAATGATCATTGGTCGATGAGATCTTGAACTTTATCATCTTCGCCAGTATTCGTCGTCAAGCATTTAGTGTTCGGTGTCTTCAGCTTCGACAGTGATGTTTATGGTTCAGGTTGTCTAGTGATGTCAATGGTTTTCATGGTGTTCGAAGGATAAGATTTTGTACCTGGTTGTCGACATGTGGTTGTTGTCAATTCCACCAAGATTTGGTCATCAACATGGGTTTGTTGTCCTTTTCACAGGGTTTGGTTGTCGACTCATGTTTGTCGTCAGTTCCGCCAGGGTTTTCTTGTCAATTTTGGTCCATGGTTATCATCATGTGGGTTTGAATGTCACTTTGTGACAATTTGTTGTAAATGGGTTTTTAGAACAAAAAGATCTAAACCTAAAGCCTACATGCTAATCTACACCTAAAACCCTAACCAAAACCTAAAACATAAACCTAGTTTCTAACCCTCTCGGACTATGACATTACAATGTAAATAAAATACATTAAAAAACCTAATCTAAACCCTTTCAGGCCATGTCACATTAACAACCTATGTAATAAACCATAAAATATTGCAAAACATATAAAACAGTCCATAACCGCTGGCCTAATCGCGCGGGGAGAAGACCACGACGGGCTCATGTGAGCAGTTAGGAGGTCACAGTTAGATTGCAACGGATATCCATGTCACCGCATCGGAACAGGTCCCTAACCGTAACCGCCTCGGGATAAGACATGTGAACAACATCTCATTCACCACACAGTCAGGGTTTATCTCTGCTGTTTGGTGGACAATTACGGTTAGGCAAGGTAGAAGTGCTATGTGAACGCGGGGTTAGCCGCAACTGCCAACCTTCACAGCAAATGGTCAGCGGAATCATTGGAGCCCTAACCGTGGGGTAAATTACCTGTGCACGTGTGCTGTCACCCTCCTTCGCTTGGTTAGCAAACTTCTAATGGTTTTCAGGTTATTATAAGGTTGCAGGTGGGTTTTTGTTCGAAATTTTGAAATTTTAATACACCTAAGGTGCCAAATGTCATTAAGTGACATAAAAACATTTCAACAAACCCTAAACCAACCCTAAAATCAGCTCATTCACTCCTAAACTCAGCTTGAGGAGGTTAGAGTACATTTGCAGGGCTATAAAGACAATTTGGTGCTTTGAAGAGAGGGAGAGTGGTTTTTGAGTTTTATGTGCATATTCTGGAGGATATAGACTGTTTTTGTTTTTAATGTAACAGGAGCATCGAGAGTCGGAATTGGGAACCAAGACAGGGGTTGGAAAGCTATTTCAAAGAGATTTCTTATGAAAATGACTAGAAGTACCTGTGTGCATAATCCGGCTGGTTAATTTCCTGTGTAATTGACCTCCTCAAATTCAATCCTAATAAAGCGATCACCCATCTTGAAAGCGGATTGGGAGATGTAGTCCATCAGGGACGAACTCTGTAATCAATCTTGCTGTCTGATATCACTGTGTTTTTGTTGTTTTTCACTTCTGATTGCATCTTTCTTATGTTTCAATTCTGTCATCAACTCATTCCTTTTCAAGCAGTTCTCACGATTAAATAATTTTAGTTAACATTCATTTCAATGATGGCAATAATCAATTCTACTTCAGTTTAACATATGATCATTTCAGATCAAGGTGTGTAGGTTAAGGGTTGTTATATGCATTATGGTTATGTGTACGCCTTTCAATCTATTGATGTTATGGTTACATACATGATAGATGCTAGTTTATTAGTGTAGTCATATGCACATGTATTAGATAGTCATGAATGATAGTAACCTGTGGTTTTATGCATTGCTATTGTTGTTTTATGTTAGATAAATTAGTGATTATGTTATATATTGTTGATGAGTATGTTATAGGTTAACTTGTTGGTGTTATATGATAGTTAGCTTGATGATTAGGTCATATGTTGTTGATGAGCATGATATGTAACTTGTTGTTTTTATATGCTAATAACTTGAAGATTAGGGTTATAGCATTAATATCTTGATGTTATGTGTATCATACTAAGTTGGATTGGTCTATTCAAATGGTTAGGGTTATGACATCTAGGTATCAGTTAATATTTTGTGACATTATGTCATACTAATCTATAATGTTATGTAACCAGCTCACAAAATAGAAGAAAATATAGATCAACGACTTCAAAATAAGCCTCTTCGAGGGGGAAACCTCCTTTACATTACACAAATGAACAATTCTTGGACGATACAAATGACAAGACCTCCTTTCTATATATAGGAGTATAAGGGTTCCCAATACAATCAGAGCCTACATAACAATAATATTGTAGGGGCACAAAAATAACAATAGTGGGCTTCTATGGGGCAATATAATAACAACATGGGGACTACATGGGCACAATAATACAATAAGGGGGTTGCACTAATAAAAATAAGGGGTTACATTAATAACAATAAGGGGTTACACTAGTAGTATAGAGACCTAACATGCCCCTATCCTTCAAAAAGTGTTGTCCTCAATTCTTGAGTAGTTATGGATGCTTTTGTATAAAATTCTCATCCTCCCATGTGGAATCTTCAGTGGGTAAGTTCTTCCACTTGATGAGATACTTTGAAATTGATCAATTTAGTAGCTATTAATTTCTTGTTTCTGTGACTGCTTCAGGTTCCAATATGATTTTTCCTTCCTTGTCAAGTTTTGGCAATATTGTTTGAACTGGGATCTTCTCACTTATAACCTTCTTTAAGCATGAAACATGGAAAACTGGGTGCACTCGGGAAGATGCAGGAAGCTCCAATTTGTATGCCATAGTACTAATATTTTGTAACACCTTATATGGACCATAATACTTTGGTGATAATTTATTATCCTTCTTAGTTTGCTTGAGGGACATTTGTTTATATGGTTGTATTCGTAGAAATACCCAATCACCTACATCAAAACTTCTTTCGCTGCGATGTTGATTTTCCTGTTGTTTCATTCTATTTTGCGCCAAAGTGAGGTTATCCTTTAAGAGTTTGAGAACTTGTTGTTGATGCTTGATGTGATCTTCCATTGCTTGAACCTTAGAATTTTCTTTTAAATATGATGTGATGGACGGTGGATGATATCCATAAAGTGCCATAAATGGGGTCATTTTTGCTGCAGTATGGAAGGAAGTGTTATACCACCATTCAGCCAGAGGCAACCACTTGACCCATTGTGTTTATTTATCAAATACAAAGCAACAAAGATATCCTTCCAAAAATTTGTTCACTATCTCAGTTTGCCCATCAAATTGAGGATGATAAGATGAGCTATAAGCTAACTGAGTACCTAGACAAGAAAATAATTATGTTGAAAAATTTTGAGTGAAAATGGGATCTCTGTTGCTTACAATAATATTTGGGTTTCCATGTAGCTTTTGAATTGTTTCCATAAATGCAGTAGCAAATGTACTGACTTTAAATAGATGAGATAGTGCACAAAAGCGTGCATACTTGGTAAGTCTATCAATTACCACCATGATGACACCCTTTCCTTTGGACTTGGGTACACCTGTGATAAAATCCATTGAAACCACCTCCCAACATTGACTTGGAATGGATAAAAGGTTGTAATAGACCCGGGGTCTTAATTGTCTCAACTTTATTTTGTTGGCAAACCAAACATTCCACCACAAAATTTTGAATATAAGATTTAAGGCCATCCCAAAAAAATATTTCTTAACCATGTGGTAAGTTTTTAAAAATCCCGAGTGCCCTCCTAAGGGAGAGGTGTGCAATTCTAGAAGAATCTTTTGTTTGAGTTGGGAATTCTTACAGAGGTATAAGTGATACCTATACCATAATGAATCATCTTTCCAGTTAAATGTATCAGATGTACTGGGATCTTGCTGAAACTTTTGAATGAGTGCCCATACTTCTTCGTCATTCTTCCATTCATCCCTTGCTTTGTTTATCCAATCTGGTTGGATAATAAAAATGGCACAAAACAATGCTTCCACATCCTCATCCTTTCTTGAGAGTGCATCTACAACAACATTTTCCTTCCATTTTTAGTAGATGATTTCAAAGTCATAACCCAACATCTTTGTGACCCATTTTTGCTGCTCTTCTGAAGATAATCTTTGTTATAAAAAGTATTTAAGTCTTCCCATTAGGTAAGGTTGCCATTTCTTGAGTGCATGTAGTATTGCCAACATTTCCTTCTCATAAATAGCTTTGTGTAAATACATTCCTTTGATTGGATGAATTTTTAAAGCAATGGGTCTTTCTTCTTGCATTAAAACAACACCAATTCCATTTCTTGAGGCATCACATTCCACCATAAAGGTTTTTGTGAAGTTTGGCATAACTAATACCAGTGCTTGGCACATTGCCTATTTAAGATGTTCAAAGGCCTTCATTGCTTCTGGAGTCCAAGAAAATGCTTCTTTCTTTAGTAATGTTGTTAAAGGTGCTGCTATTCTCCCATAATTCTTAACAAACTTGTGATAATACCCTGTCAACCTAAGAAATCCTCGCATATGCTTTATGGATGTGGGGATTTTCCATTCCTTAATGGCTTTAATTTTTCTAGGGTTTGCCTTAACACCTTCATGAGATACAATATGACCCAGATATTCCACCTCTTGTACTCCAAAGAAACATTTGGAGGTTTTTGCATATAATTGTTTCTCCTCCAATACTTTGAGCACCCTATCAACATGTTGAACATGATCCTTCCAAGACTTGTTGTAGATTAATATATCATCAAAAAAAAACTAACACAAATTTTCTAAGGAAGGGTTTGAAAATGGAGTTCATCTGATCTGAATGGAAAATGGCATCAACCCATGGTACTCATCCACCCATATTATTCATTGACCCATGGAATTTACCCATGGTATTGTAAATGGCATCCGCCCGTGGTATTGTAAAATCCACCCATGGTACTCATCCACCCATATTATTCATCGACCCATGGAATTTACTCTTGGTATTGTAAATGGAATCCGCTCGT
The DNA here is from genome assembly GCA_031772625.1 of Pinus tabuliformis. NCBI lineage: Eukaryota > Viridiplantae > Streptophyta > Pinopsida > Pinales > Pinaceae > Pinus > Pinus tabuliformis. The sequence continues at coordinate 1,029,973,697 of CM062815.1, forward strand.
GGTATTGTAAAATCCACCCATGATATTCATTCACCCATGGAATTGACCCGTGGTATTGTAACTGAAAAATACTATAAGTAACAAGTCACATTTTGTAAAAGGACAGATTGTCCGCCACAATGTAGCCTTTACAGTTCAGAGGCATGTAGCAGCCACATCTCTTCTCAGAGATAAGCTACCATCGCCCTAGCTGGTTTATTTCCATTTCTATTTGTAAGCATATTTCAGTATTTTACAGTAATGAAATGAAGTATTATTTCCGTTGCATATTTGTCTTTATGGTTATCTCTATATTTTATTGTGTTCCTGTTTAAATCCGGATCAGTGGTATCAGAGCAGGTTATGATTCCATGGGAATGAGGGTTTGATGCATATTTCAGTTTCAAATTTTGCAGAAATATTCAACAAACTTCAGACATGTGCTACAACCTCCACAGAGCACTTTCTTGAGTCAAGCAGGAAGAATTTTTCTTTTTTCATTTTTTTGCAGGAATTTTTTTGGGCGACGAATTTGCAAATTAGATCTGAAACATTTGGTAAAAAATTTACAAAAAAAATACCAGATATGGATTCCTCTCGAAAAATCACCCAATTTCAAAAAAAAAATGGGTCGAATCGAAGTTCGGATGTGGAAGATATCGCTGATTTAAAAACAACGATTTTATCAGAATTTTTGTGACGACGAAACTGTTGCAGCGCGAATATGAGATCTCAGAGTGTCTAGATAGGGATTTCCAACTCATGGGAAGATGAAAAATGATTCTTCTACTTCTAAAAACAGGTTATAATAAATATTTTGAGTTATATTTGCCGAGTTATGTCCATTTTAACTTTGGAGCAGCATTCGGAGTGGGTTTCCATTGGAGATGTGCCCTCCCACCCCACTTTAGTAGGCACCTGCTTCACATTCATCAGTTTCAACATAGCAGCATTCGGCTTGGGTTGTTTGGAGACGTGCCCTCCCACCCCAGGCTATGTAGGCACCTTCTACTTCATCAGCAACCAACATCATGGTTATGGGTCAACCACATAAAATCCTTGTCATCAAAGTCCATTTGCTAGGCCGCACACTGTCAGAATCACAGTTGGTCACAAGCATTACAGGGTATCTCTATCCTCGGATTTTCGTTTATCAGGGTTTTGGGTTAACCACATAAAACCCTTATCTTCAGTGGCTCTTCATATTCCACAAAGGCTTCGCAAGAGGGAACTTTACGCAATGGGGACCATTGCTTCTTAAGGAGGGAGGAATGATTCGAATGGAAAATGGCATCAACCCATGGTACTCATCCACCCATATTATTCATCGACCCATGGAATTTACCCATGGTATTGTAAATGGCATCCGCCCGTGGTATTGTAAAATCCACCCATGGTACTCATCCACCCATATTATTCATCGACCCATGGAATTTACCCATGGTATTGTAAATGGCATCCTCCCATGGTATTCATTCACCCATGGAATTGACCCATGGTATTGTAACTGAAAAATACTATAAATAACAAGTCACATTTTGTAAAAGGACAGATTGTTCGCCACAAAGTAGCCTTTACAGTTCAGAGGCATGTAGCCCCCACATCTCTTCTCAGAGATAAGCTACCATCGCCCTAGCTGGTTTATTTCCATTTCTGTTTGTAAGCATATTTCAGTATTTTACAGTAATGAAATGAAGTATTATTTCCGCTGCATATGTGTCTTTATGGTTATCTCTATATTTTATTGCGTTCTTGTTTAAATCCAGATCATCATCAAACATTGAAATGTAGAAGGTGCATTGGTAAGGCCAAAAGGCATGACCAAAAATTCAGAATGACCCTCATGGGTTCTAAATGTTGTTTTTGGAATGCCTTCAGTCTTCATTATGATTTGATGATATCCTGAATGAAGATCCTACTTGGTGAAGTATATTGCTCCATATAATTCATCCAATAGTTCATCAATGACAAGAATGAGAAATTTATCTTTAATAGTGAGCTTGTTGAGCTCCCTATAATCCAGAAACATGCACCATGATCCATCCTTCTTGTGTACCAATACTACTAGAGCAGAGAAACAACTTTGACTAGGTTGAATTATACCAACCTCTAGCATTTCTGCAACCATACGTTCAATTTCACTCTTTTGGGCATATGGATTTCTGTAAGGCTTGATTTTTGGGGGAACACTTCTTGGAATCAAATGAATAGCATGATCATGATAATGAACAGGTGGGAGGCCTTTGGGAGTCTCAAATATCTTGGAATGATTGTCCAAATTTTTTTGGATATTTGGAGAAATATATGATTTCGATGTGGGAACCTCTAGTGAACATAATTGTGAAATTACGCCCCATTGTTCTTTCTTTAGAAGCTTTATCATGCTGTTAGAGCTAATTATCTTTCTCGGTTTCCCTATGATATCCCTTAATTCAACTTCCTTTCCTTCCCAAAAAAATTTCAAGAAAATTTCTTGAAAATTAAAAGCTTTCGTACCCAAAGATTGTAGCCATTGGACTCCTAGTACAACATCGGCACCACCCATTGGAATGGAAAGCATTGAACTATTTAATACATATTCTCCCATGGATAGCTTGATATTATGGCACTTTCCAGAGAAATTTATGGTTCCTCCATTTGCAACCATCACTTGACACTTTGGTGCTAGATATAGGAAGCGATTCGATTCCTTGGTTATCTTACAATGAATAAAGTTATGGGTACTACCCGAATCAATCAATACTATAACCTTTTTCTTCTTGATATGTCCTTCTATATTGAGAGTTTGAGGAGTGGTAATTCCTGCCAATGCATTAAAAGATATGGTCGGATTCATTTCTTCTTTCTCTAGGGTTGGTTCCTGGTGTATATCCTTTTCTTTTGACGTTTCTTGTTCCTTTGCTTCTTCCTCTTCACAATCTATGTAAAATAATTTCTTCTTACCACACTTATGACCTTTAGTGTATTTGTTATCACAACTGTAACAAAGCCCTTTTACTCTTTTTTCTTCTAATTATTGTGGTGTCAACCTTGTAGGTTGTGGAAGGCTAGGGGCAGCAACACTTCCATCTTTATAGTTGTGAGTGGTAGGCTTCCTTGTTGCAATTATTTTGCTTTCAATTTTTCTTGCCAACCTGAATGCCTTCTCCAATGAATCAGGTTTCCAAAGGCGAACCTCATGTTGGATGTTATCCTTTAAAATCCATATGAACACATCAATTCTATGCTCCTCTAGAATATCTTTTACCTTTATATTCAATTTTTGGAATTCCTCAATGTGTTCCACCATTGAATCATTTTGTTTGAGATTTATCAATTTGCTAAAGAAGGTGTTGCTTTTTGTATCTTTGTAATGTGCTATCCTTTCCTCCATAAAAATTGACCAAGTGACTCAACCTCCCCACAGACCTCACAAATCTCTGGGATGAGCTCAAGAACTCCCTCATAGGCTCAGCTCCCATTCACAAAAAGACAGAGGACAAATTTGTATGGGATCCCAATGGAGGAAGATACACGGTTAAAGATGGATATAAAGCTCTTCAGAATGCCTCAGCAGTAAATAATTGGTCCCTACACAAAGTCGCTTGGAGAACTGAACGTCTACCAAAGGTTAAATTGTTCAACTGGACCTTACTCCATGGGAAAATCCTCACGGCAGAGAATCTCAGAAAGAAAGGCATTCATGGACCCTCAATCTGTTGCTTGTGCAGGGCCGCAGAGGAAAGTAGCACCCACCTCTTTATAGAATGCTCGTTCGCAAGAGCTTGTTGGAAACTCCTTACCAGCCCTATAATCACAGATGATTTTCCCAATCAGATTACTATTCTTCAAAAAAATTGGGAAAAAAGCCTTCTTCAAATCAAAAAAGGCAAGACACTAGCTACAAGGTTTTGGAACAGTATCCCACCAAACCTGTGTTGGCAGATATGGATCGCCCGAAACAAGTGTATTTTCAACAATGAGAAACCAAGCATATCGGGCATTCTGGCAAAAGCAACTGCTCTCATTACCGAGACTATTGAAGCCAATGGTATAACTCAGATGGATTCAGATGCGACAGAGGAAAGAATAAGAGAGTGGATGAGCAAATTTAATTATAAAACAAAACCAAGGAAAAGCATAAGCACAGGGAAAGGCAACTCGGACTGGAAGCTACGAGGGACAGAGGAAGAAATCAGACAGTGGATTCAAAACCAAAAAAGACCCGTCCTCCATTTTGATGGGGCATCAAAGAATAATCCGGGTCAAGCCGGAGCAGGCGGGATTATTAAGGATCCCCAAGGGAAAATCATAGTAACTTATGAATGGGGTTTAGGCACAATGACAAACAATAAGGCAGAGGCTTACAGCCTTCTTCTGGGGACCTTCATCTCTAGGAAACTTGGCCTCCAGAATCTCCTCATTATGGGCGACTCAGCAATAATTATTGCGGCCATGAACTCAGGGAAAGACTTCAAACAGATGGCCCTGAATAATATCAAAAGCAGGTCAATGGAAAACATCAGGGCTCTCGGAGGTGTTACATTCAAACATGTATTAAGAGGTAACAACAAGGAGGCGGATGAACAAGCAAACCAAGCCACAAGAAGAAAGCCAGGACAGGTAAGAGAGAATGATACAATCTATGAAAAGGATATTCCATAACAAGTTCCTCCCCATCGCTTCACCCCAGGGAAATAGTCACCTCAGGCATATTGTCCATCACTTCGAACCCCCTCCAAAATCTTTACTCCTCTCCCCTAATCTCCTCGAATGCATAATCGAGTACCAAGGAAATCAGAATCACTCTCAGGATCTGGAGCTCATCATTAATCCCATCCTCATAATGAAATTCCTCCTTAGCAGCGCAGTCATTCTCTGGGGGGGCGACCGAGCCCATCCCTCTCGCACGTATCTGGTCAGCAGAGGAATAATGACTAAGGACTGCTCTCTTCTCAAGATCGGATTCATCCAGTATCGGATCAACCTCAAAAGGACCCTCCCTCCATCTATATATTGCAGCTTGGATCACTAGAACTCCATAGCTCGCAAACCAGCAAGAAGTCTCATTTTCGCTCTCTCCAAGCTTTGGCATCGTTCGGAAGCTCTCTGCTCGCACCGGGATCCAGACTTCCGCCCTCCGCTCTCGGTAATCTCTGGTTTTCGTTCTGCTGTTTTACTTATAGCTGACAGTTTGGTTTTTGTTCTCTGCAGAGCTCTCAGAAATCCTCTGCTGATCTCTCTCCTTAATTCTCTGAGTTCTTCGATCCTACATCTTCCGTGCCAGCAGCTCTGTGCCACCGTCTTCCCTCCCTCTGTAACTCTAATCCCCGCTCCTCGTGAGTCTTCTTATCCTACTGATCCCGATATTCAGTTTGCCAGGATGGCGGATCATCAAAACCACCCAGCCAATCAGGCTCAGCCCAGTAACCCATTAGGAAATATCTTCAACAATAAGGACTGCAATATGTGCAAGGCCCATACGATCATGATCAACAGCTTGACCAAGCAGCTCAAGGAGCTGAAAGAAGACTATCATTCCGATAGGAACTCAAAGCGCAAGAAACTGGAAAAAAGGAAGACTGAGATCGAATCTCTAAAGGAGAGATGCAGCCACTTGGAGGCAGCTATTGAACACATTCACTCCCTTACCCAGAGCTATCAGGCTGAAGCTTCAACCAAGGCAAGTGCCAGGAAAGATCCGCTTCCTGATGACTCAGTCACCCAACATTTCCCTTAAAAAAATATGCATTGTAAATTTAGTTGGATAGGTGGTTCCTTCGTTAGGCAATATAGCCGTTTGTATCTTGCTTTATGTTTAATTAAGAGAAGCAATGAGGAATCTGGGTCTGCGAACCCGCTTTGGATCCTCAGCTCTCAGATCCATTCCCCTTCTGTTCTAGAATTTTGTAATGCTGGCTTTTATAATATATGAGTAACCGAATTTGTTAAAAAAAATAAAAATAAAAAAATTGACCAAGTGACAATTTTTTTACGAGATCAAAGCCATCGATACCATACAAACTGATTGGGTTCTAAACATAAAGTTGTAATGCGTACCTTTTGTGTGTTTTTCACATTATGGAGATTGAAATATTGCTCCATCTGTAGTATCCATGTTATGGGATCCCTATCATCAAAATTCCTCATATAGATCTTTAGAACATGGTGGGTCTTCAACCCAACATTAGATTCTATGGAATCATTATTAACGTTTCTTTTTTTCTCATCACGAGTTTCCTCTACTACCTTTTCACCATTAGGAAGCATTTCTTGAAGCAACTTTGCCAAACCTCCTTTCAAACCTTCCATGTCTTTCTTCAAATCTTCAATGTTTACTTCTAAACCATCCATCTTAGACTCCACACCATCCATATTAGCTTCCACTCCATTCATATTAGCTTCCATACCTTCTTTAAACCATCCATCTTATTTTCTATTACTTTTTGTGAGAGTGAATTTTTTTGCACTTGGTCTCATAATTTTGATATATCATGTTGCATTTCTTCCTCTTCTTCATGAATCATGGTAGAGCTTTCAGGTTGCGTACTAGGTTTTTCCATTTTCTTTCTTTGTGGCATAAATTAATGATAATTATGCTTCACTATTCCCTTTGAATTACTTCAAACTAATTTTTCAACCCAAACTTATGTAAATTTTAAAAAAAACTACACACATTTTTTTGCTTTGTAGGAGCTCGATATTGAATATGTTGTATCTCTATAATTTCGAATCTCCAAGGTTTGAAATTTCATCCTATGGTAGCCCTCTAAGTCCTCTTTCCAACCCTACAAGTCTGATCAAGATTGGATTCTCCTAGAAAGATTTATTCCAAATCCCCCACGATGACCCGATTATAGAATGGTTCAGTAGAGCGAACTTGTACGAAGTGCCACATGTCATTATTTCAACCTTCAGACCTGGAAACAATACATAGGAAACTACAATCTATCCTACTTTTGTAACTTTTTACGAAACTTCAATATGATGCTCAGAGAGAAAGTTATGACGATTTTCCCAAGGTCACATGTTTTGGATATAATTCAGGAGCCTACAAAAACCCTAACTTCCTTGGATCATATCTTTGAAAATATAGCGAGACAAGATCTGAAATTCGGACCCGAGGTTCACCAATATTTCAGTTCAATTAGGTTTTAATTTCAGCTTCTGAAACATCGTAGAAAAAAAAAAGTTATAGCAAAAATTCCACAATGACCTGTTTGACGCAACGAAACCCTAGAATCCAAAGCTGTGATACCAAATGTTATGTAACCAACTCACAAAGCAGAAGAAAATATAGATCAACAACTTCAAAATAAACCTCTTCGAGGGGGAAATCTCCTTTACATTACACAAATGAACAATTCTTGGATGGTACAATTGATAAGATCTCCTTTATATATATAGGAGTATAAGGGGTCCCAATATAATCAGAGCCTACATAACGATAATATTGTAGGGGCACAGTAAAACAATAAAGGGGTTGAACTAATAACAATAAGGGATTACACTAGTAGTATAGGGACCTAAAATATACTGACTGTGCAGATGTCATTATTATGTATTAATGATAAACAATTTTGAATTTATGATGTGGACATGTTAGCTAGTGACTATTATGGATATCATGACCTTATTCGTTGTTGAATTGATATGTTGTGAAGTTATATCATGCTAATCTGGATTGATTGTGTAGATAAGATTTCCTCCCCTGAGATACATTAAGGTATGAACTTGCTTATGTCGTCTACTTTGTGCTTGACTGTTTGATTATGACATCTATTTGGTGTTTGAGTGTTTGGTGTCTATTATGTCATCTAGTTGATTTATTTAACATTGTATGTTTTCAAGTTGGTTGAATATTTGATGAATTGCATAATATGAGTATGTGTTCAAATGATCTTGTTTTAAGTTGGTCATACTAACACATATGTGTTGAGACAGTTGATATGTACTTGAGTGTAATATGTGACAATTGTAGCATTATGTCTAATGACTATGAGTTGAATATGGATTATGACATGGTTGTTAGACTTGGTAAAGGTTTTCAAATTGATAGATATGATTGTCTTTATATTTGGAACATGTGGTTAACATGTGTGAGCAGTTATAGGGAAACATACTTAGTATTAGCTTGACAAGGTAATAATTGATGTGTTTATATAACTAACAGTTAGGTGATATGATAGTGCATTGTAAGACTCAATTGCAACAAAGTAAAGAGGTAGAAGAAAGGAATTGGGAAATAATTTCTTTAGCTATGTTTTGAAACCCTAATTCCAAACGAATGAATGCTTTGCATACATGAAGTCTTCTTAACCTTGATTTTGTCTAACATTATGTGGATAAGTGTTATATCATGAACATGTATTTGACAGGTATATCAACTAGTTTCAAGTTATGGATGGATTCGTTAAGGGAATTGGAGCCCCTTGAGATATGGCATGGACATGTTTAATTACAAGGCAATGTGCTTGGCACAATAAGGTAAGGTAACTAGTATGTTATTATGTTTATTTATGCACTGACAATTATGCGTTCATGACAATATGATGTAGGGGATTGCATGGAAAAGAGACTGCCATGAAATATTGAAGAAGGCTTAGGTTGAGCTTTCCTTTGGAAGCACTGAGAACCATGGGGATTAAGTCATGGTGTCTGTTGTTAGTCTTGTGATTTTATTGCGCTTGATTTGCAGTTTTGTTGTGTCTAGTGCATGGTCATGCCACTTTGTTTGCGGTGTCATATTGTTATTGGTTTTCATGGTCCTCTTCTTTTTTGTTTCTTGTCTTGCATTTTATGTTTTGAGTATTGGGAATTGGTTGGAAAAAGAGGAAAGTTAGTGGAGCTCAGAGAGAGATGAATGAAATCCAGTAGGCAATGTAAGACTCAGATGAAGCTGGTGCATGTATAAAGGAAGTTGAAGGCAAGAGTATGACAACCAGTTGGACTGGTTGGGTCCATTGGTGTAAATAGATGATGATGGGACAATCATGGGAAAGGTAATCAAGAAAGGTAAGGTGAATGGATTTGAGGCGTCATATGCCTTGGCTATGTTGGGAACTGTTGTTCTCAATGTTGCGCATGTGTTGCATGCATAAAGGGAGTTCTCTTAACCTTGACCTTATGATATCTAGTAATTACATTGTGATCATGATTATGCTGATGTCTATATGTGTATACATGTATGTATGTATGTATGTCATGTCTGACAGGGTCATCATGGATCATGATTATTTTATGCTAATGTTTTATGTATGTATGTATGTCGTTGACTAACTAGATCATTATTATTTTATGTTGATGTTTATATGTATGTATGCATATATATTTTTTATTCTAATGTTTATGTATATATATGTATGTATCCATGTATCTATGTCACTGTCCGATAGGGTCATCATGGATCATTCTTGTGGAAGAATGATTACATATGTAGGTGAATGGCGTGAAGAGGTTCTTGGTCTTACGAGGAATCAATTGGGATGAGTACCCTGACAAATATGCGAGGCCAATATCATGTGGTTATGAGTTGATATTATGTGATTATATTATGTCTATGTTATGGGCAAGCTATATCGAGGGATACATCAACAAAATGAACACAATGTGGTCTACGACATGTTGGGACAAGCATGGATAAGATACTGGAAGCAAGGTCGCTTGGTAGAGACAGTGTGGTTTTGGATGTGTGGTACTGTTGTTGTGCATATGTTGTACATGTCGTATTTATCATAGTTACCGATAAAACGGGAACTATTACCTCAAAACGGGTGCTCGAGCACAAAAATTCAAAAAACATGAAAAAAAAACCCAAAAATAAAAAGTGTTGATTCTGCATCACCATTTTTTTTTTCAAAGTAAATTTTCAATATTTTTTAAAAATAACAGTAAAAAACAATAAAATCCATTTTGTTTGGTGCAAAAAACACCTTGAAATCAAAAAGTATTGATGCCAGAAGAACATCTTCTTCTTCTTTTTTTTTTTTTTTTTCTTCAGGGTACATTTTCAACATTTTTTAATAATGACGTTAAATTTCCAATGATTTTCAAGCATGACATTAACGATAAAATATCACGTCTTTGAAAAGCCTTAAAATTCCAACGATTTTTAAGCGTGACATTAAATTTAAAATATCACTTCTTTGAAAACCGTAAAATTCCAACAATTTTCAAGCATGGTGTTAAGAAAAAATATTTATAACTATTTTCAACCATAACATTAAAGATAAAATATCACGACTTAGAAAAACATTAAAATCTTGACAATTTTTCAACCATAGAATTAAAACCAAAGCTTATGACTACAAAACAATCTTAAGTTTTCAAAATATTTCAAACATGACATCATGGAAAAATTATATGATTACAAAAAATTTAAAAATGAACACCTAAATGAAAGAGTTATTATACCAAAAGTAATTTTTTTTAAATGCTAAATGTATAGCGATTTTAAAATTCTTAGCCTAAGACAACTTGATACATTGCATATATATATATATATATATATATATATATATATTTTTTTTTAAATCAACTATCAAATTGACAATGAAAACTTAAAGACTAACCATGAAATTAACAAATTGTGGTGCAGACTCTATTCATTATAACAAAAAATTTAAAATCAACTATAAAATTGCACATAATGGGATCGGGTTGTTAGACAAGCATCGACACAGACCCTACAATATATATATCTATATATATATATATATATATATATAATTCAAATATTGAAAAAAAATTTAAAAAATAATAACAAGTAATAAATCATAAAAATACATGAGAAAAAAAAACAAATATTAAAAATATATAGAAATGCAAGAATTCAAATATTGAAAAAAAATAAAAATAATAAATAATTACAAGTAATGAAACATAAAAAAACATGAAAAGAACTATAAAATGTAAAAAAATTTAACCATACCATGTAAAATTAAAAAAAAAGAAAAAAAGGAAAATAAAAAGTAAAATAAAATAAAAACCAAATAAAAAAAATTACAAAAATAAAATACAGCATTAAAAAAATTAAAAACTAAAAATAAAATTCCACGGCCACCCCGAGGCCCAGCTGGCCAGGGGTGGAAAATGGATGAATCATGACAAAAAATAAATTAAATATCATAAAATATATTAAAAAATATTAAAAAACAAAAAAAAATAAAAAAATGTAAAAATAAATAAATCAGAATTAACTTGTAAAAATGAAAAATTTAAATAAAAAAAAAAAATAAAGCAAAAAAATGTCGATGAGCATCAACTCTTTTTGTTTAGAGGGCTTAGTTTTTACACTTTAAATTTTTTAATGAATTAAATGTGGATAATTTTTTTTAAATGTTGGTGATTTTCATGTTAGTAATAAAACATAAAAATAAAAATAAAAATAAAAATGACATATTTATGAGATATTTTGGCGTAAATCACAAGAAATTTCATTTGTTGATGCGTTTCGAACCAACCAGTGTGGTTCATCGTCAGGACAAGTTGAAGAATCAGATCTAGCTTAGCATCTTAAATAGTTAGATTAGAAGAACACAACGACTATAATTCATGACCAGGTAACGGCTATATTGTCTAATGGTTAGATTTGACCGGGAAACGGTTAGAAGGACCGGATGAGGGGCAAAAACCTATATTTTAATAAAAGTAAAGGGACCATTTATAGTTATAAATATATATTAAACTAAATTAATTAAAAAAATTAATATAAATTAATATATAATTATAAAGGTTATTATAAATAGTAGAGTAATTAATAGTTAGTTATAAAAGTTGTTAAATATATAAATATTAGTTAGTTATATTTAAAAAAAACGAGTTAAAAGGACCATGTTAAAAAATAATAATAATAATAGTTATTTTTATATATAAAAAAATGATAATATTTAATTTAATAGTTATTTATAAAAGTTATAAATATGAAAGTATTAGAGTAACCTAAGGGTCATCAGGAAGAGAAAAAAAAAATTAAAAAATTAAAAAATTATTTTAATATTTAAATTTAGTTAATAGCTTAATTAAGGGTTAAAATTAGCATCCTATCAAAGATTAATTTTATTGTTAATTAAAATAAACATAATAGCATAAATTAAGCACTACTAAAATACCTCAAATAATAACAAACACACTTTAAAGGATAAAGGCCACAGGATGCCTAGGAAGAGAGGGCTAGGACCCAACAATTACTGATCTTCCAGCCATCCTCCCTATTGAGATTGATAGGCCTTTTTTCGATCTCAAGGGCTTCCCTAAACTTCCGGTGATGGAACTTCGGCAATTAAGTTCACTAAGGAACAAGAAGTCGACAGTTGCCTCCCTTTCCTTGATATTCTTATTTCTAAGAATAGTGATGGTTCCCTCTCCCACCGAGTGTTTTCTAAGAAAACTCATACGGAGCAGTATCTTCATGCCAGTTCCCACCATTTCCTGACTCAGAAATTGGGAGTTCTCAACACTCTTGCTACTCGTGCCTTAAGGATCTCTGAAGAAAAGGCTTTGAGGAAGAGAAATCCCATCTCCTTAATGTCTTTGTTGAGACGGATTATAGTAGATACTTGGGACAGAAAGCGTTCCTCAAAGCGGCTAAGAATTCGTTAACTAAAAAAGAACCGAAGGAACGAATTCCAGGTGTCCATCTTCCGTACGTTCAGGGGACCACTGATAGAATTGCGAGGATTCTTAGAAAACATAATGTCCCCTTGTCCTTTAGACCCCTTAACACCATTCAGAAGTCCCTCAGATCTGTGAAGGATCCTATCAACCCTAAGGACATGGAAGGGGTATATATTATTCCTTGTTCCCGTGGGACCCCCTATATTGGTGAGATGGGTCACTCCATTAATCAAAGGATTAAGGAGCACGCAGTTGACCTTAAACATAGGAGATAGCAGAACATGTGGAGAAAACCAATCATCACGTCTGCATTGAGGAGGCCAGTGTTATTGCTAAAGTTTCGCAGTTCCATCACCAGAAGTTTAGGGAAGCCCTTGAGATCGAAAAAAGGCCTATCAATCTCAATAGGGAGGATGGATGGAAGATCAGTAGTTGCTGGGTCCCAACCCTCTCTTCCTAGGCATCCTGTGGCCTTTATCCTTTAAGGTGTGGTTGTTATTATTTGAGGTATTTTAGTAGCGCTTAATTTATGCTATTAAGTTTATTTTAATTAACAATAAAATTAATCTTTGATAGGATGCTAATTTTAACCCTTAATTAAGCTATTAACTAATTTTAAATATTAAAATAATTAATTAATTAATTAATTTTTTTTTTCTCTGATGACCCTTAGGTTACTCTAATACTTTCATATTTATAACTTTTATAAATAACTATTAAATTAAATATTATCATTTTTTTTAAATAACTGTTATTATTATTATTATTTTTAACATGGTCCTTTTAACTCGTTTTTTAAGAATATAACTAACTAATATTTATATATTTAACAACTTTTATAAGTAACTATTAATTACTCTACTATTTATAATAACTTTTATAATTATATATATATATATATATAGATTTGTAATAATTTAGTTTAATATATATTTATAACTATAAATGGTTCCTCTACTTTTATTAAAATATAGGTTTTTGCCCCTGATCCGGTCCTTCTAACCGTTTCCCGGTCAAATCTAACCGTTAGACAATATAGCCATTATCTGGTCATGAATTATAGTTGTTGTGTTCTTCTAATCTAACTATTTAAGATGCTAAGCTAGATCTGATTCTTCAACTTGTCCTGACGATGAACCACACTGGTTGGTTCAAAACGCGTCGACAAATGAAATTTCTTGTGATTTACACCGAAAAATCTCTCATAAACTTGATATGGATAACAAAAGCCTCAATTCAATAATAAAAATAACATAACAAAAAAAATCAAATACAAAAAAAAGAAAAAGAAAAAAAAACCTATAAAAATGTAAAAAAAAAAACCAAAATTAACTCGTAAAAATAAAAAAAAAATTGAATAAAAAATTAACAAAAAAATACAAAAAGTAAATAAAAAATGTTTTTTTTTCAAAAATAATATATAATTTAAAGAAAAATAGATTAAACAAAAAAAAAATCGAAAAACATTTTTTTTAAGGTAAAAAACAAATAAAAAATAAAAACCTCATTCGAAAAAAAAAATAAAATAACTACAAAAATTTAAAATAAAATAAAAAAATTAAAATTAAAAAAATCAATTAAAATAAAAAATAAAAAAATAGTTAAATTAAATAATTTAGCACTCCCTACCCACAGAAGCAGTTATCAGCCCCTCAAGCAGCGAATCCGGAATGGCGTAAAAGAGACTCCGAAGCTACTATTCAAGAATGGTGGCGAAAACAAAAAATTACCACGATCTTCTTCGACGGAGCCTCCAAAGGTAATCCTGGGACAACAGGAGCAGGAGGGGTCATCTATGCCTCGGACGGTTCAAGAAGGGATAGTTTCTGTTGGGGCATCGGGCAGAAAACCAACAATCAAGCAGAGATCCAAGGCCTGCTCAAAGCTTGTCAAATAGCCAGAGACAGAGGAGACAAAGAATTCCAAGCTTTTGGAGACTCAGAGATCCTAATAAAAAATTTAAACACGGGCAAATTGTTCACCAATGCAAGCCTCAACAAAACTCTGAACAGATTAAAGAGAATCTTGCTCGACTTCGACTCCTACAAATTCCTCCATATCCTCAGAAACTTGAACAGTGAAGCAGACCTGTTGGCGAACAAAGGTTGCACTCTTGGGAAAGGGCAGCTTCTCATAAATGACGAAAGTTCATTCCATCCTTGTAATCCATGAGCAATCTGCATTTTGTAATAGTACAAGAAACAGAAACAGAAGCATTGTAATGATGGCTGCCAAGGCGTAAGTCCAATCTTTTCCTCAATAAATAAAACATACCCGTTTCAGTTAAAAAATTAAAAAATTAAATAATTTAAATAAACAAAATTAAAAAGAAAAAATAAAATAAAATAAAAATTTAAGAATTGTTTTAAAAAAAATTCAAAACATTAGAAAAAAACATTAAAAAAACCAATTAAAAAAATATTTAAAAAAAATATTAAACAAAAAAATGATTAAAAAATTAATTAAAAAAAATATATTAAAAAACAAATCCCCCTCCCCCTCCCCCTCCCTCCGCTCCTCCTCACCCCCTCGCTCCCCCCTCCCTCTGCTCCTTCCCACCCCCTTGGTCCCCCTCCACCGCCCCACCCCATCTGTGAGGGCCACGAGCTGTAGGGCGGCTTGCGGTGCAGACGGGCGAGCTGTGGCCACGATGGAGTCACACGAAGTGAAAGAAACGAAGTGTGCGATGCGGTTTAGCTTTGGCATGTATATATGCCATGTGGGTGGTCCCGGGCGCTTGACGAGCAGGCAGGCCGATGGGCGAACCACCACACAGGTGGGCGGTCCCAGGCGAGCCGATGTGTGGTTAAGTGGTGAGGTCGACGAACATGTGCGATGTTGGGCAGGTCGGCTGGGTGTTCAAACAATAGGGCGAACGTGTATAAGTAAGTGGCGACGAGTTGGTGAGGAGCATCAATTCGATCAATCATTCATTCGGCAAAGTCTTGGTGAGGAGTGCGAGCTAGAGGCGTGTTGCGGCTAAGGAGCAGGGCGTAGATGTGCCCGCATGCTGGGCGAACCAAGGAGTGAGGTGCAGTGTTGCAGGTTGGACGGAGGTGAACATCGTGTAGGATGCGCTCAAGTAGGGTGTTAGCGACACAATCGTGCAGGGTGCGCCTGAGTAGGGCATCGACGACCCGGTTGTGGAGAGCGTGCCTGAGTAGGGCATCAGTGACACGATCGGGCAGAGCGCGCCCAGGTTGGGAAACACGGACACGGAGGGCGGTTGCTTGAGTTGGGAAAGTGACACAGGGAGCCGAACAAGGGTGGTTGAACCGGAGGTCGTGAATGAGAGTTTTGTAGGTGGTACTACGTGCGACCCACCAAACGAAGGGAGGTCGAGATCGTGAACAGGAGTTCGGGTGAGAGGCGACACGGGTGTGTGTGCGCCTGCCGAACGAAGGCACGGTTGGGCTAAACGATAATGTCGGGCGGGGTAGCATGGTGAGGGCGTTTGCTGAATGAACGAAGGGTGAGCCGGGTGAAGAAGTGCGACGGGTTGTGAATGAAGGCGACCGATGTGCGGACGTGCCGAGTAGGCATGCACGGTGACACAGGTGGGCGCCCAAGTTGGGAAAACAACACGACAAGCTGAACGAACACGTTTAGGGGTGAACGAAGAGTTGGGAAGAATGTGCGACGACCGTTCAGGTAGGTCGGTGAGCTGGGCAACTGAGTTTGACGAAGTTGGAAATTTGGCTAAGTGTAAATTTGGGGTTTCCTCCAAGATTTAACTTATGATGCAAAAATTGAAGATTATATATATTGAAATATGGGCAGACTCATATTGAAGGGAGTTGCCCCTCCCTTTATACTGTTGTGCATTTACATGTGTTAACTCCCTCCCTTTATACTGTCGTGCATTTACATGTGTTAATGCTGTTTTGATGAATGTTTATGGTTTTCATCATGTATAAAGGATAAAGATAATAATTGGTAATGAAAAATAAACTAAGTACAGATGTTAGGCATAGTCCACGAACATAAGTATTGGTGAGAAGAAAGTGTTCGGTGGTGCCGCACCTCGCTATAGTGCGGTTGAAAGACTACCGCTAGTGTAGGGGCATGACAAGTGGCATCAGAGCTGGTGAACTGAATCAAGGATCTGATTCTACAGGAAGACCGAAGACTTGAAAGGGAGTTTAATTTTTGCAGGTGACAGGTGGTATATCAGGGTGATTCAGGTGAATGGTGGAAGAAGTGTAATACTTCGTGACAGGTTTAGCAGAGGTGAAGCTTCGTGCTTGGGCCAAGTTGAACGACAAGGCATGACAGGTTTGGAAGAATGAGAAGGGAAGCTCTTGCTGACCTTATACAAGTTGAAGCGAATGAAAGAAGAGAATCCCCAGATTCGAGATAAACTTGAAGTCTTGGAAAGGAATGTTGAAGACAAACTTCTTTGAATTGGTTGGACAATTGAGCAGGATGAAGTTGCAGATTGTGCTGACAAGGAAGAGGAAGCCATGATGATTGAGGATGTTGTAGATGTGACAACGATGGAGGATGAACTTGAGGTTGATCAAGTTGGACCAGGATCGTGCAATTTGCAGACATGGGTGGATGAGGATACTCACATGGAGGAGCCTCATGATGATGAAGTAAGTATTATTGATACTTGTGTTTCAGTTGAGCATTTGGTAGATGAACCGTATGCAGGGAAGTGCAAAGTCATTTTTCCAATGCAAGGGGTGATCTTACCATGGATGTCTACGATGAGACCTTGTATGGAGAAGCAAGGACCATTGACTATTGCAGGACTTGTTGGGGTTGTTTGTGACCTTATGGTAGAAGGTACAAAGGCCCGTGACAAGGGAGGAACATGATGATCATTGTGGAGGAATGGGTCATGCTTTAGCCACATGGAGAATTGGCTAAGTGCCTAGCATGACTCATGGACAGATTGGAGGAGGGCACACACTTGAGTATGATGATACTTGGGTGGACTTCTCATGGCCGAGACCAAGAGCAAGTCTTGGTGGAACCTTTAGTGGGGGAGCCATGGTGGAAGAGACTCATGTGATGATGATATGGTTGGGTGACTGAGTTCACTAGACCAATTTGCAGGCTTGGATGCAGATGACCAATTGTTGTGATGGGTCTACTTGGTTGGAAAACATGGGAAACTTAGTCATGGACATCAGGTTGGAGACATGGAGCAGGGCAGTCTTATACAGGGACATTATGCAGGAGCACTTGTAGAGGTGTCACTTATGGGCATCCAATGAGGAGTGCCAAGGCAGGGATGTTATGCAGATGGATTTGCTGGTGTGACATGGAGATGTTTTACTTATGAGCCGATGGAGAGGTTGTACACTCTTGTACAACAAGGCCATGAACTTGGATGGATTTGTGAGCAGACTATGGAGCATTCCTACTACATGGAGAGCTGAGGCATCTTGTAGATACCTTTGGGCCAAGACATGTATGCTTGCTGGGATGTTGGTTGGAGATGACTCATGGAGCTCATGATGACATGAGGTTGTGACTTTTGAGGACTTCATATATGGTGGAATTAAAGGATATGATGCATTGAGGAGCTGAGGTCAGGCACTTTGATGCAGGATGGGGTGCATAATTTTGAGTACATGTATGGGTGTGCTTGAAAGAGTGACTTGATGTGGAGGACTGATATGAGACACTTTGGAGTGACAGAGTTACAACGATGATGATGCCTTGGCGGCAACACTTGGGCATGGGTTGAGCCGAGACTCAACCACTTTTAACACATGGGAGCTGATTGATCTATGATCATGGGCAACACATGGATAGATGAGACAGGTGCATGCTTGTTTCTATGGCAGACTTGAAGGATGGCACATTATAGATATGATGGAGGTTGCTTCATGGACCTGGATGTGGCACATCGAGAGTCGGGGTTTGATGAGAGGATCTATTCTCCTTGAGGAGATGGATTTTACACAAATGGATGATGATGTTGAGATAGATGTGGCTGATATCATGTAGCACATTGGTACTAGACATCATGGAAAGCATGTTGCAGACGAGATGGAGACTACTTGATGGACCTGAGTATGGCTTAAATTTATATGGAGATGGATGCTTGATCGAGTTGATGATGTGATAGAATGTTCTGAGAAATGACTGATGATGGCATGAGGACGTGCATTCTTATGGATTGAGTGCGACGGTTGGATTAGCTACCCAACTAGTTCAAGACATGGGGACTAGTAGTGTACAAAGATGTGTTAGAATTGTGTTGGAGTATCATGGCAACAATTCACACGATGGATATACATGGTAAGGTCAACATGATATGTTGAATTGGGCATGTAGCTTGAGATGGAGGGGCTAGCCTTCCACAATGGGAGCAGCATGTGGAGATTGCGACGAGGGGGTTGATGATCATGGATTGAGATGAAATTTCGATGTATGACACGCCGATGGAGTATATACCTTGGTATGGATATCTTAGTGACGGATGGTTGCCAGGATGAGAGATTTTCAAGGATGACAATGATTTCAAGTTGGGGAGAATGTGAGGGCCACGAGCTGCAGGGTGGCCTGTAGTGCGAATGGGCGAGATGCGGCCACGGTGGAGTCACGCGAAGTGAAAGAAATGAAGTGTGTGATGTGGTTTGGCGTTGGCATGTATATATGCCGTGTCGGTGGTCTCGGGTGCCCGACGAGCGGGCGGGCCGATGGGCGAAACACCAGACGGGTGGGCAGTGCCGAGCGGGCTGACGTGTGGTTAAGTGGTGAGGCTGACGAACATGTGCGATGTTGGGCATGTTGGCTGGGAATTCAAACAATAGGGCGAACGCGTATAATTAAGTGGCGATGAGTTGGTGAGGAGCATCAATTCGATCAATCATTCATTCGACGAAGTCTTGGTGAGGAGTGCGATCTAGAGGCGTGCTGGCGCTAAGGAGCAGGGCGCAGATGTGCCTACACACCGGACGAACCAAAGAGTGAGGCGCAGCGTTGTAGGTCGGACAGAGGTGACCATCATGCAGGGTGTGCCCGAGTAGGGTGTCGGCGACACGATCGCGCAGGGTGCACCCGAGTAGGGCGCCGACGACCCGGTCGTGCAGAGCGCACCCAAGTAGGGTGTCAGCAACATGATTGTGTAGAGTGCGCCCAGGTTGGGTGACACGGACAGGAGGGCGAGCGCCTGAGTTGGGCAGGTGACACGGCGAGCTGAACGAAGGGTGGTTGAATTGGAGGTTGTGAATGAGAGTTTTGTAGGCGGTACTACGTGCGGCCCACCGAACGAAGGGAGGTCAAGATTGTGAACGGGAGTTCGGGTGAGAGGCGACACGAGTGTGTGTGCGCTCGCCGAACGAAGGCATGGTTGGGTTGAACGATGATGTCAGGCAGGGTAGCATAGTGAGGGCATTTGCTGAATGAACGAAGGGCGAGCCAGGTGAAGAAGTGTGATGAGTTGTGAACGAAGGCGACCGATGTGTGGACGTGTCGAGTAGTCGTGCACGGTGACACAGGTGGGTGCCCAAGTTGGGCATACAACACGACGAGCTAAACGAATGTGTTCAGGTGTGAACGAAGAGTTGGGCAGAATGTGCGGCGACCTTTCAAGCAAGATGACGAGCTGGGCAACCGAGTTTGCCGAAGTTGGAAATTTGGCTAAGTGTAAATTTTGGGTTTCCTTCAAGATTTAGCTTATGATGTAAAAATTGAAGATTATATATATTGATATATGGGTAGACTCATATTGTAGGGAGTTGCCTCTCCCTTTATATTGTTGTGCATTTACATGTGCTAATGTTGTTTTGATGAATGTTTATGGTTTTCATCATGTATAAAGGATAAAGAAAATACTTGGTAACGAAAAATAAACTAAGTACGAATGTTAGGCGTAGTCCATAAACATAAGTATTGGTGAAAAGAAAGTGTTCAGTGGTGCCGCACCTTGCTATAGTGCGGTTGAAAGACTACTGCTAGTGTAGGGGCGTGACACCATACCCCTCCTCCCGTCCCCAACCCACCCCATCCCTCCCTGACGACCCTCCCCTCTCCCCTCCCCCTCTATCACACCCCTATCTCGGTGGTAATCTTTCAACCGCTCATAGGCAGGTGCGCCAACACCACCCGATTTCTTTTCAACAATACTTTCAAGTGTGGACTACGCGTAACATTCCATTCTTAATTTATGTTTCACTTTCTAAGCATTTAACATTCATAACACAACAGAAACATTCATTTAATCTTCTTTCATCATCATTATCATTTACACATATGCACGTTGGATACAATCTTTAATGGGAGGGGCAACTCCCTGATAAGAGTCTACCCAACAATGATAATAATAATCTTTTATAAATAAACATTCATTTACAACCTTTATGAAGGAACCCCAACTTCCTTTACACAATTCTGTCAAAACACCACAATTTGGCCTGCACCGTTCAACAGTGCCCAACTGTCGTTCGGGAGCGCCCACCCTTGCTGGGTCGGGTCACCCCCAGCTCATTCATCTCATCGTTCAGACCTTCGCTCAACCCATTCAAACCTTCGTTCAGCCTGTTCAAACCTTCTGTTCGGCCCGATCGTTCAAACCTTTGTTCAATCCGTTCAGACCTTCATTCGGCCAGTCGTTCAAAAAATCATTCAGTCCCATTCAGACCTTCGTTCACCTGGTCATTCAGACCTTCGTTCAGCACGTTTGAACCTTCGTTCGGCCTGATTGTTTAGATCTTCATTCAGTCCATTTAGACCTCCGTTCGGCTGATTGTTCAGAAACTCGTTCAGCCCCGTTCAGACCTTCGTTCGCCTGATCGTTCAGATCTTCATTCTCCTGGTCATTCAGACTTCTTCCTCTGCTCGTTGCTTCGGTCTAGAGCTGTCTGCACCTCGCCCTTACTCCGTCCGTCCACCTTGTAGCTCATCCACCATTACCTTGAACTCACCTTAGATGTTTGAACTTTGAATGATTCCTTCTCCTCTTCATGGTGTCCTCTACTTATACAGCCGTCCAAGGATATAACGTGGGTTGGCCTACCCAGGCCAACCTCTCAACTCGGCCAGCTCGCCCCCACTTTACGTCGGCTCGCCCATGTCACCGCCCCACCGTGTCCACATGCCCAACTTCACATCATATAAGCTTGCCTTCGCAAAGTTCACACACTTAGCCAAATTTCGATTTTTTGACTCTCCATTGGCTTGTCGCAACTCGTGTGCCAGGCGCCTTTAACCAACCGCTCGCTCGTTGCAACACCAACTCATCCCATCATCGCAACAAATGTCGCAACTGACTCGCCCAGTCACCAACTCGTCACACCCCAGCTTGTTGCGTTTAACCGAGAGTGCACCCACCCAACTCGCTGTACATCGCATCGCCGACTTGTAGGATTGACATAATCCCCCACTCTAAATGGTTTTCATCCTCGACAACATCGTCATGCGACATCGCAAAGGGTTGCTAGCTCTAATATCCAAAATGTCCATGCTTCCCACCTCTATTATGCCATCGTACACACCACAAAGGTTCATGTCTCCATGAATAGGAAAGTCTCCTCAATCCATGATCGTCAACCACCTCTGTTGCAACTCCACATGCTGCCCTACTGTGGAAGGTTGATCCCTCCAACTGAAGCTACATGCTCGCTGCAACATATCGTATCGACCCTATCATGTATCGCCTCCGTGTGAACTGTTGCCATGATACTCCAACTCAACTCTAACATATGTCAATACACTGTCAACCCCCATGACCCGAACTATTTGGGTAGCTAATCCAACTGTCACGCTCAAACCATGAGAATGCACCTCCTCATGCCATCATCGGTCATTTCTCTTAGCCTCCTGTCACAACATCAACTCGATCAAGAATCCAACCCATATCCATCAAATGTAAGTAATCCATGCCCAAGTCCATGAAGTAATCTTCATCTCATCCGCAACATGTTGTCCATGATGTTAGTGTCAATGTGCTACATGTCAATCAACCACATCTATCCAAAAATCATCATCCATATATGTGTAAGATCCATCTCCTCAAAGTGAAGAGATCCTCCCCTCAAACCGACTCTCAATGTGCCACATCCAGGTCCATGAAGCAACCTCCGTCATATCTGTAATGTGTCATCCCTCAAGCCTGCCAAAGAAACATGTATACACTTGTCTCATCATCCATGTGATGCCCATGGTCAGAAACCAATTAGCTCCCATGTATCAAAAGTGGTCAAATCTTGGCTCAACCCATGCCTAAGTGTTGCCACCAAGGCATCATCATTGCTGCAACTCCATCAACTCCAAAGTGTCTCATATCGATCCTCCACATCAAGTCACTCTCTCAAGCACACCCATAAATGTAATCAAAAGTATGTACCCCATACTACATCAAAGTCACTAACCTCAGCTCCTCAATCCATCAGATCCTCCAAGTCCACTATAATATGAAGTCTCCAATGGCTGCAACAATCTCATGTCATCATGAGCTCCATGAATCATTGCCATCCAACATCTCAGCAAGCATACATGTCTTGGCCCCAAAGGTCCTTGCAAGATGCCTCAGCTCTCCATGTAGTATGGATACTCCATAGTCTGCTCATGAATCCAACCAGTCCATGGCCTTGTTGTACACAAGTGCACAACATCTCCATCGGCTCATAAGTAAAAGGTCTCCATGTCACATCAGCAAATCCATCTGTACAACACCTCTACCTGGCACTTCTCATTGGATGCCCATGAGTGACATCTCTACAAGTGCACCTGCATAATGTCCCTACATAGTGTCTACCATGATCCATCTATCCAACTCGATGTCCATGACTCAAGCTTCCCATGTTGTCCAACTAAGTAGACCCATCACAACATCGGTCATCCTCATCCAAGTCTCTAATCAGGTCTAGTGCCCTTCGGTCACCTAAATCACATATATCATCAAGTCATATGAGTCCCTTCCATCATAGCTCCCCCACTAAAGGGTCCACCAAGACTACCTCTTGGTCTCAGCCATGAGAAGTCAACCCAACCATCATCAAAACCTCAAGTGTGTGCCCTCTCCAATCTATCCAAGAGTCATGTTGAGCACTCAACCAATTTCTCCATATGGCTAAAGCATGACCCATCCTCCGCAATGATCATCACGTTCCTCCCTTGTCATGGGCGTTTGCACCTTCTGCCATAAGGTCACAAACAACCCCAACAAGCTCTGCAATGATTAATGGTCCTTGCTTATCCATACAAGGTCTAATTGTAGACATCCATGGTAAGGTTGTTCATCGCATCAAAAACTGACTTTGCCCTTCACTGCATATGGCCCATCCTCCAAAAGCTCAAATGAAACACAATTAATGATAGGAATACTTACGTGAGTGTCCTCATCCATCAATGTCTGCAAAATGCACGATCCTAGTCCAACTTGAGCAATTTCAAGTTCCTCCTCCATCGGTGTCATATCTGCAACATCCTCATACATCACGACTTCCTCTTTTTCATCATCGCAATCTGTAGTTACATCTTGCTCCATTGCCCAACCAAGTCGAAGAAGTTTGTCTTCAACATTTCTTTCCAAGACTTCAATTTCATATCGAATCCGTGAGTTCTCTTTTTTCATCCACTTCAACCTATATAAGGTCAGCAAGAGCCTCCCTTGGCATTCTTCCAAACTTGCCATGTCTTGTCGTTCAGCTTGGCCCAAGCACAATGCTTCACCCCTGCTAAACCTGTCACGAAGTGTAACACTTCAATTATGCAAACCTCGATTCTTTGAATCAAGGCCTCTGATACCAACTGTCTTGAAGTGCAGTTGTATCACTTCACCTGTAAACCAAAGCCCGTAGAATCCAGAGCTCTAATACCAACTGTCACGCCCCTATCTCGACAATAGTCTTTCAATCGCTCATAGGCAGGTGCGGCACCATCACCCGATTTCTTTTCAACAATGCTTTCAAGCGTGGACTACGCATAACATTCCATACTTAGTTTATTTTTCATTTTATAAGAATTTAACATTCATAACACAACAGAAACATTCATTTAATCTTCTTTCATCATCATTATCATTTATACATATGCACAACAGATAAAATATTTAATGGGAGGGGCAACTCCTTGATAAGAGTCTGCCCAACAATGATAATAATAATCTTTTCTAAATAAACATTCATTTATAGCCTTTGTGAAGGAACCCCAACTTCCTTTCCACAATTATGTCAAAACACCACAATTCGACCTGCACCGTTCAACAGTGCCCAAATGTCTTTTGAGAGCGACCACCCTCGCCAGGTCGGGTCACCCGCAGCTTGTTCAGCCCATTTAGACCTTTGTTCGGCCTAGTCGTTCAGACCTTCGTTCAGCCCGTTCGAACCTCCATTCAGCCCGGTCGTTCAGACCTTCGTTCGACCGGTCATTCAAAAACTCGTTCAACCCCGTTTAAACCTCCGTTTGCCTAGTCATTTAGAACTTCTTTCAGCTCGTTTAGCCCATTCGAACCTCCATTCGGCCTGGTTGTTCAGACCTTTGTTCAGTTCGTTCAGACTTTCATTCGGCCGGTTGTTGAGAAACTCGTTCAGCCCCGTTCAGACCTCCGTTCGCCTGGTTGTTCAGACCTTCATTCGGCTAGTCGTTCAGAAACTCATTCAACCCCATTCAAACCTCCGTTCGCTCGGTCATTCAGACTTTTTCCTCAGCTTGGTTCTTCGGTCTAGAGCCACCTACACCTCGCCCTTACTCAGTCTGTCCACCTTGTAGCTCGTCCACCATTACCTTGAAATTGCCTTATATGTTTGAACTTTGAATGATGCCTTCTCCTCTTCATGGCGTCCTCTACTTATACGTCGTCCAAGGATATAATGTGGGTCGGCCTGCCCAGACTGACCTCTCAACTTGGCCATCTCGTCCCCACTTTACATCGGCTTGCCCATGTCGCACCGTGCCGGGTCCACATGCCCAACTTCGCATCGTATAAGCTTGCCTTCGCAAAGTTCACACACTTAGCCAAATTTAGGTTTTTCGACTCTCCATTGGCTCGTCGTAACTCATGTCCCAGGCGCCTTTAATTGACTGCCCACTCGTCGCAACCGGCTCGCCCGCTCATCGACTCGTCACATGCCAGCTCGTCGCGTTTAACCGAGAGCGTGTCCACCCAACTTGTCGCACATCCCATCTGCAACTTGTGGGCTTGACAGCTTCCCCCCACCCCCCGCCCCCGCAACCCCCTCCCTCACCCCCCTCACCTCCCTACCGGCCCGAGCCCCCAACTAGCGGCCAAGAGGCTGCAGGCTAGGGGCTTGGGCGGGGAGTGCCGGGTGGGGAGTCGAGGTGGGTGAGGGATGGGGGGGTGGGGGTGTGGGGGAGGGGGAGGGAGGGGGAGGGGAGAGGGGAGGGCCATGGGGGAGGGAGGTGTTAGGGTGCGGAGGGGAGGAGGGGGATGGGGTGGGGCAAGGGAGGAAGAGCGAGGGGGTGGGGAGAAGCGGAGGAGGGGAAGGGGGATTTGTTTTTTAATATATTTTTTTTAATAATTTTTTTTTTTTTTTTTTTAATTGTTATTTTAATAATTTTTTTGTTTAATTGTTTTTTGTTTAATAATTTATTTATTTATTTATTTATTTTTTTTTCGTTTTACTTTTAATTCTTTTTTTTTTAATGATTTGAAAATATATATATGTATACATACATACATACATACATACATACATACATACATACATATATATATATATATATATATATATATATGATGATGATGATGATGGTGGTGGTGGTTAACGTCCGCTGAGACCAAACAATGGTCTATTGGACCTAAATAAACAAATTATTTATTTTGATTTAAGATTTTATTCCTATGCTCAAAAAGCTTGGAGAGAAGCCTCCCGAGCTCACTATAATTTTGACATTGTAAAAGGCTAGGAAGGTCAGTATTGTAACAAACACTATGAAATTGAGATCTAATGTGGTTGTACGCAGGGCACTCTAAGAGGAAGTGGTTTTCATCCTCGATGGTCCTATTCTCACAAATATGGCAGATCCTTTCCATCCATGGCGTTTTAGGAACTGCCCAACGACCTGTTTCACTATGGAGCTCATGAGAATTCATTCTAATCTTTGCTATATTAATTTTCTTCTTTGAGCTAGTTAAAATAGAGAGATACTTTTGTTTTATAATCTATTTTTTATAATTGTTTTTTTTAATGTCTTGTTTTGTTTTTTTTGTTAATTAATTAATTAATTTATTTTTATGGTATTCTTGATTTTTATAATTTTAATTTTAAAAAATATTTCTTAAATTTTTATTTTATTTTATGTTTTATTTTTAATTTTGTTTATTTAAATTATTTAATTTAACTAATTTTTATTTTTATTTTTTATTTTTTTATTTTTTATTTTAATTGATTTTTTTCTTAATTTTTAATTTTTATTTTTATTTTGGTAATTATTTTAAGTTTTTGTTTCTAATGAGGTTTTTATTTTTTATTTGTTTTTTAACTTAAAAAAAGTTTTTAGATTTCTTTTTGGTTTAATTTTTTTTCTTTAAATTATATTTTTTTTTGAAAAAAAAAAAACATTTTTTTAATTTATTTATTTATTTTTTGTATTTTTCCGTTAAATTTTTATTCAATATATATATATATTTATATTTTTACGAGTTAATTTTGTTTTTTTTACATTTTTATAGTTTTTTTGTTTTGTTTTGTTTTTGTTTTTGTATTTGATTTTTTTTTGTCATGTTTTTTTATTTTTATTTTAATGTTTTATTACTAACATGAAAATCACCAACATTTAAAAAAAAATTATCCACACTTAATTCATTAGAAAATTTAAAGTGTAAAAACTAAGCCCTCTAAACAAAAAGGGTTGATGTTCATCAACACTTTTCAAAATCAAGATAAAAATCACTAAGAGAAAAAAAAATTGTTCACACTTCATACATAAAAAAATTTAAAGCGTAAAAAATAAGCCCTTTAAAAAAAATGTGTTGATGCTGCATCAACACTTTTCAAAATCAGCATGAAAATCACTAACATTTAAAAAAAATGTTCATACTTGATACATAAAAAAATTTAAAGTAGCAAAAATATGCTAAAAAAAAAGGGTGTATTCTGAATCACTATTTTTCAAAATCAAGTGATTTTTTGCTACCTCAAAAAAATGGGTACTAGGTCATTTTCTCGTCTGATCGGTAACTATGTTATCTGTGATGTTGTGTGCATGCATTGTTGTGTATATATAGTGTGTACATGTTGTTTATGCAATGTTATGTATAGGGTGGTACAGATAGCGTTGTGCGAATATTGCATATGCAGTGCTGGATATAGATGGTGCTATGTACATGCTGGATATGTGGTGTTATGTACATATTGTACTGTGGGCATGATGGATACGCGGTGTTATGTGCATATGGTACTGGGCGCATGTTGGATATGCAATGTGGTGTACATAGGGTGCTATGTACATGTTTTATATGCAATGCTATGTACATACGGTGTTGTGTGCATGTGGTGTTGTGTACATGTTGTACAAGTGGCAATGTTTGCAGCTGGTGTTGTGTGCATGTCATGTATGCGGGGTTGTGTACATGCCGTGCATGTGGTGCCATGTACATCTGGTGTTGTGTACACATTGTATAGGTGGTTCGGTGTACATGTGGCATTGTGTACACATTGTGCAGGTGGTGCTGTGTACATGTGATGTTGTGCAAACGTTGTGTAGATGGTGTTTTGTATAGGTGGTACTGTGTACATGTAGTATTATGTGCATGTCGTACATGTGGTGTTGTGTACATGCAATATTATGTATGTGCATTATGTAGTTGTGGTATTGTGACATGTGTACTCGTTGTGTTCTACTCTATGTAGTATATGTATTGTGTTGTGTTGTACGTCAGGTGTAGGTACATATATTATGTGGCATTGTACATTGGGTATAGATGTATGTATTGTGTTGTACATTGGGTGTAGGTGTATGTATTTTGTTGTGTTGTACACCGGGTGTAGGCGCATGTATTGTGTTGTGTTGTACACCGGGTGTAGGCACATGTGTTGTGTGTTGAGTGTAGGTGCATGGTGTTGTATGTCATGTGTGGTTGTGTGTGTGTGTGATGCACATTCCGTGTATGTGCACATGGTTGAGGAGAAGGCACTGGGTGTTTTTTGGGTGTGGCAATTGATCCAAAGTGCATACGGAATAAAGATGAACGTAAAAGCTAACGATTGATTAAGGATAAGTATCAACATTTTATTTCAGTTCTATTATGAATGTGATTTATGATTCTAGTCTATGCTGATGTGATCTATGATTATGGTTTATGATGATTGCATGTGATTCATGATTTTGATTTATGATGGTTGTGTTTTGAGCTAACCTGATGTGATATTTTTATACATGTTGATTTGGTCAAAGATGTTAATTTGACTTGTTGTGGCAGGAAGTAAACATGATTGCAAGTGTACCTTATTGATGAACTACCAATGAGGTATGGTGTGAATATATTTCAATTTATTTTAAAACTAATGGGAGTTATGTGCTTGGTATAGGAAGCGCGGAAATGCCCAGTTGGGTGATTGAAATCGATTGCAAGAATTGAAACAGGTAGTAATATGCTGGTAAAGTATTCAGGAGTAGGGTCATTATGGGACACTAGTACCCAATAGTGTCCATTGATTGCCATGAGCATGCTATGATCGGTATGATGGTTTTAAGTTAGGGATATGCGTTGGTTTTTGTATCTTCTGATGTGAGGAATCCTTGCCAAGGGATGGCCTACCTAGGATGGGGGTTCTAATGGAACTTGGAAGGTGTGTAACTGCATGGAAGGGGGTGACCATATTTCTCAAGGGACTATGTAACAGAGAAGGGAAGGTTGGGGATATATTTGTTTTGGTCATTAGCATTTCCAAATAGAATCAGATACACATTGGGATTGCACCCTGAAACAATGAGCCGGTAACTGTTCACTGAGAGGACAAGTGGCGCAAGATTACAACACTAGACATTGGATGCAGATTTGACTTTGACAATGGATTCTGGACTTCCTCGAAAGGAAGTGAATCCTAGTATTACTTTCAAGGTGGAGGTGTGAGCCTTTGGGTTCCCTTGTTGTGGATGTAGGCATTGTATCCTTTTATTTGTTGGTGGAGAAAATGTGCATTTGTATATGTGTATATTATTATAAATATTATATCGAGCTGGTTTATTAAGCTTCACATACATTATGGTTACTTGTTGGGTGAAGCAAATGTATATGTGATTTTTATTGTAAATACCATCATGAGTTGTGTTATAAAGCTCCAGTAAATGGTATGCTTGTCATGTTTTAGCAGATGGTCATTGTAAACACTGTAATGAGTTGTGTTATAAATCTCCATGGGTAGTAAGTTTTGTTTTTAGTGGTATTGCTAGTTATAGGTGTCACTGAACACCGAGGATGGTGTTCCCACAAGGGGGAGGGTTTTGTAACAACCCTAGTTAAAAACTCATGTAAAAATATATAAGACCACAGTCATGGGACACGTATTCCAAGTTGAATGGTAGGAAAACATCCTAGTGGGTGTTCATTCGATTTATTATGGCTAAGGAAATTGACAAAGGCAATGGCAAAGGCTTTGGAAAGGCATGAGACATTAATTGGCATTTTATTTATGAAAATAATGGAAATTAGGAGAAAAGGAAGGTGAAAGTTCACAAGTTGAATGTGAGGAGGAAAATGAAGGAAAATAATGGAAAATGAAGAAAATAGAGGCCTCATTGATAAAAATGCTTCTGAGGATCAGTGGGCAGGCTTGGTCAGTGTAAGCTTGGTCAATGTAAGCTTGGTCAGTTCAGTTTTGGTGGAGCTCTCTTCTATTCTCTCTCTCATACTCTTGGATACTTAGAGTTTTCTTGGAGCACTCTTGGAGGGTATAGCATACTTGGAGTTTTGGAGAAAGAAGGAAAAGGAGGAGCAGGAAAGCACAAGAGGACATTGGGATCAACATTTACAGCGATTTTTGTTTGCAGGTATCGAGTTGCATGTATGTTTTCCTCACTAGTTTGGGCATCCGTGGAACATGCATGTGGTTTCCTAGTTATGATCTGTCATTGGCATGGAGGATTGCCTGGATTGACAGTGGATTTGCCTAGACTTTGCCATTTCTTGGATAGCCATGGTGTTGTGGGTTTATTTCTTTGTTTTTTTGGTTGGTTCTCATGTTTCCTTTAGCTTGGGTTGAGTTATTAGTTCCTGGAGCCTTGGTTGGACAAACGCTCTGGAAGCCCTGTAACGACTTGGGTTGAGTTATTAGTCCTGGAGCCTTGGTTGGAAAAATGCTCTGGAGCCCTGTAACAACTTGGGTTGAGTTATTAGTCTTGGAGCCTTGGTTGGACAAACACTCTAGAGCCCTTGGTGGGTTGAGTTACTAGTCCTAGAGCCTTGGTTGGACAAACGCTTTGGAGGTAGACAACAACTGTGAGTTGAGTTACTAGTTGTTGGCTTGTTGGGGTCTGACCCAAGTTCAGAGTTAATTAGCCAAACAAATCCCTTTACTACTGGCCCTTTCGGCAACAGTCCGCAGAGTGCGGACTGAGGTCTCACCCGAAGTAGTATGGGAGGGTGCTAGAACCAGGTTTCGCACCCTTGAGATGTCTGAGAGGTTCGACTGGTCCCACTGTTTGTCCCTGCGCGCAGGTCACTGTTTCTCACGCCCTGATACACTGCCTTCGTGCAACCCTAACCAGGGGTTGTGGAGCTTCTGCGCTGCTAGAGCCACGCTCTGCACTATTACCCGAGATCTTACTTATCTTCCTATACTAGTTAATTACCTTCGTGTACTTACATTATAATTAGTTATACAAAAATTCATATAAGTTTGCGCAGTAAATAATCAGTATACTTGCAAATTATACCCAATCATATATTAAAATAGGAAAAGATGCACATAAATATGGTGAACTTCTCTTTATTGATTCTTCCAACGGTTACAGACTCGCCCTGCGCACTTAGTTGCAGGGGTTTGTGCACTCAGCTGCGGACTACTTGGCCTCTATGCACTCAGCTGCAGAGCCTTCCCCTACTCTACGACCCAAAGGGACACTTTACACTTTTACTCTATCACTTATATTTCTCATCCTCCTATTCCCTCTCTACACTTAGAGCCCCACTCTATTTATACAATCCCATGGTCCGCGGACCATGGGTAGGTCTTATTAAGCTGACATTACATTACAAAACAAGGGTGGACAACCCTCTGAGTCTATCATAATTTCACACTCTGCGCCCACAATTCGGGTAGATTTTACAAAAAGATTGGTCAAAACTTGGGCTTTAAGCCCTAAAACATGCCTTGGGGGGATTCCATGCCCAACAGCCCCCAACACAAACATCGTAACTCGCCCTCAAGTCACTCTGTCGGCGCAGAGATCTTTGTGCAGAGTCCTTCCAACTCTGCTCGAACTGCCGCAACGTCAGTAGCGTATTGAGCTGCTGCCTACTGGATTTGTTGCATGCGTTGTTCCGAGACCATGGTGTCGGAAGTTCTTCTCTACATATTTTCCTGTATCCCCTGCATGTGTGTGAGCTTGCCTTCAATTTCTACTGTGATGGTGAAGGCCTCGTCGATCCAAGGCTGAACATGTGCCTTTAGGATTACTTCCTTGTGTTGTACTGCATCCACCTGTTCTTTCAACGCTTTGGCCTGTTGCATCCACGCGAGCCTTTGAGTGAGGGCCACCATTTGCGCAGTTCCTTTGACACTGTCATACTGCTATTAGAGTTCTCGCGCCTCTGTCTCTAAGCGCTGGATGTTGGGGTCCTCCTACAGATTTGTGAGGACCTCAAATGACTCTTCCAACATGTTGGTGCAGTCTCGCACTACACTGCCAATCTCATCCAGTCCCGCTGTAATAGCGCTAGTGCATTGTTCTCTGACTTCCAGAGGGGTGGACGATTGTGCCTTTAACTGCAGCTCGATGATCTAAAGGTTTAGCTCCAGCTGAACCTTTTTCATTTTCTCCCGCGCCTTGCGCACCCCTACTGCTAACCTGTGGATGTGCACCTCTGTTGGTGTGTCTGCTGGGATGGCCAGCTCTGGGACGCTTTGGAAAGCTTCATCTAGTACCTGTACCAGCTATCGATTCTGTGACACCACTTCGTCGCACTGCAAGCTCAACTGTTCCATGTTGATTTTCTGCTCGTTGAGGACTTGCAGTGCACGGCTCTCCCTAGCCCACAGTTCTATAGTTATCCCATCCTGTAGAACATATAAGGTCTCCCATGGGAGTGCAACCATGTTGATGTCGAGACCCTTCAGCGCGCTAACCGTAAGCCTATTGGCCTCATTTGTTGTCACTAGTGCCCCTTATGGCAGCACTACGGTATTTTTCACCCAAGCATGCAACATATGTTTTGCTGTCATTGTTCTGACTGCGAGGCTGGTCGAAAGGGTACCAGCTGGAGGAGGGCACACCTGCAACTCCTGCAGTTGCACTTTGAGGGCCCCAACACAATCTGGTTCTCCTGCATAAAATTTTGGAGGGCCTCGGAGGTGACATCACGCATTGTCTCGCCGATATCATGCAAATCACCCTCAGTTAGGGTGATTGGGTCAATAGACAACTTCAATGCCTTGACCTAATTGTGTGTCCTTGTCCGCTCGGTCGGGTGCTGGCACTTCAACTGTGTTGACATGGTTTGCGGGTCCGTGCCTCCCTCTTCTTCCTCTGCTTCCTACCCATGCAAAGGCGACATTTGGCCCTCGCACACCTTCGTGGGTGCCTTTTGCGCTGCTGTTGCTACGACCTTTTCTTGTTCAGTTGATGTCTGTGCAGCATCCCGCACTTCTGCTACCGTTGCCTCCTTCCTTCTCTTTTCTACCAATTGTGCGATGTGCAATTTGGCTTCTTCTTTCTTCCTCTGTGCCATCGGCTTCTTTATCTTCGCGATGTCTGGAGCGTGCCACTCTGGCGGCCATGTCTCCAGTACGTTAAAGATGACATCATCCATGGCTACAAAGGGTAGCATTCTCCATTATTTGGCTGGGTCCTTGCGCGCTCTGATATATATGCTATGGACTTTAAATTTCCCAAAACTCTACAGGTTGTTGTAGACAGTGGGCGACAACCATGGCTTGCGGTTGATCCCAATTCTGAGGTTCATCTCCATGAACACACAAAATATCTTACTGTCACGGACCCTATTTTCATCCTTTGTGACCCAGAGTGAAGCGTACTTCGCGGTCTCCAGTAGATCCCTGTCAATTGTGGGGAATTGACTATCCTCCGACAATTCCCCTGCCACGAGTACTATGGATAGCAGAAGCCATGCATAGTGGAACGTTTTTCCCTGTTCCTGAGCTTCGCAACAATTCTCCAAGAATTCCTTGCAGAGGAACTCGGACCAGTTAAACTGGACCCCCTCTGCGCACTGTTCAGCAAGTGCTACCACCGGCACGGGTACCTCGTCCGTGCGACACTTGCACATAACCTTACCGGCCAGTATTTGGGTCACCACTCTCACTACTTTATCGTTGATGTTGGATATGGCATAGCCCCTTTTCTTCTTTGCCAGCTTGTATTTCTTCTTCATGGCCTCCGCCAAGTCATGCTCTTCCCTTTCGATATGTCTGCGGGGTCCTATCCTTTGCATGGAAGTAGTGAAATGCGGTGAATCAAGTCTACCATGATGGGGATGGGCTCCTCCAGCCACAAACACCCATCATGCACCAGGCAGAGCAGCTGCCTGATGACGAAAATTGTTATTGGGGTGCGGTGGAAATGTGGAACCTAGAGTAGGTTAAGTAGCCCAACTTTTCCACTCCACGCAACCACTTTCGCGGCTCTAATTCTGTAACCCCCACCGCAGTGTTCTGCTTGGGCTTCATGAGGTGCGAGGTCTCAAGGTGAGGGAACTTCTCATGGTCAATGAGGTCCCAATCTTCAAATTTTAAGCTTGGCACCCATCCCAGGTGCGTGCCCTAAAAATAATGTTGTCTGGGAGGAGCGGGGTTTAGAGCGAGCTCTTGGTCTCGTCAAGGTCCTTGGGCACTTTAGCCTTCCCTTTCCACGGGGGGACATAGGTGGGCAGCTTTGTCAGGGGGTGTGTAGGCTCAGTTTCCTCCTCCATGCCTTCGTCCTCGTCCTCTTCGATGATAAGGTCCTCTAGGTATTCTTCTTCTTCGTCATTAGTCTCTATGGTGATGGATTTCCCCCTGTCCTCCATTGACAGCTTCGTGCATAGCGGGTTCTGCGGGGACACACGTACGAGAACCATCGCTTGTTTTTCCTTCTTTTGTCTTAGCGTGCGCGGTGATTTCGGGATTTCTGCCACAATCCCGGTGCCTTATGGATCATCTCCCACAGTTAGGGCTTGGGCGGCCTCTTTGGTGGTCATTTTTATTATTTCCATAAATTCCTCAGCTGCTACCATCGTGTCCATCCAGAAATCTATCACTTGCGAACTTAGGGGCTCAATCAATACTTGGCACAAAACAAACAGGGCTCTGCTCAATAGCTCAATTCAAAAATGACCAAGTGTTTTTTGCTAGGTAGACCCTTGTAATTTATATTGCTTTTTGAATTTGAATTTGACCGTTCCACCCAAATCCGGTTCATTAATGCTCCCTTGGTGGCAGATTTTCCCAAATCTTGCCCATAAATCGCGTCTTAAATGCCTGCCGCCTGCTCCATTTGGTCTCAAGTAAAGCATCCCATCGTGAATAGTGACTTCAACATTCACTTTCTGGCCAACCGCGT
Source organism: Pinus tabuliformis (assembly GCA_031772625.1). NCBI lineage: Eukaryota > Viridiplantae > Streptophyta > Pinopsida > Pinales > Pinaceae > Pinus > Pinus tabuliformis. The sequence continues at coordinate 1,030,008,914 of CM062815.1, forward strand.
GGCAGTGCAACCCCCTGTGCGCAGTCGCAGACCTTGTGACTCTTTGCTTCTGCACGCAGCTCCAACATTGTGCAGCTCCCAAGCAGAATGGTTTATAGTCCCGTGCTTCCTTTCAACTGCCTGGAGCACTAAGACTGTACTCCCCTTGGCTAGTCAAGTGGTCGCACCACCTGTGTAAAGTTTCATCCTGTCATCCATCATGTTTCCTGGAAAATACCTAACTTTTATTGTTACGGGCGGCATTGTGCATATTATCATTTGCAATGCGCTACCCTGGTCGATTCGCTTAGTAATGTGCAGTCCAAGCCAAGGCTTGAGACTGATCAATTCACGGTGATAGGCCACAAATTTTTCATCGTGATCGTGCGCAGTGGGTTCCGCAGGGACACATGTACGGGAACCATCGCTTGTTTGTCCTTCTTTGGTCTTGGAGTGTGCGGTGATTTCAGGATTTCTGCCAAAATCCCAACACCTTTCAGAGCATCCCCAATAGTCAGGGCCTATGCGGCCTCTTCGGCAGTCATTTCTATTATTTCCATAACTTCCTCAGCTGCTGCCATCATGTTCGTCTAGAAATCTATCACTTGTGAACTCAGGGGCTCAATCAACGCTCGACACAAAACAAACAGGGCTCTGCTCAATAGCTCAATTCGCAAATGACCAAGTGTTGTTTGCTAGGCAACCCCTTGTAATTTATAACGCTTTTTGAATTTGAATTCGACCGTTCCCCCCAAATCTGATTCATTAATGCTCCCTTGGCGGCATATTTTCCCAAATCTTGCCCATAAATCGCGTCTTAAATGCCTGTCGCCCGCTCCATTTGGTCTCAAGTCGAGCATCCCATCATGAATAGTGACTTCAACGGTCACTTTCTGGCCAACTTGTCCGGCAACGCAGCCCCTTGTGTGCGGCCCCAAACCTTGTGACTCTTTGCTTCTGCCCGCAGCTCCTACATCGCACAGCTCTGAGGCAGGATAGTTTATAGTCCAGTGATTCCTTTCAACTGCCTGGAGCGCTAAGACTGTACTCTCCTCGGCTAGTCAAGTGGTCGCACCACCTGTGTAAAGTTTCATCCTGTCATCCATCATGTTTCTTGGAAAATACCCACCTTTTATTGTTACGGGCGACATTGCGCATATTATCATCTACAATGTGCTACCTTGGTTGATTCGCCTAGTAATGTGAAGTCCAAGCCAAGGCATGAGACTGATCAATTCGTGACGATAGGCCTCAAATTTTTCATCGTGATCGTGTGCATCCTGCCTTATCACCCTGGCCTTTTTACCGAGAAAATATTCCTTTATCTCGTCCTCCATCTTCTTGACTTTCGCATCTACCATAGTGATTTTATTCCTTAATTGTACCCTTTCTTCTTCAAGTTCTTAGAGCCTATAATTTCCCTGTTTGATTTCTTCTTCCAAGGTTCCACGAACTGTCGTATCTACCGGTGCTATCATGCGTGGTCTAAGATTTTCATGTACTATAGGGCTTACAATGTTTGCTTTATACTCGAGCTCTGGTAGTGCCTGTGTGGTCAGGTTCTTGCACACGGACCTATAAGCCCATAGAATCGCTAGTACACACAGGTCCTAGTCAGTCTGCTTCGCATTGTGGACCTTGTTTAGCGCTTCACATACTTTGTTAAAGGCTTCTACGTGGATATCCTTCTACACACTTTGTCTTTCCATACTTCTTGGTCCTAACCAAAGGGGTCGTTTGCGCCATTGCCTTACCTGCACCTGCTTACTCATCGTGTCTCCTATTACGAGGACTATGTGCATTCGTGTAGGTTTCCCACCATATGCCTGTATCCACCTGGATAGGTGGGTGCACGGGCCGTTTCGTCCGACAATCTTGCCTGTTAATCACATTAGAGGCTTCCCAAATCATGTGCGTATCATTCTTCTGCAGTCGCGTCAGTCATCAAAACTTCGTTGGTGCGTACACCACCATCTTGTGGGCGTAGCTCGCAATACCCATTTCATAGCATCAAAGCATTTCTATTCTGGCACACCTCTTTAAAATTTGTTCCGAAAGTCATCCACCTCGCTTAACCCATCATGTGTAGGTAGATGTCTTACCTCTGTTGCTACGCGGCGCAACGACCTCGTCATCATGTTACAATTGAGCGTGGTTACCTTGTGTAATCGGTTCTGCCATCGTTCTATCTCCTCATCAGAATTTGATGTGCAGGATCTTTTCGCGCTCCCATTAGATTCGACCATTCATGGTTAGATTTACCCAATCTTGCTCCCACGTGGCTATCTTGTAGATGTAGTCAAGATCGTCGTCATTGTCATAGTCGCGCACTGGCTCCGTGTAGCGGGATCCTTATACAGGGTCTAAAGGTACCACTACGCGTAGAGACTTTTCTCAAAGATCATCGAGCGCTTATTTAGATTTATCACTCCATTCATGTCAATGGCCCAATCTATTCCCAATAGCGCGGGGTAGGGATTGTTGTCATCAACAATCTCTATCACTTCGAAATCTGCTAGCACGCTTGCTCCTTCGATATCTACTATGATTCCCTACAATCTCCCCATAGGTAGGATCTTTTGCTGGTTCGCCATTCGTAGTTGGATAGGAGACCATTGCAGCATAGGCCTACCCATGCGCTCCCATGTTTGTTTTGGCAGGACGTTCGTGTCTGATCCTAGATCCAGAATCACTTGGTCCATCTCATATTCCCCAATCTGTGCGGTTAATCTCATCTCCCTTCCTGTTCGCATCGTGTGCTTCCCGAGCTTTCAGACTACATGCGGTTCTCTTGGCACGGTCCCAATGCATCTGGTTATGAGTTATTGCAGCCCCTTTACAGCCTTGTTGTCACGTAGCAGGTTCATGCATGTCTCCAAGAATGTAGTGAGCATCGATGGGTCCATTTCTGGCTCCAGCCTGTCTTTACGTCTTGAAGTGGAGGCATCAGCGAAGCTTCTCTTAACTTCCATGAAGGTCTCCTTAGCGTGCTCCAAATCAAATTTTGGTTCCTTCATTAGAGCCTTGCGAACCCAGGTACTTTCTTCAGGTTGCTTGCCTTTGTCATCCCTTATCATAATTCCACCCCAGAACACGATATTTACATTAGGGTCTTCCTTGCGTGGCTCAGACCTCATCATTTGAAGCATCTGAGTCGGGGGAGGTTGGAGTGCTCCTTTATCATGCATCCTCGCTATCAGTGTGGGACAATCCTCCGTCTCATGATCAAATAACGTAAAATACAAGCATGATGGTCGTGTTGGATTCATACAATCGCGGGCATAATGCCCTAGCCCTCCATAATTGTAACATATCAGCTATCTGCAACCCCTTCTTGGTCCCCCTCCACCTTGGCCTCGTCCGCGCCCCTGGAATCTGGTGCATGCCATTCCTGCATTTTGATCAAGGGGCCGTGTTTCAGCCTGAACTCTGTAGGTAGGAGTTTGATCCATCATCAGCTCATAACTTCTACAGGTGCGCTCATCATGTCCCACTGACCTACAGAAATTATAGAACAACTACTGTGAATTCTGCGTATACTTCTGTAATATATGGCAGTTATTTGTAGCATGATTTCCTCCTATCTGACAAATCTCACACCATAGTGCAGGCGCCATACTTGGTCCTGCTTGTGCCTCCAGTGTTAGTGGAATTGGCCCTCCTCTCGCAAGGTAATTCGCGAACAGTGGGCAGTGGTCCTTGTCGTGCCCTTGGCCCTTGCATTTTATGCATCATACCTCATCACGCATCTCTGGGTAGGTTTTCCTCTCTTGTTTCAAACTCTGCATCTCAAGGCACAAGTTTTTCAACTGTGCATGAATCTGCTGAAATCCCAGGTTGGGATCTTGTATCGGGGTCTCGTTGCGACCTCCAAGGCCTCAGCCTAAGTGCTTAGCCTTTGTTGCGACAATGCATTTTGTAGATGCGACGTTAACGATGCTACAAACCATTCGTGGTGTTGCCCATCTATTAATGTCATGTTTGCTTCACGAATTGTGCACTTCAGTTTTTGATCCAACTCTCACAGGGTCTCGCTTGGTAGCATTGTGATTTCCTTGAACCCAATGATTGACCGTGCCTCTGACTTTGGCCTGCTAAATTATTTGTTTAACACAGCTTGGATATCTGCGATCCCTGCATTTGGATTCATTGGAATTCTTAATGTGCCAGGTCAGCGCGTGATCCTGCAGAGCGCTGACCAATGTTGCCTTCTTTATATTGTCATTCGTGACTCCCTGTGCTTCCCATACAGCTTTTATCATGAACCGGAATTGGTCTAGATCATCATTCCTACTCCCTTGAACACTGGTAGCTTTATCGTGCTTGCCATACTGCTTCACGGTGGTGGCAGAGGTGATATGGGCGAAGACAGGGGTGAAGACGGTGAAACTGGTTGTGGTGTGGGTGGGGGTGGTATGCGTGGAATTCTCTGCCTTATTAGATTGATCACACTTCTTGGCGAGACCTTCGTGATCTCTTCCTCACCCCCTTGCGGAGGTGAAATCAAGGGGCTAGTTTCTAGTTCTGTGCTACCTTCGTTTCTGTATATTCTCCCACTTAGTGTAGCCCCAAACATCAATTTATTCGCATAACTCGTTTTTCACACAGTGGCATTTCAATCCAAGTGTTCAAAGATTTAACGTACTTACCTAGCGGTCCCTTGAGGAAGTGTCGTTCTGCCTTGCTCTAACTGCATGAAGTATCTACCGCGAATTTGGTGATGAATCCTCCTATGATTCGATCGAGCTAGTGATCGATAGCACGCATGATCTTATCTTCTGATCCTTCCTTTCTGCGCACCAATTCCGGAGTCCAAAAAATAGGTTTGTCGAGTTTACACCTTTCTTGGCTATCTACTAGCTTTGCTATCCACTCGTATAACTTAGTGGGGAAGGATGCAAAGAAAATTTCATGGATCTATGTATATAAGTAGCAGTCTAACCACTCTTCCTTTGATAGTTGTGGACTCCTGTTTTCCTGCGTCGCGAATTCGTGAATCTTCATGTCCAACCAATCTTTAATTCCTTTCTTTGTTAGATTCCATTGATATGACATCAGACATCTCTATGCATATCCCGGTCTCGACAACGAAACCATTTTTTGGCTTGTTGGGGCCTGACCTAGGTTTGGAGTTAATTAGCCAAACAAATCCCTATACTACTGGCCCTTTTGGCAACAGTCCACAGAGCGCGGACTAAGGTCTCACCCGAAGTAGTATGGGAGGGTGTTAGAACCAGGTTTCTGCACCCTTGAGATGTCTGAGAGGTTCAACTAGTCCCATTGTTTGTCCCTGCGCGTAGGTCACTTTGCGCACTTCCCTGTTCCTCATGCCCTAATACACTGCCTTTGTGCAGCCCTACCCAGGGGTTGTGGAGCTTCTGCGCTGCTAGAGTTGCACTTTGTGCTATTACCCGAGATCTTACTTATCTTCCTATACCAGTTAATTACCTTCACATACTTACGTTATAATTATCTATACAAAACATTCATATAAGTTTGCGTAGCAAATAAACAATATACTTGCAAATTATACCCAATCATATATTAAAACAGGAAAAGATGCATAGAAATATGGTGAACTTATCTTTATTGATTCTTCCAACGGTTACAGACCGACCTGCCCTGTGCACTCAACTGCAGGGGTCTATACACTCATCTGCGGACTACTTGGCCTCTGTGCACTTAGCTACAGAGCCTTCCCTTACTCTACAACCCAAAGACACACTTTACACTTTTACTCAATCACTTAGACTTCTTATCCTCCTATGCCCTCTCTACACTTAGAGCCTCGCTCTATTTATACAATCCCATGGTTTGCGGACCATGGTTAGGTCTTATTAAGCCGACATTACATTACAAAATGAGGGCAGACAACGCTGTGACTCTATCATAATTTTGCGCTCCACGCCCACAATTCGAGGAGATTTTAAGAAAATATTTGGTTAAAACTTGGGCTTTAAGCCCCAAAACATGCTTTGGGGGGATTCTTAGAGCCTTGGTTGGACAAACGCTTTGGAGCCTGGCAGCAGCCGTGGGCTGAATTACTAGTCCTGGAAGACGGGTTGGAAAAAAAGCTCTGAAGCCCTAGAAGGCTTGGGTAGAGACTAATCTGATGATGGTTTTGTGATGTCTGACCATGAGGTGGAATCACGGTTTGATGGGTTGAGGTGGTTGGCCTCTGGAAGCCCTGGATGGTTTTATATTGATGTGTTTTATGAGATCCCACACTCATGCTTGGAATATGGCATGGGGGTGAATGAGCGAAGAGATATTTGGCTCAGCCATTCTACGGTCGGGTAGAACATGGAAGTCCCATATCGAGTTTGGCTTTTGCATCATTAATATGAGGTCATTTCTCCTTGTTATCTCATGAGTATTATAGTGGTTTATATGTGGATTATATGGCTATTTTTTCCTTGGTATTTATGTTGTTATTATGCTAGTTATGAATATGTATTATGACAGTGGCTATGTATGGCTCTTATCACATTTTTACTTGTAAATGAATGAATAATGTATCTATGACCTAATGGATGAAACTACAACTAAAGTGATAAGGAAATAATGCCTCATAATGGATCTCAGATTAGTATGAGACCCCTATGCTTAGATATGTCATTTACACCTGTAGATTACACTGATGCTAAGTGTTTGATAGAATGTCAGTCCCAGTTGGGGATGGTCAGGCCTAGTCCTCGAGTTAGTATTTTTTTATTAGTCTTGTCATCATGTGTTTAATGAATTCTGGAAGTTACAACAAGTTATGGGCAGTGGCCGAAATTCTAGGCTTGAAAAGTGCCTTAAATTACCTAGACTCTGGCATAGGTATGTTGGAAATAGTCCTTGGACGCAGGCATGTAGGCTTGTGGGAGTGTCTAGAGCTCTTTGGATGCTGGCATGCCCATAGCGTGGAACTGTCCAGAGGTTTAATAACTTAAAATCTCAATGGGACCCAGGGGTTGGTTAGCATAAAGGCTGGGATGGTTCCTAGGGGTCCTATTGCTGATGTTGAAGGTCTGTATGGTAACTTCTCATCACATCATAGTAACTTCCTGTCACATGTTTACCATAGTTTTCTGGTTACTTAAGTAGATGTGGGAGGAGACTGTTACACTGACCATATCTTGTAATGCATTGACAAGAATTACCACTCCTCAAACTCTTAATATAGAAGGACATATCAAGAAGAAAAAGGTAATAACGCCGATTGATTTAGGTAGTACCCATAATTTTATTCATTGTAAGATAGCCAAGGAATTAAATTGCTTCCTATATCCAACACTAGAGTGTCAAGTGATGGTTGTAAATGGAGGAGCTATAAGTTTCTCTAGAAAATGCCATAATATCAAGCTAACCATGGGGGAATATGTATTGAATAGTCCAATGCTTTCCAGTCCAATGGATGGAGATGATGTTGTACTATGAATCTAATGATTACAATCGTTGTGTACGATAGCTTTTAATTTTCAAGAACATTTCTTGAATTTTTTTTGGGAAGGAAAGGAAATTGAATTAAGGGGTATCAAAGGGAAACCAGGAAAGATAATTAGCTCTAATGGCATGACAAATCTTATAAAGAAAGAATAACAAGGCGTAATTTCACAATTATGCTCACTAGAGGTTCAAACATCAAAATCATCTATTTTTCGAGATCTCCAAAAAGTCTTGGAGAATCATTTCAAGGTATTTGAGACTCCCAAATAACTCCCATCTATTCGTGATCATGATCATGATATTCATTTGATTCCAGGAAGTGTTCCTCCAAACATCATGCCTTAAAAATATCCCTATGTCCAAAAGAGTGAGATTGAACGAATGGTTGCAGAAATGCTAGAGGATGGTATAATTCAACCTAGTCAAAGTTCTTTCTCTGCTCAAGTAGTATTGGTTCACAAGAAGGATGAATCATGGCGCATATGTTCGGATTATAGGGATCTCAACAAGCTCACTATTAAAGATAAATTTCCCATTCCTGTCATTGATGAATTATTGGATGAATTACATGGAACAATTTACTTCACCAAGTTGGATCTTCGTTCAGGATATCCTCAAATTAGAATGAAGACTAAAGACATTCTGAAAACAACATTTAAAACTCATGAGGGTCATTATCAAGTTTTGTTCATTCCTTTTGGACTTACCAATGCACCTTCTACATTTCAAGGTTTGATGAATTCCATTTTCAAATCCTTCCTTAGAAAATTTGTGTTAGTATTTTTTGATGATATACTAATCTACAACAAGTCTTGGAAGGATCATGTTCAACATGTTGACAAGGTGCTCAAACTATTGGAGGAGAAACAATTATATGCAAAAACCTCCAAATGTTTATTTGTAGTACAAGAGGTGGAATATCTGGGTCATATTGTATCTCATGAGGGTGTGAAGGTAGACCCTAAAATTAAATCCATTAAGGAATGGAAAATCCCCACAACCATAAAGCATCTGTGAGGATTTCTCGGGTTGACAGAGTATTATATCAAGTTTGTTAAGAATTATGGGAGAATAGCATTGCCTATAACAACAAGATGCATTTCTTGGACTCCATAAGCAACTAAGGCCTTTGAAAATATTAAAGAGGACATGTGCCAAGCATCGATCTTAGCTACACCAGACTTCACAAAAACCTTTACTGTGGAATGTGATGCCTTAGGAAATGGAATTGGTACTATTTTAATGCAAGAAGGAAGACCTATTGCTTGTGAAATCTGTCCAATAAAAGGAAAGTATATAGACAAACCTATTTATGAGAAGGAAAAGTTGGCAATACTACATGCACTAAAGCAATGGCAACCTTACCTAATGGGAAGACACCTCAAGTTAAAAATAGATGATGATAGTATTAAATACTTTTTGGAACAAAAATTATCTTCAAAAGTGAAGCAAAAAATGGGTCACAAAGATGTTGGGTTATGACTTTGAAATCATCTGCAAAAAAGGGAACTAAAATGTTGTTGCAGATGCAGTCTCAAGAAAGGATGAGGATGTGGAAGCATTGCTTTATGCCATTTCTATTATCCAATCAGATTGGATAATCGAAACAAGGGATGAATGGAAGAATGACAAAGAAGTGTGGACACTCATTCAAAAGTTGCAGCAAGATCCCAGTACATCTAATACATTTAGCTGGGAAAATGATTCATTATGGTACAAAGATCACTTATATCTTTGTAAGAATTCCCAACTCAAACAAAAGATTCTTCTGAATTTGCACACCTCTCCCTTAGGAGGGCACTAAGTATTTTTTAAAACTTACCATAGGGTCAAGAAGGATTTTTTTGGGGATGGCCTTAAATCTGATATTCAAAATTTTGTGGCAGAATGTTTGGTTTTCCAACAAAATAAAGTTGAGACAATTAAGACCCCGAGTTTGTTACAACCTTTATCCATTCCAAGTCAATGTTGGGAGGAAGTTTCAATGGATTTTATCACAGGTTTACGCAAGTCTGAAGGAAAAAGTGTCATCATGGTGGTAATTGATAGAATTACCAAGTCTGCACACTTTTGTGCATTATTTCACCCATTTAAAGTGAGTAAATTTGCTACTACATTTATTGAAACATTTCACAAGCTAGATGGAAACTCAAAGATTATTGTAAGCGACAGAGATCCCATTTTCACTGGAATTTTTCGGACGGAATTATTTTCTTGTCTTGGTACTTAATTAGATCATAGCTCATCTTATCATCCTCAATCTCATGGGAAAACTGAGATAGTGAACAAATGTTTGGAAATATATCTTTGTCGATTTTTATATGATAAACAAATGCAATGGGTCAAGTGATTACCTCTAGCTGAATGGTGGTATAACACTTCCTTCCATACTACAGTGAAAATGACCCCATTTATGGCACTTTATGGATATCATGCACCATCCATCACATCATATTTAAGAGAAAAATATAAGGTTCAAGCAGTGGAAGATCACATCGAGCATCAACAACAATTTCTCCAACTCTTAAAGGACAACCTCACTTTGGCACATAATTGAATGAAACAACAGGCAGATCAACATCGCAGTGAAAGAAGTTTTGATGTAGGCAAATGGGTATTTTTACGGCTACAACGATACAAAAAAATATCCCTAAAGCAGGCTAAGAAGGATAATAAATTATCACCAAAGTGCTATGGTCCTTACAAGGTGTTGCAAAATATTGGTACTATGACATACAAATTGGAGCTTCCTGCATCTTCCCGAGTGCACCTACTTTTCCATGTTTTATGCTTAAAGAAGGTTTAATAGGTGACAATCTCCCAGTTCAAACAATATTGCGAGAACTTGAAAAGGAAGTAAAAATCATATTGGAACCTAAAGTGGCCACAGAAACTAGAAATCGACAGCTATGAAATCGATCAATTTTAGAGTATCTCATCAAGTGGAAGAACTTACCCACTGAAGATTCCACATGGGAGGATAGGAATTTTATACATAAGAATCCAAAACTACTCAAGCATTAAGGACAACACTTTCTTGAAGGAGAGGGGCATGTTAGGTCCCTATAATAATAGTGTAGCCCCTTATTGTTATTGTTGTGCCCATGTAGTCCCCATATTGTTATTATTGTACCCCATAGAAGCCCATTATTGTTATTGTTGTGCCCTTATATTATTATTGTTATGTAGGCTATGATTATATTGTGACCCCATAGACTCCTATATATAGAAAGTTTTGTCATTTGAATGATCCAAGAATTGCTCATTTATGTGATGTAAAGGAGGCTAAACCCTCGAAGAGGCTATTTTTCAAGTCATTGATCTATATTTTCTTCTTTTTTTGAGCTGGTTGCATAACAAACAACCTAAGAGAAAGTGTATTTCATATTCAACGCTCTAGGTATCGCACAAGTGACAAAATCTTTCATCTCAAGGTATTTTGGGAATTGACCAATGAATAATTTCCCTATGAGGCTCATGAGAATCAATTTTTGTCTTAGTAATGTGCATTTTCTTCTTGACACTAGTCAAGACATAATGATATTTTTAATTTTCTATATTGGGGTTAATTAACTCTTTATAATATCTTAGTTTCCTTTTTTCCTCCAACTCTTTATCACCCCACAATTTCTCCTTAAATTTGGAATTTCCAATATTATCCTTGATCTACAAGATGATCTCTTCCTTTATCCCCCAATGGTCTAGCTAAGTCTAGGCATCCTTATGCCATCCTCGTTTGAGTCGAAGGTGGGGTTTTTCTACAGTCAGATTTTCTACAGAGGTCTCAGAGCAAGATTTGTAGAGAATTTGCAGAATTTCTACATGGTATTAGAGCTAGCTGATCTATAGAGAAATTTTTACATGGTATTGGAGCCAGGTTTATTAGAGAAAGTTTATCAGAGCAATGAATGGTAGACTGAGAAGAGAATTCGAAGTTTGAAGTTCGGGGTTGCAGGTGCAAATCGAATTCTTATCATACTTCAATGTTGGCCAATGGCGTTCTATGGCTTGAGACTCGAGTATGCCTTGGAAGGCTGCTCAAATTACATAGCATGGAAAGATCACATGGAGGCTGTATTAGAAGACAATGGCTTGAAGGATTTCATTGATCAAGAAATCCCAAAGCTAGCTTCAACTAATGCAAAACAGTTGGCTGAGTGGAAGAAGTGTGTGGCGAAGGCGAGACGGATCATCCTTGAGGGAGTTCGAGACCATATTGTCTCGAGTCTCCATGAGAAGGATACTCCATTTTCAATGTGGAAGACATTGAAGGACCTCTACCAGAACAATAGCGACCAAAGGAAATTGGCGCTCAAGGATAAGCTTCGAGGAATCAAGATAGAGAACAACGATAATATTTCCACATATCTGAACAAGCTCACCACTTGCAGAAATGAGCTTGGTAGGGTGGGAATAACTACTACAGATGATGATATGGTGAGCCTTGCTATCCTTGGCCTTCCAAAAAGTTGGAATAGCTACCAAGACTTTGTGAATGGAAGGGAGAAACTGCCAGATTGGGAACGACTGTGGTCGGATCTGATGTAGGAGGAGATCAGGAGGAGCACACGAGATGGTTCTTCATCCAAGGATGATGATGAAGAAAATCTAGCCTTAGTGAGTAAGGCAAGGAAATGGAAGGGGAAGGTTTCCCGTTCCGAATCGAATTCTTCTCATGGAGGGAAGAAGGGTGACATGTATAAAGTGAGATGATTTAATTGTCACGAGATGGGACATTATGCGACTAATTTTCCATCGAAGAATTCTAAGAAGGGATCCTCGGAAGGATCAGAAGGTGAGGCATTAGCCTCTCAGTTCGAAATAGAATTTACCATCATCGCATGCATGGTGTCATCAATGATGGGTTGTGTTTGGTATCTTGACAGTGGAGCCTCATTCCACATGACCGGTGATAAAAGTTTATTCAGTACCTTGGAGGAGAAAGACCTCAAGATGCGCATAGAGATGGGTGACGACGGAAGGTATAATGTTTTAGGAGTGGGCACGGTTTCTTTTCAGAGGGAGCATGGAGCTCCTATCACCTTGACAGATGTGAAGTATGTGCCTGGACTGAAGAAGAACTTGGTATCGGTCGCGATGTTGGAGGACAAAGGCTACGATGTTGTCTTCAGTAAAGGAAAGGCATTCCTTAGACACATCACCATGAGACAGGTGAAACAGATCGGTTCACGAGTTAAGAACCTGTATGCTCTTGAGGTTCAAGATGCATGCAAAGCCTTGAGGAGCAAGGAAAATGTTAGAGACTTGGTGGTTGAGAGGGAGAGTAAATTACCTCTCAACATGCAGCCCTAGAAGAAGTCTCAGACAATTGTGGAGGAGCCACAATTGGAGAAGTGGGCAGAGGGATCACATGCAGCCATACCTCTAGGTGTGAGGTGGGGCGATGTGAAGTGATAGTCCCAAGAAGGCTAAAATTGGGCAGGGTCCATTGAGAGGTTTTATCTCATGGATCGTACGTTGCTGCGGGAGCCCAAAGTACATAGTAGCGGGAGGAATCAGTGGGATTGATGTAGTCAGAGATCAAAGTGATAGAGGCTAGAGCTATCAAATACTGAAGAGCACAGAGAAGGATTGACAACAGTGCATAAAAGCAAAGTCAGCTGAAGCGCTAATTTTTCAGTTGACAGAGGCAATAGCAATCAGAGACTTTGATGGCAGATGCATCATATTGATTCAGGTTGGATGTTTTTTTTGTTTAAGGAGTTGATGGAGCAACAAAACTAGAGATAAGTGTTGCATTCATAACATTGCAAAGGTTCACGATCATGATCAAGTTGAATTCCTTTCTTGTTGAGAGGAAGTGTTGAAAATAACAACAAGAAATGATAAAAATAGAATCCAAAAATTCCAATTTTAATTTTTCCTTGAATTAAAATCGAATTTAGTCTCACCAGCTGCTTGGAAATAATTAATTAATTCATTATGGATTAATTAGTTGGAGAAATTCAAGTTAGAAGTCTTTCTGTAGTCATGCAACAATTATCCCTTAAATTAAGGAGATTATCCCTTAATTAAGGAGATTCGGTTGAGTTATATTTGAGTTATAATTAGTTCCAAAATGTTTAAGGAACTAATTGTGAGTTATCAGTCAGTTGATGCATGCATGCACTCAACCAGTGTACTCTAGATAACTAAAGATTCCCTCATCAGAAACTCATGCATGTCTATTCTGAGAAAGACCTAGTTGAGCTAAATGTCAAGGACAATGTACTATCAGTTGCATGTGTTTTCTTATAAAGGAAACTCATGCATGCAGTCAAGGTAAGGTTCCTTGAGGATTGCGCAGTTTTACAATGTGTAAGAGTAGTGTTCCACTTGGTGAGGTGAGAATCATCCACTAGGAACAACGCAAGGAAATAGGAGCTTGGAGGGCAGAGGAGAAGGCTTGTGAGAAGCTAGGTTGCCTGTGAGCACCAGGAGTATTGTACTGAGATTTGGCTAGCTGTGAGAGCTAAGGCTTTGTATATATTTTGATGTATTTCCACCTTGTGTGATAATACAGATATTGGTGTTTTTAGCTAAGGCTTTCCCCAAAGTATTTTCATGTGCATTGTGTGATTGATTCTTCTTCTTATGGTTATATGTGTTCAACTCGATCTTGCTCAATCTTTAAGCTTCCGAAAATTGATAGTAGAAGTAGGTTATAGTATTTTTCTTTGGTATATTGTATTATCGGGTTAATCTACAGCCATATTTTCTACAGAGGTCTCAGAGTGAGATTTGTAGAGAATCTGCAAAATTTCTACAAATGGCGATGGTTCAACTATATATTAAGAAAAACCCGAGTTACCATAGTGAAAACTTAAGCTTTCTTTCAAAAATTTAGAACCCCTTCTCATGACAAATGAAGGGGATTTATAGTTTCATGATAAAATACAAATATAAAAAATACAATAACAACTTCAAGCAGTTTTAAGAAACATAGCCAAAATAAACCAAAAGGAACACATTTAGAATCTATTGCAACAAGTTATCTAAGCTTAGGAGGAAGGCTATCCTTTGATTCGTTATTGCGACTCATAGATATGTACCATGTTCATTAACTCGGGTGGAGACCTTGGTTGTATTCGCATTTGGCTGATGAAGATTACATCCCTCAACGCTGGGAAAATTTGTGTGGTGGTATTTTATAGACATCGGAGCATAAACCACTAATTGTGTAGTTTGACCAAAAATTGCCAACGACTCTCCAAATTGATCTTGGTCAACTGATCGATAACTTCGGATCGCTTCTTGGAGGATTCTTGCCACATTTTAGTAAGCGGTTTGATATAGGGCAATTGTCCTTCGGGACAACTCGATATGAGATTAGCTTGAAACAAGTTATCGCTAATTACTTCAATGATATTATTTGAAATATCCCTTGCATGAAATATTGATGCTTTTGCTTGCTGGATACGAACTTCCCATTCTCTAAAAACAATTTCTTTGTGTGATTCTTTAATTCTAGGAAGATTGGCCAATATTCCATTTGCGCTTTCTTTCCATGACAAGAAAGCAACAATTTTCTCCTTTATGGCCTCAAAGTAAGTCTTGACATCTGATAACTGGTCTACCAGGGAACTAGTTGTCTTGCATGGATCATGAATATTTGCCAATTTATGGCAAAAGACAATCTGTTTTTGAGCGAGAAGAGTGTTTAACTATTTTTCCTCCTTCTTAGAATTAGTTAGTTCAGGATTGACACTCAGCTGTTCAATCCTGCTCTGTAGCTCCTAGATTTGAGTGTCTCGGGCTTGTAAATAAATATCATATTGAACTATGAGGGATTTAAAACTGTTCTGGAGTTCTGTGACTTGTCCTTGCCATTTTTATTTGATCTTTCGTTTCTTAGTTTCAATTCTCTGTTCTAATAACGCAGTCTTTTCTTCTTTCTCCTTTAGAAACTGCTGCACCTTTGTGGATTTTTCCATTATAGCTGAAGCATAGGTACCTGTGAATTGGGTAAGCCTACCCAGTTGCTCTGTAGGAGTTTCCAAAGAACTTTCCAAAACACCTCAAAAGATGCATTTCCAAGAACCAGAGCCCAA
This sequence comes from Pinus tabuliformis, assembly GCA_031772625.1. NCBI lineage: Eukaryota > Viridiplantae > Streptophyta > Pinopsida > Pinales > Pinaceae > Pinus > Pinus tabuliformis. The sequence continues at coordinate 1,030,024,378 of CM062815.1, forward strand.
GATTGATCAATTTTTTTTTTCCTCTCCCTCTTGACCACAACCTTGTGCTAAGGGTAATAAAAGTTGTCTTGAAGAGGAATTTATTCAACTCTTAACACAACCTTAGAAGAAGGGAAAGCTGATATAATTTCAAAATCTTTGTCCTCCAAAGGCCTCTCAGGGGTCTTTGTTGTTATCAGAGTCTGTTCAAGGCTTTTAGAAGTGTCTTGGACCTTCTCTTGTAGAGGAGTTTTAACAATTTGATGTTCATTGGCCTTAAAATTTAGAGCCTGATTATATTGTTCCCATATTTCTTCTAGCCCAACATTAGGCATAAGGATTTCTCTTGACTGAGAAACACCATCATATTGTGTAGAACCAATAACTATGACATCATCAGGCACTGTCCTCTCCTGAGGAATTCGTAATGAATCCATATGCAGATTTACTAGCCTTGAGGCCCTGTATTGAGTGAACTGAATCATTTCTTGTGGAGTTAGTTATTTTTCTGCTTGTTTCACAACCATTGAATAAGTAGAAGCCCTCTCAAACAAATCATCAAACTTATCTAGCTCATGGGAAAATTGCCTGATGCTCGATGCAGCTGTAATCTTTTTGATAGCTTTATGAGGGTCATATTGTCTGTTGGGAATAGTGGGGAAACCAAGATCTTTAATAGCATTAATTTCAATGACTGCATGCATGAAGTTATCCAAGGTATATATACCACAATGGATAGGAAAAATAGGCAACACCCTTTTATTTGATTCTTTCAAAACTTTAGAAATACTTTTTCCTACGGTTTGATAGGCTATCTCTCTAGCAAGAAGTTTGTCAGGAATGAATAGAGGTAACACATGAGGTTGGGATAGACTCCAATAAAATCGAACATAGCTGAATAATTCCTCACCAAACCAATTTCCAACTCGAAGCAGGTCAATTTCAGCTTCTGGAGATACTCGTGGGGTCCTTTTATAAAAAATAATTTGGTAGATGGGTAGCATGAATCCATGACAAATTTTGTAGAAATGTGGTAGATATTTGGAATCCCAAAGAATATCATGGTAGATGTGAATAGGGGTTGGGTCTTCCAAAGTCCACTTCCAACCCATAGAGGAAAAGTCCATGGTGAAACACAGGGCATCCATGATATAAGTGCTCATGTAAAAGGGGGGAATTATGTTCTCAGAGACTTTGCAATTGCTTCTAAAAGACAAGATGTGGGTGGCTAGGTTATCTAAGAGTATGTTACCCCAATCAAAGATAAAACCCTTTGAAGCCCCTTCAATAAGTGGTACCCACATATCAATAAATATCTGTGTATTAGGTTGAGAAAAAGGTCTACACAACATAGCAACTACTTGGAAATAGGGACCAACAAGGGTATGTACATTGTACTTACCAATTTCCTCTCGCTTGTGCTCGTTTGGGTCTCTCCTCCATCCTCTAATCGGTTCTGATGCATGGTCATGTTCTTTCATGAATTCTTCAACAAATTTTTACAATGTGGCTCAGGTAGATGGTACATCCTGCTCAAATATTCGTCGGTAAAATATCTAATGACTGTTTGCTTCATTGTAACAATCTTCTTGTTAGCAATTCTCAAATTGTTCACAACCCATCGAACCATGTCTGTATAAGGAATACTTTTAGTTCGGGCTGCAATCCTGTGCAAGAAGGAATTAGCCACATCACTGTAGGAAGTGTTTGAGACCGAGGTAGAATCATTGACAGTCATTGTCCTTTGCGTGATCCTAGAGTTTTCATCTTCAAAGAGGTTATACATGGACTCTGTTATGCTTTTGACCTATGAGAAATCCAGAATATCATAAATATGAAGAAAAAAGCCCAAAACACAGAATTATCACATGAAATGAGAAAAACTGCAAAGTATTTTATTATTCAGAAACATATTCAATGTTCACTTGACTCATCAAGGGTGCAACCTCCAACAGAGCAAAGCTCAATTACAATAAGACTCGATGATATTTCCCTTACTAACTAATACTATTTATAACTAAATGAGATCCAAAACCCTAACTACTAGTGGTCCCTTGCATAACATGGGTTAACCACTTTATTTATTTATTATGGCTTGTTTACAACTAATTGTGGTCCCTTTTCTCTAATGAGGGTCAACCAATTACAATTATTAATGTGGGATTTATTGAATCTCTAACTAACTATGACTTTGACTTGACCCATTGGGCTTATTACATAAATAAAGGGGTTAGGGTTGGACCCTAACATACCCTCCCCCATCAAAAGCAACCTTGTCCTCAAGGATGAAGCTGTGGAAACTGCTAAAGAATAGTGGCTAGTTCCCATGTCGCATCTTCTGGAGAGGTGTCTTTCCACTTAATGAGGAATTCCTTGATTGCGCAACCATGGAGATGTATTTTACGAGTTTCGAGGGCCTGTTCTTGTTGGAGCCGAAGTGAGCCTTCCTCATCCAATTCAGGTAGACTTGTTTGAACTTTGCAATTGTTCCCCACCACTTTCTTGAGGCATGATACATGGAAGAACAAATGGATTTTTGAAGTAGGTGGCAAGGCCAATTTGTAGGAAACTACTCCTATGCGCTGAAGTATCTGATAAGGCCCATAAAATTTTGGTGCTAGTTTCTGGTAGCCCTTTTCTTTGAGAGATGTTTGCTTATATGGTTGGAGTCACAGGAATACATGATCCCCTTCTTGAAACACATCCTCGAAATGATGTTGGTTTTGTTATTGCTTCATCTGGTTCTGAGCTTGATGTATATTGCCTTTGAGATGAGCTATCATGGTGGCATAGTTCTGTAGGAGTTGATCAACTACCTGTACTTTAGAACATCCAAGGATATAAGAAATAGTGAAGGTGGGAGTTGGCCATACACTACCTCATATGGAGTCATCTTGGAAGCTTCATGATAATTAGTATTATACCACCATTTAGCTAAAGGTAGCCATTGTACCCATTGATGCTGATTTTCTAAAGTGAAGCACCTTAGATATGTCTCCAAACATTTGTTGACTGCTTTTGTTTGACTGTCAGTTTGGGGATGATAGGCGGTACTTAGTTGGAGTTGCCGCCTTGTAGCTTGAAAAGTTCTTGTGAAAATTTGATGGTGAAATTGGGGTCACGATCAGACTCAATGGAAGTTAGCATGCCATGCAGTTTGAAGATCTGGTCCAAGAAAAATTAAGCCATAAAAGTGGGGGTAAATGGGTGTGGTAGAGCACAAAAATGAGCATATTTAGAAAGTCTGTCCACAACCATCATGATGACTGACTTGTTGCCTAACTTTGGAGGCCATGGATGAAATACAAGGAAACATCCATCCAGACAGAGGCAGGGAGTGGCAATGGTTGTAAGGTTCTCGGTAACTTGACCTTTTCCCCTTTGTTGCATTGGCATACATCACAATCAGCTACAAAAGTAAGAATGCCATTTTTCATGCTAGTCCAAAAGAAAGAATGATGTGCGTGAGCATAAGTCTTCTGAAAGCCTGAATGTGCTGCAATTGGAGATGAGTGTAGCTTGTCCAAGATGCGGGTTTTGACGGTGGAGGTTGGTGATATAACTACTTGATCCTTGTAGCGAAGAATCTCATCCTTCCAAAAGCATTATGCTGAGGAATTATGATTTTCTCTTAAGTTATTAATGAGTTGGGAAAGAGAGGGGTGGGAGAACCATTCCTTGCAGGCCTCTTCAATCCAATATGATATGGGTAGAGATATTGATAGCAGGATGCCCTCATCCTTAAATTGGCACGATAAAGCATCAACCACTACATTGTGACGCCCTATCTTGTAAATTATCTCATAATCATATCCCAAAATTTTGGAAAGCCATTTATTTTGCTGTGGTGACGATAAACGTTGCTCCAAAAAATATTTTAGGCTTTGATGGTCCGTGCAGATTTGGAAATGTCATCCCAACAAGTATGGCCGCTAGGTGTCTACTGCACATAAGATGGCCATCAATTATTTCTCATAAGTATATTATCCCATATATTTTCCACTAAGTTGTTGGCTTGTGAAAGCCAATGGTATAACTTCCTACATTAATACAACGTCAATACCGATATTGCAAGCATCACATTCAATCAAAAAAGATTTGGTGAAGTCTCGTAGGGCCAATATGCGAGTGGAGCACATGGCTTGTTTGAGAGCCAAGAAGGCCTGCGATGCTGCATTAATCTAGAGAAATGATTTTTTCTTGAGAAGATTAGTGAGGGGTCTAGAAATGTGACCATAATTGCGGTCAAATTTGTGATAGTATCCAGTGAGGCCCAAGAATCCCCTCAAACTCTTCAATGTTTTTGGTTGAGACCAATCTTGCATTGCCTAAATATTTTTCAGATCAACCCTCACTCCTTCACAACCTACAATGTGTCCCAAATACTCGACTTCTTCCATGCCAAAATAGCACTTGGATAATTTGACAAATAATTTGTGATCTTGAAGTAGTTGTAATATCTAGTCTACATGCTAAAGATTGTTGTCCCAAGTTATGCTATAGATGAGAATGTCATCGAAGTAGACCACGAAAAATTTGCGGAGATATGGTTCCAACAGGTGGTTCATGAGGCTTCTTAAAGTAGATGGAGCATTACAGAGACCAAATGGCATGATCAAGAATTCATAATGGCCTTCATGAGTTCGAAAGGTAGTTTTTGGAATGTCTACTTCCTTCATGCGTATTTGGTGATAGCCCGAGTGAAGGTATAAATTGGTAAAGAATTGAGCACCATGCAGTTCATCAAGTAGATCATCAACAACCAAAATAGGAAATTTGTCCTTGATAGTGAGCTTGTTGAGGGCTCTAAAGTTTGGACACATGTGCGATTCTCCATCTTTATTTAGAACCATGACCATTGGAGATGAATAAGGGCCGATGCTGGGATGAATAACACCAACTTCGAGGATTTCCTTGATGATTTTTTCAATATCATTATTTTGGGCAAAAGGATATTGATATGGGTAGACATTAGGTGGTTCAGCACTTGAGACCAAAGGGATTCTATGATGATGTTCACCCCTAGAGGGTGGAAGCTCTTTAGGTTTGTTAAAGACCCGCTAGTGGTGATCTAATACATGTTGCCTCTAAGGATGAATAATAAATCCTCATATTTCAAGAGTCTAAGGTGAAGAAATGCCAGCCAAGGTAGGTAGTGATATAATCAGCTCATCTGGTGTAGCTGTGAGATCATTGTTGGTTTCGGTTTCCCCTGCTTCTTCCTCTAGAACCTCAAGGGATGGAGCTTCATCTGTTGAGATGTTATCAATAACATCAATTTGAAATAATTTTGGCTCCTTACATTTATGTCCAGGGGAGTACTTGTCATCACAATAGTAGCACAGTCCTTGTTTTTCATATTTCGGCCATTTCTGCTAGTTACACCTTTTGAACCCTAAGTGTTTGGGTGGGGCCTTGAGCCTGGGTGGGACGCGTCTTGGTGGTGAAATTTAGATGATTAGACTGGGAATTTAAGGCAATTTCCACTTCTAAGGCCTTGCGATATGCATCCAACCAAGTAATTGGGTGGTGCATCTGGACATGGGCTTGGATGGCTTCTTTTAGGCTAATGATGAAACATTCCAAGTAGAAGTCATATCCTAAACTGTCAGTTCTGATAGCCAATTGATCAAATGCTACAATGTAGTCATTTACTGTACCTGTTTGTTGGAGCTTTGTGAGACAACCCAAAAAATTAGATTCCCGGTCAAAGCGATCACATATGGCTTTTGAGAACATGTTCCAAGTTGCTCTCCAAGGATAACATTCTAATGCCACTTCCACCACTGCGATCTCTCTTGGTCCAAGTAAAGGGCTCCCACATGTAGTTTAGTTTCATCTTTGCAGATATCATTAAGCAAGAAATACTGTTCCATTTGTGCTACCCATACTACAGGGTTAGAGCCATCAAATTTGTACATGTCTAGCTTTGGTGTCTGATGGTTGGAAGAGTGGTGATTTCCATGGAACTGAATGTGATGATTGGATTCTTCTTCTATGTGTGCATCAACACTAGGCTCCTCCATATGAGGTGGTCTTATAAGGGCTACGATTGCTGAGAACTGTTGGGTAATATTGGTCTCAAATGCCTCGATTCTATCTTCAAGGTTGTTGATCCTCTCGACTGACTTTTCCCAACCATAACTTGAGATCTTGTACCTAGCATACACCAATCCCAGTGAATTTGTTGAGCTTAATTAAGAGTAGTCTTCTTGAAAATAGGGCAAGCTTGGGAGTCTAATGAAGTGGGTCACTTGAAGCCGTGTTAGAATTTTTTTTGGGACCACCAAAAAATTGGGGGATTAGAAGTGAATGGTACCACTGCAACCAGTTCATCGCCCTGAATCTTATGGGATAGGTCTCTTGTAAGTGTCCCAGTATGATCTCTAACACTCTTTTTTTGCTTGGTAAGGAGTTTTACTCCCTGTTAATCAATACTGCAGTAGTTGAAATATAGAAATATTGATACTGCCCAATGTCCTGCGAAAATTGGGCCTGTACTGTCTTAACAAAAACCCCAAGGTCTTGGTCTTGCGAATGTGCTGCGACAATCTGATCTAGACTATGGCGGCCAAAATTCTCACCACACAAATAATATGATATGCACTTTGAATACCCCAACTGCTAGATCTGATATGGAAGATAAGGTAGAGGGCAATCTTCAGATAGCAGAGGGAACTATGGTCACAAAGGAGTGTTAGGTGCTACAAATCACAATATATGCAGGGGTACAACAATAGTACTCGACCCAATCTTTCAGGGCGCTAACTAAGGAGTATCGATTGTACCCTTAGCTATACTACCCGAATACCTTATTGTAAGTGCGAGTAATCTTCCTAAGTGCTGTTCTCAATGTACTATAGCAGCAAGATGACCAATGACTTGTCTAGGGTTAGGTTTTAGGTGAGCCTAGGGGGATTCCGATATACCCAAGGGTACGTGGAAGTGCAGTTCGTGCATAGTTCTGTATAATGCGATACTACTCAAAGGGGTACCCCAAGGGGTTACAAGGGAGTCCAACAAGCATGACCACCTCTTGTAGTTCCTGTGTCCATGCCTCCCCAAATATGCAGGTTTATGCGCTCAATGATAGATCCCGTGGTTTAAAGATGTCGGAACACGTCTCTAGACTAAAAAAAATCTTCAAAAATTAGAGGTACAATTGGCCCTGGAAAGTGATATGATACCACTTGTTATGATTTTGACCCGTGAGAAATCCAGAATACCAGAAATAAGAATAAAAATAGCCCAGAACACAAAATTATCACATGAAATGAGAAAAACTGCAAAGTATTTTATGATTAAGAAATAGATTCAATGCTCACTTGCCTCTTCGAGGGGGAAACTTCCAACAGAGCAGCGCTCAATTACAATAAGACTCGATGATCTTTTCCTTACTAACTAAGACCATTTATAGCTAAATGACGTCCAAAACCCTAACTACTGGTGGTCCCTTGCATAACACAGGTTAACCACTTTATTTATTAACTATGGCTTGTTTACAACTAACTATGGTCCCTTTTCTCTAATGTGGGTCAACCACTTACAATTATTAATGTGGGATTTATTGACTCTCTAACTAACTGTGACTCTGACTCGGCCCATTGTGCTTATTACATAAATAAAGGGATTAGGGTTGGACCCTAAAAGATTCCCACAAGGATTGTCTGGAGTCTTTAGTACAAACTGTATCAGAAAATAACCCTGAAATATCATTCTTGCCTTCAACTCTTTCGATTGGAGGAATGGTATATTGCTGCTGCATTACAGTTTTCTTCTTTCCTTTCCCTGCTTTATGCATTTCTTCAATGTTACGGAGATCAGGACTAGCTTGTAGCAGAAAACACAAAGATGAGCAATAAACTTTTAATCACAGAGGACTTAGCACAAATAATGAGACTTTACAACAACAATCTCTTCTTTAAGGCAAATCTTGATAGAATCGAACTGAAATGATTGAAAGCATTTATGATTATGAACATAATACCTTCACCACTCTCAAACATTAAGTGCGGAAATGTGAAATCACGTGGGCTTTCCAAATCAACATATCAGAGGATAAATATAAGAGAAATGAATCAGAGGGATGAATTGGGAAGTTACGATAATGAGAAATTCTGATGTATGGGGATTCTGATGAAGTAACAATTATTGAAAAGAGGCGGGAAGCAATATCGGGAAATTCATATCAGAGGTGGCATATCAGAGGAATCATATCGAGGGTTTAAGGGACAGGCTTCCGATGTGAAAGTTCCAATAGATAGGTTTAATGGGAATATCAGAGGTATTGATAATGAGATATATCAGAAGTGAAGGGCATCAAAGGTATGTGACATCAGAAGTGTGGAATATCAGAAGTGTCACATTACAAAAGTTATGATATTGTGAATGACGATATAATAAATGACATTTGTGGGGCCGATAGACCATTATAATGGTTACTTATAAAGAGGTGCACATGACTTATGATAAACCTTAGTGAAAGCCCTTTAGTAACTAAAGAAATCATCAGGGAAGTCATATCAGAGAGGGGCTTTATCGTAAATTTTTCAAAAGGGAAGTTACGATACAATAAGGATCCGACAGAATTTTTCCGATGGTGTTGGCGTTATGATGCAGGTGTTGTCCTTGATGGCAACTCACTCAGATGATAGTTCACAGTGTAAAAGATTAACAAGCAAAGAATTAATAATCAGACTACAAATAATGAATAAAGAGAGGTATACGCAGGTTCACCTTGACAAAGGAGTGTATACACGTGGGTTAACAGACCAAAAGGAGTGTATAACGTACACACACACTTTCACAGAAGGAAAAGCGCGTATATCTTGGAAAACTAAGTTTTGGTCCATGGTATTTTGATCCATGGTATTGGTCCAAGGTATCTGGTCTGAGGTATTGACCCTAGGTATTTGGTCCAAGGTATTGGTCCTAAGTGGTTTTGGTCCATGGTATTGAGAAAGGCCTAAAACTATAAAAGGAGGAGAAGATCATTAGGCCAAGGTGTGCAAGGATTGAATATGTTAGTGCCTAGATTTACCTTAGGCTGAGGAAGGTAGGATCCAGGGCCAACATCAAACCACACTTAACCTGGTAGCTAGCCCTACCAGGTCGGGAGAGGGCTCTCTCCGGGTCAATCTCAGCAAATTATGATCGATGAGGGCTTGAGATGACTGATATAAATACTGATCTTAGGCTAGGTATATGTGTGAAAGAGTTTGATTGAATAAAATGATGTTTTTGTTGGCTCAGATGGAAAGGTAGATTTTGGGTGACCATTGACGTCACCATTCATGACAAGAATTCTGAGTTATGACAGAGAGGAGCGGGGGATGGGCCATTAAGATAGGAGTTTCAAGCTAGATACAAATAGATCTGCCACCAAGAAGATATTAATGAATCATAAGTGGAGGGAAGGGTTGAATTCAAAGTCACACGTTCCTATAGAAACCATTGGGGTAGCCCCACAAAAACCCTTAGATATTTGAGACTCGAGCCAGTGCAGAGTAGCAAGCACCCACCTACCTGGCCCCCAAGAGTACGTCTCTTAACCAATTTAGGATAGACACCATGAGAACCAGAGTAAGATTCATCGAAGAGCCCTATCTGACCCAGGAGGAGTCGTGAGAGGCGACCATAGCCCCAGAGGTTCCAAAGTCCCCACGTACACCACGACCTCAGAAAGACAAGCAAACTAAGGGGCCAGTCTACGTATCACCACAATTCAGTATGTTTTTAGTCGTAGAAAAGGGCAAAGAAATCACCACTGAACTAGATGAGGAAGAGGAAGAGTTACAAGCCCTAATCGCTCAAATTGAAGCACAGGATGAGGAAGAGGAAAATACTTCTCAGGTATCTTCAACGATCATGCTACACCATATATCTCCCCATGGAAAGGAACGGCTAAGATACCGAATGACCTGGAAGCCACGAAGAATATGCTCCAGACCTCGCTTCTTCCAGATGAAATAAGGTTCGACAGACTGCCGCTGGGTCAGGTACCGAATATCAAATTTGAAGATTGGGATCTCGTAGATAGTGAGAAGTTCCCATAATTGGCTGAGGAGAAATTACTACAGAAAAAGTGGTTACGGGGTGTGGAGAAGACAGGATTACTCAATCTGAGTTGGATACCCCACTATCACTGCGCGGCCATCACAATTTTTGTTATCCGACAATTACTATGTCTAGTACATGATGGGTATCTCTGGCTGGAGGAACCGATTTCCATCACAGCTGAGTTCAAGGTGGATATGCATAATGTGTATATCCGAGTGCGGAAGGATCCCAATCATCAATAGGTAAAGCTTCCATTCATTGCAATGAATGATGCAATTTTCTAGGTCATGGCAGCATGGCCTCCAGAGTGGTGCGCCCTAGACTTAGCTGAATTAGTAAAGATTGCAGCTCAGCAGCGGAAGAAGGAAATCAAGCTACGCATCACAAAGTTGGCAAAAAGAATGCACCAGGAACAGAAAATGCCCACGCAGCGGGAGTGTTATAGACATTTTTGTGCCTTATAGCATTGAGCATGAAATGTCCATAATCTAAGGGATCCAAAGTCCCTAAACATGTTGTTCCTACCCCTAGAGGAACAAGGCTAACAAACCACAGCAATTCACAGAAGTTCTCCACCAGAAACTGCTCAAAAACAAGTCAATTCAGGATCATTTCAGTGGCTACACTAGCTGTTTGCGCTGAATGTCAAAGCCAACACTGGCTACTTGCGTTGAATGTCAAAGGGAACACTGGCTACCTGCGCTGAACGAGAATGGACATGTGGTAGGCTCATTTCTCAAGGTGTCAAAACCCAGGAAGCTTCCAAAATGACACTTGCCTCAGGGAATTCGACTGGTGATGAGTAAGAGGTTCCAAATCTCCAAGTGGAAGCAAGAACCTCCAAGTGGACTCAAGAACTGACAGAGGGAGAGGACACTAGTCAGATCTCAAGCTGACTCATCCTCTCTCCAAACATCTATATATGGATCTCTCCTCCATGAGATCTGGAGGCTGGAATTTTGTTATTGCAAAGAATTGCTGTTGGTTTGAGATTGGAATCATTGGGTGCTTAATGCTTTGAAGGGGGTGAAGATAGGAATTCCATTTGCTGGGAAGGAGATGCTGGATTGGAGCCCTCTGGGTTGTATCTCTTCCTGAACCTTGTTATTCATCAATAAAGCTATCTTGGTTTCTCCTATATACTGATGTATCTTTGATGTAAGATTGCATTAGTGTATTTGGTTTATTTCTAATCCTAAACTAGTTATGAATGTGAATATATGTCTTTGTGTAGTGTTCTTCTCTTGTCGCAAGTAGCTGTTCTCTTGTGATCTTACAGGAACCCGTTGAAGCTGGACAAGCAAGAAGGCAAGTAGCTGTTCTCTTGTGATCTTGCATGAACCTGTTGAAGCTGGGCGAGTGAGAAGGCAAGTAGCTGTGAACTCCCAAAGAGAAGAGAGACTGGATCGAGGGACAAACGGAAGACACCGGTAAGTCTATTGATCTCTCTTCTTTCACATTTCATAAAGGAAGAAACCAGAATAGCTGTCTCTGTTTGTTGCTAAGGCACTGTCACACCTTAGGTGGATAGGATCGTCCTGCATAGGCATTTTTCCCCACAACAAATTGGCGACTCCGCTGGGGAGATCTGTTTAGTCATTTTATTTGTGTTTCTATCATTGTTTGTTTCATAGACTCGACAGCAACAATCGAACTGCATCTGCTTTTCCCGGATGCAAAGTAGACAGTTGCTGCTTTGATCCAATCACTGGACTTGTCTATGATCTGAACAATGGACTCACAAATGATTTGATGATCCTTTGTGATAGATCTTAGTACTCCCTCAAAGCATCCCTTTGATTACACCTTGCTTGTTGCTTTTATTTGGCCTAAAACAGTGAATTAAATAGCAATCTGTGACCCAGAACCTGTGAGAAACGAGAGTTTCTCCTTCAGCGCAGACCCAGTGAAGGGATTCTGCATTTCAACGCAGGTCCCGTGAAGGTTACCTGCACTGAATGTCAAAACCCCTGTGTTGAGGTTGCGCTGAACCAGTTTGCCCTTGTGCAGCTGGGGTTCTCTGCTCTGTTTTGCCTTGTTTTGATCTCTGATTTTTGCAGCCTGTAACCAGCATAGGTACCAGTCTGATAACTCCTTTTCTCTGCTTAGATTCCGCCTCCTTTTGTACAAAAAGATTGTGAGTGTTTTTATGTGTTTGTGGCGTCATTTACAGTTTTCCTTTGCATGAGTGAAATAGTCATCCTGTAGCCCTTGATTCAGATTTGTTGATTGTGATATTAGAAGAGAGTTCTTTGGCTGTTTGCAGATTGATTATACATTTACTCTTGCTTATTGGTTTGAGTTTGTCTCTTTTAAGTGTCGAAACAAGTATTCTTTTCAAAAATCGTTAAGTGTTGTAATCTCTTCTACCCTCTTTGATTTCGAAAAAGTAAACTTGTTTGTATTTGTCATTTAAAAGCAAATTCAAAGTTGTACAAAAAGCTTTCTTTGTAGGCATCAATACTAAGAAAGCGGAAAACAAACACCTGCATTGTGCATTTGCATTTTGATAGTTTGCATGCTTGATTTAGGAAAAGTGCATTAGAGTGTGCTGATTGCTCTTTGAGAAAAGATGGTGTCTTTCTTTTCCCTTAGTAGCTAGGATTTTCAAAGTTGAAAAGATATAAAGCTTGCTTATCATCTTTATACTGCATTTAGGAATTGTATCATACATCTCGTGGTGAACCTTGAAAGGCAAACTCCTAAAAAGATCAACCTAAAATAAATTGAATGAACTTAACAACGCTTTGCAACATAACGCACAACCTAGAGGTCTAGGCTAGAGACGTGTTCCGGCGTCGTTAAGCCTGGTGACTGTCAATCTCGTGGATGGTGGGTGATTCCTCCTGAGGGATGATAGCGCCAGTACAGATTGTGCTCCCACGTACCGTCGCGTATATATTGGGAGACCCCTATAGGCATAAAACCTTTATCCTTAGGAAGCCGTGTCGGCCGCCCTACTGATCGCAATGCACTGAACACAACATTCAGGAAGATCGACCGCTCGTACCCTAAAAAGTATTCTGCAGTTTTGCGAAAAGTTTGGCACACCCTCTACCTAGAACTCTAGAGCAGTTCCTTTTGGCCTTTTTCAGACTCTATAACGGAAAAAGTCCATCCGAGTATTTGTCACTTCGGGCTCGTTAAAACATCGAAGGAGACTAGAGTCATCTTTAGCTTTTTCTCGACTCTTTAAAATTGAAAAAGCAAGTTGTGTCTAAAGCGTCGTTAAAATTTATTTTAAACGGAACAATCACCCTTATTCCTGCGTTGATCTTTAGGTTGAAAAAATGGAGCACACCAACCAAGGAATTCCCCTTGGTGGAAATCCTAGTCCCTTCTCCTCTTGGGGAGATGTTGGTGCACCCCATATGGCCACATTGTCACTTCCAGGACTGACAATTGGCCTGCCAGTCTGGCTCTTTTCAACCAATGTCGTTCAGAACACCACCATTCCTGAACAGTCGAGTCAACAGTTAGAGCAGACCAGAGTTGCCAACCAGCCTTCTACCTCATCTAACTCTTCCTCTCCTCCTTCCTCTTCGCTTGACGGAACTGGTAAAACAAAAAACCAAGTTCCTAAGGAGAAGAAGGAAAAGAAGAAGAAAGAGAAGAAGAAGAAGGAGCCAAAGGCGACTGGGGGCAAACAAGTGTCGTCTGACAAAAATCCACACACAGCACTGACCAGGCCTAAATCGCCATGTGTCATATGAAAGGGAGACCATTTCCACAGAGATTGTCCCTGCATCCCTCGGATACTAAGGGACTGGTCTCCCCATTTGCACAATTCGGTAGCATCAACCTTTGATAGCCATGTTGACTGCTCACCGTCAACTAGTGAAAGTGAAGTCCCAGGACAGAGAGGGAAAGCTAGATTTCCCTGTAAACTGTGTGAAGGCGACCATGCCATCCACCGTTGTCCCTTCTTAGACGAGGCTAAAAGAGTTCTGGAAGATTGCTCGATTTTACGAGCGCAACTTCCTCCTAGATATCAAAAACTCCTGCCAAGTCCTTCACTAGTTGAGAACCCGGCTGGCCCGCCCAGGTGGTCAGCCGAAGCACCTATCATTGAAGATGAACCGTCTGGATCCATGCCTGACGAAAGTCAAGAGGTTGAGACGACAGTTGACCCGGTTTTGCCTTCAGAGGCTCTATCTTCGAATGATACCATCACAGAGGAGAATAAAGACGACACCGTCCAAATTCTCTTCATCAACACAGACTCCGACGAACAAGGGGGCAATTTGCCCATTCCTTTATCACAGGAAGGAACTTCGTCAGAGTCATACCCGGCCGTCTATTCGGTCCCACCACCAAGCAACCTAGTTGTCTCATTCGACTGGAACCAACTAGGCAGACCCCGGTTGCCAGCAAGCATACCATTCAGAATTATCGTTCAAATATACAGAATGGTAATGGCTGGCACTATCATTGATGAGGGGGCATCTGTGAGTATCCTTTCCTCTATTGCTTGGAAAGCGCTTGGTTCGCCAGCGCTTTTGCCTGAAATGAGAAATCTATCAGGCTTTGATAAAGGAACTAGTCGACCTTTAGGGATCCTCCCCAATGTGCCCATAACATTGAAAGGGAAGACCGTTCAAATGAACGTGATGGTCGTTCAAGGACCCTTGGATTATAACCTACTCCTTGGACGAGACTATATATATTGCATAGGAGCTATCATCTCCTCACTCTTTAGAGTAATGTGTTTTCCGCATGAAGGAAGAGTGGTCAAGCTCGTGGACCAACTTTCATTTCCCAGATCACGCATCGCAAATAGTCATTTACCATCCCTAAATGGTCTATTCATGCAAGAAGTGTCTCAACCCACGGTCCGTCCTCCTGATGAGCGCGAGTAATCCGGGAGGATATGACTGGAACCCAGGGGGCATGCGTCCTGGTCTGCTTCGGCAGGAAAACTTTGGGCATAAGGTAGGTTTCCGCGGGAGAATATGACTAGTCTGTACCCCGCCCATGCTGGAAGAGGGTTATTCTAGAATAAGATTCTTTTTTCAAAGTTATTGAGTTGGCGGGCATCGTCGCTCACCTTTGTCTATTTCGGTAGACATCGCCGAAGAAGTGTTTTATTCGTGGCCGCGAACGAGACAATCTTTGGGTAACCTGAAAGAGGTAAGCCTCTCTCTTTAAAACAATTGTTTTGAAGGAAAAGAAGTAGAGGTAACCTTGAAATCATACTTTATACCTGGGGGCATGCAAACCTTTTGGAGTGCAAGCAAAGAGCGGTTATTTATCTGTTTTTTGGGTTAGCCGTTTCCTAACTTGCATAAAGAAAGGATGCGGGGCATAGCTTTGTGAGATGAAGCTCCATAAAAAATAGAATCTCAATGAGACACTCTTATCATATGACTGGGTAATCGAGCAGTTTTAGCACACAGTTCATGCTCGTTAAAAAATAAACGCAAGATCCGAGCAGTTTTAGCACATAGTTCATGCTCGTTAAAAAATAAACATAAGACCGAGCAAATGTTTCCACCCGCGTTTAAGCTCGTTAAAAAATGAACTATCCCGGTAAATAACCACTGTGAATGTAATATCATCAGCCATTAAAGCCTTGGTCGTGTTTGCACCGTCACCTCCACTTTTCCACTGGCCGAAGGAACAGCTGCGAAGAGTGATTTCACCTAGCCATCCTTGTGACACTTCCGTGATTGGAAAATTCCAACCTGTACCTGGAATTAGCTGCTAACCCTGTTTATCACTCGTTCCTCAAAAGACGAGTCTTCTTTAAGCTCTTTTCAGCTGACTTGTAAAATATGAAAAGATTGCCGAGTCCTTGGCCTTCCAGCTCGTTAAAGGGACAGGAAGAGCTATCCCTCCTCTAGATTTTAATCTTTTTGGACCTGAGGGATTATTGCACAAAAAGATCGAGCGCTTGTTTTATTCGGCTCGTTAAAACTATCGAAAACTCATCCCTTCTGTATTGTTTTATACTTTTTCGGACTTAAGGGATTAGATGACGAAAAAGGACTTTTGGAGTTAACTTTATGTACCTTTTCAGACTCTCTAAAAATGAAAAGGACTGAGTTATCCTTGTCGTTAGACTCGTTAAAATCATTAAATAGCGACAAACTTGTCTTTAGACGAGAACGAGTTTCACTATCGCTAGGCTCGTTAAAATATAGCGATGGGCTTGCCCGAAGGGCAGGTTATAGAACAAGCATATGTTATCCTCCTCAAGCTTGACAAAAATAAAGAGGTACTGGTCAGCAATGACTGGGGAAAAATTGGGAGAAACTAAAGAAAACTTTGATGGTAGCAAGTTACTCTTGAACATGACACTTTTCCTCCGTACCACAATCGGGTTGGGTTGTTTCATTCACCGGTCACATCCATGGTCTCGCCATACCATCCATATTTCGGGTAATGCTACCGATCCATCGTATCAGTGTCGCCATATGTTCAAGAGAAGTCGTTCAGAAAAGTCAACCGTGTCCCATCCACTGCCATACATTATCCTTCATCCTTTCATGACCGCCACCCTGAATCATATGTCACAGATCGTTTTCACCTCCATTAAAATCATTAACTCCGTTCCGTGTCACTGATGTGGGATTCATTAAGGCCCTCCTTTGACGGATCGCTTCTTGTCGACATCAGCTCATTATCCAAGAAGTTGATCTAGGAACAACCCCTTCAGTACTTTGAAGCTTGCATGCCTCAATGGCAAGTTTCTCACTTTCGGCGACAGGTATACATCAATGACCTTCGACCGAAAGATTTTGCGTGGTGTTCGACGCCAAGTCCTTTATTCACACCACGTGAATTGTACTGCAGTACCTTGAGGGTCATTATCATTATCGGTGATTCCTCTCGCGCTTGTTAACGGTTTACATCATTGACTGGTAATCAAGCGATGTCTTTCCATGTTCGACTTCAGAAAATTTCTCACATGGATCGACTTGTACTTAGAGTGAAGATCAAACAAGTTTGAAGACCCCGGATCTAGTTTCATCCATCCGCGCTGCGATATATATTCAGGAAAGATAAAGACATTGACATGTACATCATTGCAGCAGATAATCATCCTACTCAAAGGATGATAATTTCATCAAAATTATCAGTCTACCACCAGACGATTGTCTATTCTATGTACAGAAAAATGAATTTATAAAGCTGAGCATGGGAATGCCCGCCTCAGCTAGATCATGAAAGCAGTATGAAAAATAATGTATTGTATTGTATCTTATTACAGGTCTCCTCTCAGCATTGGATGAACTTCGGATCCCCCTGATAAAGCATTTCACCCGATAAACAGCCTCATACTTTAGGGGGCAACTGTTATAGACATTTTTGTGCCTTACAGCATTGAGCATGAAATGTCCATAATCTAAGGGATCCAAAGTCCCTAAACATGTTGTTCCTACCCCTAGAGGAACAAGGCTAACAAACCACAGCAATTCACAGAAGTTCTCCACCAGAAACTGCTCAAAAACAAGTCAATTCAGGATCATTTCAGTGGCTACACTAGCTGTTTGCGCTGAATGTCAAAGCCAACACTGGCTACCTGCGTTGAATGTCAAAGGGAACACTGGCTACCTGCGCTGAACGAGAATGGACATGTGGTAGGCTCATTTCTCAAGGTGTCAAAACCCAGGAAGCTTCCAAAATGACACTTGCCTCAGGGAATTCGACTGGTGATGAGTAAGAGGTTCCAAATCTCCAAGTGGAAGCAAGAACCTCCAAGTGGACTCAAGAACTGACAGAGGGAGAGGACACTAGTCAGATCTCAAGCTGACTCATCCTCTCTCCAAACATCTATATATGGATCTCTCCTCCATGAGATCTGGAGGCTGGAATTTTGTTATTGCAAAGAATTGCTGTTGGTTTGAGATTGGAATCATTGGGTGCTTAATGCTTTGAAGGGGGTGAAGATAGGAATTCCATTTGCTGGGAAGGAGATGCTGGATTGGAGCCCTCTGGGTTGTATCTCTTCCTGAACCTTGTTATTCATCAATAAAGCTATCTTGGTTTCTCCTATATACTGATGTATCTTTGATGTATGATTGCATTAGTGTATTTGGTTTATTTCTAATCCTAAATTAGTTATGAATGTGAATATCTGTCTTTGTGTAGTGTTCTTCTCTTGTCGCAAGTAGCTGTTATCTTGTGATCTTACAGGAACCCGTTGAAGCTGGACAAGCAAGAAGGCAAGTAGCTGTTCTCTTGTGATCTTGCATGAACCTGTTGAAGCTGGGCGAGTGAGAAGGCAAGTAGCTGTGAACTCCCAAAGAGAAGAGAGACCGGATCAAGGGACAAACGGAAGACACCGGTAAGTCTATTGATCTCTCTTCTTTCACATTTCATAAAGGAAGAAACCAGAATAACTGTCTCTGTTTGTTGCTAAGGCACTGTCACACCTTTGGTGGATAGGATCGTCCTGCATAGGCATTTTTCCCCACAACAGGGAGGCAACTGAAACAGCAGCAGAGACCATCATTATGCTCATTGAAGAGATTGTGGAGTCTTATGAACTGTCCATGGACACAACCACAACATTGACTCAACTTAAGAGGTCGCGCATCCAGGAGCAACCACATGCACACAAAAAGACTAAGATAGTAAAAGCCTTGGAGAAAGATCTTCTTGCCAGTAGTGAACCAACACGTGATGGCACTAAGGGTGCTTTGGAGGAGCTAATGACAGAGTAGACAACTATGTTGGGGGAGCTTAGGGCATAGTTGTAGGCATTATAGGTGCAACTCCCAGGAGGGATGATTCCGACCCTCGCGGAAGGTACACTCGCAGTGGAGAAGATGGTGCGCGCCACCACAATGAACACCTTAGTATTACCAGCAGGCGCTGTCCTAGCAGAGGCCAAAGGCGACATCAGGGGTTGGGGGTTGAACTTGGCCGCCCTTCCTAGAGAAACCCTATACCAACTGTAGGATGGGGTAACTGCTAAGCTCCGCGCCAGGGAAGGCCACACCCTCCAAGTATTAATGGAGAAAAAAGGAAATCTGGAACAGATCAGTCTACAACATGACGACTTGATTGCACATAACCAAGGATTGGAACAGGCCATGGAGGAGGTCTGTAGCAGTGTACCAGAACTAGCTATGCTAGCGGAACTCCCCACAACTGACAAGATTCATCACATGGTGGCAGGATTCTAGAAGGCTCAAGCAGAGGCTGCGAAAGCTTAGTGGGAGTTGAACTTGCAGATCGCGGAGCTAAGGATGAAGGCACAACCTACTACACCCTCGAAAGTTAGAGAGTAGCACCGCCACAAAATTCAAGCAGGATTGCAAGTGATAGAGCGCATTGTACAAGACTACACGGGATTGTTGGATCAGTACCTTCTTATGCTCACATCACTACAAGAAGAGCTAACACTACAACAGGTAGAGACAGAAGCACAAGAGTTATAGAAGGCTTATGAAAATGTCCAGGGGACTGCGAAAATAGTCACCATCACTCAGCATTTGGCCAAGATGAGGGAGGCCCAAGCTCTGAAGGAGCAGGTGGATGCTGCACGAAAATGAGAAGCTGGGCTCAAAATGCACATCCAGGCTTGGATTGAGGAAGCGTTCACGGTTACCACTACGATCGAGGGGAAGCTGACCCAATTGCAGGACACATATGCACTAAGGTAGGAAGGTGCCTCTGACAATGCATCAAAATGCTAGGCACAATTGATACAACAGACAACGAAAGAATGTGTGGTAGATGTCAGTACAGTGCAAAGGTTGTTGGAGGAACTATGAGCAAAGATCAATGCACCAACCGAGTGACTCGGGACAAGTCACGATGATTGTGTTGGGGGCTTGTTGGGTAGCGGAGGCCCCGCGTAATGGGTTTGGGGCTTAAAGCCCGCAATTTTGGGTAAAAGTGTGGTAAAAGCTCTGTGAAGTGCACGGAGCGCGAATTGTAATGAGTCAAGTCAAAGGGTTGTTCGCTCGAAAATAATGTAAGAAAATAGAAAGTGAGTCGGCCTGCCCATGGTTTGTGGACCATGGGAATGTATAAATAGAGCGAGGCTCTAAGGGTAGAAGGGAGATTTGGTTCAGATCTTGAATGTTATGGGTTTATGAATGCAATATTCACTCTGAGTCTGTAAGTCCAAGTTGGGGTTGATAGTAGTTAGAGTAGGCTCTGCAGCTGTGTACATAGAGGCCTGGTAGAGTCCATAGTTGTGTGTGCGGACCCCTGTAGCTGAGTGCGCAGGGTGGAAGTGGATTGTACTGAACTGAAGATTAATGTAAGATAAGTGCTTTTGAAGTATTGTGCATTCGGTTGCAGATCTATCTGTTTTGCTTATATTCTGAGTTTATGCATAGCTATGGTTACGCACACTGTTTATTACTGTTGAATGCCTAATTAAGACCTTAAGAATTAGATCAGATCTATAATAACCTCGATAATACTAAGAATCTAAGAAGTACCTCATTGTCGACCTACGTGAAGCAAAGTAGAGCGAGTGTACAGAGCGGTTCGCGACCCTTCTAGTCCCCATAAAGACATCCCTAGGGTGCAAAAACCTGGTTCCAACACCCTCCCTTACTACCTCAGGTGAGACTTCAATCCATGCTCCGTGGATTGTTGCCGAAAGGGTCGGTAGTGCAGGATTTGTTTGGCTAAAATACTTCTGAACCTCGGTCAGGCCCCAATAAGCCAACAAACCTTCGCTCATTTTCCAGTTGCTACTGGAAGGGAGCTCCAACCCCCTGGCTCTTGTACTAGCTAATCCATTACTAGTATGTAGGTGCTGGCCTACAGAAGGCTACAACCTTCTCTCTTCCTCCAGGGACCCGTTTCATAAATTTTCAGACTGGATACTCCTAGAACACAACACCACAATTTGAAGGCCTCATTTCATCAAATTTTCATACTGGACCCATCAGCAACATTGAAGCTCAAAATCAATCACCACTGCAATACAACCAATCACTAAAAACCCATCATAACAATCAACTAAATCAATCAATCAATCTGAATGTTTAGAACACTGTCACCAGAACAAAAATCAGAACCCAGAACTCTGCATCAACAACCAGAACCAACTGCAACTTCAAACATCATATTTCATAATGTATACACTACTTCGATGTGTCAAACCATCATGTATACGCGCTTCTATCAAGGTGAACCAACATACATATCTACAAATACTAACTTAAAACATCACAACTATTCCAGACTTCAGTCATACCCAAATCAGAACATTTACAGTGTAAATCATGCATTAGAATTTAGATCTAGGCTATCCATGATCAAACCACATAATGATAATTCATTTTAGGTCTTATGATCCTAATCCATCATTAGATCTCATCCCTCATCAACCATTAAGGTTCATCCTTATTTCAGATCAAGTAAAGCACTAGAAACCCATAACATGCATATTTTATTTTGATCTCACTCTTCATAAGATATTCATTACTTTCTCACCTATCCCTTTGATCTTCTCCTCCTTATATAGTTTTATGCCTTTCTCAATACCTCAGAAAAAACCACTTAGGACTAATACCTCAGACCAAATAACTCAGACCAATACCTTAGACCAAATACCTCAGACCAATACCTCAGACTAAATACCTCGAACCAAAACCTTGATTTTCCATTCCATATACGCTTTTCCTTCTGTGACAGCACATGCATACATATAGACTCTTTTTGTTCCGTGAGACTACATGTATATGATTCTTGGACAAAGTGAACCAATGTATACTTCTAAAACCACTCTCTTTCCTCAATCTCTGGAGTCTGATATGTAATCCTTTGTTGTTAACCTGTTGCACTATGAACCATCATCTATGTGAGTTGCCATCAAGGACAACACCTATATCATAATGCCAAAAATCTTTGTCTTTGGACTTAATGGAAACAACAACACCAAGACACTATCCTCCTTTGACATCAAGGGCAAAGGGCGGACAAAGATATTATCCCCCTTTGGTATACATTATGTTGTCCATGCTCCCCCTAAGTACATTCAGAGTTTGAAGAGATATGATTCAAAAGAATAACATGACTCTATAACTCAACTAAGTGAGTGTGACCTCCCTAATGACTCATACATAGATAAATCTCCCAACCATGTGGGGATACACCAAATTTGACTCATCCACCCAACCAAGTGGGGATATACCAAATGTTTATACATGATTAAAATAACAATTATTACATCATCCTTCCCATGCATAGTGGGGTTACAAATTAGGTCTCTTCATAACCTTTACATCAAATGATATACATGACATTTATAACAAGGACCAATAATATAAACAAGACCATGATAGTCATTGTTATCACAAAATCAAGCACTGGAAGGCTGCTGACCAGGTAGACTCTGTGTAACTATTTCAAACCAGACTTTTGACTAAGGCTTAGCCTCCTTAGCCTGAGAGGGCTCTCTCAAAAGGTTATTGATTTTGACTATTGATGAGATGGCTAACTCTTGCAAAGTAAATTTAACAAATATGTTGGCTGGACAGACATTACAAAGACTTCCATTGGGCTTATGGAGTTAATCATGCTTCAGTAAACTATAACACTACTCATTCATAGAAGTCAGGGCATGTAATGTTTAAATACTCAAAACACATCTCATAGAAACCTCAGCTTATAAATACACACAGGAAATCAGAGCAGCAAAGTGAATTCTGAGTGATTGTGTATCTATACAACTGTAAAAACATAAAGGATAAAAAAAAACCACATATCTTGAGCATTTGAAACACTGTATGAATCCTGAGAAGAAAAGCAGTCACTTGTATTACTGAAAATGAGTTTGTACACAAGCCAAAATAACACTCTGTTTTCTCAAATATCCAACCCTCATTACATTCATCATTCAGCTATATATAGAAACATAATTATAACTACTTGGAGCTTCCTCCTCCAGCATGAGGGGAGCTCGATGACTGACACTAATGACACCTATCTGCTTTGCAACAAACTATTTAATACAATAACCACTAACTGAAGTTCTAAAGAGTTCTAATTTAATTATAACTCTAACTCTATCTCCTTCGTAGAATGATTCCTCCTTGTAGCTTTGACACCTGGTTTCCTTTTCGTTTGGCTGAGATGGCATGAGATGAGTATTCAATGTTCCATGCTGGCCTAGGATGCTGAATGATTCAATGGTTCAGTGATGCTAGGAGAAATACCCTGTTTTTTCGGTTCCAGTCTTCCACCATCTATTCGAATATGTAGCAGCATGTCTTTAGCTCTTTAATAGCCCAAGAATATAGAGCATCACCATGTTCCTGATGTGCTGGAGGCTTCTTTGATGGACAGGTGTGCAAGCCAAGTCTCCTCGTATGCAACTCCTTTCAAACCCTAATGACCGGTAATAAAGTGCCTTTATAATCAAAACTTTAACTTGAGCCAAAACATTTCACTTTTACCAAGGTACACCTGTCATCTTTTGAATGGCCTGGTAGCTTCCTTTGATCTCTTACATGTCACTTAGGTGTTCCCTTTGAAAATTTCTGATTATCCCATCGAACTGTTTGCCTGTATTAAAAACAGCACCTACAGTAGTTTCACAGTTTCGTAGCGCGCTACGAAACTGCGAAACTGTTTAAACAGTTTATCTTTTCCTTGAGATTTTCACTGCTCTGCTACTTGATTGCAAAAACTCCTTTTGCTGATTGATAAAACTTGAATCTATCAAATCAATGTTTACTTCAACCAATTTCAAAAAGAACCGGAAATAGTCTTTATCCAAGAGATGCATCTCGTGTACAAATTTCAAACTTTCTTTCCACACACAAAGGTGAATTGATGGGGGCATCTCTATATAAATATTCTTTTCTATTGATTCCACTTGCTGGATCTCTTTCATCAACGCGTCTCCATCTTCATCTTTTATGCCAGAATTAGCACTTGGTGCAGGGGAATCCAAAAAGACCTCAGATCTCGCTCATTCATACAGAAGCATATATGCGCTATTCGGCTTATCATATTCTTGTGGAGAATTTGTTTTGAGGAAGTTGTCATAAACATCATCAGTAAATTTCCCTCCAAAGCAATCCTTTTCTAAATTTTTGAGATCGTATGCTTGAACTTGCTTATCATCAAATGACATCCACCCTCCAGTTCCTGCTCTCCGACAATTTAGAAGACCATCTCCAGGGCGTTCCTTTATATATGAATAGTAACGCCCAGCAAATGCCGTTCCAGTGTGAACAACAACTTTACTGCTATATTATATGCAAATCCCAACCGATAGTTCAGATCTGAGTTGTCGATGCCTTAGACTTCCTCTGACTTCACCTTGACTACTGGATGTCCCAATACTGGAACTTTCATTTACAAGCCTTGAATCGTCACCCACTAAATCAGAAGAGAAACTGTTTTCTTCAGAGTCACTAGAAAAATCAGAAGCCCTATCTGTTGAATCTGGCACCACTTCCTCAACCTCTGCATTATCCTTGCTTTTTGACTGAACTGATATGTCTTCCCCATAGTTATGCAGCCTCCTTCCTATCAAATACCGATCATCACAAATAGCATTATGGAGATTCATAAACCACTGGTGAAATCTTTTAATGCAATACCATAGCAATCCCAAAGTAAGGCATCCCAGCCATGCAAATCGGTACACTGCAGAGTTGATGATAAGAGAATAACCAAAAAAAGGAAACAGGCCCCGAGCAAACACGTAAGGAACGCAGAGAGCTGTCAAAAGCTTCGTAAGGATAGGCGCCACAATTTCTCGAAGCACCCACGGACCACGCAAACGAGAAAATCCATCTGCTCTGACTTGGTCAAATTTGATAAGCCAACTATCATCTGTCAACGGTGCCATTTGACCTAGCATTACCAGTCTTGTCCAGATCTTGAGAAATATGAGTTCCAACGCCCAATCTTGATAAAGAAGGAACACAGGACTTTCATTGATGGGTACACGCAAAGGCACTATCACCAATAGCTCAAATAATAGTCCAATGAGAACAGGGATAACAAAGATCCACAAAGACAACAGAATGAAGCTTTTGACAACAATCATGGACCACATTAAAACTTGGTTAACAAGATATTTCAAGTTATGTGACTTTAGATAATCAACAGCATATCCAATTCCATCTACAACAGCCCAAATAATATAGCATCCAATGTTGAAGGCGTAAAGATCATTGCATTTGATCCCATGTGTAATAGGAAACCGGGGAATGGAAGCAAACAATGCCCGGCCGAGAGAAACAGGTACCACCACTAAGGCTGAGTTGAAGGAAAGTAAAGTGAGCCATGCCCAAAATAACAGTAACACAATGCGTAGAACAAACATGTACTCTTCAGACTCTGCCGAGTTGTCCCCCTCAAACTCTTCGACACCTTCCACACTTGATGCAGAATTTTCACGCACTATTCTGTTGTCATTCCCAACTGCTGGAAGAGCTAACCTGTTCTGGTTCAGCTCTTGGGCAACACCACGATGAATACCAACAAGATCATACTGAAAAAATGAATCTGGTATGGAAACACCAGGGACAATTCGATTGCCTTCACTAACAGTTGTATGCTCACTGCTAGCTTCTTTTGTTTTCCATGCCAGGTGTACCTTGTTCCAAAAATATTTCCCTTTGTTCTTCAAAATTGGCCCATCGAATAATAATATGTAGCTACAGCAGTTTCGTAGCGCGCCACGAAACTGCTGTGCATTAGGCATCACCTACAGCAGTTTCGTAGCGCGCTACGAAACTGCTGTGTAATTTCAAAAACACAGCTTACATGCCAAATTCGACTGTCTTGAGCTTCTTAGGAATGAAAGGAACAAGAAAGTGACCAAGACCAATTCTTCCTTACCTTACCCCTTTTCTTTGAAATTTGTTTAGTGATAACAGTCATCAACAACTATCATACACCATATATGATCTGCACCATCAACATCTGTCAGCAACATCAAGATCAATAGCCTGTATATGTACATCATCAAAAGAGTTACCTGAATAAAAAAACTATGTGGATCAAGAAATACCAAGGTCTTCTAATATAATGCCAACAATGCATTATTAGAAACATATGCTCCCCCTGAACCTGTGCCAACTGTTCACTATCAGATCTGATCATTACATTTGTTAGTAAGAATCATCAAGGCATCATCATCAACCAGTTATTCATCAACTTATTAACAACTTATGAGGGCCAAAAATACTTCCACATATCATCAACAGACTATAACCATCATCAATCAAAACAAAATAGATAATTGATAATTGACTGAACCATATCAGACCCTTTTTCCCGAGTCTGTCCCACTGTTTTTTCCTCAAACCAACATATACGCGACTGTGCATCTTTTAACTCACGTATATATTCGACTTGTCTTCATGATAATTGCGTATGAAATTTAGAACATTTAAGTTTCATACTTTCAGCTCCTACTAAGTCTATTATGTCTGTATACTGTGCTATGCCACATCTTTCTGGTTGTACTTCCTTCTTCTTCCATACCTTGGAGTGTGATGATGTTTTCTCCTTTTGGTATGTTGGCCGAAATTTTCTCTTGCATTCTATTATTATGTGCCCAAACTTGTTACAAGCATAACATCTTATATGTTTCATATTCCCTCTATAGTAGTCAATGGCTTTGTCACCAAACATATTGCAAGAAAAAACAATATCCCTTAAAGTACCTGGACACTGATGATCTTTCTGTGTGACGGTATTGAACCATTCTACTTATGACATATAAAACTATTATGCTCTGAACCTACAAGATGATTGTTGGAAATAATACTGAGAGGGGAGGGGGTGAATCAGTATTATCACATTAATAAAACTTTTTCATTTCCATAATCAGATTCATACATGCTACTTCCACAACTTCTTATGATTAAGTTAATTGATCTTCAATGAGTGCATTAGAACATTATCAACCATATTATCAATTAACAGATGCAGTAACATAGAATAGATCATCACACATATGAACACCATGATATAAGGTGGAAACCCAATGCGGGAGAAAACCACCTGTTGCAAGTCATCTCAATCTTCTTCTTAATAAGAAAATCCTTTTACAATATTTGTACTGGTGCAGTCTTATACCAGTACGGGAGCTACAACCCCCTTTACTAGCCGATCCATTTACTAGTACGCAGGCTACTACCTGCTACAATGCTCCAAAGATTTCCTTTAGCTCTTGTACTAGATTAGATACTAGTACGTAGGCGCCGGCCTACAATCTTCTCTCCTCCAGGTACCACGTTTCATCAATTTTCATACTGGATACACTGAAGCACAACACATAATCTGAAAGGCCACGTTTCATCCAATTTTCATACTGGACCCAACAACAACATTGAAGCACATAATCAAACAATCTTCTAAATCACCCAATCACCAGATCCATACACATACAATGATATTATGAGAGTTATCAACCAGATCTAGTACATAAAGATAAGTCATTAATCATGCTGCTATCTGAACTCAATACCAGTAACCAAACATCAGTTATGCACCCAAAACCCTGCAGAATAGTCAAAGGCAGTTAAAACAAATTTCAAGCAGGGACCGCAACTTCATTGGTATAGATATGCGGATATCCGCACTTCCACTTGCTCCGAGCCTGCGGATCTCCGCACCTGTACCTTCTACCTGTCTGCGCACCTCCGCACTACCTCTTCTGCTTCTCTGCGCATCCTTGTGCAGATCTGCACCTGCGCCTTCTGTGGCGCCACGCACCTCCGCAGCTGTGCCTTCTGTGGCGCCGCGCACCTCCGCAGCTGCGCCTTCTGTGGCGCCGCGGACCTCCGCACCTGCGCCTTCTGTGGCGCCGCGTACCTCCGCAGCTGCGCCTTCTGTGGCGCCGCGTACCTCCACAGCTACACCTTCTGTGGCGCCGCATACCTCCGCAGCTGCGCCTTCTGTGGCGCCGCGTACCTTCGCAGCTGCGCCTTCTGTGGCGCCGTGGACCTCCGCACCTGTAGCGCTTCTGCGCCTGCGTACCTACGCACTTTTCCTTCACTGTACTTGCGTACTTGCGGATATAGATAATTTCAAGACTTCAAGAATAACCTAGACTGTCAGATCTACAGATCTGATCATGCGCCGAAGTGATCTCAATCCATCAGTAGATTCGCCTTATTTAGATCTAGACATTACTCCCAAGAGATCATAGTATTTCAGATCTAGCTCCCATAAGATGTTCAACCCAAAACCTACTCAAGCCAAATGATCTCCTTTGCTTTATATAGGCAAGCTCTTCCTCAAATCATGGATCAATACCACGAGCCAAAACCATAATAACACAATACCGTCGGCTAAATACCAAGGGTTAAACATAAGAAACCCCACGTGTGCTTTTCTCTGCCTTGAAGTAAGTGAACTGGGGGTACGCACCTCCTAAACGGGATAACTGCGGATATGTATGCACTTTATGTAACACTGGCCTGCGTGTACGCACCTTCTGTAAGGTGTACCTGCGTACCCCTTATTTTCTTCAATATTTGATAGCTGATCATCAATCTCTGCTGCTGACTTGAAGTACTGTGATCTATCACCTGAATGGGTTGCCATCAAGGACAACACTTTAGCCATAATGCCAACAATCTCCCCCTTTGGACTTGATGGCAAAGCTTACTTGTGAACTGTCATCTGATCCCTTTGTGCTGTCCGGTAACCCATGCACTCTGTCACATCTGATATTTCTTCTGTAGATTCATCTGAATGTATACAAGTGAGATGATCTTCTATGAGAGGGTTTCCATCAAGTACAACACATGCATCATAATGCCAACAATGATACCATAACACCAAATATGCGGAGAAATATACCCAGAACATAGAACAATGAGAAATAACAGCAAGTGTTTTATTATTCAGAAAGCAATGTTCACTTGCCTCTTCGAGGGGGCAACCTCCAATAGAGCTGAGCTCAAGTACAAAATAAGACACAACGATCCTCGTAGGGAGTCTCTATCCTTTATATAGGATTAATACATGCAATACCATGGGGCAATACCATGGTTCTTATTAATACCATCTATCTAATACCATGGCCCATTTGCAGCTAACTGTGGTGCCGTCATTAAATGCGGGTTAACCACTTACAATTATTAATATGGGCTTTATTGACTCTTTACTTAACTACAACTATGACTTGATCCTATTACATAAATAAGGGGGTTAGGGTGGGACCCTAACATGCCCTCCCCCATAAGAATAGCCTTGTCCTCAAGGCTGAAGCTATGGAAACTGTTGAAGAATAGTGTCTAGTTCCCAGGTTGCATCTTCCAGAGAGGTGTCTTTCCATTTGACGAGGACTTCCTTGATCATGTGGCCATGCAGGTGCCGTTCTCATGTGTCCAGGACCTGTTCAGGTTGGAGCCAGATTGACCCTTCTTCATCCAGTTCAGGTAGACTAGTTTGAATTCTGCAATTGTTCCTAATCACTTTCTTGAGGCATGAGACATGGAAAACTGGATCGATTTTTGCAGTGGGTGGAAAAGCTAGCTTGTAGGCCACTTCTCCAATGCAATGAAGTACTTGATACTGTCCATAAAATTTTGGAGATAGTTTTTGACAACCCTTGTCTTTGAGTGATGTTTGCTTATATGGTTGCAGCCTCAAAAATACCTGATCCCCTTCTTGAAATTGGTGTTTCTAGGCGATGCTGATCTACCTGTTGGTTCATACGGTTTTGAGCTTGATGAAGATTCTCTCTAAGATGGGCCAGCATGGTTGCACGGTTCTGTAGGATTTGATCCACTGATTGTACCTTCGAGCACCCCTTGATATAAGAAGTAGGGGAAGGAGGGAGTTGACCATAAACTGCTTCATATGGAGTCATTTTTGTGGTGGCATGATAGTTGGTGTTATACCACCATTCAACTAGAGGTAACCACTGTACCCAAAGATGTTGTTTTTTTGAAGTGAAACACCTAAGGTAGGTTTCTAGACATTTGTTGACTGCTTCAGTTTGACCATCAGTTTGTGGATGATAGGAAGTACTGAGTTGTAGTTGGGTACCTTGCAGTCGGAAGAGTTCCTACCAAAAGTTACTGGTGAAGACCAAGTCACGATCAAACACAATGGAAGTGGGCATGCCATGCAATTTGAAGATCTGATCCATGAAATATTGAGCGACCAAAGTTGGTGTAAAAGGGTGGGGTAGGGCGCAAAAATTAGCATACTTAGAAAGTCTATCCACAACCACCATGATGATTGACTTGTTTCCTAACTTTGGAAGACCTGTAAAGAAATCCATATAAACCTTCGTCCATATTGATGCCTGGATGGGAAATGGTTGTAATGTTCTTGGTGCTTTCACTGTCTCTCCTTTGTGGTGTTGACAAACATCGCATTCAAATACAAAAGTAAGAATGTCCTTTTTCATGCCTGTCCAAAAAAATGATCTTCGAGTGCGAGCATACCTCTTCTGAAAGCCTGAATGTTCGTCAGTGGGAGATGAGTGCAACTCCGCCAAAATGTGGATTTTGAGGGTGGATGTTGGTGATATTACGACTCTGTCCTTGTAGCAAAGAATATCATCTTGCCACGAGTAGCCCTCGGTGGAATTTGGATCCGCCTACAATTGAGTAATGAGTTGGGAGAGCCTAGGATGTGAAAACCATTCCTTGCAAGCCTCTTCAATCCATTCTGGAATAGGAAGGGAGATTGTGAGCAGGGTACTTTCCTCCTCAAATTGGCAATATAATGCATCTGCTACAATATTTTCGCGCCCTTTCTTGTAAGTTATCTCATAATCATATCCCAGCATTTTGGTGAGCCATTTATTTTGTTGTGGTGAGGATAGGTGTTGCTCCAAAAATATTTAAGGCTTTGATGGTCTGTGCGGATTTGGAAGCGTCGCCCCAATAAGTATGGGCACCAGGTATCGACTGCATGTAAGATGGCCATCATCTCCTTCTCATAGGTATATTGTCCCAGATTCTTCCCACTTAGTTGTTGGTTTTTGATGGCCAAGGATCGACCTTCCTACATTAAGACCGCCCCAATACCCGTACTCGAAGCATCACATTCAATGACAAAAGATTTGGTGAAGTCGGGTAGTGCTAAGACTGGAGTGGAACACATAGCATTTTTGAGAGCTGTAAAGGCCTGTTGTGCTTCATCATTGCATAGGAATGAATTTTTCTTGAGGAGTTGAGTGAGGCGCCTCACAATGCAACCATAATTGTAGAAAAATTTGTGATAGTAGTCCGTGAGTCCCAAAAATCCTCTCAAGCTCTTCAAGGTCTTAGGTTGAGGCCAATCCTGCATTGCCTGGATATTTTTGGGGTCCACACTGACACCCTCACACCCCACAATGTGGCCCAAATACTCAACTTCTTCCATGCCAAAAGAACACATGGACATCTTAACAAATAATTTATGCTCATGGAGTAGTTGCAAGAGCAAATCTACATGCTGAAGATGTGTAGCCCAAGTGCTACTGTAGATGAGGATGTCATCGAAGAAAACAAGGACAAATTTTCTGAGATATGGTTTGAGCAGGTGGTTCATAAGGCTCTGAAAATTGGATGGGGCATTACAAAGACCGAATGGCATGACCAGGAACTCATAATGGCCTTCATGAGTTTGAAAAGCAGTCTTTGGAATGTCAAATTCTTTCATGCGAATTTGGTGGTAGCTTGAGCGAAGATCAAGCTTAGTGAAGAATTGAGCCCCATTTAGTTCATATAGCAAATCATCAACAACCGGGATGGGAAATTTATCTTTGACTGTCACCTTATTGAGGGCCTTGAAGTCTCGACACATACGACATTCCCCATCTTTCTTGAGCACCATGACCACCGGGGATGAATAAGGACTAATGCTGGGACGAATGACGCCTGCTTCCAAAAGTTCCTTGATTATTTTTTCTATTTCATTCTTTTGGGCGAACATATATCTATATGGGTGCACATTTGGTGGTTGGGTCCCTGGGACCAAAGTGATGCTATGATCATGTTCCCCTCTCGAGCGTGGAAGCTCATGAGGCTTGTCAAAGACTAGCAGATGGTTATTTAAGATTTGTTGCATCTCAGGATTTATCGGAAGAGAATTGGGTTCGAAGGCCTAGATGGCATTAAATTGAGCTATAACTCCATGATGGCCCTTTTTTAACAAATTTTCCATCCGATGTGAGCTGATGATAGAGGGAGCTCCTGCCTGGAATCTGCGGAGGGTATGTGTGTGGTTGTTTTGCTTAAAGCTCATATATAACTCCTGGAAATCCATTGTGATTGGGCCAAGTGTGCAAAGCCATTCAACACCTGGGACAATGTCGCACCCTCCCATGTGTATGGCAAACATGTGGGTCTTTAATTGATAATCCCCCATTTGAATTTTGACATTTTCACAACGACCTTCACATTTCATGGTTCCCCCATCAGCAATTTGGACTTGGAAGTTAGAAACTACTCATAGAAAACAATGGACTGCTTCCTCAACTCTTTGATGGATAAAATTATGTGTACTTCCACTATCAATCAAGACTACTACTGGGTGATGCTTAATAAAATCTCTGATTTTGAGAGTTTGAGGCAAAGAAATCCCTGCCAAAGTGCTTCCACTATCAATCAAGACTACTACTGGGTGATGCTTAATAAAAGCTCTGATTTTGAGAGTTTGAGGCAAAGAAATCCCTACCAAAGCATGCAGTGAAATAACTAGTTCTTCAAGTACATTGTCCTTCTGGTTGTCCTCTTCTTCCTCCTTTGGTTCCTCAAGTGGTGGGGCTTCCTTCGATGAATTGTGATTAGTAGCCTCAAGTTGAAAGAATTTGGGCTCCTTGCATTTATGTCTGGGGGAGTATTTTTCATCACAGTAGTAACATAATCCTTGCTTTCTTCTTTCCACCATTTTTGCAGGTGACACCTTTTAAACCTTGAGTGTTTGGGTAGTGCTGTGAGCTTGTGGGGGGTGACCCTTGGCAGTGAAATTTGGGCGATTGGATTGGGCCGCTAATGCATGTTCTACATCAAGAGCTATCCTGCAAGACTCCAGCCATGAGGGAGGGTGGTGCAGTTGGACGTGGGCTTGTATGGCCTCTTTAAGACCACTGATAAAACATTCCGTGTAGAACTCATCTTGTAGACCTAAAGTACAGAAAGCTAAGGCTTCAAAGGTTGTAATATATTCATCCACTGTTCCGGTTTGTCGGAGCTTAGTGAGACGACCCAAAAAAGCAGATTCATGGTCAAAGCGATCCATAAGAGCTTTTTTGAATGTGTCCCAAGTCAAGGGCCTTCCATAGCAATGTTGATGCCATTGCCACCATTGCCATCTTTCATTGTCCAAGTACATGATCCCCACACTAAGCTGAGTGGCATTATCCAAGATGTAATTCAGATTGAAATATTGCTCCATTTGTGCTATCCATGCTGCCAGGTGAGAGCCATCAAATTTATACATGTCCAACTTGGGTGGTCGTGGATGGGATTGTTGGTGGGTGCCCAAGAAGTGAAGAGACTGGCTAGACTCACCCTCACTGTGTTCAGTGCCAATATATGCCTCCTCGCGGGCTTCCTCCTTGCCTATAGAGAGTGTTGTAGTTATTGCCTTCAGCTGCTCTTAGATTTCTTTCAAGGATGATTCAAGGTTGTCCATCCTCTCATTTGCCATAGCTTGATTTCTAGTTTGTACCATGCACTGAGCCTATTTATTTGAAATTTGGGACCGCCAGAATTTTTTTTGCACTAACAATTGAATGGTACCACCTTGCCAGCCCGTCGTCCTAATTCTTATGGGCTAAGTCACCAATAAGCGCCCCGTTTTTGTTTTTGTTTTTGTTTTTTTTTACTCCAAACAGAGTTTTACTCCTTCCTTAGGAATATTGTAGTAGCCAAATCCAAAAAATGTCAATGGTACCAAAAGTACTGTGAAAATCACGCCCAGGTATAGGAACCCACACAACTACTCAGATCTGGATGGTGGATCTGATGGATCTGAACGGAAAAATTGATTGTTGCTGTGGATCTGAGAGATCTGAATGGCTGATCTGATAGATCTAAACTGTGAAACTGATTGCTGCTGTGGAAAAAAAAACCCCACTTGTGAGATCTGATCGGATAAATATTATGTATGATCCAGAGATAGATCAGGGAACTATGGTCTCCAGGAGTGTCAGGTGCTACAGATCGCAATATACATAAGGGTCTGACAGTAGTACTCGGCCCAATTTTTCAGGGCACTAACCAAGGAGGATCAACCATACCCTTAGCCGTACAACCCGACTACCTTATCGTACGTGTGAGTAATCTCCATGAGTGTTGTTCTTGGTGTACTATAGCAGCAAGACGACCGACGGTTTATCTATTACGAGGTTATCAAGGGAGCTAGGGGGCTTCTCATATACCTAGAGGGTACTTGGAAGACAGTCCATGCGCGGTTCTGTCTAATGCGCTACTACTCAAAGGGGTACCCATAGGGGTTAGAAGGGAGTACAACAAGCATGACCACCTCTTGTATTTCCTGCGTGCATGCCTCCCCAAATCTGTAGGTTTATGCACTCAACAACAGATCCCATGATTTAAAGACGTAGGAACACGTCTCTAGCAAAAAAAAAATTGCTAAAAATTGGAGATCCCACCAGCCCTAGAAAGCGCTCTGATACCACTTTTTATGCTCTTAACCTGCAAGACAATACCAAAATACCAAATATGTGAAGAAATATACCCAGAACATAGAACAATGAGAAATAACAACAAGTGTTTTATTATTCAGAAAGCAATGTTCACTTGCCTCTTCGAGGGGGCAACCTCCAATAGAGCTGAGCTCAAGTACAAAATAAGACACGATGCTCCTTGAAGGGAGTCTCTATCCTTTATATAGGATTCATACATGCAATACCATGGGGCAATACCATGGTTCTTATTAATACCATCTATCTAATACCGTGGCCCATTTGCAACTAACTGTGGTCCCGTCATTAAATGCGGGTTAACCACTTACAATTATTAATATGGGCTTTATTGACTCTTTACTTAACTATAACTATGACTCGATCCTATTACATAAATAAGGGGGTTAGGGTGGGACCCTAACAAAAACATTCAATGCTATTCATTGAAGGAAATAACCGACTATCACTTCCATAGTTAGGAGTAAAAGATTTTCTTTGAAGACTTTCTTTCCTTGGTTGTTGATGGGGTTGACTTCTCATCTCCTTGTTGAGCATTTTAGATTTTGCATTAGATTTCCTTGCCTCATCTTGAGAGCTAGATTCACCTTCAATCATGAAAACCAAGACCATTTTTGATGGTAGGAGACCTTTGACTATTAAGAATATTATCCAAAATCTTATTACTATCTTGAAATCTTAACATTTTATCCTTTTCTTCTAATTTACCTTTTAAGATATTTACCTCAACCTGATATTGTTCTTCCTTTTCAAGATATTGCTTCTTCATGATTTCTTCAGTCTTTCTTCCTTCTTCCACTTGTTGCCTTAATTTGAGAATATCATTTTCTTGTTCTTCATCTGCTTGAGGTAGTTCTTCATTCTGTTTATTTGATTTTTCAAGATCTTCTTTTAGAGAGAGGATATTAGCTTCAAGACTTTCATAGTAACTAGATCTATCTTTACGTCTCTTAATTGTAGTGATCTTTTCATTTACTTCATTTCTTAATGATGTCACTTCATCCTGCAACTTTTGAAATTGATCTTCCTTTTTCTTGTACTGCTTCCTTAATTTATTTCCTTCCTCCAACTAACCTTTTAATATGGTAACTTCTTCTTTGAAGGCACACTCCCTTTTGTTAAATAGATCTTGTTGATCCCTAATTTTATCTGTGAGTATTTTAACTTTTGCCTCTATATTTATTTCACTATCACTTTCAATATCTTCAAATTGCATGAACAAAGAAAAGTATCACCAGAAGACCAAAAATTTGTACCTGATACTTCTTTTTCTTGTTCATTTTCAATTTGAGGTGATTCTAAATCTAAGTAATTTCTTCCACCTGATGGCCAATTGTCTCTCCTACTGTTACTGTTCCTTTGAGTTGTCTTCTTCTTTTGAGGCGCTTTCTTCTTGCTTCTTTCCCATTGTTTCTACAGATCTCCTTCAAGCGATCAAGCTTCTGCCAAAGGACTTGCTCTGATACCAATTGTTGGAAATAATACTGGGGGGGTGAACCAGTATTAGTCAACTCAATAAATTTTTCATTTCATAGACAAATTTATATACACTACTTCAATGAAGGTAACTCACATGTACATGCAATTGTCTTTAAAGCAACCAATGTATATCCATCAAACTTATGATTCAGTTAATTCATCATATGTTGATCTTTAATCAGTGCATCCATACTTAGTTAACCATATAAACAATAACCGTGTGTAGTAATTAAAAAATAAACCATCACACATAAGCAACACACATGAACAACAAGATTTAAGGTGGAAACCCAATGCGAGACAAAAAGCACCTACTCATGTCTTCTTTTAATAGAAGAAAAACATGTTTACAATCTTGTACTGGTGCAAACTCATACCAATGCACAGGCACCCACCTGCAAAAGGCTACAACCTTCTCTCATTCTCTAGCTTCTACTGGAAGGGAGCTACAGCCCCCTAGCTCTTGTACTAGTCGATCTGTTTACTAGTACATAGGCACCGACCTATAGAAGGCTCCAACCTTCACTCATTTTCCAGCTGCTACTGGAAGGGAGCTCCAACCCCTTAGCTCTTGTACTAGCCGATCCATTTATTAGTATGTAGGCGCCGGCCTACAGAAGGGTACGACCTTCTCTCTTCCTCCACGGAACACATTTCATAAAATTTCAGACTGGATACTCTTGGAACACAACACAACAATCAGAAGGCCTAGTTTCATCAAATTTTCATATTGGACCCATCAACAACATTAAATCTAAAAATCAACCACCACTAAAATACAACCAATCATTGAAAACCCATCATCACAACCGACTGAATCAATCAATCAATCTGAATGTTTAGAACACTGTCACCAGAACATAAAGCAGAACCCAGAACTCTACATCAACAACCAAAACCAACTGCAACTTCAAACATCATATTTCATAATGTATACGTTTCTGCAATGTGCCAAACCAGAGTGTATACATGCTTTTATCAAAGCGAACCAGCGTACAGATATGAAAATACTAACTTAAAACATCACAACTATTCCAGACTTCAGTCATATCTAGATCAGAACATTTACAATGTAAATCATGCGTTAGCATTCAAATCTAGACTATCCATGATCAATCCACATAATGATAATTCATTTCAGGTCTTATGATCCTGATCCATCATTAGATCTCATCCCTCATCAACCACTTAGGTTCATCCTTATTTCAGATCAAGCAAAGCACCAGAAACCCATAACATGCATATTTTCTTTTGATCTCACTCTTCATAAGATATTCATTACTTATTCACCTATCCCTTTGATCTTCTCCTCCTTATGTAGTTTTAGGCCTTTCTCAATACCTCAGACCAAAACCACTTAGGACCAATACCTCAGAACAAATACCTCAGACCAAAACCACTTAGGACCAATACCTCAGACCAAATACCTCAGACCAATACCTCGGACCAAATACCTCAAACCAATACCTTAGACCAAATACCTCGGATCAAATACCTCAGACTAATACCTCAGACCAAAACCTTGATTTTCCATTCCATGCACGATTTTCCTTCTTTGAAAGTCCGTGCATATGTATATACTCTTTTTGTTCTTTGAGACCACGTGTATACACTTCTTGGACAAAGTGAACCAACGTATACTTCTTAAACCACTATCTTTCTTCAATCTCTGGAGTCTGATCTGTAATCCTTTGTTGTTAACCTATTGCACCGTGAACTGTCATCTATGTGAGTTGCCATCAAAGACAAAACCTGTATCATAATGCCAACAATCTCCCCCTTTGGACTTGATGGCAACAACAACACCAAGACACTCTCCCGCTTTGGAATCAAGGGCAAAGGGCGGACCGAGTTATTCTCCCCCTTTGATATACATTATGTTGTCCATGCCCCCCTGAGTACATTCAGAGTCTACAGAGATATGATTCAAAAGAATAACATGACTCTATAACTCAACTAAGTGAGTGTGACCTCCCTAATGACTCATACATAGATAAATCTCCCAACCATGTGGGGATACACCAAATTTGACTCATCCACCCAACCAAGTGGGGATATACCAAATGTTTATCCATGATTGAAATAACAATTATTACATCATCCTTCCCATGCATAGTGGCGTTACAAATTAGGTCTCTTCATAACCTTTACATCAAATGATATACATGACATTTATAACAAGGACCAATAATATAAACAAGACCATGATAGTCATCAACAACTATCATACACCATATATGATCTGCACCATCAACATCTGATAACAACATCAAGATCAACAACTTGTATTTTTCCATCATCAAAAGAGTCACCTGAATCAAACAACTATGTGGATCAATCAGTACCAAGGTCTTCTAATAAAATGCCAACAATGCATTATTAGAAACATATTCTCCCCCTGAACCTGTGCCAACTGTTCACTACCAGATCTGATCATTGCATTTTTTAGTAAGAATCATCAAGGCATTATCATAAACCAGTTAATCATCAACTTATTAACAACTTATGAGGGCCAAAAACACTTCCACATATCATGAGCAGGCTGTAACCATCATCAATCAAAATAGAATAGATAATTGATAATTGATTGAACCATATTAGACCTTTTTTCATGAGTTTTTCCAACTGATTTTTCCTCAAACCAACATATACGCGATTGTGCAGCTTTTAACTCACGTATATATGCAACTTGTCTTCATGATAACTGCGTATGGAATTTAGAACACTGAAGTTTCATACTTACAGCTCCCCCTGAGTATGTTATGTCGGTATACCGTGCTATGCCACATATTTTTGGTTGTACTTCCTTCTTCTTCCATACCTTGGAGTATGATGATGTTTTTTCCTTTTGGTATGTTGGCTGAAATTTTCTCCTACATTCTTTTCCTATGTGCCCAAACTTGTTACAAGCATAACATCTTATATGTTTCATATTCCTTGTATAGCATTCAATGGATTTGTGACCAAACATATTGCAAGTAAAACAATATCCCTTAAAGTACTTGGAAGTTGATGATGTTTCTATGTGATGGTCTTGAACCATTCTACTTCTGCATCTCACTACAACATGTCCAAAATTATGACATATAAAACATTAAATATTATTCATCGGAGTACATAACTGACTATCACTTCCATTGTAGGGAGTAAAATATTTTCTTTGAAGACTTTCTTTCCTTGGTTGTTGATGGGGTTGACTTCTCATCTCCTTGTTGAGCATTTCAGATTTTGCATTAGAGTTCCTTGCCTCATCTTGAGAGCTAGATTCACCTTCAACATGTTCATGAAAGCCAAGACTAGTTTTGATGGTAGGAGACCTTTGACTACTAAGAATATTATGCAAAATATTAGTACTATATTGAAATCTTAATAATTTATCATTTTCTTTTAATTTACGTTTTAATATATTTACCTTGACCTGATATTGTTCTTCCTTTTCAAGATATTTCTTCTTCATCATTTCTTTAGTCTTTCTTCCTTCTTCCACTTGTTGCCGTAATTTGATAATCTCATTTTCTTTTTCTTCATCTACTTGAGGTAGTTCTTCATTCTGTTTCTTTGATTTTTCAAGATCTTCTTTTAGAGAGAGGATCTTAGCTTCAAGACTTTCATAGTAACTGGATCTATATTTAAGTCTCTTGATTGTTGTGCTCTTTTCATTTACTTCATTTCTTAATGACGTCACTTCATCCTAGAGCTTTTGACATTGATCTTCCTTTTTCTTGTACTGCTTCCTTACTTTGTTTCCTTCCTCGAACTAAGCTTTTAATCTGGTAACTTCTTCTTTGAAGGAAAACTCCCTTTTGTTAAATAGATCTTGTTGATCTCTAATTTTATCTATGAGTCTTTTAGCTTCTGCCTCTCCTCTATATTTATTTCACTAGCACTTTCAATATTTTCAACATTGCATAAACATAGAAAAGTATCATCAGAAGACCAAAAATTTGTACCTGATACTTCTTTTTCTTGTTCATTTTCAATCTGAGGTGATTATGAATCTGAATACTTTCTTCCACCTGATGGCCAATTGTCTCTCCTGCCCTCTCTGTTCCTTTGAGCTATCTTCTTCTTTTGAGGTGCTTTCTTCTTTAGCTTCTTTCCCATTGTTTCTGTAGATATCCTTCAAGCAATCAAGCTTCTGCAAAAGAACCTGCTCTGATACTAATTGTTGGAAATAATACTGAGAGGGGGGTGAACCAATATTAGTCAACTCAATAACTTTTTCATTTCATACTCAAATCTATATACACTACTTCAATGAAGGTAACTCACGTGTACATGTAACTTTCTTTAAAACAACCAACGTATATCCAGAAAACTTATGATTAAGTTAATTCAGCATATGTTGATATTTAATCATTGCATCAATACTTCATTAACCATATAAATAGTAACCATGTGCAGTAATAACAGAATAAACCATCAGATTTAAAGTGGAAACCCAATGCGGGACAAAAACCACCTGTTGTTTTCTTCTTTTAATATAAGAAAAACCTGTTTACAATCTTGTACCAGTGCAGACACATACCAGTACGCAGGCAAGCATGTGTAGAAGGCTACAACCTTCTCATATTCTCTAGCTTCTACTAGAAGGGAGCTATAACCCCTTAGCTCTTGTATTAGCCGATCCGTTTACTAGTACGTAGGCGCCAACCTACAGAAGGCTCCAACCTTCGCTCGTTTTCTAGCTACTACTAGAAGGGAGCTCCAACCCCCTGGCTCTTGTACTAGCTGATCCATTTATTAGTACATAGGCGCCGGCCTACAGAAGGCTACGACCTTCTCTCTTCCTCCAGGGACCATGTTTCATAAATTTTCAGATTAGATACTCCTGGAACACAACACCACAATTTGAAGACCTTGTTTCATCAAATTTTCATACTGGACCCATCAACAATATTGAAGCTGAAAATAAATCAGCACTACAATACAACCAATCACTGAAAACCCATCATCACAATCAACTGAATCAATCAATTAATCTGAACTTTTAGAACACTGTCACCAAAATGCAGTCACCAGAACACAAAGCAGAACCCAGAACTCTACATCAATAACCAGAACTGACTGCAACTTCAAACATCATATTTCATAATGTATATGCTACTTCAATGTGCTGAACCAACATTTATACACTCTTTTATCAAAGCGAACCAGCGTACAGATCTGCAAATACTAACTTAAAACATCACAACTATTCCAGACTTCAGTCATACCCAGATCAGAACATTTACAGTGTAAATCATGTATTAGCATTCAGATCTAGACTATCCATGATCAAACCACATAATGATAATTCATTTAAGGTCTTATGATCCTGATCCATCATTAGATCTCATCCCTCATCAACCACTAAGGTTCATCCTTAGTTCATAACAAGAAAGCATCAGAAACCCATAACATGCATATTTTGTTTTGATCTCACTCTTCATAAGATATTCATTACTTTCTCACGTATCCCTTTGATCTTCTCCTCCTTATATAGTTTTAGGCCTTTCTCAATACCTCGGATCAAAACCACTTAGGACCAATACCTCGGACCAAATACCCCGGACCAATACCTCAGACCAAATACCTCGGACCAAATACCTTGTGTTATCTCAAAATCAGGCCCTGATAGGCTGCTGGTCAGGTTGACTCTAAGTAACTATTTCAAACCTACTTTAGGCTGAGGCTTAGCCTCCTCAACCTGAGAGGGCTCTCTCTTGATGCATTAATGATTTTGATTAAAGATAAGATGGCTAACTCTTATAGAACAACTGTGAAAATATGAATGGTGGAAACACATTAAACAACTATCCATTGGGCTTATGGAGTCAACAACACCTCAATATAACAAGGAACTCAACCTTACATGGAAGTCAGGGCATTCAGCATTTAAACATTCAGAACATAAACTCATATGGGACCACACAGTTTATAAATGTATACAGGAAGTCAGAGCACATTCAATGAATTCTGAGTGATTATACATCCATACCACTGTAAGAATTAAGAAAAGGACAATATCACATATTCTGAACATAACAAATCCTTCATGAATCCTGAGAAGTAAAGTCAAGCATGTATTACTGAAAATGAGTCTTTACATAGGCCAAATACAAGCTTTTCATAAAATTTCCAACCCTTTGTACATCAGCTCTTCTGCTATATATAGAGTTCATGTAGATTCCTTCCTTCAGCATGAGGGGAATTCGAATTCCTCCTACTTTGACACCTATTGACACTTAAAACTAACTATTTAATACAAAGGACAACTAACTAGGAGTCCTAGAGACCTAATACAACTAGGAGTGTAACTCCTTATTATGATTACAACAACCTTATCTAAACATTTAAAACATTATTTGACACCTAAAACTCCATGAAGTCGAATTTGATGTTGCTCATAACCTTCCAGCTGGCCCTTGATGACTCATCCTTTTGCTGTTCCTAGAAATTAGGAGACTGTCCCTTGCTCTGTTCTGGCTGAAAAATAGGTCTTGGGACAGAGCTCATAACATCACGTACAAAATGTATTTGGAAAAATTGAAGGAGGATTTTGTAAACCAATCCATGCTGAACAAAAACCTCTCTTGGTTTTTTGAAAAACCTTCCCTACCTCCCAGAATGTGTCTTTTAAAAACCTATGTCAAACAGAGAAATATGCCTGTGAAAAACTTGCACCTACAGCAATTTCGTAGCGCAAGTTTTAGTCACCCGTTTCTCCCATCTCATAATCAATTTGAAGAAAATAAAAGATTTTTTTCTAGTTCAATGTGTTAGGAATAAAAACCTCTTTCAATTTCCAAAAATATGCTTTCAGTTTCTCTAGAGACCTCCTGGAATTTAACCACCTAAAACAGTTTTTCTCCTGAAAAACGTTGCTTCAGTGATTTCGCAGCGCAAGGTTGAGCACGTGTATATGTCTTCATTTCTTGTATTTCCTTTTTGATTAGGGCTCAAACATTCTCAAGTGATCTGATTACACCTTTGCAGCAACATCCCTTGTAGACATTCCCCTCTCAAAATTCCCGTTGCAGTGAGATTTCTTTATGGAGATTCTTGTAGCTGGCTCAACTGTATCTTTAAGTAATTTAAATTGTAATATACCTCCAGCT
This sequence comes from Pinus tabuliformis, assembly GCA_031772625.1. NCBI lineage: Eukaryota > Viridiplantae > Streptophyta > Pinopsida > Pinales > Pinaceae > Pinus > Pinus tabuliformis. Next base: position 1,030,067,560 of record CM062815.1, read on the forward strand.
GCTCCTGAATTTTCAACCACAAGAAGTGTTCCCCTGCTTCCATGATGGCCACTTTACTTTCAATATTAAAGGAATCAATCACTGATAGCAACCACATTGCAACTGTTCTGGCTGAAACATAGGTCTTGGGACATAGTTCATATCTTCTCATAAAAGCTATATTTGGAAAACATGAAGGAGGCTTTTGTGAACCAATCCATTCTTAACAAAAACCTCTCTTGGGTTTTTGAAACATATTTCCTACTGCCCAGAATGTGTCTTTGAAAAACAGGTGTAAAACAGGAGATGAAAAACTGCACCTACAGCAGTTTCGTAGCGCAACTTTGGTCATTAATTTCTCCCATATCATAATGTATTTGGCGAAAGTGGAAGAGGTTTTTGTACTTAAGTATCTTAGGAATGAAAACCTCTTTCACGTTTTAGAGATGAGTTTTTTAACTGCTCAGAAACGCTCCTAGAAGTTGACTGGTTAAAAACAAGGAGAGAAAGTTCCCCCTTTTTATGCTTTTCATTCTTATGCTTGTCTTCGAATCCTTCTGTTGACCATGTTGTCTCCTTTGCTTGATGTTTATACCTTGTAAGTAATCCATTTCCTTGAATTGGGCAATCTCAAGGTTGGTAGACATCAATTTCTTTTCTGACTTCCTTAAAGCTACATTCTTCTTCTTGAGTGCTAACTTCCTTACTTGAGTTTAAATGGAAAACTCTGATGTATGTTGAACCTGAGCTTTGCCATGTGCTTCTTATGCATGAAAGGAGCATGAGAATAACCAAGACCAATTCTACCTTACCTTAGCCTTTTCCTTTGAAATCTTTTCAGTGATAACACCTTGGACCAAATACTTCGGACTAATACCTCAGAGCAAAACCTTGATTTTCCATTCCATACGCGCCTTTCCTTCTGTGAAAGTGTGTGCATATGTATACTCTCTTTTTGTTATGTGAGACTACATGTATACGCTTCTTGGACAAAGTGAACCAGCGTATACTTCTTAAACCACTCTCTTTCTTCAATCTATAGAGTTTGATCTGTAATCTTTTGTTGTTAACCTATTGCACTGTGAACTATCATCTATGTGAGTTTCCATCAAGGAAAACACCTATATCATAATGCCAACAAATATTTCTGTGGTTATTATGTTGGTTATAAGCATGTTTTATGACAATGATGATGTATGGTTCTCCTCATTTTTTTACTTGTATATAAATGAACAATGTATATATAGCCCAATGGATATAACTACAACTAAAGTGATAAGGAAACAATGCCTCACAATGAATCTCCAATAAGTATGAGACCCATATGCTCAAATCTATTATTTACACACGTAGATTACATATTCGTGATATGTTTGTCAAAATGGTTGTTATGGCTAGTAGGGGTCTAGTCAAGGTCTTATTCAAGTACCTGCATTTGTACCATCATTTCCTTGTTATTTTACTGTTATGAAGATGTCATTCAATTCTGCGTAGTGACTTGGGCTTTGGGCTTGAAAAATTGGCTCAAATATCGAGGAAACTGGCACAAAACTATGCAGAATAGTCCCTGGATGTTGGCTTGCAGGCCGTGAGAGAGTCCAGAGGTCCTTGGATGCTGGCATGCCCATAACATGAGAGTGTCCATAGGTCAAGTGGTTCAAAAGCTCAGTGGGACCCAGGGGCTGGCTGGAAGAAAGGTTGCATTGGTTCCTGAGGGTCCTATTAATGATGTTGAATGTATTTATGGTGTGTCTAGATTGGTCCCACTTCCTTAACGCGACTTAGCAGGTCAAATCATATCATAGTGGCCTCTCGTTGCATGTTTACCCTAGCTGGTCAATTGCTTGGCTAGATGTTGGAGGAAGGTGTTACAAGAAAGGTTAAAAAATGCAAGATTAGGAGCTTGCTCAACAGATTGAGCAGTTGATTGAAGTGACAGACATTGAGTTGCAATAGGATCCGTAGCATGAAAATGTTGATCTGATGCCATAGAACCATAGGTCATGATATTTATGATTGGGAATTGCTGAGAGGGGGATTGAATCAATAATTCAAATTCCTTACTTTTGCTCAACTTAATATTATTATTATACGGTTAATGGTTTATGTTTGTGATCAATTATTATTGAATTCCTTTTGCAGGTGTCAAAGAGAGAAAATTGCAATTTTTTATATCAAGAATTCAAAACATTCACACAACATTCAATAATAAACACATGAAGACACCAAATATAAGTGCAAACCCTGAAGGGAGAAAACCATGAATTTTTGGCTGAAAGTGACATGAAGGCAAGCTGCTATTCCTTGTTACATCATATTTTTGCAGGATCCAACCTACAAGAGGCTCCTACCTCAAAGGAAACTCCAACTCCCACAAGTTTTTTGTAGGCTACAACCCACAAGAGGCTCCTACCTCAACAGGATACAACTTGTTTCTTTTCAAGCTACAACATGGAAACTGATGTAAATACCTCAATCATAATATCATGTCATAAATGCTAGTTACCTCATTTACAGTTCTGTTGTCAATTCTACCAATGCACTACTTCTCCTTTTCACTTTGTATCTCTTCTCTTGCTGCTCATCCACTTTCTTATGCATATTGTTTCTTTTTAGAAAAAAGGTCCTTTTACCATTCCACATTGTATATTTTATAAGAAAGCCATATTGACTGTTTGCATTCTTTACAAGAATATGAAATGAAACATTGTCTCTTGGACTTCCAAAAACTACTCACACGCTTGTCTTTTCATTTTCAATTATGGAAAAATAATATAAAATAGAGCTGAATTAAAACATCTGAATTGGTAATGGTTACAAGAGACAAATCAGATTTTATTTTACTATCCACATTTTCTATTCAGTAAAACACACACACACACACACACACATATGCTTTTGCAATGTCCCAATTTAATAATTTTCAACCTTCACATTCAGCCTTTGCACTTCACATCACTTTCAGTATTTTGCATTTAAACATAAATTATCCCCAATTCAACATGCAAAATTCATGCGATCGATGACATCAATGCGAACATTACCAACATTCTCCCCTTTTGGCATTGATGGCATCACAAATACCTTTGCTTCCAGAAAGAAGAAAAAGAAAAAAAAGAAAAAAAAAGAAAAAAAACAAACAAACAAAAACAAAAATAAAAACAACAACAACAACAACAACAATAATAATAATAAAAAATAAATAAATAAATAAAATAATAATAATAATAATTAAAATTAATTAATTAATTAATTAAATTAAATTACGTCCCCCTTTGACATTAATGGCAGTTGTTTTAAGACTGACAATGATAGTTCATAATAACACTCAATTGATAAAATCATATCCAATATTAGTGCCAAGTATTAATGCACTGTGAATGTGGACGCTTCTCCAAATTGTAGACGTTGCTCCAAATTGTAGACCCTTCAAATGCAATATATTGAAAATGGTGCCATATTTCTTACTTCTCTCCAATAGGGATGCCACTATTGTTTACTGTATAGATAATATTGTTGCAAATAATAACTAAGAAAAATAATAAATTGCTCCAAATAAATAAGGAAAATAATAGACTTCCATATTCCTTGCTACTCTCCAGGGATGCCACTATTGTCTAATGTATAAAATAATATTGCTTGTGGTTCCAACTAAACACTTTTATCAAAGTCATCTCAGCGCTTTGTTTGCAATACCAAAATTGGAGGCAAATACATAGGGAGAAAATACATTTGGAGCACCTACGTTGGAGAAAATACATTGGAGAAAATAATGAGATATAAGCTGGAGCATGTAATGTTAAAATAGCAACAAGAAATTCCAATTTAATTTGTCCATGAATTAAATTGAAATTCTATTCTCATAAAAACTTCTAATAGTTAATTAAGTTAAATTGACTTAATTTACTTAGGAAATTCCATTTAGAAGTCTATCTAGAGTCATGTAGAGTGATACCTAAATTTTAGGGGACCAGGTTGATTTCTTTTGAGTTGTAATTAGACAACTCAATCTAACTGAGTTATAGTTAGTTAAAATAGTTCTAACTATTGGAGGAACTAGTAGGAGTCTAGTAGTGGGGAAGTGCACTAGTGCATCCTCAATGCCACACTAGTAAACTCAAGATTCACTCATAAATAAGTCATGCATGCCAGTTCATACGAAGACCTAGTTGAGATTAAAGTTTAGGGATAGTGTACTATCAGTTGTATAATTTTCCAAGTTGTTCAAATGGTGCATGAAATCAGTTGAGGGCCTATGGATGGATTGTGAAGTTATGGAGAGTGGATTTCCCAATTAAATATGAGTTAATTCTCTCAGGAATTGCACAAGGAAGAACGGGCTTGGCAGGCAACAGAATTGGTTAAGTGTTGGCTTGAGCTGGCTTGTGAGGCAGATAGATAGATTGTACTCGCGGAGTAATTGTTTAGGTCGAAAAAGCATTGTATTTTATTCTTAGATCTTTTGGTTAATGCAATCTACATAGTAGGGGTTTTTAGTAGTTGTTTTCCCCATAGAAATATTGTGTTATGTATGATTGATATTCTTCCTTTTTTGCAAATTGTTTTCATCAATCAATTTTGGTTTCCGCTGAAGAGTAGAGTAGATAATTGTCTTGTGTTTTAGCATATCACATAAGTTGTTGAATATATGGTAAAAATATACATGGTATCAGAGATGAAGAAATGATAGAAGAGGATAATTTGAGTTTGGTGTGCAGGTGAAATCGAATTTGCAATTTCGTACTTCAGATTCAACAATATTTCATTCTATGGTTTGAGACTTGAGTATGCCCTGGAGGGAAGCTCAAATTAAATAGCTTGGAAGGACATGAAGGAGGTAGTGTTGGAAGACAATGGCCTTAAGGAATTAATAGATCATGACATTCCTAAGCCTCCAACATCTGATGGTAAAGATCTGGCTGAATGGAGAAAGTGTGTGGAAAAAGTGAGAAGGATTATCCTGGAAGGAGTTCAAGATCACAATGTATCGAGTCTCCATGTTAAGGACACTCAATATGTAATGTGGAAGGCATTGACAAACCTATTTCAAAATAGAAGTGACCATAGGAGTTTGGAACTGAAGGACAAACTCAGAAATATCAAGATGGAGAAGGGCGACTCAATTCCGAAGTACTTGACCAAGTTCACCCATTTTCGGGGTGAGCTTGGAAGTGTGAGGATTACTATTTCCGAAGATGATATGTTGAGCCTAGCTCTTCTAGGAATTCCCAAGAGATGGCACAGTTACCACGACTTTGTTAATGGGAGGGAGAAGCTACCAGATTTGGAGCGGTTGTGGTCAAATTTGGTTATAGGAAGAGATTCAACGGAACACCAAAGATGAATCCTCATCAAAGGCTAATGATGAGGAGAATTGTGCCATCCTATTCCAAATTAGATTCTTGTCAGGGCGATAAGAAGAAGGACATGTCAAAAGTTAAGTTCTTTCACTGTCACAAGTTGGGGCATTTTGCCACAAAGTGTCCGCTCAAGAAGGTCGGTAAGAATCCGTCAAGAGGAGCTGTAGGTGAGGCTCTTGCCTCACAATATGAACTGGACTTTACCCTAATCACTTGTATGGTGTCATCAATGATGGTTAGTGTATGGTACATAGATATATGATCTTCTTTCCACATGATCGGTAATAAATACTTATTCAATAACTTGGAGGAGAAGGATCTCCATACACATATTGAGATGGGTAATGACGGGAGGTATAACGGTAATGGAATTGGTACATTTACCTTTCAGAGGGAATTTGGTTCTCCCCTCACTTTACGAGATGTTATGGATGTTACTGGATTTAAGAAGAACTTGGTATCTATTGCCATGTTGGAGGATAGAGGCTATGATGTGATATTTAGTAAGGTAAAGGCATTCCTTCGTCACATAGCCACAAGACAGATGAAGAGTATAGGGGTTCAGGTGAAGAATATCTATAAATTGGAGGTAGAATATTGTGTTTCCTTGAGCACAAAAGAAGAGAAGGTGTAGAGCCGAGATATTGGTGAGTTGTGGCATAGGCGGTTGGATCACTTGCACCATGCCACTTTGAAATCCTGTAGAAAATTTCTATTGGTCTTCCCAATGGTACACTAGAGTATGTAGACACGTGCAAATGGTGTACCTTGGGAAAATATAATAAAGCTTCTTTCCATGAAAAAGACAATCGAGCATAGGCGATCTTCGATTGAGTCCATTCAAATGTGTGTGGACCATTCTCGATAACATCCACGACCAAGCACATGTATTATGTTATATTTGTTGATGATTTTTCTCGCGAGTCTTGGATCTTCTTCATGCAGAAGAAAGATCGGACTTTTGCAAAGTTTTGTGAATTTAAAGCACTACTCGAGAAAGATACTGGTAGGAAGGTTAAAACTCCTAGGAGTGATAACGATGGAGAGTATGTGTCAAATGAGTTTAAAAATGTTTCTGTAGTAGAAGGAATTCAATGAGATTTGGTAGCACTTCATAATCCACAACAGAATGGGGTCACCGAAAGGAAAAACAAAAGCATTGTAGGAGTGGAATGGGTGATGTTGTGTGATTGGGGCCTACCACTACACTTGTGGGTTGAGGCAGGAAACAAAGCTATTTATTTGCAGAACATAAGCCCTCATTGAATTCTTGGGATGAGTACACTAGAAGAGGCTTTTTCAAGGAACAAACTAGATGTTGGTTGTTGGAAATACTGAGAGGAGGGGTGAATCAATATTCCTTAGCAATTATTCTTCAATTATTATTAATGTTTATCCAATAACAACAGTAAAAAATAAAACACAATAGGCACAAGAATTTTAGCTGGAAAACCCCCTTTAGGTGAAAAACCACTAAATTTTTTTCTAATAAATTATTTTAATCTTTAGCCCTAAATGAAATGAAAGTTACAACTTCCTAGCATTCTAGAAAGGAATTCTTCTCCAGCTCCCAGTGTAACAACACCCCGACACTCTGGTTTCTTCAGTAGTCAACTAAATGGATGCCCTAACATCCTAGACCAAACTACCAGCCTGAAGTGTTCACTGGCTCCCACTTGTATGTTACTTCATGCACCAACCTAGCACCTCCCTGCCACACTATAATGATCAAAAGTGAGACAAGAGTGTGTACTCCCGTACTAGGGACAATGATCCATGATACAATATGATTTACAATGATTTTATTATACTTGACTGAACACCCAATCACACTATGTCCTGAAACCCAACCATGAAATCATCCCAACAGTGACTCCTATACTTCCCAATAATTCCTCTTCGACTCTAGGAAGATTGACTCTTTTAGAATAATGACTCTTTCAATGAACACTCTTTTCCAAATTTACAATGATGACTCTTTTACAAATTTACAATGATGACTCTTTTACAACACTGACTTTTTGACAAGATCTGACACTTGACTCGACATTACTTCTTGGATCACTTACAATTGCTAAGGTACTATTGTGATTGCTTCGAGTAATGGTACTTTGGCATTGCATGCCCTTCTAGTATGTGTGTGAGTTGTTCTAAAGTGTCATCCTTCCTGACAAGAAAGACCAAAACAAATACAAAACAATATACTTACATTGTCCTACAAAAACATATGTCAGAGATGATACTCAAAACTCAAATGCAAACACTAATCATACATACCTTTCTATAGCAGATGTACCCTTGACTGTTGATGTGTGGTCCTTACTGCAATGATCCTTGAAATCATACTTTTTCTTGCCTTCTATGAGCTCGCTATTGAATCTATTGTATCTATGTAATTTCAAATCTCTAAGGCCTAGAATTTCGCCCTATGGTAGCCCTTTGAGTCCTCTTTCCAACCCCATGGGTCTGATCGAGATTATATTCTTCAAGAAAGAGATGCCCCATCTCCCATGATGACCTTCTTATAGATTGCTTCAGTAGAACGAACTTGTACGAAGTGCCACATGTCACTTTTTCAACCTGCGACCCTAAAAATGATACCCAACAAACTACAATCCATCCTATTTCTATCACTATTTACAAAATTTGAATCCAATTCTCAGAGTAAAAGTTATGATGATTTTCCTGAGGTCACCTGTTTGACATGGAATTCACACTATGTCCTGAAACCCAACCATGAAATCATCCCAACAGTGACTCCTATACTTCCCAATAATTCCTCTTCGACTCTAGGAAGATTGACTCTTTTAGAATAATGACTCTTTCAATGAACACTCTTTTCCAAATTTACAATGATGACTCTTTTACAAATTTACAATGATGACTCTTTTACAACACTGACTTTTTGACAAGATCTGACACTTGACTCGACATTACTTCTTGGATCACTTACAATTGCTAAGGTACTATTGTGATTGCTTCGAGTAATGGTACTTTGGCATTGCATGCCCTTCTAGTATGTGTGTGAGTTGTTCTAAAGTGTCATCCTTCCTGACAAGAAAGACCAAAACAAATACAAAACAATATACTTACATTGTCCTACAAAAACATATGTCAGAGATGATACTCAAAACTCAAATGCAAACACTAATCATACATACCTTTCTATAGCAGATGTACCCTTGACTGTTGATGTGTGGTCCTTACTGCAATGATCCTTGAAATCATACTTTTTCTTGCCTTCTATGAGCTCGCTATTGAATCTATTGTATCTATGTAATTTCAAATCTCTAAGGCCTAGAATTTCGCCCTATGGTAGCCCTTTGAGTCCTCTTTCCAACCCCATGGGTCTGATCGAGATTATATTCTTCAAGAAAGAGATGCCCCATCTCCCATGATGACCTTCTTATAGATTGCTTCAGTAGAACGAACTTGTACGAAGTGCCACATGTCACTTTTTCAACCTGCGACCCTAAAAATGATACCCAACAAACTACAATCCATCCTATTTCTATCACTATTTACGAAATTTGAATCCAATTCTCAGAGTAAAAGTTATGATGATTTTCCTGAGGTCACCTGTTTGACATGGAATTCGGGAGCCTGCAAAAACCCTAACTTCCTCAGATCATATCTCTGAAAATATAGCGAACCAAGATTGGAAATTTGATCATGTGGTTCATCAAGCTTTAGTCTCAAATGGGTTTTAATTTCAGGTTCAGAAGTTTCGTAGAAAAAAAATTATAGCTGAAATTCCACGATGTCCTATTTGAAGCAGCGAAATCCTAGAATCCAAGGCTCTAAACTTGCTTCAAAACATACCTTCAAACTTGATCATAATTTTATGCCCTAACCAGACCTCAACGAAACCTTAAACTCCCTGCAACATATCCTGCGTTAGAATATCATGAGGATCAAACAATTATAAAGGTATTCTCACAAGTTATTTCATTGAAAAGTGCTTGCTAAAGGAGGATATGAGGGTTGCTATTTATAGAAATGTCTTGAGTTGAGAGGGTCCTCAACAAGTGAACGTTGGAGGGATTTTAAGAGCATAAAATATTATTAATTATTGAATATTCAATGACCACAACCAATTATGAGTTCCATGCCACAATCCCATGGGGTTTTAGCCCACTAACTGAGGTTACTAACTTCAAACATGAATAACTCTCAATCCGTGTCAGCGAAAACATCTCGACAAGTAGAATACATCTAGAATATACTTGAATCAGAATAGGATGCATTTTCAATTCAAAATTCCCATGCAAGATCAGGGTATCCCTTGGTGCTGCTTGGGTTAACATCAATGACAACCATTGATCAACAATCTCCCCCTTTGGCATTGATGGCGACACAAGTAATCCCCCTGCGATCATGATATCTCTTCCTACTGTCTTATCTCCCCCTTTGTCATCAATGGAAAAGGGTAACTCCCCTTGACAAATTGATATCTTGCGAACCTATACACACCTCCACTTCCCCTTTCTACTTAGTTAGATAATAGAAAGAGTATAATGAGAACTTGGCAGAATCCCAAGCTTTTGGCCAAGATACTCAAACGCTTCACGAGGTAATGGTTTGGTAAAGATGTCAGCAATTTGTTCCTTTGTGCCAACATATTCAAGCTTGATATTATTTTTGGTGACCTTCTCTCTAATGAAATGATATTTGATCGGAATGTTCTTTGTTTTGGAATGCATCACATGATCTTGGAGATATTGATGGCACTAGTGCTATTGTAGAAGATGGGAAAAGGCTCATCAAACTTGACTTGAAGATATTGCAAAGTTTGCTTCATCTAAAGAACTTGAGTACAAAAAGTTGTTACCATGATATATTCTGCTTCTGCTGTGGATAATGAGAAATAAGGAAACCACCTAGATAGAATGTTGCTCGACTGGTACTCAAATGATCATCAACACTTCCTGCCTAAACTGCATCTATATAGGCTTGGATAACTAGATCATTTCCTTTGGGATACCATAAACCATATTTTGTTGTGCCCTTAAGATATCAAAGAATTATTTTGACGACAATAATATGAGAATCTTTTGGTGTTGCTTCAAATCTTGCTACTTGTATAATTACATTCATTACGTCTGGCCGAGAAGCTGTCACATACAGAAGACTAGCGATCATATATCTATATGGCCTCTCGTCCACATCCTTTGACGTACCATTGGGGTAAGGACGTGCTTGCAATATTCCATCTTGAATTTATTGAGCATTTCCTTGTTGTAATTGGTTTGATATATAAATATTCCTTTATCCTGTTGAGATATATGAAGCCCTAAAAACTATGTTAGCTCACCAAGTAGAGACATTTCAAACTCACGTTGCATCTTTGTAGCAAAGTTTTTACTTAATATGTTTGTTGGGTAGTGGAGGCCTTGCGTAACGGTTTTGGGGCTCAAAGCCCACAATTTTGGGAAAAAGTATGGTAAAGACTCCGCAAAGTGCATGGAGTACGAATTGTAATGATTCAAGTCAAGGGGTTGTCCGCCCAAAAATAATATAGAATAATAGGAAGTAATTCGGTCTACCCATGGTCAACGGACCATGGGAATGTATAAATAGAGCAAGGCTCTATGGCTAAAGGGCAGTTTTTTGGGAAGTTTTGTTTTGGATCTTGATGTTATGGGTTTGTGAAGGCAATATTCTCTGCATCTGTAAGTCCGAGTCAAGGGTGTTGGTAGATAGATAGAGGCTCTGCAGCTGTGTGCGCAGAGGCCTGGTAGAGTGCGTAGCTGTGTGCGTGGACCCTTACAGCTGAGTGCATACGTCAGATTTGGTTGTATTAACGAAAGATACTAATAAAGATAAGTGGTTTCTGAAGCATCGCAGATCTATTATGTTCTGGTTTATGCATCTGTTATATGAGTTTATATCTTTTTATATTTGCATGCACTGGGTTTTATTGTTAAATGTTTGATTAAAGATTGTAACAAGAAGATCAGATCTGTAATAATTTCATTAATAAGAAAGTACGCCCGCGCGGATCTACGCGGAAAACCGATAATAGTACAGAGTGGCACGAAGCCACATAATGGTTCACAACCCCTTCAAACCACATCAAGACATCCCAAGGGTGCAGAAACTTGGTTCCACCACCCTCCCCTACTACCTTAGGTGAGACCTCAGTCCGCGCTCTACGTATTGTTGCCGAAAGGGCCGGTAGCTGTGGGATTTGTTTGGCTAATAAATCTTCCGAACCTCGGTCAGGGCCCAATAAGCCAACAAATGATTCCATTACCGGGACCAAGATCTACCTAAGGGATGTTTGATTTCAGAATGTTGGAACCCTACAAAGAAAGAGCTTGAAGACTGGTTGGATTAGAAGCTTCACGATTTCGTGGTACATGAAAGCAGAAATCCATGGATATCTGAGGAAAGGTGGCTGGATCACTACATATACACAAAATTTCATGAGATCTTCTTCACGTCTTTCTTGACAGAACTGTATGAGTGGATCAAAAGGCTAAATGGCAGTCAGGGGAGGTGCAGACTAGATCAGTCGATCGTGTGGACTATAGAGTTGGTGCGTACGCTAGAAGTGTCTGAAGATAAAATCGCACGAGCAGTAGATCACTGGTTGGATCGAATAATAGGAGGGTTTATAATTGAGTTCGTGATAGACATAACTGTGAGTTACAACAAGGCAGAAAAGCGCTTTCTCCAAGGACTATGGGGTAAGTACATCAAGTCGTTGAATACTTGGATTAAAATGTTGTTATGTGAAAAAGGGTTATGCACATCCATTGATGTCTGGGGTAATGAGGAGCGGAAGAGGCTACCGAGGGACCGAAGGATTAGAAAACAGTCCCCTGATTTCACTCTCGCGAGAAAGTAAGGAGGAGCTCATAGGGTTCTTTGTGAGAAGCATAGTCTGATTGATAAAGCAGTGCATTCCACTAATACCACTGCCATCCACGCCATCACCTACCCCACCACTGCCACCATCAAGGATTTGGATGGTAGGTGCGATCAAGTTGCCGATACTTAGAGGCGTAGGAAATGAGGAACCAAATTAGTTCTGGTTCGTGGTAAAGGCTGTATGGGAAGCCCAAGGCGTAATAGATGAGAACATCAAAAAGGATTCTCTAGTTAGCACGCTGTAGGACCGTGCGTTGACGTGGTATATAAAGTACTCTAGCAATCACCCGAATGCGGGAATAGTGGTGATTCAGGATGAGCTGAACAAAGAATTTAGCCGACCAAAAGTGGAAACGTAGTTAATCATCGAGTTCAATGAGATCGCGATGATGCTTGGTGAAACATCGTGGGATCTGGATCAGAGATTGAAAAGTACAATCAAAAGGCTAACATGATGCTAACTAATGCATAGCACTACGTGTGGTTTGTGGCGTCGTTGACACCACATCTAAGGACGACACTATCACATCAAAAGATCTCAACCCAAGCTGAAGCATTGGAGACAACGATGAGGTTGCATGAAACTCCAATATAGGATTTGGGGTTGGGAGTTCAGCAAATCCATGCACAACTACAAAACCTTTTCTTAGAAATGCAAAGTTTGAAACAAGATAAGGCGCCCCGGGCAAAAGTGCACACAGAGGTATGGTGCATAGAATGTAAAGGCTAGGGCCATGATAAGGATCATTGTTTGATATTCGCAAACTATCTGACAGGAGGGGGACCAATGCCATTGCGACTAGAGGCACAAGTAGGGCCCAACACAGTGGCCGCACTCTGGTGCGCGATCTGCCAAGTGGGGTGAAAGCACACCACAGACAACTGTCACCTATTACTGAAACTTATACAACCCCCTCAGTTACCGAAGTTATGAGTTACTGATGGATCAGACACATACTTATAGGATGCACATTGAGGCGCGAGGTCAGGACCTAGCTATAGCAATAGCGTGAGGCAATTTCCAGGGATGTGGATGAGGACGAGGAGGAATGGGACCTAGACGAGGGTAGGGACAATTGATCTACTACAATTGTGAAGGACTTGGGCACTACGCGCAGGATTGCACGAACCCGACCAGAACATGTTGCCCGTACTGTTACCAATTCAATCATGAAGTAGTAGATTGCTCCACACTAATTTCACAACTACAGGAAAAAGGGGTGCTTCAGGCTACTCCCACTTAGAATGTCCAGATGATGAAGGCGGAACCACGTGAGGAGGATCCTAATGTGAACATGATGCTCAGAAGTGGTGCAATCACTGGAGAAGATAAGGGGAAGCAACCTAAGGAGGATGCATGGGTTCGCAAGTCCCCTACAAAGAAACCCGAATTTGATTTGGAACATGTGAAGGAAACATTTATGGAAGCCAAGAAGAGCTTCGCAGAGCCTTCTACTTCGGGTAGCAAGGATCAAATTGAGCCAGAGCTAGATACTTCTATGCTAACTACCTTTTTAGAGACATGCATGAAGCTACTACGGGAGAGTAAAGTGGTGAAGGGATTGCAAGAATTGATAACAAGATGCGCAGGGTCAGGTGAACTATGCATGATCAGGAAGCTAGGAAACCATGCCTTGCGCATCGGGCGGGAAATGCGGTTGATTGCCCAGATTGGCGACTATGAGATGGATCAAGTCGTTCTAGAGTTGGGGTCAGATGTGAATTTCCTACCTAAATAGACATGGGAAAGCATGGGTAGGCCCACATTACAGTGGTCTCCTATTGAATTACAGATAGCGAACCAACAAAAGGTCTTGCCCATGGGGAGACTACAAGGAGTTACAATAGATATAGAAGGCGCGAGCACACAAACAAACTTTGAGGTAATAGAAATTGTGGATGATAGTAACCCTTACCCAACACTATTATGGATAGATTGGGCCGCGGACATGAATGGAGTCATTAATTTAAAAGGCCGAAAGATGATATTTGAGAAAAAGTCTCTACACGTGGTCGTTCTGCTAGATCCAGCTAAAGGAGCACGCTACATTGAACCCGTACGTGACGATGAGATTGATGAGGACTTGGATCATATCTACTAGATCACAGCGCAAGATCAAGATTGGGTGAATCCAATAGTGGACGGGAGAATTTCATGGGAACGTGATAGTTCCTGTACATCAGACTATGATGAAGAGATTGATCGATGGCAGAACCGATTGCATGAGGTTACAATGCTAAATTGTAATATGATATTTAGATCACTACACCATGTAATGATAGAAGCAAGGGAACGGCCAATCGATAAGGGTGCAGTGAAAGCGAAGGAACCGGTAGACCACTGCAAACTAGCAAATTTGGAAGAAAAGCAGGGTGCGCACATGGGGTCGCCGCGTGCAACAACTGCACAAGGGTGGAGTATACACCAAACGACTAGGGGAAAGTGGCACGAATATAGGAGGTGGGCGCGCGTACAAGTTGGAGGAAAAAAGGGGGTGAGCATCCATCAGTGATGTAGGGTGCAGGTGTATGGTGTGCTGACACCTAACTGTATACGAATCAAAAATCTGAATTCACCGCAGTGATGCAGCCCGCCAGTTGTCCGCGACAAAACCAACCGGAAAGCATGGGGGTGCACAAACAACATAAGATGATCCACTGGGACTCTATGGATACCAGGGATTTGATGGACCTATCATAGGAGGGAGGCGAAGGTGAGCTTCTTAATAGTAAGACAAGAGGGAACCCAAAATGGGCGCGGCAGTATGTTTTGTGAAATAAAAAAAAATTGGTGTAGCAGAGAAGGAAAAGCGCGATGTTAGGGAAAGGAATCAGCCAAATAAAAAAGGGCATCACACAAGCGGGCCACGTGAATCTGCACATAAGGGAACCAGGTCTGGCCAGGTCTACCTCGGTAATAGGATGAGATGCGACCCTGCTATCATGGCTGTGACCGCATCAACGGAAGAGTATACCCCATACAATAACACCTAAGGAGCTAATGGGTACGAAGGCGCTCGAAAGGTTCTCGCAGCCCGGGATAGCAGGGAGGATGAGATCTTGCACTTGGGGTGTGACCACCTGACTAGCTGTGGAAAGCACAGTCTCATCAGCCCCCCGCAGTTGAGAGAAGGTGCAGGACTATAACCAAGTCTGCGGAAGGTTGATGTGGAAAGAAGGTTCCATGCAGGGCTAGTCGGAGAACACGATCGAGGCTACGCAAAAGGGGCTGCGCTGCCACATGGGAAGGTTGGAAGGTGATCATTAACACCACTATTCTTGAAAAGAAGTTCCAGTTACAACAGAGAGGAGCGGGCGCCGGGTCATTATGACAAAAGTTCTGAGTTAGATACGAAAAGACCTATCGCCTAGAAGATATTAATGAACTGGAAGTGGAGGGAAGGGATATATTCACATTTACGTGATCCCATAACAAACTCTAGACAACACTAGGATATGTGAGATTTGAATGAGTGAATACCAACAAACACTTGGCTACTAGGCATCCCATGAGTACCATGGCGAGAACCCGAGCACGGTTCGCGGAAGAGCTAGATCCAACACAGGAGGAGCCAGATGAAGCAGCTACGAACCACGAGGTACCAAAGTCTCCACGCACACCGTGGCCTCAAAAGAACAAGCAGATAATGGGGCCAATTAGTGCATCACTGAGATTCAGTAAGTTATTAGTAGTCCAAAAGGGAAAAGCAATCACCACCAAACTCGAGGAGGATGACGAAGATTTGCAGGCCTTGATCACTCAAATTGAAGCACAGGATGAGGAAGAAGAGGATACGTTCCAAATACTTCATTACCCCCATATATCTCTCCATGAAATGGGACGGCCAAGATATCGAAGGACCTGGATGCTGCGAAGAGTACACTCCAGACCCCGCTTCTTCTAGATGAGATAAGGTTTGATGGTTTGCCGTTGGGTTGAGTACCAAGTATCAAGTTTGAAGATTTGGATCTTATGGACAGTGAAAATTTACCCCAATTGGATGAAGCCAAATTACTGCCACGGAAGTGGTTACTGGGTGTGGAGAAGGCGAGATTACTTAACCTAAGGTGGATACCCCACTATCACTGCGTGGCCATCACCATTTTTGTTATCCGACAGTTACTATGTCTGCTACATGATGGGTATCTCTAGTTGGAGGAGCCGATTCCTATCATAGCCGATTTAGTTCACTGGATTACCCACCTACCTGTTAAAGGTAACAACCCCACAAACATAGCTAGAAAAATTAGCGATGTGGGTCTCGCAGAAGCAATGAAGGCTAAATATAAGCTGGAGAAGCAAAAGCATGGGTATGTAATAGCAAGCATCAAAGACCGAGGGGTGTGAGTCACCACCCAACTACTACCCAGTAAACTAATGAGGAAATGTCATGTAGATGAGGTGCCAACTCCTGTCATTGCGCTTGCGGAGCAGTGTGTAGAAGGGGTTCAGTTCAATTGGGCGTAGTTATTAGGCGACAAATTTTTGACAAATTGTAAGGAAGCACAGGAAAAAGGTAAGATGTTTCATTATGCATGGTTGCTACTATCAATCCTTTTAGTTGCAGGAGAACTACCATAGGGTAGCCAGTTTCTTAGCATTGAGAACAACCTATCGGAAATGGTGCAATATACCTCGCTCTAGGCCGTAAAGGATGCCACAAGGGTTTGTGAGATTAAGGTCTTTTGGATATTCATGGAGGCGAGTATCAGAACATGGATCGCTCATAGACCACAGATGTCCCCAACGGTATACAACAATTTGTAAAGCATGGCCGAGTTCAAAGCAGACATGCATAACCTATATATCTGGGTGTGGAAGGATCCAAAATGAACATGGGTCAAGCTTCCGTTCATTGCAATGGATGATGCAATTTACGAGGTACTGGCAGCATGGCCTCAGGAGTGGCACGCCCCAGACAAGGCTGTTTTAGATCAAATGGCCACGCAGTAGCAAAAGAATGAAATCCAGCCGCGATTCACTAAACTGGCAGAAAGGACACGTCAGGGACAAAAGGCCACTTCACATCCAATGGCGACCCAGGAAGTCATCACCAAGGAGATCACGGGAAATCAGGAAATGTCCTTAGAACAGGACCTGCAAAGGGAATCATAGACACAAGAATGCCTGGACATTACCCCAAAATAGAGCTAGGGCAAGAAGCCGTGGAGCCAGGAATCACCGCGTACACGCAAAATGTCAAAAACAACAAAAACTTTGGAGAAGGAATTTCTTGCCAATAGCGAACCAGCGCGTAGTATCGCTATAGGTGCATTAGAGGAGCTTATGACAGAGCAGACAACTATGTTGGGGGAGCTCTGAGTGTAGTTGCAGGCATTACAGGTGAGACCCCTGTGATGGATGATACCGAACCTAATAGAAAGCATAGTCACAGTTGAGCCGATGGTGTGCACCCACACAATGAACACTTTAGTGTTGCTAGTAGGTGTTGTCCTGGCAGAAACCGAAGGTGACATGCAAAGTTGGGGGTTGAATTTGGCCGCCCTTCCTAGAGAAACACTATACCACCTGTAGGATGGGGTAACCGCCGAGCTTCGTGCCTGGGGAGGCTTCACCATCCAAATATTAATAGAGCAGAAGGTAAAACTAGAGCAGGTTAGTTTACAACACGATGACTTAGTCGCCCACAACCAGGAAGTGGAACAGTCTGTCGCGGCAGCATGCAACAAGGTACTAGAGTTGGTTGTCCCAGGGGAACTTCCAATAACTGACAAGATCCATCACATGGCCGCTGGATTCTATACAGCCCAAGAGGAGGCCACAAAAGCTCAATGGGAATTAAATTTGAAAATTGCAGAGCTAAGACTCAAGGCACAACCACCCACACCCCCGGAAGTTCGAGAGCAACACCGCGATGAAATTCAAGCTGGGCTGGAAATCATAAATCACGCGGTCCATGATTGATCGGGATTGTTGGATCAAGCCTTCCTTATGCTCACATACCTATAGGACAACCCAATGCTACAGTAGGTAGAAACAAAAGCACGAGACTTACAACAGGCGTATGACAAATTCCAGGGGACTGTGCAAATGGTCACCATCACACAACGACTGGCCAAAATGAGGGAGGCCCGGGCTCTCAAGGCACAAGTTGACACTACTTGGCAAAAGGAAGCATTGCTTAAAGAATGCATCCAGCCTTGGCTTAATGAGGCATTTGCGGTCTCTTCCAACATCAAGGGAAAGTTAGCACACATGTAGGTAGCATCTGAACCTAGGCAAGCAACGGAATCAGATACTAATACATTGGTCGCTCGCGTATAATGGGTAAAGCAGATGGTGGATGATTTTGTTGCAAGGATAAGTGAAGCACAGAAGTTGTTGAATGAACTCTGTGCAAAGATTGCCGCACAAGCCGAGTGACTCGGGATGAGTCATGCTGATTGTGTTGGGGGCCTGTTGGGTAGTGGAGGCAACGCGTAACGGTTTTGGGGCTCAAAGCCCACAATTTTGGGAAAAAGTATGGTAAAGACTTCGTGAAGTGTACGGAGTGTGAATTATAATAAGTTAAGTTAAGGGGTTGTCCACCCAAAAATAATATAGAATAATAGGAAGTAAGTTGGTCTGCCCATGGTCTGCAGACCATGGGAATGTATGAATAGTGCAAGGCTCTATGGCTAAAGGGCAGTTTTTTGGGAATTTTTGTTTTGGATCTTGATGTTATGGGTTTGTGAAGGCAATATTCTTTGCCTCTGTAATTCCAATTCAAGGGTGTTGGTAGATGGATAGAGGCTCTGCAGCTATGTGCGCAGAGGCCTAGTAGAGTCTGCAGCTATGTGCGTGGACCACTGCAGCTGAGTGTGCAGGGCAGATCTGGTTGTATTGATGGAAGATACTAATAAAGACAAGTGGTTTTTGAAGCATCACAAATCTATTGTGTTTTGGTTTATGCATTTGTTATATGAGTTTATATCTTTTTATTTTTGCGCACACTAGGTTTTATTGTTAAATGTTTGCTTAAATACTGTAACAAGAAGATTAGATCTGTAATAATTTCATTATTAAGAAAGTACACCCGCACGGATCTACACGGAAGACTGATAATAATACAGAGTGGCACGAGGCCACAGAATGGTTCGCGACACCTCTAGACCACGTCAAGACATCCCAAGGGTGAAAAAACTTGGTTCCAACACCCTCCCCTGCTACCTCAGGTGAGACCTCAGTCTGCGCTCCATGGACTATTGCCGAAAGCGCCGGTAGATACAGGATTTGTTTGGCTAATAACTCTTCTGAACCTGGGTCAGGGCCCAATAAGCCAACAATGTCATCATTTCTTCCAAAGCTTATATCTTCCACATATACTCGATAATTGTTAGGTTATCTTGATCCACTTTCACATAGATATTGTTTTCAGTGCTTCCTTTCTTGAATCCTTGTTGATGTAGATATCCATCAAGACAAGCATACCAAGCTCTAGGAGCTTGTTTAAGACCATATAGTGCCTTATTTAATCTGTAGACGTAGTATTCCTTATCAAAGAGTTGTTGGGCGTGGGATCCCCCAAGGGAAGTTTTGGGGCTTAGAGCCCATATTTTGGTCAAAGTTTGTAATTCCAATGTAAAGACTCTGCATTTTGTGGGCACAGAGCATGTAGTTGTAAAAGAGTCATAGGGTTGTCAGCCCTTATTTTGATAATGTAATGTTGGCTGTAGAGATCTACCCATGGTCTGTGGACCATGGGATTGTATAAATAGAGTGAGGCTCTAAGTAGTTAAGGCAGCGAATCTAAGCAATGATGAAGCATTGAGTCATATCTATGAAGTGTAAGTTTTGGGTCGTAGAGTAGGAAAAGGCTCTGTAGCTGAGTGCAAAGAGGCCTAGTAGTTTGCAGCTGAGTGTGCGGACCTCTGCAGCTGAGTGTGCAGGGCGAGTCGAGTTTATAAAAAGTTGGAAGTATTACTGAAGAGAAGTTTCTATCATTTTTACATCTTTATTTCCTATTTTATGCATCTGTTATATTGGGTATGAATTTCACTTTTAATGCTTATATGATGCACGAATGTGTATAATTGTATTGGTTAAGTGAATGCAAGTGAGAATATCTGCTTACGTGAAGATAACTAAGATCTGATAATGAGATAATTAAGATACTTGGCATAGTTTAGGAGATATCACAGTTCATTCCCTTAGTAGTGTGAAAGGACTTCAGCCCTTGGTTAGGGCAGTGCAAAAGTTGATTATAACAAATCACGAAGGTACTAAAGGGTAGAATAGTGCGTGAAGCAACCTGTGTGAAGGTAGGTCTAGTTGGACTAAATTGACTTCACAAAAATCTCAAGGGTGCATAAACTTGGTTCGAGCATCCCCCCATACTGCCTCGGGTGAGACTTCAGTCCGCGCTTCACGGGCTAATGCCAAAAGGGCTAGTAGAGTAGGGATTTGTTTGGCAAAATAAATCTGAACCTAGGTCAGGCCCCCATAATCCAACAAATGGTTCCATTACCGGGAATGGAATTTGCATAGAGATTTGTGATGTTGTATCATTGGAATCCAACTAAGAAAGAAATTGAAGGCTGGTTGGACAGAAGAATTCACGAGTTTGCGGCGTAGGAGAATAGAAACCCATGATTGTCAAAAGAAGAGTGGCTAGAAAACTACCTGTATACAGAGATCCACGAAATCTTTTTCGCATGCTTCCCTACTAATCTATACGAGTGTATTGCGAAGCTAACAGATAGCTAAGGAAGGTGGAAACTTGATGATCCTATTGTGTGGACCTCGGAGCTAGTGCGAAGGTTGGAAGTATCGGAGGATAAGATCATGCGCACCGTCGATCACTGGCTCAATCGTATTATAGGAGGATTCGTTACTGAGTTCACAGTCGAAACCTCTGTCATCTATAGTGAGGCAGAGTGATTCTTTCTCAAAGGACCACAAAGTAAGTACGTAAAATACTTGAATACTTGGATTAAAATATTGTTGTGCGAAAAGCGGGTGATGTAGTTACCTTGATATTTGGGGTTACGCAAAGCAGAAAATTTTACAGGAATGAAGGAAATAAAGGTCCAAAAAATAGCCCCTTGATTTCACCTCCGCGAGGGGATGAGGAAGAGCTCGTGAAGGTCTCTCTGCAAAGTGCTATTCAGCTAATAAGACAAAGAATTCCATGAATACCACCTCCACCCACACCACCACTAGCTTCACTGCCATCACCTCCATCTTCACCCATACCAACTCCACCACCACTGCAATTCAATATGGCAAGCAAAGTGAAGTTTCCTATGTTCAAGTGTTTGGGAAATGAGGATCTGGACCAGTTCTGGTTCATTGTAAGGGCTATATGGGAAGCACAAGGAGTTACAGATGACCATATAAAGAAAGCGACATTGGTTAGTGCCCTGTAGGATCACACACTAACTTGGTATATTAAGTACTCCAATGATAATCCAAATGTGGGAGTTGCAGATATCCAAACCGTGCTAAATAAAGAATTTAGCAGGCCTAAGTTTGAAGTGCAGTCGATCATGGGATTCAAAGAGATCACGATGCTACCAGGTTAGACACTTTGGGAACTAGATCAAAGGCTGAAATGTATGATTCTTGAAACCAATATGAATATGATAGATGGATAGCATCGTGAATGGTTTGTAACTTTGCTACTACCACATTTAAGGAGTGCGCTATCGCAGCAGAAGATAACAACTTAGGCAAAGGCCTTGGAGATTGCTATGAGGTTACATGAGACCCCGCTGCAGGATCCTAACCTAGGAGTTTAGTAGATCCACGTGCAGCTGAAGAATATATGCCTTGAGATGTACAGTATGAAACATGATAGAATAGTTTGAAGAGAAGAGCATGAAGAAGTGTGGTGTGTGAAATGCAAGAGTCAGGGTCATGACAAAGACCACTACCTGGTGTTTACAAATTAGCTTGTAGGAGGAGGAACAATGCTGTTAAGACCAAAATCTCAAGTAGGACCTAGCGCAACACCTTCTTTGTGGTGTACGATCTGTAAAATAGCTGGAAAACATGCCACGGACAATTATCACTTGTTACAGAAGTACATGCAAAACTCGCAACAGTTGTTCAACAACTTTTGTAGGTTGGTGGGACATGACGAGCATACATGTAGAAGTTATGAAATGATGATGGATAGAAATCCCACCTATAGAGTTCAAGCCTAAACATGGCCCCTTGACCAAAATGTAGGAATGGCATGAACAAGATTTCAAGGGCACATATGAGGTCGAAGTGGAGGAGGACCTAGTAGAGGTTGTGGACAGTTGATTTGCTACAATTGTGGAGGGTCGGGACACTATGCCCACGATTTCAAAAATCCAACACGCCCATCGTGCAAGTACTACATGCTGTTTAACCATGAGATAGAGGATTGTCCTACGCTGATAGATAGGATACGCAATAAAGGAGCACTACCTCCTCCCCCGACTCAGAACCTGCAGATGATGAGGTTTGAGCCACGCGAGGAAGACCCGAATGTAAACATTGTTCTCTAAAGTTGAATCATGACAAGGGATGACAAGGGGAAATATCCAAAAGATAGTACTTGGGTTTGCAAAGCTCTGGTGAAGGAAGCAGAGTTTGATTTGGAGTGCACTCGGGAAACCTTCATGGAAGCTAAGAAGAGCTTCACTAATGCCTCCACTTCAGGAAGCAAAGATAAAAGGGAGCCGAAAATGGACCCATCCATGCTGACAACTTTCCTTGAAAAATGTATGAAGTTACTACATGACAGTAAGGTTGAGAAAGGGTTACATGAACTCATCAACGGATGTGCTGCGGTCGCACTAGGAGAACCGTGCGTAGTCTGGAACATCGGAAAACATAAAACAAGAATGGGACGAGAAATGAGACTTATCGCGCAGATCGGAGAATATGAGATGGACCAAATAATTCTCGATTTGGGATCAGATGCAAATTTTCTGCCGAAACATACATGGGAGCAAATGGGAAGACCTGTGCTACAATGGTCTCCAATTCAGCGAAGGATGGCGAACTAACAGAAAATTATACCCATGGGGAAATTGCAGGGAATAACTGTGGATATTGAGGGAGCGATCGCACTGGTGGATTTCAAAGTGATAGAGATTGTTGATGATACCAATCCCTATCCCACTCTCTTGGGAATTTATTGGGCCATTGATATGAATGGGGTAATTAATCTGAAGAAGTGAAAAACGATTTTTGAGAAGAAGTCACTGCACGTAATTGTACTGCTGGACCCTTCTAAATGATCACGCTACACGGAACCAGTTCGCGACTATGAGAGTGATGATGATTTGGACTGCATCTATAAGATAACAACATGAGACTAATAATTGGTAAATCCCACCATGGATGGACGGATTATATGGGAGTGCGATAGCTCCTGCACTTTAGATTCTGACGAAGAAATAGAGCTTTGGCAGAATCAGTTACATGAGGTAAGTATGTTGAATTGCAATATGATGACCAGGTCGTTGTGCTGCGTGTCGACATAAGTAAGAGATATGCCTACTTATGACGGTCTGAATGAGGTAGATACTTTCTTTAATGCATTTGAAAGGGAAGTGTCGGAGAAACAATGCTTCTAAGACTTGGACTGGGTACTGTGCGCTACGCCTGCGAGATGGTGGGGTACGCACAAAGGAAGCTCTAATGATTGGCGTGAATGTAGGGGAACGATGTGAACGCACTTTGGAAAGCCTAAGGTGCAACTAAAAGACAAGTATGATGGACAGGATGACCCGCATGCACATCTGGCCAAGTGGGCACAGGCCTATGGAAAATAACCCCACCCTGCGCGGATGCACATGTACTTTGTGCTGAAATACCTTATCAATAAGCATGTGTTGGGGGGGCGAACCTGCAGATGGCTCTTAATGTTGGGAAGATATCATGCAGGAAGAAGAATTTTGCAAAAGATTCTACGCGCAAAGGCATTCAAAATAGTACTAGAAAACGCACTGACCAAGTTATGCAATGCGTAGCGAAGTGATTGGGACCTACACGTACCTATAGTATTATGGGCTTATCCGATGACATGTAAGAAACTGACGGGAAGGACACCATTTAGGCTTTAATATGGAGTGGAAGTTGTAATGCCTATGGAATACATCATGCCTAGTCTACGCATAGCAACGCTCATAGGTATGATGGATCACGGAGCCCTGGAGGAGAGGCTCGCGCAGCTGGATGAGCTCGAAGAAGAACGATTTTTGCTTGGATTTCACCAACAGGTCGAAAAGCAGTGCAAAAAGGCATGACACGATCGACATATTAAGTTGCACACCTTTAAGGTGAATGATTTGGTGTTGTTGTATGATATTAAGTTTTATAAATTTCCAAGAAAGCTTAGAATGCATTGGCTAGGACCGTATGTTATTAATGAGATTACAAACGGTGGCGTGATCCAACTAGTAAAATTAAATGGAGAACCCTTCCCAGGAAAAGCAAATGGAAGTCATCTGAAGCCATACATAGGTGGCCCAACCATCTGACTAGCCGACAAAAGCATAGTCTTAGCGCTCTAGGTAGCTGAAAGGAGGCGCGGGACTATAAACTACTCTGCCCAGGAACTGTGCAATGTCAGGACTACGCGCAGTAGCGAAGTGTCACAGGGTTCGCGACAGCGCGAGGGTAGTGTGCTATCACTCAGGTCAGCTAGAAAGTGACCGTTAAAGTCACTATTCATGATGTGATGCTTGGTTTGAGGCCAAATGGAGCGGGCGACAGGCATTTAAGGCGAAATTTATGGGCTAGATTCTTGAAAATCTGCCACCAATCTAGCATTAGTGCACTGAATGTTGGGGAAACGATTGAATTCAAATACAAAAGGCACTATAAATTAAAAATAACTGTCCAGCAAACAAAACTTGGCAATTTGAGAGCTGAGTTGTTGCACGCCCAGATATTCATGAACGGACTCGACTTGTTCGATATTCTGAAGGAAAATTTGTTACTTGAGCAATTACTAGAGACACTAAGAGAACTATGGCATTACATTATGGAAACACCTGAAGAAGTCATGGATACCGGAGCAATGACTGCCGAGGAAGCCACGCACACAATTACAGAAGTGGAAGCCCCAGAGAGTGCTAGGATATTCGCTAAGATCCCTAAATCACTGTGCACCCTGAGACCTAAGAAAAATAAGCAGGCCATGATACTAGTGTGCATCTCGCATAGAAATCCGCTGAGGGCCAAGCTCACAATGGAGGAAAAGGGGAAGGCCATTAATTTGGAGGCCGATGAGGAGGAAGAGTTTGAAGAGATCATGGTGGAGGAGGAGGATGTCAAGATGGAATTCGAAACGCAGGGTGCAGATCCTCTCACAAGGCTGCCTACATATGTTCCTTAGTGGAAGGGTAAAGCCAAGGTGCCCAAAGGTATATATGAGAGCAAGAGCTCTCTGCAAACTTCGCTACTCCCAGATGATATTGTGTTTGAAGGAGCGCACTTGGGATGGGTGCTCATGTTGAAATTTGAAGATTGGGAACTCGTGGACCACGAGAAGTTCCCGCATCTAGCAACCGTGCAACTAATACACCAAAAGAAAGACGTGCCAGCTAGAATAATAAAGTTGAAGCTGCACAAATGGCTCAAAGGTGTTGAGAAAGTAGGTTTGCTAAACCTACTCTGGTTGTCGCATTACCACCATGCCCTAGTGACCATTTTTGTCATCAGGTAGCTACTATTCTTGGTGCAAGATGGGTGCTTGTGGCTGGAGGAGCCCATCCCCATCATAGTTTTATAGGACAAATTGACCTCCTAATCAACTCAGAGGAGAAAGACAAGATGAATGAAAGAATGACCATAGTTGCAGGCCCAGAATCCACACTAACACTCTCTGTACACTGACAACCTGCTTTATAAAGCTTGTTTACAAGCATAAAGGAGCGTTAGTCAACTTGCTAACTCTTATTGTTAGACCAGGGGGAGCGTTAGTGAACTTTAGTGATGCTCAAGTGGTTATGCCAATGAATCTACCATTAAATATGTAGATATTATTTCCCTAAATTTGTGTAAGAAAAGTAGGGAAACTCCAAAAATCAAGATATTTGGAGAAATTCTATTCCAGAAACAAAGGAAAATGGGAAAAAGCTGGTAAATGAGGTAGGTTCATGGTTTTTACCTGAATGAACTATAGGTGGAGTTGGGCAGCCCTAAATCGATTGCTATATAAGCAACAAGAGGGCCATTTCAAAAGGGTCAGAGCATTTAGAAGGATAGTACATGGTGCTATTGTGATATTATCATATTCTTGAAGGAGCTAGCTGAAAGAAGGATAGAGAGAGAGAGGAAGAAGGGATAAGGAAGGTTGATACAACAGGGTTGTTGTAATCACTCTTCTATTCTAAATATAGGACTACGGTTGTGTTCCCTACTTGAAGTGTCAGTGATATTGTGCATTTATTTCTTCATTCTGATGCTTGTTGTGTTGAGTAGATAAGTTACACATTTATACATGTTTGTTATGGATTCTTACATTAATTGTCAGAAGTATATGCTGTGATTGGTTTGCTTCATTCTTTTGTGTAGGAATTGTCTTGGAACCAGTCAAGAGGAGTTCTTCTTACTGCACAGAGATCCCCAAGAGAATCTAGAAAGAACAAAAGGTGATCCTTTCTCCATATCCCGTGAATATATGTCAGATAGATGAAAATATGTGTAACATGTACCTTTTGCAGATAACCTTACGATTTGTATGAAGTCCCGAGAAGACTTTCGCGGGTAGTTTTCATCCCGTGCATTTTACCCCATAGCAGAATTGGTGACTCCACTGGGGACTATACATTTAGTTCCCGATTATCCAAACTCCTCTAAGATCTCTTCTCTCTTCTATGAGCTTCCCGCTTCTTCATATCCTTCTCTGCTCCACCATCTAACTTGTTACATCCTGCAAAGTTGATTTCTCTTCAGAAACTGATCCCAAAAGCCCACTTTTTGAGCTCTTTCCCTCACTAAGATAGGTTGCTAGTCTACATAGAGCTTTATAAATCTCTTTGACTATGCACAGGGTGCATTAGTGGCCAAAATAAAGCTTTGTTTACACACAGACAGAGCGTTAGTCTCCCATTTCCAGGTTTTTCAAAATATTTTGTGGACCAAAAGGGGGGGAAACTTGTCCCAAGGGCTAAATTAAGATCTACAACAATATCATGCTAACAAATTTGGTGTCTTAAAATTTATTTTTTAAGAAAAAGTTTTAGTTTTTCTCTCATAAAAGAAATTTTTGTTGAAAGAAAAGCTGATAAACTATACATCTCCTTCTGTCAAATTAGTTGTAGGCCGCTTTGTTTTGGTTCAATAGTTGTTAGGGAATATTGAGAAAAGGAAATTTCAGTTATGAAAAGTGTTGAATGACTTTAGATGCACTGACGAATACATGAATATGTGAAATAATACATTTGTAGAATAAGACTTGTTTGCATGAGAAATTGAATTTTTTTTTAAAGCATTGTTATACACGGTTTATCGAGTCGAGAGTCTCATCATATTCATATGTCAACACCCCCTCCGAAGACAAATAAGAAAGTACACTAAAATTTACACTAAAATCAATTAGATACTCTTTTTAGAGCAAACCAACATTAGATAAATTAGGACCTTGGGATAAGAGAGTGAGTCAACTAACCAAGGTTGAAAATCAAACTAGTGTCGTTAAAGAGTGAAAAATCCTTCTGCACTCATATTACCGGGACCACTCCACTCACAACGGAGCTAAATACGAGACAACATCAGATTGTAATCAAAGGTAGCCCGCCTTCTTTTGCAACTCCTTTGGGAATTCTATGTAACGGGGGTCCCTTCGGGGATTTTGGAACTGAGTCAGGGACTCAGGTATCCTACCCAAATAGCGTGCTGTCTACGACTATGTTGCCCTTGGTAATGTCTGTGATTTGAGGTATCTCTAGTGGCACTTCTAGGTACTTACCTAAGGTGACTAGGACGGGTTGTCCTAGCACTTCAAATGGACGGACCTACTTTGTCTTCATTTTTTGGGAGGGTGCTTGTCTTCACGAGAGTACTTGGCCCCTCAATCTGAGGTTCGAGCAAAGCTCAAAAGTAACTGTAACCGTAAATTTGGCCATCCTTCTCTGTTACTCATTGAGAGACTGGGTTTCATCTCCAGTAATTGGTGTTTATCAGACAAGGTAATTTCACTTTGTTTGTTGATTGTCATTTTTAGTGTATTTTTTCTTTTTAGGTACCTGAGTGCTATCGTTTTTGAGACTTAAAGAATATCACCTTAAAATTTATCTGATAAAATTTACCAGTCATTGTGGCTACATCTAGCCCTCACTATCAATCCAGACGGTTGTTAGGACTTCCTCCACTCACTATGGAGGATCTGCTGAGATCCACTGACTCAGATTCCTCATCTTCAAGGAATCAGTCTCCTAAATCGCACACGGGATTGTTCTGGACGACCGACGATTCTAGTTTGCTAGAGGATTTCTTCATAGAAGGATTTCTTCCTCATTTTAACACTCCGCTTACAAATCTATTGGATCATGTTATTGCTCCCATTGTACTAGTACTTCACTCTTCACTGGGAGGAACTCTCCCATCTATTCAGTTGACACCTCAAGGGTTGTGGAATTATAGAGAAACTGTGAGTCCTCTACCACTTCCCCAGTCAACGGTCATCACAACACCGACAATGTGGAACCCTGCAATCCCGTTTGTCCCGGGTACTGCAACTCACATGACACCCTCTATCAGCAGAACCTAGTAATGCCAGGTTCCACTCCTATGGTGCGCCAAAGCATACCTTCGACTAGTGCCACAAATAGTGCTCCATATAACACTCAATGTGGCACTATGGGTGCGGTTCTAGTTTACCAAAACCAAGTTCGACTGCCAATGTATGGTTCTAACCTCTAGATTCAGATATCTGGGGCGGTTCCCAATATGCACATGCCGATGGGGAATCTCACAGTCCCCTCACCGTTCTCAGGCATGCACAGATAGTTGCTGATTGACATGATTTTTCACTCTGTCAATCAAAGCCATATGGTTAGTTCAGTGTTTTTTGGGAATCCACAAGGGATCCCCACCCAATCCATGGGGGCACCCTACTCACAAACTCAGATGAGTCAAGGGGGCACCGCTTATACTGGGGGCAACTTCATACCCCAATATCAAAATCTTCATGGTAATCCACTTTACAACACTGTACCACAAAGCAACTAATACACCATGGGGAACCAAATGATGGGAGGAGCGCAAAGCTCCTTAGGTAATCCGTCATCACAATGGTCTGAGTCAGGGGCACCCAACAATTTACCTTTTTTTGCAGCATTGGATATCCCCAACTTATACAAGTTGACTACTGACCCCATCTACCATAACCTACAATGGCCGTCGATCCCGCATAAAATACCGGTATATATTCCTAAGTTTGACAGAAAACAAGGGGAGGATCCAGGCATTGACGTCACCACCTACCATCTATGGTGTGTTTCTAACTCCATGGTGGATGATAGTATCCGGTTGCGTCCTTTTCCCTGCACCCTCACTGGCAATGCTACAAAGTGGTATATTGAGTTACCACGTGCATCGGTGAATACTTTGATGCTTTAGCGATGGAGTTCCTAAAGCACTTACAGTTACCTATCCGTTATGAGACAGGGACAGAGCTCCTTACTTCGTTTTGTCAGGAGACCACCACCCACATATCTGATCATATCCATGAATGGAGACGTAGGTGGAGGTTAGTCAAAGATCCCATCCCTGACTTTCTCTTAACAGATTGGTTCTGTAAGTCATTGCTCCCGCAAATCGCTAGAGATGTCGCTCTAGGTGGTGCGGTCACGAAGGACCAATCCATACATCATGCCCAACACTTGAATTTAATCTATTCATAGTCTAGCACTCTCTAAGACATTATCCCTATGCTCCTGGTAACCCCAATCATCCCACCTCTCAATGCCTTGGAGTGCATGTCGACGGGATCGTTGGTGAAACCTCCACGGGTGCTGTAAAACAACTCAGTGGGTCCGTTGCCAAGTTGGCAGTGGACCCCTCTACCAAAACGACTGCTCTTCTTGCCACTGCGATTAACTCTATACAGTCTACATAGAAATCTAGTAGAAAGAATAAGAAGAAACATAACAAGGCTGATCCTTCTGAGGAGCAGTCATCTAAGCATCCCAACTCGAAACAGAAGGCTGTTGCGCCTACTAATACGAAAAAGGATAAAGGCACCAACTATTTGTGCAAACTCTATCTTGAAGATCATGTAACCTGGCGTTGTTCGCGTCTTCAAGAATGCACGTATTACCTTACCAAGAAAGATTTTGGTAAGACACCTACGGTCCTTAGAAATCCTTTTCCTAATCAACAACAACAACATCTCATTTCCAACCAACTGCCACCCACATTAGGTGGCAGCAATGGTTCACAACAACCTTCAGCTAGTGAAGGAATTTCTACCGTTTACACATTTGAAATGGTAGAACTAACCACAAGAGCCAAATCTTATGAAGCTCCTGTCACTCTGGCAGTAGAATCATCCACAGGCCAAAACCCATCGCTGCCCAATGATTTGCGAATCGAAAGGCCAGTTGAGGACTTTGTAATTCGACCCCCCAAGGGGGCACTTCAATGCACAATTCACAACACATCTGCACGTGCCGCCCAACACTACAACATCGTAAAGGATTTGGTGCAAGCGTAGTCGGCCATGTCGATGCTCGAAGTATTACAAACATGCCCTAGCCAAAGGAAAGATTTGCTTTCGGCTATCGGGGGTATTGACCCTGCGGATTCCATGCTTTCCATTTTCGACATGGACAAGTGTAAACCTCCCCTTTCCCACCAGCTTGCATTTCAGGTGCATATCACTTCGAAAGGTAAAGGTATACACCGAACTGTCATCGAAGAAGCTGCTTCAACCTCTGTCATGTCGACTTCATGTTGGCTCGCTTTTGGTTCCCCAACCCTCTTCCCGCTGTCGAACTTGCTTAAAGCTTTAGACGGCCACGCCTTTGTCCCAAAAGGATAATTAGCCAATTTTTCCATCACTTTGGCTTGGATGTAGAAGTTGTAGACCGAAAACTCAACTATAATCTGTTGCTAGGTCGCAGTTGGACATATGCCATGACGGCCGTCATATCCACTGTCTTTCATATCATCCTATTTCCATTGGATGGAAAGGTCATAACAGTGGATCAGTTGTCTTTCTGCACCTCTGATTATTCACCATTACCAAATGGCTCCGTACCCCTAGTAGGAGGTGTAACTGATAGTTTTGTCAGTATCGGTACCGGTCTGTTGAAGGCTTCCTCCTTGATGGGTTTTTTTCCTCTACGGCCACCACAAGTTCCACAATCAATCAACATGCTTTCATCAATTCCTCATGAATTGACCGATCCCTCGATCCCAACGGCACCTTCAAACCTTGACACATTCGGAGACCTGATGCTGTTGTCATCAGCTGAATCAGCCTACCAAGGCATTCAATCAGCATCCACATCTTCGGTCAAGTTGGCTATCACCGAAGGTACCACCCCCTTCCCATAACCACTCTTCCTTAAGATCCATGCGATCAAATCCCCTCAACGGATGAAGTCATTAGAGAAATCATGAGTTTTGGAGAGCAAAATTGGGAGGAATGGCATATTTGGGGTCCGACATCTGATTTGGACTTGATGCATCTTCAAGTATTGTCCTCTGACACAGACAAAATCATTTCCTCGCCCTACACAAGCATCCAAACTTATGGGTTGGAAGAAAATATGGACGACACTTCCGAGTCAATGCCCATAGATATTTCAATCACAACAGGCACCATGGAAGATACGCAAATGAGCGTAGATTGTAGTCCTAAGGAAATTGCAAACTCCACCTGCCTACATGAGGAATTCCATGAAGAATTTGTTTGGTCTCAGGAGGAAATCCCCGACTTTAACTCGTTGTTTTTCGCACATGAGATCCAACTTTACAACGAGGCAAAACGGAATGGGTGGCCACTTCCTTCCCTCAATATAGACGTTGAACCCATGCCTGGCCCTACGGCTGAAGAAGAATGCCTACTATACCTCAAACAACTGCATAAAACCCATAGAGCTGCCAATTTAGCACTCGCAGCTCACAAGGAGCGGGTACAAGCTAGATTTGCATAAGCGGTCAAGTTTTCTTCTTTCCAAGAGGGTGACTTCATATCACTCTATCATCCAAAAGGTAATCTCTTAGAGGCATGCACGCTTTGACCCATTTGGCTAGCTCCCTATGTAATAACTAAAGTCCTCCCCTTAGGGGCATATGAACTATAGGACTGGGACGGAAACCCACTCAAGGAGCACACATATGGGCTCTATCTGAAAAAGTATACTGCCTAGTGTCATGCTGGGTAGGTGCTTTGTAATTTTATGTATTCATAAGTTTTTCATCCCTTTTTTGATCTGATTGGATTGTTTTGTTATTTAGTGGAGTACTTGTCTCATGCATTCTGTTCACGATGCAGATGTCGTCGTTGCCCCTAGCATACGACGGATATGCAGATGGTGCTAGTCGTCACACACAACACATTGCATTAGCTACTTGGGTCATCTATACACCCGAGTCGGAACTATTTTGCTTTGGGGGGGTCTTTCTTGGTACTGCCACCAACAAAATTGCGGAGTACATATCTGTCATTTCTCTTCTCACGGAAGCGTCATCAAGGAGCATCTCCAATTTGGTGGTCAGGTTAGACTCCTAGCTAGTCGTTATGCAATTGACCAATCATTATCAAGTCTATAATCCAACCTTGTTACGTAACTATCTAAGGGTACGCCTCTTGGAACACCAATTTGACACAATCACATATGAGCATGTTCCTCAAGAATTAAATACTGTAGCTGATTCGTTAGCTAACTATGTATTAGATTGGCATTTGTCACATTTGTTATAATAGCATGCACGAGAAGTAATTTTTTTTACTAAAGTTAAAAATTTGTCACAAAAAACATTTTTTAAACACATTTACACCACCAAAAATACCAAAAAATATCTGTATATGTATATATATATATATATAGATAGAAATCCAGTTTTTTACATCAAAAATATTCCAAAACTTGGATGAGTTAAGTACAAAATGGCTCAAAGCCCAGCTATAAATGCTCATATGGCTACGCCAGAACACCTGCTAAAATGAGCCTATTGCTCCAGAAAATCTAAAACAGCTCTAGCTACCCTCCGAAGAGGAACCAAAAACCGCTCAGGTACACCAATGGTGTGTCACTGCATATGAGTAGGAATCTCCCCCATAGGAAGGGGGGGGGACACCCATAGTCAAACCCTCTAGGTTCCTCAGAACCTCGCAGAGACTGTTAGCATCGCCCCTCCAGCATGTAGTTGGCCACCTCGTTGCACATAGCAAGGTTCACCCGCAGGTTGTACTGGCACCACATCTGTGTTAAGCATAAAAGTTTCATGTCAGTTCTTATCTCATCGTTAAAAAACACTACATATACATTCAAAAGTACAAAAATACTTAAGTATTATCACAAATTATTCTCACCTTGAGGACCCCAGTTGGTCCCGGGTGGTAGCATGAAGTCTGGGTCGCCAGTAAAATCCATGCCTTCATAGGCATAGTCTTCAACAATCACAATCTGGCTACGAAGCCACTGGATGAAGTCTTCATCAAAGAAGTGCTAGAGTGGTCCTCCTCCTGTGTGAGGATCAAGTGATGACTAGCGATCCTGCCTCGGCTCCCTCGGATCAAAGGGACCTAAGCTCACTCGTGGGTGCATGATAAGTACCCTCTCAAGGAAAATTGAGACTATGATAGTACCGTACCCAAAACTATGTTGTGTACGGGTCTTGCATGCTGTTAGTTCTGCCTTCAACTGGCGAAGCACTGCTTCACACCAGTGGAACATCTGGGGCTGGATACAGTCAATGGCAAGCAACAGTTGGGCCTTTGTAGCTACGTGGGGACTTTTTGACCCCGCCAAATTCAAAATCAACCATAAAAAATCCCTCATAGACCGAGATCGAATCCTCTTTATCGGGACTCTATTGCTAACTAGTCCTGTCACACGGAATAAGTCGATCTTGCGGACAAGATAGACCTTCCTAGAATCTAAAGAAGACCTAATGACAAGCAAACCAACCAGACACTATCTTTCTCTAAATATGCTTTTATAAACAATGGAAAACAAGTGTTTTTAGGGCCTACCTTAGGTCCAATGCAAGCTTGTGGATGCCTTCGCTCCTTTGATCCAAATGAGCTCCTTTTCGCGAATCTGCAAACACAAACAAGGCAAACAAATTAAATATCACCTGAAAATCCAATTGCATAAAACATATTTAACATGAAAGTCAAGGAGTCCATGAAACAAATAACATGAGATACTTGTTGAGAAAAATGAGTTTGATTGTATTAATTCAAAAGAAGAAGAACTTTACAACCTTTGCCTTGACGCTATACAAGCTCCTCCCAGGGTCCAGCAAGAAGTCTCCTCTACTTTGACAGGTTTCACTCACTCCCCAATGAAGCCAAAAAGATGTGTGATCTCTCCTCTTAAGCTCAACTAGGAAGTCTTGATTTCACCAGCATTTACCCTAAAAAATGTTCAACTTCTAACCTCTCTAGCAACCAGCCCAATGCCTGTATTTATAGTGCAATGGAGGGAGGTTACTAGGTCCTCCTTCAAAGGGATAAAGCCCTCCTTCAAAGGGATAGCTCCCTCATCAAGGGATTATCTCCCTCTCTTTTGGGATGCATGAACCACCTCAGAGCGAACAATCCATATCAAAATTCCTTCTAGAAACCTCTAGAATTAACCCAAAGTGAGTTTTTAAGATAAAACTTGCACCTTTTGACTTTCACAGGGGTCCGCACCTACACCGTTAGGGACAGAGCAGGCAGGTCCGCAGTTTTTGTACACAGAAGGTGCGGGACCGCAGGTGACCATGAGAGAAAGTGCGGAACCAGAGTTACATTGATTTTTAATGTCTTTCTCTCATTTCCAAAGCTTGATTTGAAGAGCTGAGGTCTGAGACTTGCTTAGGAGGACAGTACAAGTGATGATAGACCCATACTGATTGCAAATAATCATGATGACGATATTTTTGTGTAACAGATTGCCCCCTAAAGTGCGAAGTCTGTAGTAGATGAGGATTTCTTATCATTTAGGAAGAGTGAAGTACTTTATCATTTCGAGGATCATCTTGTGGAGGGCTCGGTTGGAACTTGTAAAAAAATTCAATTCAAGATATATATATGAGATCATATCATCACTGAGGTAGGCATTCCATACTCAGACCAAAACTGACTAGAAAAACTAACTACTGCTCTGATATAGGAATGATCTTGTAAAACATCACAAGTAAAGACTCATGTGGACACAGTATGGATGCAACCATCTGTTTATGAATAGTCCATTATATAATGAATACAAAATTCGTCGCAGCCTGGATTGTGGAAACTAGATCCAGGGTCTTCATTTCTACTTCCCGAAACAATACGATTCTATCCATGCGAATGAATGTGTTGATGTCGAACATGGTAGAAACCACTTGATTACCAGTCAATGATGTAAACTGTTGACAAGTGTGAGAGAAACCACCAGTGATGTCAATGGCTCTCAAAGTACCCAGTACAATCTATGAGATGCGAATAAATGTATTGATGTCGAACATGTCACGGAATCCTTTGATCGAAAGTAAATGATGTAAACTATCATCAAAGGTGAGAAACCTGCCATTGAGGCATGCAGATCTCAAGGTACTGACAATTTCTAGATCATCTTTGTAGATAATGAGCTGATGTCGATAGAAAGCGATCCGTCGTAGGCAAGCCCACAACACGAAATCATAGATCAAGTTGAAGAAATTTAGTTGCAAGGACTGACTCAGGGATGGTCAAGATGGATGACAGATATTTTGCAAATGAATGGCTTATTGGCAGTGACCTCTTGAACACATAATGACACGACAGATGGCTTGGTGACAATTGACCAAAAGTTAATACCCAGAAACCGGCTGAAGACATTCAATGTGGTTTGATCAACTGTTAGGCAAAGGATTTCCCAACCCAGGTGAATGAAAGTGTCATGTTCAAGAGTGGTTACAAAGTATGACAAACAGGCTCATTTTTCTCTCTTTTCCCCCACCATTTCTGGCAAGTACCTCTTTATTTTTGACAAGCTTGAGGAGGATAACATTTGCTTGATTATAAGCTCATCCTTTGGATGAGTCCAACTTAGTTTAAATTCGAACCCTAAGAAGGAGTGGTTCGTTCCCATTTGTAATTGAACAGGTCCTTTACTGTGAAATTTTAACAAGTCCAGTATAGGAGAAACTCGGCGTTTTTCAATTTTAGAGAGTCTGAAAAACATAAGAAGAC
This sequence comes from Pinus tabuliformis, assembly GCA_031772625.1. NCBI lineage: Eukaryota > Viridiplantae > Streptophyta > Pinopsida > Pinales > Pinaceae > Pinus > Pinus tabuliformis. The sequence goes on from CM062815.1 coordinate 1,030,104,086, forward strand.
TCCAGGGTTGACCTTTTTCATAAATTTGTGTCTCCCAAGCTCGAAAAAGTATAAAATAATACTTGAGAGAACCGCTTGATCTTTTACGACCAAGGAGTACTTTTCGTCATTAGTGCCTTTGACCCGAAAAAGTAAAAAAGCAATCAACAACACGTCGTTTTATGACCAATATCGAATTTGAAACGACAAAAATCCGGCAATCTTTTCATGTTTTTACGGTCGGAAAAGAGATCTAAGTGGACCGTCTTTTAATTCCATTTTAACGAGTTTAAAAGAGACACTTGGCAATCTTTTCATGTTTTAGGAGTCAGAAAAGAGCTTAAAGATGACTCTACATGTTTTTTCGTCGAAAATAATAGATTTTGCCTGAATAATCCTTTATTCTGCACAAAAACACAAACATTACTCATACCTGTTTGAAATGGATAAAAATGTCGCAAAATACCTTTTCAAAGTGAAACATAAACAAATTTGCAATTTATTTACTCAAAAAACTTATAAAAAGGGCCTTTGTCAATTCATTTTTACCGTTTGAGTTTGGGTGAGAAAATAGTGCTTTTGCTCAGAAAACTTCCCATGAAGATTGCGGAAAATCCAACCGTCGGAATCGAATGCCGTCTTCTCCAGGTAATCCACATCATCCTACTCTTCATTTTTAATCGTTTAATTTTTTGTTTTAGTCATTTATTTCATTTTTGGGAGGGTTTTTAGGCACAAAACCCGCGCGCGGGGGCCCGCAGGTTTACCATTGGGGGCCTGCGGACCCCCACTTTTTCTCCATTGGGAAAAAGCTCAGGGTCCGCACCTTCCATGTAGACAAAGTGCGGTTCCACATACTGTGTCTAACCTGGAGGGTGCGGTCCCCGCCGCAAGGGTTTTTAACCCAAAAATTCTCAAAAATGGACCACAAAATATTTTCTAGCATTTTAATTTGTCTTTATACTTGATGTAGAGAGTACATCATGCTAGATTGGCGTGAACGAGAGCATGAGGACGTGGATGCTGCCGCATGGAATCATCAGCCTTCACTTGATGCTTTGAGGGCGTGCGGATTGTACAAATACTGGGCCATTCCTGGCATGAGGGCTCAGGTGTATTTCTTACAGTGGTTGGTTGACAGATGGAGCATACAGGACCAATGCTTCTTCATTGGTGGCCACCAGCTCGAAATCGAGCCAACGGACATATATTTCTTGACTGGTTTGCCTAAGAGAGGCGAAGACTTGACTCTGTTTGGGGCTAGGCCAGGTGGCCAGTCTGTCGATAGCCTCAGGCTAGAGTACTGCAACAGCCAGGCTAGAGACAAAGGGATAGACATAAAGACCATATCCCGTCCTGAGCTCATGGTGATTACGTTCACTGTAACCAGACTTTTTGGAGCTTCCACATTACATATTGCCACTGGATCCCAGATGTGTATGGTAGTTGATTGATTTCGAGGCACCATCTTCAACTGGTGCAATGCCGTGTTGGCCAATCTGAAAGGCCAACTGACCAGGGCCAAAAACGGACAACTAAATACCTTTGGTTATGGGGCTTTGGTTGTGAGTTTTGGCCTGGAGAGGGTTCCTATGCTGATCCCACAGCACCTTACTGTTAGAGCTGGGCTTCCTTGAGAGCCCAAACTGATGCGATGGGTCGCAGTCATGGCCCGTCACCCGGACGAGAGGACAGAGGTTGCTCGATTCAAACCTGAGTATTTCCAATGGTTGGAAAACCAGGTTTTTTCCATTCAGGACTTTCCTTACGCTGGGATAGATTTTTTCGGTGACCCAGACATGGTTCTTCCACCAGGAGAGCAGTGGGACGAGTCAGGTAAAATCCTTTTCAACATTTTTCTATTTTAATTTTTTGTTATTTTTTCATCGTCTCAAAACTGATAGTAAAAATTTCAAATGCAGATGTGGGTCCACAGCGACCAGCCGCTCTCCGGCCTTACGAGAGGAGGCAACCAGTTGCACCTGCGCCAGCCCCACAGGACGAATCAACAGAGTTTTTGGCCGAGTTGGAGGGTCATCTAGAGCGCTTGACAGGAGATATTCCTGAGACCACTATAGACGACATTCCTCGTCGACTTCAGCACTATGTGATTGGGGTCCCGGGACCTTTTAGGAGGTTCCTTTGTAAGGTGGCTCGTGTTGTGGTTTCTTATAGAGATCATCACCAGTGATAGGATGATCGCCTATTGTGGGCACATGTGACATTTTTGTTTTTTGTACTTATTATTTTTGCCGATCATAAGGTGTTTTTCAACCTATGATCGAGGACGATGTATTTTTTGACACACTCCTATATATATATCACTATTACCAGCTTATCTTATAAATCATGTTATGGAATGGTTTTAAATTTACATGTATGATTATTGCAAATGTCTCTTTAACATTCGAGAAGCAATTGTATCTGCTAATGTATTTAAAGACCTTGGAATATGTTGATATTCAATATAATCAAATTCACGTTCCAAGAGATGCACTCTCAAAAATAATCTTAACAACACTGGATTTCTAATGGAATACACTCTATTAAGCTGTAATACAACGAGTTCAGAATCTAACCTCACTATCAAACTCCGAATCCCAAATGAAATAGATTCAGATAATAACTCAATCACTGCACTATACTCAGCAATGTTGTTCGTTGTTTGACCAAGGCTTACCCCATGCATAGATACTAACTCGTCAAAGGGCGAATAGATAACCCAAGCTGCGGAAGAGATGTTCCGTGTATTACGGCAAGCACCATCAGCGAAACCAATGTATGTTTCGAGAGGCATCGACATCTGCAATATCAAGAGTAAAACCAAGATAAGCAGGAATAATGACGAAAAACACTCTCTAAGCTAAGCACACTGTTTAAACTAAAAAACACCAGCTAGAAAGAAAAACTATCCTCTTTAAGTAAAAGCCATTTCTGGGTTTACCCAAAGAGTCCCCATCAAAGTCTACCAATTCATAGGCCCCTTTGGCTAGCTTTCGCTTGAAAACATAGGGACCATGCCACATAGGAACGAATTTTCCAGCGCCTAATTTATCATTAGCTTGATCGTAAACTAAGACTAGATCTCTTTCCGAAAAATTTCGAGGGGTCACATTTCGATCATACTAAGCTTTCATTCGTTTTGCATGAGTCTCGATTGCCAATGCAGCATCACATCGATTCTCATCTAATTGAGCCAAGTATAACAAACGCTTTTCCTCTTCGGAAGTGGCTGGAAGTAACTCGATGGCCATTTGCAGTGACGAGATTTCGCATTCAATGGGTAACACAGCTTCCAAACCGTAGACTAGTTGGAAAGGAGTGAACCCTGTTGATGTTTTTACTGAAGTTCGGTATGCCCAAAGCGCTGAAAATAACATGTTGTGCCAATTCGACCGATGAATCCCAATGATTCGTCGGATCATGATGACTAAAACTTTGTTGATGGATTCAACCAGACCATTCGATTGTGGATAATAAGGGGTTGAACTATCGTGATGTAAACCAAGCTGGCCTGTAAGTTCGTTCATCATAACGTTTCGAAAATGACGCCCATGATCAGTGATTATCACTTGTGGGACACCAAACCTAGCAATTATATGATTGAACACGAAAATTTCAGTTGTCTTGCCGTTTGCCTCAAATGTAGGCATTGCCTCGGCCCACTTAGTAAAATAATCTACCGCAAGGATGATATACGCATGCCCCCCAGCCGAGTGAGGGTTACATGTAATAAAATTGATACCCCATTTGGCAAAAGGACCAACGAAAATTATAGGGTGGAGAGGAGCAGGTGGAGCGCGCATCTTACGATAAAAAATCTAGCAGTTGTGGCATTTTCGGACCGCCATAATACAATCTTTAAATAAAGACAGCCAGAAGTAGCCAGCGCGCAATATCTTTTGGGCTGTGGCAAACCCAGACATATGTCTACCACATGCTCCAGAGTGACAGTCATTTAAAACCCTTTCAGCTTCCTCGTGAGTTAAGCAACGTCAAAAAACAGAATTCGCCCCACGGTGATAAAGAGTATCTCCAATAATCCTGAATTGTTGGGACTGGAATCGAATTTTTCGACGTTCTGACCTTGAAATTTCTGACCGAAAGGATCGGGTCTGGAGATAAACGATGATATCCCCATACCACGGATCTAAAGTGCTGATTAGAAACAAGGATTCATCCGCAATGGGCTCCTCCACCACAGTTTCCGTGTCAGCACGGGGGAAGTCACACATTAACTACGCAAAAACTAAAGATTTCTTAGACTTAGATTTCTCAAATTCCAAGTCGAACTCCTTCAGGATAACGATCCATTTAGAGTACTTTCCCCCTAGAAATTGCTTGGTCAAAATGTAGATCATAGGGTTGCAATCTGAAATTACCGTAGTTTTGCGTAGTAGAATGTAGTGACGAAAACGTTGGACAGCTTGAACGGCTGCCAATGCCAATTTCTCCACATGTGAGTATTTTAGCTCATTTGGATTTAAAGTGCGACTAAGGTAGTATATCACATGTTCAGTTCCTGATTCATCTTCCTGAACTAAGACCATTCCAATGGTGGAATGAGAGGCGACGAGATACAAGAAGTAATCCTGGTTGTAGTTGGGAGGATGCAACAACGGTGCATGGGTCAACGCGTGTTTGAGTGCATCAAAAGATTTCTGAGCTATCTCATCCCAATAGAATGGAGTGTTTTGCTTCAAAAACCGGGTAAAACCCTTTGTAACCTCAGCATAGTTAGGAATGAATCGTCGTAAAAAGTTTGCTTTCCCCTGCAAACTTTGGAGTTGGCGAAGACTCGAAGGAGGAGGCAATTTGATGATAGCTTCGACCTTCGAGGGATCAACACGAATGCCGGCTTTCGAAACTACAAATCCCAGTAATCGACCCGTTTCTATACAGAAGACACATTTGTGTGGGTTCAACCGAATTCGATAATGCCTACACCTCATAAAAATTTCTCGTAAATGGACGAGGTGATCAACTCGATGTAAGGAATGAGCATGCAAGTCATCGAGATACGGCTGCACAATGTGTTTGATGTCATGAAATGCATAAGACATCGCCCTTTGAAAAGTTGCTCCGGCATTCTTAAGCCCAAAAGGTAATTTTCAATAAGCAAACGTCCCCCATGGAAAAATGAAAGCCGTTTTTTGGTTGATCGGCAGGTAGAATATTGATTTGATTGTATCCAGAAAAACCGTCCATGAAGGAAAATATTTCGCTGCCAGCACAATCATCAATGATTTGATCGATATAGGGATTTGGGTAATTGTCCTTTGGACAGGCTCGATTAATGTCCCTATAATCGATGCATATTCTTATTGTTCCCTGCTTTTTGTTAACCAGAACAATATTCGATACCCAATCCGTTAAGGGGATCGGATAAATGAAACCTGCTTTCAATAATTTTTCAACTTCTGCTTTAATTGCAACAGCTTTTCGTGGGTGAATATGATGCAAACGTTGCCGGACGGGTTTAGCGTCTGGGTAAGTCTTGATTTCATGAACAATAATCGTGGGATCAATTCCTGGCATTTCCTCATAGGACCAGGCAAACACATCGCAGAATTATTGAAATAGGGCCTTATATAATTGAATTTTGTCATCTGTACACGAGGCACCTATATGAATGTTCTTAACAATTCCGGGCTTAACCGAAATGTCAATAGGAATAGCTCGAGAGATGTTTCCCAAATTTAACTCTGAATCGGGATGTTTCATTGGATTCTGGGGTTCCTTGACATATTCAGTTGTAAAAATTGATGAGAAATCATTTTCAAAACGATCATCCTCAGTAAAAACGAAGATCTGTGATGGAGATCTTCCCATGGTAAATCATCTACACATAGGATTTCACGAATTTGCTCGTCAGAGTGAACAAGTTCAGAAAACGTAGTTAAATCCGAGGTTGATGTGAAAAGTGATTCCTCACGGACCACATTCATTAAGTCATTTTCGGTTGAACATGGGTCGGCAAAAGACTGCACGGCTTCATAGGAAATTTCATATGGACTCAAAGGCATGGTATTACCAAATGAGTCTATCTCAGATTCAGAAGGGACAATCCAAGGATCATCATAAATAATGGTGTCTGATGTAATCATATGAATGGTTGCAAATGAAGATGATGCGTTGATTGGAGGAAAAGGAAAAGTTCCCAGTAAACTGACATCTTTAACTAATCCTACTCCAACATCCTTATATGGGATAGTCGTTTTACCAACATGCTGAATACTCTCCGAAGAGGCTGGGTCAGATGAAAAGTAAGCCAGTTGGTCTATTGTTATGATCTTTCCATTGTGTGGAAACTTTATTACGCGAAAGACCGATGAAACGACCGCTGTCATAGCGTAAGACCAACTTTGACCCAAGAGAAGGTTGTAATCTATAGGGGCATCAACCACCTCCACATCTAGACTAATAGTTTTTCCTTCAACCCCTATAAGCAAATCCTGTAGAATGCCAAAAGGATGAAACCCACGACCATCAAAGACCTTTTGAATCATCGGGGATTGATTTAGCGAAGGAGAACCAAGCGATCTCCAACACTGTATCGACATAATACACGTTGAGGCTCCCTCATCAATTACAGTCCGATGAATAGGCTTGTTTTTGAATATCACTGGAATCTGGAAAGCCATTTGATGAGGCAAACGTGGTGTACTATTTTCTAGATCGAAAATTATTAGGTTCGGGTCCTGAACATCAACAGCTCCTATAGCCGACAAAAGTAATTTACGTTGTGCTGGACATGATTGCAGCACTTCCAAAGCCGACATTGCTGAGGGTGAAACAACTAAATCCTCAACAATGTTATAATTCTGAGCCGCTCTCGCATGTGGATTGAAAGCTGACTTTCGAAGTATACCCTTGGCAGGCGGTTTGATTACCAAGTCTGGATTAGGTTTCTCGATCTGTAGTGGATCGGAACCGAGAGCTGAGGTTGATGGATTAGAATGAGAAGATTCTACTTCTTTACCATCAACAGGACTTTTACTACCATAATCTTGCGATTGAGTCGCAATCCGAACATGGGACATCATCAGTATGGGTTCTTCATTGGCATTCGAGGATGAACCTATCATCTTATTGTCTTGAGCCGGAAAAGGATCCTTCAAAACAGCAGGAGTTTGGGAACCTTTGACAATCTTCGCAACCTATGCTCGATGAGGGCAGTCTCTTGTAAAATGTTCATCTTCACAAATGAGACAAGGATAACGAGGTTTGTGCTTTTCATCATTGGATTCCGCCTTTTCAGGTTTCTCCTTTGAACTTTTGTCCGTTTTATTCTTCTTCTTTCCTTTCTTCTTCCCATCGGATTTTGATTTGGCTGTAGATGACTCTACAACGTGAATATCGGCGGAGATCTCTGCAGAAGAATCTCCTGTTGGGGAATCAGGCAAGGTTATGATAGGGGAAGAATTCTTGGAAGACTTCTTCTTACTTTTAGTGTTAACTGTGCCAATCATACCATCGGCGGCATGAGATCTCGAAGGAGCTGCAGTGATTTGATTTTTCTTGGGAAGATCGGGGATTTTTTCGTGTAACTTACCCGACTGAGTATAGACCAAGTCAAGGTACTGTGCTTGAGAAATGACTTGCTCCTCAGTAACAACTCCGGCTTTAGCAACATCTTCAGTGATCTTTGGCAACAAAGATTTTACAAACCACTCAGCCAAGATCTGATCCGGAATAAATACCTTCACTAAACGTCATCGACGTCTCCACTCATGAATATGATCTGAAATGTAAGTGGATGTCGATTGTTTTAGCGAAGTTAAAAATTCCATGCCATTGTCATATCAGACTGGCAACTGAAAATGAGTCAAAAACGAGGTAGCTAACTGACTAAAATTATAAAAAGTGCCTCGCGGTAACCACTTGGCCACGAGACCAATTAGAGTGCGCTGGAAAAGTCTAAGACGGATTGAATCATTTGTAATGGAGTTAGACGCACACCAGAGGTGGTAAGTCATCACATCGTTCGACGGGTCCTCTCCTGATTTACCTTCGAACTTGAGAATGTCACTGGGAAACTTATTCGGCATTGGCAGCCAAAACGGAGGATAATTAATGGGATCGTTCGTTAGGCGCGACAAGTCAGGTAAGTCCAAAGTTGCGATAAACGGTAACTGCCGATTAGGATCCCTAAAACTCTGGGTCATGAGACCAGCCCCATGAGGAGGATATCCAGGATAACTAGGAATAGGAATGGCGTTTGGGATATTGTATCCTCTCGGAAAACCAGGATTAACTGGACCGTACTGGGGTTGTTGAGGTTGTTGATAAGTGTACCCAGGGTACGATTGATACTGATAGACTGGCTGCTGCACAGCAGGACCGAATTGGTACTGTCCCTGGTATGGTTGATAAGTGAATTGTGGTTGACTTGTGACAACTGTACTTAAACCAGGTTGTCCTACAGGCATCTGAACCGAAGTTTGAATCGTAGATCCAGACGGTGGTAAAGATGTCTAAGGAGTAGATACAGGAATAGTAGAAACCGGAGCTGTCGATACTCCAGAAGTAGGCGGGGTAGATTGAACAGATGTTGCGGCAGTTGTAGCAGTCGTTTAAGGCGAAGTACGAGGTGTACTAGTCCCAGGCTGAGAAACTACCGAAGGTACAGAAGTTTGAATGTTAGACTGGACTGGTTGCTGGGATGTACCAGAAACTAAGGGTTGTCCAGTTTGAGATGACAACTGTACACTTGGCTGCAATACCTGTTGAGTTTGCGATGGATCCCACACTATATTCATTCCGGGGTACTGACCCATAACAGGTTGAGAATACTGAGGACCATAACCGGGTTGAGGGTAGGATTGGTAATTGAAAGGTACATTTCCCGTTCCTTGAACATACGTTTGACCTTGGGGTGGTTGGAAACCTTGGTTCGAGTACTGACCTTGGGGTTGATACCCTTGAGGCACATACTGATACTAGGGTTGACCTTGAGGAACGTACTGTCCCATAGGTATGTACTGTCCTTGAGGTTGTCCCCCAGATGCAAATTGTGTACCTTGAGGTTGCCCCCTAGGCGTTAATTGAGGCTGCCCCCCAGGCGGTAACTGGCCACCTTGAGGTTGAGGATTGGGAATATAACCTGACATCATAAAAATGTCTTCTACGCTCAATGGCTTAGTACCATTGTTTCCAGTTAATAACCCTTGCTCAATGGGTTGAGGAGATGCTCCCGAAAAAGTACCAGAAAGTGACTGATACATGGAGGGAACAGAAGGACCGCCGTACAAAAAAGATTCGGGCGATTGAGTAAACATGGATGACTGTCCTGCCATATTGACGGGAGTATAAAAACCTCTAGGTGTTGGGTGATAAGGAGCACGAGGTGGTGAAAAAATTAGCCCTAAGTTTTCTAGAAAATTAGTCAAAGAAAGATACCAAGAACTACTCCTAGGTGGACTGTAAGAAATTGATTCACGCTCCCTTAGTTCAATAACAGGTTGATTTTCAGGGATAGGGATGCCTACTTCTTCTTCTGGAGCAAGTTCTTCAATAGCAATAAGTCCAGAAGGAAGATCTTGGGTGATTACTCTTTCTACCCTAGCTGAACCAGGACCACTAGAAGTTGGAGAAACAAACCCCGATGTCGGAGTAGCAGCAAATTCACTTTCAGGCTCGAATATTTCAGGTTCTTCACCTATATCACTAGTAGATGAAAAGCTACCAACGATTTCAGAGACAGACACTGACTGTGGATTATACTCTGCTACTAACGGTTGAAAATCAGGATGTTCTATCAAAGAAGATTCTCCTTCCTCAGGTGACCCAACTCTACTGTCTCTAGGAGTTACGAGGACATTCAAGCCTTCGAGCTGGCTCGGTACTTCCTCAGGAGGTTGGCCCCGAAGTCTACAGGATTTCCTCAGTAACTTAGCCACGTTTACAAACTCAGGAGACTGGCCCCGAAGTGTACGGGACTGTCTTGGTAATTTAGCCACAGTTGAAAACTTTTAACTACTTCACACACAAACAAAGTAAAATCTCAATGAAAAGCATCTAAAGTCTCCAAAGAACCAAAAAAAATTGAATCACACGCCTAAAGAATCTAGGAGATCAAACACACACAAACGGTAACTTTCCGTACCGAAAACACTAGTTGGTGATGAAATCCAACGTCATAGAGTTCAATACAGAAATGGCGGTTGGAACAGTTACCCCGACAACCTGCTTAATGAATAGACTGGCACAAGTTCCTCCACTTAACCGTCTCGAGTGAAGAAAACCCCCAAGAAAATCCAAGTGAGTCTAGCCGACGTCTGCTCCAGGTACAGTGGGATCTTCCCACCACTGTCACCTTAGGAAGAGTCCTAAAGAATATGGCCACTAAGGTTACCAACTGAGACAAATACACCTGGGAGAAAAGTCTACGATCCGATACGCATGCAAGGGCAGAGTAGCAAGCTCAATCCCCTTGAAGGCTCCTTGACATAATCCAAGGTTTACCAACAAGTGACCCCAGGCTCCTCGACAATGGTTAATCCGAGGTTTACCATTTTTAATACGTGAATATCTGGCATCATTCCCAATGAGGAAGGATTGATTCCCACACTGTTTCAGACACGATCTCGTGCTTCTCCTTTAAGAGGAGCTTTCCTAGAGCATAAATGCAACAATTGGATTTCTTCCCTACCACAAGATACAACTACTTGTTTGTTTTTACTGTCTTGGAGAGTTAATTACTCTCCTACTCCAAGACATTAGCCTAAGCTAAGTTGGTGTATCAGAGCCTTAGAAATAAAAATGTTACTAGGTGAATTTTACTTTAAGCATTAATTTTAGTGGTTTTTGTTTAAGTCCAAAGGTGCGGAGATGAAACTCGTGGTATGAAGACTCGACTCAAAATCACTAAAAATGCACCTAAGATGATCTAAACAATCTTTTTTTCTTCGATGAACTTCTAAACTAAGAAAGAGTTTGAGAATGCAAATACTTTGTAAACGCAAATCTTTCTCAATTAAACAAATTAAAAGAAGAGCTTTTTTCCTTTCCAAAGCACTCAAAACGAGACAACTAGTTATTTCACAAAAAATTCCCTTTTTGTTTCAAAGCATTCAAATACTACAAAAAACAAACTTTTTTCCAAAAGAGATTTTTATATTTTTTAATAAAACACTCAAAACTATGAAAATGACTAACTTTGAGATCTACAAACTATAAAAAACCTGTTTGAAGTCAAAGCCTACTAAAGTCTTTTTTAAGGATGTTTTACTTAGCTAGATGTAAGCTAAGGACCAATTTATGCAGAATCACAAATAAGTCAAGAACAACCAATTTTGTTTTCTTTTTGAAAATGAAAATCCAAACTCTCAAACACAAGCATTTCGAAGTTTTGTAAAGAGAAAACTCAAAGAAGATTTCTCAAACAAGGGGAGATTTCATCAATGGTCAGACTCATAAGAAGGTTGGTAGACACTAAGGTGATCTGAAGTCCCTACAGCTTCTAAGCTCAGAGCCACTACACAACCACAATGAAAAACAAACCCAACAAGCAAAACTCCTAGGAATTTCACCTAAAACCCTGACACTAATGAAATCAATCCAAGGAAAGCTTCTGACAAGTTATATGCAGGTCTGGGTAGTGGATAACAATTTCTAAACACAAACTAAGCTGACTAACAGAGGAAATCTTAGGGTTTTCAAAATTTTGACAGGGTCCGCAGGCCCACAGTTGGCACAGGTGCGGTCTTGCTCTGTGCTAAAAGCCAAGCTGCGGGTAAGTATGCACTGTGTCAAACGGCTAGGGTGCGGTCCTCTCCCAAAGCTATGAAAAACGAAAAATAACCCTGGATCTACAAACTCTACCAACTTTTACACACAACAAGCCAAAAACAAAAACAAAAATAGAGTTTCTCAGGTCAAAGTAAAAACAAGGAAAACAATCAAGTCCCCAGTATGGTCGCCATTTTGTCACACAGAATAAGTCGATCTTGCGGACAAGATAGAACTTCCTAGAATCTAAAGAAGACCTAATGACAAGCAAACCAACCAGACACTATCTTTCTCTAAATATGCTTTTATAAACAATGGCAAACAAGTGTTTTTAGGGCCTACCTTAGGTCCAACGCAAGCTTGTGGATGCCTTCACTCCTTTGATCAAAATGAGCTCCTTTTCGCGAATCTGAAAACACAAACAAGGCAAACAAATTAAATAGCACTTGAAAAGACAATTGCATAAAACATATTTAACATGAAAGTCAAGGAGTCCATGAAACAAATAACATGAGATACTTGTTGAGAAAAATGAGTTTGATTGTATTAATTCAAAAGAAGAATAACTTTACAACCTTTACCTTGATGCTGTACAAGCTCCTCCCAGGGTCCAGCAAGAAGTCTCCTCTACTTTAACAAGTTTCACTCACTCCCCAATGAAGCCAAAAAGATGTGTGATCTCTCCTCTTAAGCTCAACTAGGAAGTCTTGATTTCACCAGCATTTACCCTAAAAAATGTTCAGCTTCTAACCTCTCTAGCAACCAGCCCAATGCCTGTATTTATAGTGCAATGGAGGGAGGTTACTAGGTCCTCCTTCAAAGGGATAAAGCCCTCCTTCAAAGGGATAACTCCTCTCATCAAGGGATTAGCTCCTTCTCTTTTGGGATGCATGAACCACCTCAGAGCGAACAATCCACGTCAAAATTCCTTCTAGAAACCTCTAGAATTAACCCAAAGTGAGTTTTTTAAGATAAAACTTGCGCCTTTTGACTTTCACAGGGGTCTGCACCTACACCGTTAGGGACAGAGCGGGCAGGTCCGCAGTTTTTGTACACAGAAGGTGCGGGACCGCAGGTGACCATGAGAGAAAGTGCGGAACCAGAGTTACATTGATTTTTAATGTCTTTCTCTCATTTCCAAAGCTTGATTTGAAGAGCTGAGGTCTGAGACTTGCTTAGGAGGACAGTACAAGTGATGATAGACCCATACTGACTGCAAATAATCATGATGACGATATTTTTGTGTAACAAGTCCACTCCCAAGGATGCAATAGATATCTACCAGCTCTGAAGTAGATCATGGATCTGACCTACCACTGGTAAGGTTTGCATGTGCCCCACGACATGACAAACCAGTCGAAAAGGAAATGTCATCCCGGTCAATGGCCAACTCTTGTTCTCCAATCCCGAACACTTGCTCGTGTTCATCCCAGTGCTGTATGATCCATCTCAGTAGCTCCTCCTGTCCTTTCATCGGCTCTAGCCTTGCATATTTCAACAAACCACAACTTCACAATGCAAGTATGCAAGCTGGATAATTTCTTATGAACAATTCCTCATTGTCATGGGCCCGTTCTCTCCATAGGTGAGTCATTTCAGCTCAAAACCTACACAAAATAACCCTAAAATCAGTTAAAATGGGGCAAAATCACTTAAGGAATCCATGCATGAGGGTTTCAAATGTGCCCTATTGCCTTAACGCCCCTCCCAATGCTGCACAGGGAGGATTAACACCCTCCCATGGCTCGTATAGAGCGTTTAACACTCCCTACTTGCCTGCTGAAGGGCATTAGTGCACAAACATGGCTCTAGGGCACCTCAGTTCTGAAAATTTCCACCCACAAAACTGATAAAAAAGGTTTAGTAAAGCATAGAGCAAGGTAGCTATCACCTGGGACTAACGGCATGTCGAATGGTTTCCCCCATCTCCTGTAATGGTCTGCGGAAAATCTGCTCCTCTTTAGCTCCAACTAGCTCTCACAAACTTTAAAATAGTGAAAATGATGCATGTGAAAGCTCCAAGCATTTCTTTATATAACTTTTAGATACATGATTTTTTGAAAATAAGTAAAGAGGAAATAATCCATTCTACATGATTTTTTATCATGCATGAACCCAGATAATAGGAATTGCTACTTTTTTACTGCTTTTGATGAAAGTACTTCAGGAATGAAAAGCAGTAAAAGCTACATGCAAGACTTTTTAGAGCACTGTTAGGGATATTTTATTGCTCTTTAAAAAATATAAACATCCTCGAGCTTTTGTCCTTGCGCTCGTTAAATCTATGCAACAATAAATAGAGCACTTTTGGAGACATTTTATCGCTCTTTAAAAGATATAAGCATCTCTAAGTTTTTGTAGTAGGGCTTGTTAAACATATATACCACAACCCATAAAGCAATTTTAGGGATATTTTATCACTCTTTAAAAAATATAAAATTCCCCAAGTTTTTCATCATTTGCACTCGTTAAATATATGCAAATGATGCTCTGAGCACCTCTTTTTTGATCTTGTTCCAGCTCATAAACTGAAAAAGACCAACAGAGCATCCTTTTTAGGCACTTTTTTCTTGCTCTTTAAACTGAAAAATTCTCGAGCTGTGTCTTGATGCTCGTTAAACATGCTAAAGATGACCCGAGCATTCTTTTAGGTACTTTTTTCAAGCTTGTTAAAAAATGAAAAATCCCGAGTTTTTGTTACTAAGCTCGTTAAAGTGTCACGACCAAACACGAGTTTAGTCCGTCGCCTCATACTCATAACAAAATGAGGTAGACATCTATTGGAAAAAGGTTTCTCTTTATCCGGGTCCAGTAGATTAAATACAGAAAAGTAACCAATACAGGTATACTATTAACCTTTTGTCACACCCGTTTAACAACTATGACAAAGGAACCACCATGGATTCTCTCTTTACGATCTTTTCAGACTCTCTAAAGATGAAAAGATCACTGAGTTGTCTAGTCTGTAATCTTTAAATACACAGACAAGATATAGAGTCGTTCTTTTTACGATACTTTTCAGACTCTTAATATATGAAAATATTGACGAATTTGCCTATCTAGACTCATTAAAATAATCAGATAGGGCAAAGAGTCGTTCTTTTTGCGATCCTTTTCAGACTCTATAAAAATGAAAAAATTGATGAGTTTACCCGTCTGGACTCATTAAAAATCAGATGAGGAAAGTGGAAATACAACCGTATCCTGAAGCATAGTTTGGCAACAAAAGTTCCCTTGAACATGGCACTCCCTTAGATAAACCGTCATTTTGATAGCCTCTCAATATGATCCCTACCAACCTATGAGTTTTTAGCCTATATACCTTGATGCCATTGCATCTCTGTATCTTAAACACTCTGTAGTGTTCATGCGTCTAGTGTTGTCTGGTTAAAACCGTTGTCGTGCCTTCTATTTTTCATGGGTCCCTACTTGTTTCCTCGATCAACTCACCCTACATATCCTTTCATCATGCCCTCCATTTTTTAGACCCAAAATCTCAAAAGATTCTTTAAAAAACAAAATCATCCTTGCCCGGTTTCGTGTTGACTGATGTAGGATATGTCATTGCCTACCTTTCGATAGGTTCCTTCTTATTGACTTCAACACTCTATCTAGGAAGATAACCCAGAAACACATTCAGTGCCTTGGTGCTTGCAAATGTTAGTGGCAGGTTACCTTGTGCTTGATCATTGGTTTTCATCATTGGCTCCTGGTTAAGCGATTCTACGAGTGTTTGATGAAAAAAAATCTTTCACACTTGCTAGTTTGTACTATGCACCTTGGAGACCATCACCATTATCAGCGGCCTTCCTAGCATCTGTTAGCAGTCTCCATTATTGGCCGATAATCAGATGATTTCGTGCATGTTCGACATCAACTCATTTTATCACATGTACTGATCTATGTTGTTCGGTGAAGCAGGAATCAAGACCTTGGGTAGAGGCTTGCATCATTCAGCATTGTTTCCTCTCCCAAGCTGCAATATTGTTCTTTGAAGACAACCATTTCAGGATAATCTATTATGACACTAGATCTTCCCTGTGCCATATTTCCAACCAGCATTTTTCTATCCTTGAGGAGAAAGTTACTGTGACATAGCTACTGAGCATGGGAATGCTCGACTCTGGACATGATTTTAGTAGTTCATATATATGTACTTTTGTTGTATCAGGTTTTCCTTATTGCCCGAAACTTCTGTCTCTCTCTACAAAGATTTTGACGGGAAAATACAATATTTTCATAAAGTATTTCGACCATCGTCTCTTCCTCCGATATCATACTTTAGGGGGCATCTATTATAGGACAAATTGACCTCCTAATCAACTCAGAGGAGAAAGACAATATGACTGAAAGAATGACCACAGTTACAGGCCCAGAATCCACACTAATTCTCTCTGTACACTGACAACCCGCTTTATAAAGCTTGTTTACAAGCATAGACGATCGTTAGTCAACCTGCTAACTCTTGTTGTTAGACCAAGGGGAGCGTTAGTGACCTTTAGTGATGCTCAAGTGGTTATGCCAACGAATCTGCCATTAAATATCTAGATATTATTTCCCTAAATTTGTGTAAGAAAAGAAGGGAAACTCCAAAAATCAAGATATTTGGAGAAATTCTATTCCAGAAACAGAGGCAAATGGGAAAAAGCTGGTAAATGAGGTAGGTTCATGGTTTTTACCCAAATGAACTACAAGTGGAGTTGGGAAGCCCTAAATCGATTGTTATATAAGCAACGAGAGGGCCATTACAAAAGGGTCAGAGCATTTAGAAGGATAGTACATGGTGTTGTTGTGATATTATCATATTCTTGAAGGAGCTAGCTGAAAGAAGGACAGAGAGAGAGGAAGAAGGGATAAGGAAGGCTGATACAACAGGGTTGTTGTAATCACCCTTCTATTCTAAATATAGGACTGTGGTTTTGTTCCCTACTCGAAGTGTCGGTGATATTGTGCATTTATTTGTTCACTTTGATGCTTGTTGTGTTGAGTAGATAAGTTACACATTTATACATGTTTGTTACGGATTCTTACATTAATTGTCAGAAGTATATGCTGTGATTGGTTTGCTTCGTTCTTTTGTGCAGGAATCGTCTTGGAGCCAGTCAGGAGGAGTTCTTCTTACTGCATGGATATCCCTAAGCGAATATAGAAAGAACCAAAGGTGATCCTTTCTCCATATCCTGTCAATATATGTCAAATAGATGAACATGTGTGTAACAAGTACCTTTTGCAGATAACCTCACGATCTGTCTGAAGTCCCAGGAAGACTTTTGAGGGTATTTTTCATCCCGTGCATTTTACCCCATATCACATAGACCCTCTGATTCATAGGATTACATGGCTCCCTTGCGTAGGGGAGGACCTAACGAACATTTCAAAAGGAAAGAGTGATGATTTTCCCATTATGGAGGCCATGAAAAAGAAGTTTAAGTTGGAAAAGAAGAAGTGAGGGTATGCTATTTCTAGCATCAACAACCCTATTTTCAAGGTCGTGACACAGATATTGGTAGGGAAGGTGATGCGAAAGTGCCACGCGGATGAGGTGCCTACGCCAGTGGTTGCACTAGCAGCACAATGCGCAGAAGGGGTCCAGTTCAACTGGGAAAACTATCTATGCAGTAAGTTCCTTGAGAACTGTCGTGAGGCACAGGAGCAGTGTAAAAAATTCCATTATGCATGGCTCCTATTATCAATAGTACTGGTGGCATGGGAGTTGCCTAAAGATAGCTAGTTCCCATCGATCGCATAGGACCTTCCAGAGGCAGCGAAGTACGCTTCGCTGTGGGCAACCAAGGATGCACAGAGGATAAGGGAGAGAAAGATCTTTTGGGTGCTCATGGAGATGAACATCATAATGGGGATTAATCACAAGCCACGGTTATCACCCATGGTCTAAAATAGTGTGTAGAGCTTCGTGGAGTTCAAAGTAGACTTCCACCATGTCTTCATCAGGGTGCGGAAGGACCCCACGAAGATGTGGCATGAGTTAACATACTTGGCGATCGTCGATGTCATCTTCGCGGTCCTTGAGTCTTGGCCACCAGAGTGGCACACTCTAGTTGGCTCTGTGGTGGAAGAAGAGAAGTCCACCACGCAGCGGAAGAAGGAAGAGACAAAACTGCGGATGGCATAGCTGGCGGAAAAGCGTAGGAAGGAAGAAGTAGCGGTAAGGCCTAGGCGACATACGACATTGTGAAGTTGGTCAAAGAGCAGTAAAGGACAGTAGAAGAAGAGTGCAAAGGACAAAATTTTCCTTCGCCCAAGCTAGAAACAGACACAGAACAAGGTGGCACAGACCTGCAAACAATGTCCACCTAGCTAAAGCGTTTGTGACCACAAGAGCATGTAGGGCCGCGCACGAAGACAAAGGCCTCAAAGGCTTCGTTCGGTCCAATCACCCTCACTGAGGGGGATCTACATGATATTGGTGAGATGGTGAGGGATGTCACTACGGAGGCCCTCAAGCAGTTTGAGGAGGAACACCAGTTGGTACAGGGGGCTCTCTGGGCACAGATATAGGAATTTTAGGTGCACACTCTGCAGGCTGGCACAGTGTCAACCAACCTTGCATTCGGCACATTGGCGGCCGAGGAAATGTTGTGCGCGAGGATTACCAACACAATAGTGTTGCCAGATGGAGCGCTTGTTACAGGAAATGAAGCCGACAGGCCTATGGTCAATAACTTGAAAGGGATTGGGTTAAACATGGCTGTGCTCCCTCAAGAGACGCTCTATGTTTTGCAGGATGGTGTCACTGCAGAACTACGAGACAGGGAGAGCCACGTGATACAAGTAATGAGCGAGCAGTGCTTCAACATTGAGAAATTGAGCCTACAACCCAATGAGGTAGTGGTGCATAACAGATATATAGTGTAGGTGGTGGAGGAAGCCTTCCAGATGGTCCCGGAGTTGGCCATCCAAGCAAAGGAACCGGTGGAGGCGCGCGTCTGAAAGTTAGCAGCAAGGGTGCGCGACGCCAGAGCTAAAATAGATGAGGTTCAGCTAGAGCTTAACCTTTAGATAGCATAACTACAGTTGAAGGCATAGCCTTCAACTCCGCTGGAGGTTAAGGAACAACGCACCATCGCCATCACAATAGCAATGGCAGTGGTTAACAATTGAGTGACAAACTGCATGAAGTTGTTCGAGGTCCTCACCACCCTAGAGAAAGAGGTGCAAGAGCTACAACAGAGATACAACGAGGTAAAAGGGACCGCATAGATGGTTTCCCTTATGTAGAGGTTTTCTAGGATGCAGCAGGCAAGGCGCTCAAGGAGCAAGTGGATGTTGCACGACATAAAGAGGCAATTTTGAAAGCATGCCTATATTCGTGGATCGAAGAGGCTTATACTATTACAACCTCCATTGAAGCAAAGCTCTTACAGCTGAAAACAACACAGGAGAGGATTCAGAGCAACAGTTCAACCACAACGGTCACTGAACAGTGCGTAGAGGAAGTCCAGCAGGCAACCGCTCAGTGCACTGCCGAACTTGCAGCGATCCAATTACAGTTGGGAGGTCTTCGCGCAAATATCTATGCACCTACAAAGTGACTCGAGGGTGAGTCATGATGTTTTTTTGGGGGGCCTGTTGGGCGTGGGATCCCCCAAGGGTAGTTTTACGGATTAGAGCTAAATTTTTTGTCAAAGTTTGTAATTCCAATGTAAAGAATCTACATTTTATGGGTGCAGAGTGCGTAGTTATAAAGAGTCATAGCGTTGTCTGCCCTTATTTTGATAATGTAATGTCGGCTGTAGAGATCTACCCATAGGCCGTGGATCATGGGATTGTATAAATAGAGCGAGGCTCTAAGTAGTTAAGGCAGCGAATCTAAGCAATGATGAAGCATTGAGTCATATTTGTGAAATATAAGTTTTGGGTTGTAGAGTAGGAAGAGGCTCTTCAGTTGAATGCGCAAAGGCCTAGTAGACCACAACTAAGTGCATGGACCCCTGCAGCTGAGTGCGCATGGCGAGTTGAGTCTGAAATAGTTGGATGTTTTAATAAAGAGAAGTTTCTATCATTTCTACGTCTTTATTCCCTATTTTATGCATCTGTTTTATTAGGTATGAATTTCAATTTTAATGCTTATATGATGTGCGAATGTGTATAATTGTATTGGTTAAGTGAATGCAAGTGGGAATATCTTCTTAGGCAAAGATAACTAAGATATGATAATAAAATAAGTAAGATACTTGGCATATTTGAGGAGATATTGCAATTCGTTGCTTTAGCAGCGTGAGAGGACTTCAGCCTCTGGTTAGGGCAGCATGGAAGTTGATTATAACAAATCACGAAGGTACTAAAAGGTAGAACAGTGTGTGAAGTGACCTGCGTGAAGGCAGGTCAAGTTGGACTAAACCGGCATCACAAACATCTCAAGGGTGCGGAAACTTGGTTCTAACAGCCCCCCATACTGCTTCGGGTGAGACTTCAGTCCGCACTCTGCTGGATAATGCCAAAAGGGCCTGTAGTGTAGGGATTTGTTTGGCTAAATAACTCTGAACCTGGGTCAGGCCCTCATAAGCAAACAAGAGTAGAAAACCTTTGGGTTGTTCAATGTAAACTTCTTCTTCCAATTCACCATTTAGAAAGGTTGACTTAACATCCATTTAGTACACCTTGATTTTTCTCAAGCATGCATAAGCGAGAAACATCCTAATAGCTTCCATTCTAGCAATAGGAGAAAATGTTTCTTCCAAATCTATTCCTTCTACTTGTGCATATCCTTTGTAGAATAATCTTGCCTTATTCCCAGTAACCTATCCGTCCTCATTCAATTTGTTTATGAAGACCCATTTAGTTCCAATAACATTTTTATCCTTTGGTCATGGAACCAATTCCCAAGTGTCATTCTTCTCAATTTGATCCAGTTCTTCATTCATAGTTGCAACCCAATGTTAATCTTGACGAGCTTCCTCAAAATTGCTAGGCTCAAAAGTTGCTAAATGACAAAGATGGGCTTGTTGTGATGAATGAAGCTATCGACTTCTTCTGGTTCTAATTCCTTCATTTATGTTGCTGATGATTTTATGTGACAGATGATTCTTTTTACACCATTGTTTTAAAATTTTTGGAGAAGTTTCTTGTACATCCTACATATCATTTCTTATTTCCTCTTGGTTTACTATTGTTTCCTTATTTGATTGGTCTTGTTCTGGAGCTTCTTCTTCATCCTTCACAAATTCTAACACAAGCCCCTTAGAGATGATCTCATTGTTATCCTTTATAATACAATCTTCATCACAAGTAACATTTATGCTTTCAACTATTTGTTTTCGCATCAAATTGTAGCATCTATAAGACTTTATTTTGCATGAATAACCAACAAAAATACCTTCGTCAACACAGGAATCAAACTTCCCCAAATTTTGGTATTCTTTTTTGATGTGGAATTTTCTTCCAAATATTTTAAAGCATTTGACGTTAGCGGTCTTCCCTTCCATAGTTCGTATGAAGTCATGTTACAATTGTTCCTAAGTAGACCTATGTTTATAATGAATATGACTGTATCGATTGCTTGAACCCAAAATTTGTCATCCAATTTTGAATTATTTAACATTGTTATAGACATTTCCTATACGGTTCTATTTTTTCTTTCAGCAACTCCATTCTGTTGTGGTGTTTTGGCTGTTGAGAATTGCCTTTTTATTCCATTTTCATCATAATATTGCTGAAATGATTTGGACATGAATTCTTTGCCATTACCTGATCTCAGACATTTGATATTTAAATTGATTTCATTTTCAACCAATTCCTTGTATATTTTGAAACATTCGAATGCCTCAATTTTTTTCTTTAATAAACTGATGACTGTCATTCTGGTATAATCATCTATCATTAACATAAAGTATAATTCACTGTCTAAACCTTTTGTTATCATAGGACCACATAGATCAGTATGTATTAATTCCAATGGACATGATGTAAAGTGTTCCTTTGTCTTGAACTCAAATTTTGTCTTTTTTCCGTGTTGACAAGATTCACATATCATATTGGTAGGTTTTGAAATTTTAGGCATTCTCTTACTGCTTCCTTTTTGCTGATCCTGACCAAATTGTCAAAATTTATATGTCCCATTCATTTGTGCCATAACCAACTTTCATCTTCTTTGTCCAAAATGTATATGTCATTTGGAGCTCTGCTTGCTGTAGCCACAATGTTTCCAAATTTTCCTTTCCTGATTTCACATTTCTTAGAGTTCAATAGCATCGTGTGTCCTTGATCACACATCTATCCAACACTGAGTAGATTGTGATTCATATTTTCAACCAACAACAAATCCTTCACTAATGCATCCTTTCTTCCCAGTGTGATCATACCTACTCCTATGACATTTGAAGATCAGTCATTTCCAAAAGACATTGTTCCATCCTTCTTTTCCTTCAAGGATATGAACTTATTTTTATCTCCAGTCATATGCATTGAGAAACCACTGTCAACATACCAAACATTTCTATTGCTTTGAGCCTTAAGAGTGATAGCACATTTTTCAGTCTTCTTTTTCCATACTTGTTCATTCTAATTTTGCAAGAATTCCTTTGAAGAGCTTCCAATTCTTCAATATTTAGCAATATGTCCAAAATTATTACATTTGTAACATTCGACATCATCTCTCAAATGATCTGTTGATATTTTGTTGAATTCTGGAATATCCATTTCTAAAATATCTCCTGGAACTATATTCATTCCAAACATACATGTGACATTCTACAACTCTGTGTCCAAACCTTCCACATGAATAACAATGACCATAAAAGATAGTTGGATAATTGGGAGGAAATCTTCTTTGAGGAATTGTTTTCCATGGTTCTTTCTATGAGTCTTGATCTCTTGATTTAGCTGAGAGATCTACTTGCTTGATAGATTTTGCATATCCATCTTCTTTTGTTGTCATAGAAGGACTTAACTCCTTTTCATATTTTTCTTTGTAGCCAAGACCACTCTTGCCACTACATGATCACTGATTGGTGATGCGTTCTTCCAATGCCTTTGAGCTAATGGCATACATTTGAATATTTTTTCCATTTTTTACTTCCTTTCATAGAGAGACTATTTCAGCTTCCAATGCCTCTCTTTCCTTGTTGCTTTCATTTAATTCTTTCCTAAGTGATTCTTCAATTTATTTGTATTTTTCAACCTTGATTTTAAGATTTAGGACCCGTTCCCTTTCTGTCTTTAATTCATCTCCAAGAGTATTGACATGCTTCTTCTTGGCCTTGACCCTTTGATAAACCTAATCACTTCATTTTGAAATTCAACCTCAGTGATCTCTTCTTCTTTGTCTCCTTCTTTAGTTAGATGCCTCTTTCTTATTATGCTTGGCCATAAACACAACTCTTCCATTGATTTATTCTTCATTATCGATGTCTTCATCAGATGAGGAGCTATCTTCTTTGGAGAAATTTGTTTTCTTAAACCTTTTCTTCTTGCCTTTCTTGTTGAACTTCCTAGGACCTTGCTTTCCTTTAATAACAACCTCATTTTTGTGAGGACACTTGGCTACAAAATGACCAACTTCACCACAATAAAAAAAAATATCAATAGATGATCCAGGTGGATGTTGGTGGCCACCCATCTATTCCACCTAGACTCCCCAGTATTTCATTTGTTTCCTTGTTCATTTCAACATTTACTATTTTTAGCAGTTTTGCAGGTCCTGAACTTCTAGAGCAGTTTTGACCTCCTAAACAATGTTTTTTTGGGTCCACAAAAGGTCTGTAGCCATTGGAAAGGGCTTATGGAGAAACCTATAATACTCGGTGAGACCTTTCCAACAAGGTATCGTGTGCGCCAAACGAAGATAATATGACCAAGTTATGACCCCAGGAAGTTGGCTGCCCAACTAACCCCAACGGGGCCCACAAACACTTGGTGTTACATCTCCTGGGGTTAGGGTTTTTGTTTCTTAGGTTTTTCTCATGTTCTCCCAATAATAAATAGGCCCTTGACCCTCATTGTAACATAGTTCAGAGGCATGTAGCCGCCACATCTCTTCTCAGAGATAAGCTACCATCGCCCGAGCTATCTTATTTTCATTCTATTTGTAAGCATAGTTCAATAATTTTCTATTAATGAAATGAAGTGTTTTTTTGCTGCATCTCTATGTTTATGATTATATCTATAAGTTGTTGCATTCATTTTTAAGTTCATATCAGTGGTATCAGAGCGGTCTACTCTTTCTCTATTTTTCTTTGCATGTCCCCAACCAAGTCAAGGTATAACGAGTTAGGGCTTGATCTGGTTGAACCATCGCAAGATCAACCTCGAAAAACCTGATGGCCTCCCATGGAAGAAAAGAAAGATGATGGGGCAGGAGATACTTTCAAAACATTTCTCAAGGAAGCCCTTGAGCAATAGAGGGACGTGATGATGGATAACTTTTCCTAGATCCTTCGACGACTACTAAGAGGCAATGCATCTTCATCTAGTGGCCACTCTAGAGGTGCCACTCCTTTTAAGGTACAAGTTAACTTCAATATTCCCATATTCAAAGGCCTGATAGATGCACATGCCATACATAAATGGTTAAATTTGTTTGAAGGATATTTTCAGTTCATGACTTTTCCAATTGGGAAAAGATTACTTTTGCACTTCTCAAAGTCGCTCCACACGTCAAGGATTGGTGGGAAACCTACTATGAAAAAAAGTATGAGAGTGAACCTTCACTGTTTTTAGCTGAACCCACTTGAAATTCTTTCTGAGATGCTATCAAGGAAAAATATTACCTTATCGGGAGCTACGAAGACAAATACATAAAGTGGACCACGCTATGGTAGGGAAGGGACCAAGATGTACAAGAGTTCACAAATATTTTCCATACCCTTCGTACAAAGTTGGGTATCAAGGATACTAAGATGAATTTGGCACTCAATTACCACAACTGTCTACACAAGTACATCTAGGATGAGATGGAGTTCCTAGAAATTTCCTCGCTCGACACAGTGTATTGGTACACTGTTAAGATTGAACAAAATTTTAAACAGAAGAAGCATGACTTTGGATCTGCAAATCAAAAGCAAGAAAAAGGTGTCCCCAAACCATAGAAGGAAGGACCAAGCCAAGGTAGGGCTACCCAGGAAAACCCACCGAAGTCGCAAGCAAAGAAGAACATCACGAAGATGAAGAAGGAAACAGGAAAATGGTGTGAGCTCCATAAGAGCTCCACTCACAATATAAGCGAGTGTCATGTCATGAAGTCATTGGTGGCTAAGCTGAAGGCTTCTGAATCAGATGCAAGTTCTGACTCTAAATCAAAACCCAATAATGGAACTAACAAAGGGAGTAAGATCATTGATGTAGAGCTCAGTGCCACCATGGCCACCACCAAGATCCAGAATATTGAGCTTGAAGAGTCAGAGGATGGGGAACACTTCTTCCACTCACAAATGTGGGTGAAGGCTTCTCCACTGCAGTTTATTGTCAACAAGGAGAGGCAAAAGAACCTCATTTCAACATAGGTCATGAAGTGGATGGGCCTCAATACTATAGCACATCCACAGCCATACACCATTAGGTGGCTTCACCAAGGATGAGATCTTCACGTCAGCTAGCAGTTCCGCCTTCTGTACAACATCAATCCCTTCACAGATGAGGTACCATGCGACGTTGCTCCTCTTGAAGTTTGTGATGTATTGTTAGGACTACCATACTTGTGGAAGTGACATGTTGTATATGAGTCTAGACCTTGCTCTGTGATTATTACTTTGGCTAATAAGTTGTACCGGATATCGAAGGTAGCCCCGCCTATTGCCATCTATTTGATCACTTGAAAGCAATGCAATAAGATCATTTGCCATACCGGGAAATTTGTTTTCCATATGATTCGCCCCCAGGGCAAGAAGAAGGTTGTGGCCATGGCTTCCAAGTAGGGCTCCTATACATAAAAAAATAGATGGGCAAGGTCATGGAGGAGTACAAGGATATTTTTGCCTCACCCACAGGGGTACCTCTGCACTGTTAGGTCAATCACTCCATCGATTTGACCCTGGGCGTGTTGCTGCCTAATGGATCGATTTATTGATGCTCTGTTCTGGAGAACAATGAGATCAAGAGGCAGATTCAGGAACTATTGTAGAAAGGGCACATCAGGCTAGTCTCATCACCTTGTGGGAGCCCGATTGTATTGGTATGGGACCTGGAGGCTCTGTATTGACTATCGGGTGTTGAAAAAGATCACTGTCCAAAATAGGTACCCAATTCCGCAGATTTATGACCTTCTAGACCAGCTCAAAGGGGCCAAATATTTCAGCAAGATTGACTTGAAGTCAGGTTATCATCAGGTGCTTATCGAACCCTCCAATATGTGGAAGACTGCCTTCAAATCCAAGGAGGGTCTTTTCAAATGGTTGGTCATGCCATTCAAATTGACGAACGCCCTTGCAACCTTCATGACATTGATGGACAACATCTTGCGACCCTTCACCAATCCATTCATGGTGGTGTATTTAGATGACATCTTGATCATCAACCATAGTTAGGAATATCACCTCCACCATATTTGACAAGTCCTTCAAACCCTACGACAACACAAGTTGTGTGCTAACTTGGAGAAATGCACCTTTGGACTGACTCAAGTTCAATATCTAGGATACAACATTGATGAGAAGGGTGTATATGTAGACCCATCTAAGATACAATTCATTCAGGTTTGGCCAACCCCAACCACTCTAACAGAGCTCTGCAACTTTTTGGGTCTTGCAAATTTCTACCATAGGTTCATGTTGGGGTTCTCCCATATCACTTGGCCTTTAAGTCAAGTCACTAAGGGCAGAGTGAAAGAAAAGTTGTTTTGGTCGGAAAACCAACAAAAATAATTTTCTGAGTTGAAGAATTGCCTCTATTCTGCACCAATGCTCACATTAGCAGACCTGTAACAACCATTTTCTATTGAGGTAGATGCCTCCGACTATGCTGTTGGTGCAGTTCTTACTCAACATGGACATCCAATGGATTACCACAGTGAGACACTTTTAGACACACTCTGAATGTACCCCACTTATGAAAACTAAATGTATTCCATTGTGCAGGCCTGCCATCAATGGAAGCATTACATTCTGGGGAAGGAAACAATCATCAACATAGACCACCAACCTCTATAGTTCATACAGAAAAAGGGGAAGTTGCAGAACGATTGCCATTAGAAATGGTCCACCTATATGCAACAGTTCCATTTGAAAATTAAGTATAAGAAGGGAAATGCTAATAATGTCTTTGATTTTTTTAGCCAACCACCATCCATGGCGTTGATCACTATGCTCGACTTATGTGGGCACAAGACATCGAGGTGGTTGCATCTTTACAAGAGCGATCCAGAATTCAACAGCATATACCAGACACTCCTGGAAAGTAAGAAAGTTCCAAATTTTCATCTTCAGGATGCACTATTATGCCACCTAGGATACATCTGTGTTCCTTCAGCTGAGCGTGTCAAGATGATTTGGGAGGTGCACTATAGTTGGGTCGCTAGACATTTTGGAGTAGAGAAAACAATGGTGGTATTGCAGAAGTCTTTTTGTTGCCCGAAACGTCGTCGGGATGTTGGGAAGTACATTAGATCCTACAATGTTTGTGCCATTGAAAAACCAACCATCAAGAAGCAAGGCCTCTATACTCCTCTACCTACTCCTAGCCGGCCTTGGGAATCTGTCTCCATGGATTACATGTCAGTCCTTCCTTCTACTAAGCATGACAATGATTGCATTTTTGTGGTTTTCGACAGATTCTCTAACATGGCCATCATGGTGGCCTGCAAGAAGAGTATCACAGCAGAGGCCACTACTAAGCTCTTCTTTGAGCGAGTGTGGACACAATTTGGAATCCCACGATCCATTGTCTTAATTCGAGACAACATATTCCTAAGTGCATTTTGGTTAAGACTTTGGTCGATGTTGGATACAAAAATTACTAAGTCCATGACTTTCCATCCCCAAACTTATGGCCAAATAGAGGTTGTCAACAATATGATCGTACACATTCTGTGCATGTACAACTCAAAGCATCCACGCGTGTGGGATGAAAGTCTCCCCTATGTCCAACATAGCTACAAAATAGCTCTCCACAACTCAACAAGCCACAACCCCTTTCATGTAGGGCTGGGATTTCAACTTGTTAGGTCCCTATAATACTAGTGATTCCCCCATTACTATTGTCATTGTATCCCTTACTGTTATTGTTGTGCCCCTATTGTCCCCATATTGTTATTATTGTGCCCCATATAATCCCAATATTGTTATTTTTGTGCCTTTATATTATTATTGTTAGGTTGGATTTGGTTATATTGTGACCCCTTAGACTCCTATATATAGAAAGGAGGTTTTGTCATTTGAATCATCTAAGAATTGTTCATTTGTGTAATGTAAAGGAGGTTTCCCCCTCAAAGAGGCTTATTTCTAAGGCGTTGATCTATCTTTTCGATCTTTTTGTGAGCTTGTCTTCATAACATTCGGTATCAAAGCTTTGGAATCTAGGGTTTTGTTGCTCCAAACAGGTCATTGTGGCATTTTCGCTATAAAGTTTTTGCTACAAAGTTTCAGAAGCTAAAAAAAATCCATTTGAGAAGAAATCGGTCTAAACCTTGGGCCTAAATTTCAGATATTGTCTCACTATATTTTTAGAGATATAATCTGAGGAAGTTAGGTTTTTTGTAGACCTCCGAATTACATTCCAAACAGGTGACCTTGGGAAAATCGTCATAACTTTTGCTCTAAGCATCAGATTGATTTTTTTGTAAGAAGTTACAGAAAGAGGACAGACTAAAGTTTTTTTGGGTATCATTTTCAAAACCTAAGGTTGAAACAGTGACCTGCAACATGTCGTACAAGTTAGCTCTACTAAACCAGTATATACTCAGGTCATCATGGGAGATTTTGCATAACTCTTCATTGGAGAATCCAATCTTGGTTAGACTTTTGGGGTTAGAAATATTACGAAGAGGGTTACCATAGGAAGAATTTTCAGACCTTGGAGAGCAAAAATTACAGAGATACATCAGATTCAATATCGAGCTCCTACAAAGTGAAAAAAGGTGTGTAGTTTTTTTTTTTTAAATTTTTGCATAAGCTTGGTTTGAAAAATTAGTTTGAAGGAATTCAAAGGGCATAGTGAAGCATTATTATCGGTAATTGATGCCTCAAAGAAAGAAAGGTGTAGAAGCTAAGATGGATGATTTAAATAAAGGCATGGAAGATGTGAAGACAAATTTGACAAAGTTTCTACAATAAATGCTTACTAATGGTGAAAGGGTAGTAAAGGAAACTCATGATGAGAAAAAAATAAATGTTAATCATGATTTCATAGACTCTATGTTGGATGAAAGAACCACCATGTTTGAAAGATAAATATGAGGAAGTTTGATGGCAAGGATCCCGGAACATGGATACTATAGATGGAGAAATTTTTCAATCTCCATAATGTGCAAAACACACAAAAGGTACACATTGCAACCTTATATTTGCAACCAAACTAGTTTGTACAGTATCAATTGCTTTTCTCTCATAAACAAATTGGCACTTGGGCTATTTTTACAAATGAAATGATAGCACATTATGAGGATACAAAAAGCAACACTTTTTTAGGCCAATTGATAAATCTCAAGCAAAAGGGTTCAATGATGGAGCAGATTGAGGATTTCCAAAAATTGAATATAAGGGTAAGAGATATTCCAGAGGAGAATAGGATTGATGTGTTCATAGGGACTTTAAAATATAACATCCAACATGAGGTTCACCTTTGAGAACTAGATTCATTGGAGAAGGCATTCAGGTTGGCAAGAAAAATGGAAAGAAAAATTATGGCAACAAGGAAGCCTACCACTCGCAATCATAAAGATGGAAGCGTTGTTACCGCTAGCCATCCACAACTTAAAAGGTTGACACCACAACAATTGAAAGAAAAAAGAGAAAAAGGGCTTTGTTATAGTTGTGATAGAAAATACACTAAAGGTCATAAGTGTGCCGAGAAGAAATTATTTTACATAGATTGTGAAGACGAGGGAGAAAAGGTACAAGAAACGTCAAAAGAATATACACCAAGAACAAACCCTAGAAAAAGAAGAAATGAATCCAACCATATCTTGTAATGCATTGGCTACAATTACCACTCCTCAAACTATCAAGATAGAAGGGCATATCAAGAAGAAAAAGGTAATAGTGTTGATTGATTCGGGAAGTACCCATAATTTTATTCATTGTAAGATACCCAAGGAATTGAATTTCTTCCTATATCTAGCACGAGAGTTTCAAGTGATGGTTGCAAGTGGAGGAACCATAAATTGCTCAGTAAAGTGCCATAATATCAAGATATCCATGGGAGAATATGTATTGAATAACCCAATGCTTTCCATTCCAATGGGTGGCACTGGTGTTGTATTAGGAGTCCAATGGATACAATAGCTTTTAATTTTCAAGAAATTTTCATCAAATTATCTTTAGAAGGAAAGGAAGTTGAATTAAGGGGTATCACAGGGAAACTAGCAAAGATAATCAACTCTAACGGAATGACAAAGCTTCTAAAGAAAGAACAACAAGGCATAATTGCACAATTATGTTCACTAGAGGTTCCCACATCGAAATCATCCATTTCTCTAGATTTCCAAAAATTCTTGGACAATCATTCCAAGGTATTTGAGGCTCCGAAAGGCCTCCCACCTATTCGTGATCATGATATGCTATTAGTTTGATTCCAAGAAGTGTTCCTCCAAACATCAAGCCTTACATATATCCCTATGTCCAAAAGAGTGAAATTGAACGTATGGTTGCAGAAATGCTAGAGGCTGGTATAATTCAACCTAGTCAAAGTTCATTCTCTGCTCTAGTAGTATTAGTTCACAAGAAGGATGGATCATGGTGCATGTGTCTAGATTATAGGTAGCTCAACAAGCTCACTATTAAAGATAAATTTCCCATTACTGTCATTGATGAATTGTTGGATCAATTGCATGGATCAATTTACTTCACCAAGTCGGATCTTTGTTTAGGATATCATCAATTCAGAATGAAGACTAAAGACATTCCAAAAACAACATTTAGAACTCATGAGGGTCATTATGAATTTTGGTCATTCCTTTTAGCCTTACTAATGCACCTTCTACATTTCAAGGTTTGATGAATTCCATTTTCAAATCCTTCCTTAGAGAATTTGTGTTATTATTTTTTGATGATATACTAATCTACAACGAGTCTTGGAAGGATCATGTCCAACATGTTGACATGGTGCTCAAACTATTGGAGGAGAAACAATTATATGCAAAAATATGCAAATGTTTCTTTGGAGTACAAGAGGTGGAATATCTGGGTCATATGTATCTCATGAGGGTGTTCAAGTAGACCCTAGCAAAATTAAAACCATCAAGGAATGGAAAATCCCCACATCCATAAAGAATCTATGAGGATTTCTCGGGTTGATAGGGTATTATTGCAAGTTTTTTAAGAATTATGGGAGAATAGCAGCACCTATAACAACATTATTGAAGAAAGATGCATTTTCATGGACTCCAGAAGCAACAAAGGCCTTTGAAAATCTTAAAGAGGCAACGTTCCAAGCACCAGTCTTAGCTACATCAGACTTCACAAAAACCTTTATTGTGGAATGTGATGCCTCAGGAAATGGAATTGGTGTTTTTTTAATGCAAGAAGAAAGACCCATTGCTTTTTAAAGTCGTCCAATCAAGGGAAAGTATTTACACAAAGATATTTATGAGAAGGAAATGTTGGCAATACTACATGCACTTAAGAAATGGCGACCCTACTGAATGGGAAGACACTTCAAGGTAAAAACAGATCATGATAGTCTTAAATACCTTTTAGAAAAAATATTATCTTCAAAAGAGAAGCAAAAATGGGTCACAAAGATGTTGGGTTATGACTTTGAAATGATTTACAAAAAAGGGAAGCAAACTATTGTGGCAGATGCACTCTCAAGAAAGGATGAGGATGTGGAAGAATTTCTTTTCACCATTTCTATTAACCAACCAGATTGGATAAACTAAGGAAGGGATGAATGGAAGAATGGCGAGGAAGTATGGGAACTAATTCAAAAGATACAACAACATCCTAATACATCTGATACATTTAGCTTGGAAAAATGATTCGTTATGGTACAAGGATCGGTTATACCTATGTAAGAATTCACAACTCAAACAAAATATTCTTAGGGAATTGCACACTTCTCCCTTAGGAGGGCACTCAGGATTTTTAAAAAATTACCACAATGTTAAGAAGGATTTTCTTTAGGATGGCCTTAAATTGGATATTCAAAAGTTTATAGTGGAATGTTTGGTTTGCCAACAAAATAAAGTTGAAACAATTAAGACCCTAAGACTATTACAACCTTTATCCATTCCAAGCCAATGTTGGGAGGAGGTTTCAATGGATTTTATCACAGGTTTACCCAAGTTCGAAGGAAAGAGTGTTATCATGGTGGTAGTTGAAAGACTCACCAAGTATGCACACTTTTATGCATTATCTCATCCATTTAAAGTGAGTATAGTTTCTACTGCATTTATGGAAACAATTCAAAAGCTGCATGGAAACCCAAAGATTATTGTAAGCGACAAAGATCCCATTTTCACTAGAAATTTTTGGACAGAATTATTTTCTTGCCTCGGTACTCAATTAGCTCATAACTCATCTTATCATCCTCAATCTGATGGGCAAACTGAGATAGTAAACAAACGTTTGGAAGGATATCTTTGTTGCTTTGTATGTGATAAACATACACAATGGGTCAAATGGTTGCCTGTGGCGGAATGGTGGTATAAGACTTCCTTCCATACTACAACAAAAATTATCCCATTTATGGCACTTTATGGATATCATCCACCATCCATCACATCATATTTAAGAAAAAATTCTAAGGTTCAAGCAGTGGAAGATCACATCGAGCATCAGCAACAAGTCCTCCAACTCTTAAAGGATAACCTCACCTTGGCACAGAATAGAATGAAACAACAGGCAGATCAACATCGTAGTGAAAGAAGTTTTGATGTAGGTGATTGGGTATTCCTATGGCTACAACCATATAAACAGATGTCCCTCAAGCAAGCTAAGAAGGATAATAAACTATCACCAAAGTATTATGGTCCATACAAGGTGTTGCAAAAGATAAGTACTATGGCATACAAATTAGAGCTTCCTGCAGCTTCCCGAGTGCACCCAGTTTTCCATGTTTCATGATTAAAGAAGGTTATAGGTGGAAAGCTTCTAGTTCAAAAAATATTGCCAGAACTTGATGAGGAAGAAAAAATTGTTGGGTGTGGAGCATGATTATTTAGAGGTCTTTGTTTCAGCCGGATGTATACCCCAGGACGTTTGTACACCCCTCCATGCGGGGGGGTGTGAGGGGGACTTGTCCCCCCCACAGGGGTTCGAGGGGGCCCATCCCCCCCAGCTGGGGGGTATGGGGGCCAGCGGTCACCTGGCAAGGGTTTTGGGGGCAATGCCCCCGAAGCTAAAATCAAATGTAAAATTGCCTTGTAAAAGTATAGTAATTTCTAGTTAATTTGGGTCGTTTATTAGGCGAATGATCTGACGGTAGAACTTATGTTTAGTTTATGGTTTTTTGCCCTAGAAGGCAACCCCTCTCTTTGTATGAGGGCATTATATTGAGGCTATGTAATAGATGTGTATTGTCCAAGCGAGAAGGAGAGAGGTGAGACTGTGAGAATAAATAGAGGATATTACAGCGGATCTATTGTAGGTTGTGTCTCTTCATTTTGCTAGATAATATAAAGGAAGGACTGGCTGTTCGGGGTGGATGTAGCCCAAACTAGGTGAACCACATATATCTATGTCTCTCTAATTTTATGCGTTTTCTGTGTTTATATTTCTGCTATATTCTATGTGTTCGATTGCTCCGTAATATATAATTTTCTAACAACTGCTATCATAGCCGAAGGTCTATTTGGCTGATAAACTTGTAGGAAAGAAGGGTTCCTCCTTCGAGTGGGAGCAACGGTGGAAGATGGTAAGTTTAGGGTTGAGAAATTTAATGGCCAAACTTCTGACTCTGGAAGGTGCAGATGGAAGATTATCTGTATCAGAAAGATCTGTACCTACCATTGGGAGAAATAAAAAATATGCCGATGGGTATGACAGATGAAGAAAGAAACCTTCTCGATAGAAAGGCACTCGGAACAGTACATTTATGCCTTGCAGTGTCGGTCACCTTCAACATTTCGAAGGAAACAACAATAGAGGGTTTGATTAAGGCGTTGGCGAAACTATATGAAAAACCCCTGGCCTGAAACAAGGTATTTCTTATGAAACAGTTATTTAATATGAAGATGTCGAAAGGTGGATCTGTTGTAGACCATTTAAATGATTTTAATACTGTTACAAGTCAGTTAAGTTCTGTAGGGGTAAACTTTGATGATGAAGTTAGAGCTCTGTTATTCTTGTGCTCATTGCTAGAAAGTTGGAATGGTTTAGTAATGGCCATTAGTAACTCTGTTTCTAGATCTAGTACTTTAAAGCTTGATGTTGTTGTTGGTGCTATCCTTAGTGAGAAAATGCGGCGGAAAAGCTCCCGTGAGACATCAGGTAATGCTTTGAGTGCAGAGTCTAGGGGAAGAAAAATGGAAAGAGGAAAGAGCTCAGGATATCGCAGTAAATCAAGGAAAGGCATATCCAAGTCCAGATTGGGGATAGTGTGCTGGAAATGCGGAAAGGAAGGACACCTAAAGAAAGACTGTAGATCTCGGAAGGGAAAAGAAGGAGATGCACAGCAAGAAAACAATCATGAAGCAAATGTGACAGGTGAGGTGTTACAAGATGCTTTGATTCTTTATTTTGAAAACATTACTGATTCCTAGGTGGTAGATTCAGGGGCCTCATTCCATGCCATACCTGATAAGAAATATTTTCATGACTATGTTCAAGGAGATTTTGGACAAGTCCATTTGGGTGATGATAAACCCTATAAAATTGTTGGAATGGGTAAGGTTCTTGTAAAACAACATAATGGAAACCAATGGCTACTAAAGGAGGTAAGGCATGTTCCAGATCTGAAGAAAAATCTGATTTCAACAAGGTAGTTAGGCAGTGAAGGTTGTG
This sequence comes from Pinus tabuliformis, assembly GCA_031772625.1. Classification (NCBI taxonomy): domain Eukaryota; kingdom Viridiplantae; phylum Streptophyta; class Pinopsida; order Pinales; family Pinaceae; genus Pinus; species Pinus tabuliformis. The sequence goes on from CM062815.1 coordinate 1,030,138,849, forward strand.
TGACTACTTTCACGGATAAAGCTTGGAAGGTCACCAAAGGAGCCTTGGTAATAGCAAAGGGTGAAAAGGTTGGTACATTGTATTTATGCAATGGTATTTCTAACTCTATTAATGATTTAGCTTCCAAAGGAGCAGATGCAACATTATGGCATCATTGGCTCTGACACATGAGTGAGAAGGGGATGAAGATTCTTCACTCAAGGAATTTGTTACCGGGTTTGAAGAATGTTGATTTGGACTTCTATGAGAATTGCATTTATGGAAAACAGAAGAGAGTCAGATTTCTTAGAGTTGGGAAGGAAAATAAGAGCGGAAAATTAGAGCTTGTGAATACAGATGTATGGGGACCTACTTAGGTATCATCTCTCAGTGTCTCTCATTATTATGTTACTTTTATTGATGATGCAACTAGAAAAACTTGGATTTATTGTATTAAAAATAAATCTAATGTATTTGATACTTTCAAGAAATTGAAAGCTTTGGTTGAGATTGAGACAGGAAAGAATTGAAGTGTCTCAGATCAAAAAATGGAGGTGAATATTGTAGTAAATAGTTTGATAGGTACGTTTCAGAGCATGGAATTTGTAGAGAGAAGACTGTTCCAAGAACACCACAAGAAAATGGTGTGTTAGAAAGAATGAAAAAAACAATCATGGAGCGTGCAAGGTGCATGAGATTGCATGCAGGATTGCCTTTACAATTTTTGGTAGATGTTGTAGATACTATTGTTTATCTAATAGACAGAGGGCCTTCAAGTTCCTTGGATGGTGGTGTTCCAGAGAAAGCATGGATAGGTAAAAAGGTAAACTACTCTTTTTTAAAGCCTTTTGGTTGTGAGGCCTTTGTCCATATTAATAAAGAAAATAGAACAAAGCTTGAGGAAAAATCAAAGAAATGTACCTTTATTAGATATGGTGTTAATGATTTTGGTTATCGCTTATATGATTATGAAAATCACAAAATCATTAGGAGCAGAGATGTAATATTCAATGAAAAGGTCTTGTATAAGAATCAGTTGCAGGAAAAGAAACAGGAAAAAGAAAATAAGGAATACATAGTCCTTGATGAGATCACTGAAAAAGTAAAGGTGCCTAAAAATAATAATAATCAACAACCACCACAACAGCAATAGGCACCCCAAACACCTGAAAGTGGTGTTAGAAGATCTACCAGGATAAGTATACCCCCTGAACGATACTCTCCCTCATTATATTATTTATTGTTGACTGATTTTGGTGAACCCAAATGTTATGAAGAAGCAATGCAGGTTGAAAGTAGGAAGAAGAAGGAGGTAGCCATGGAAGAAGAGATGGACTCCTTAATGCATAACCAGACTTGGGACTTAATCAGGTTTCCTTTAGGAAAAACTACATTGAATAATAAATGGGTTTACAGGTGAAGGAAGACTATGGACGAAAACAAAGGTACAAAGCTAGACTTGTGGTGAAGGGGTTTGCACAGAAGAAAGGTATTGATTTTGATGAAATATTTTCTCCTGTTGTTAAAATGACTTCAATCAAAACTATTTTAAGTCTAGTAGAAGTTGAAGATTTGCATCTTTAGCAGTTACATGTAAAGACAACCTTTCTCCATGGGGATTTAGAGGAAGAGATATATATGCAGCAACCACAAGGATATGAGGTAAAAGGGAAGGAGAAACTAGTGTGCAGATTGAAGAAGAGCTTGTATGGCTTGAAACAGGCTCCAAGGTAGTGGTATCTAAAATTTAACAAGTTTATGTCTAAACAAGGTTATATTAGATGTCACTCTGATCATTATGTTTATCTGAAAAATCAAAATGATGGCAGCTATATTATATTGTTAATGTATGTAGATGACATGCTTGTTGCAGGGTCTAACATGCAGGAAATAAATGTGCTCAAAAGAAAATTGGCAAATTCATTTGCAATGAAGGATTTGGGAGCTGCAAAACAAATCTTTGGTATGAGAATAACTAGAGACAGGAAAAATCGCAAATTAACATTGTCTCAGAATGAGTACATACAAGAGGTGTTGAAAAGATTTAATATGCACGATGCAAAACCAGTTAGTGCACCTTTTTCTAGCCATTTCAAACTTAGTAAGGAAATGTGCCCAAAAACCCAACAAGACAAGGATTATATGTCTAAAGTTCCATACGCATCAGCAGTTGGAAGCTTAATGTATGCAATGGTTTGCACAAGGCCTGATATTGCACATGCAGTGGGAGTTGTAAGCAGGTACATGAACAATCCAGGAAAGGAACATTGGATGGCAGTGAAATGGATTCTCAGATATTTGAAAGGTACCACAAATCAAGCATTGTGCTTTGGTGGTTCAAACATTTCTTTACAGGGATATGTTGTTATCGGGAAAACTAGTGTCCACATGGAGCTGCTAGTCCCACTAAGACGGGTAGCTATCTTAGAAACAAACAAACTAAAGTCACTTGTGTTTTCCTTTATGAGAGATAGATGAGAAAGAAGCAGAGAGTACCAACCTCAGTCTTTCGCTTGGCTCCTTGCTTGTTTCCTTTCCCCTTTGACAGAAATTTGCCACTACTTCCTTACTTGTCCCGCTTCAAAGATCACCTGTAGAGTCAAAACAACATAATACCATCAAAGCATAGAGATATATAACCATAAACAATATAGGATCTGATGTATATTAACCATATAAATGCATATATCAATACAAGATTAAGAGATATACAAGAATATTGAGGAAAACTCAAATAGCTTTATTGATAGAAGTAGTAGAAGAGAGGATTACAACCCATTGGTCTGACCCAGCACCATCCACCTAGCATGAAAGCCCTCTTCACCTCATGAAAAGCTTAGATCACCCAACAATACAATGTTGCACAGAGAAACCAACAACACTTCCTTACAAAATACAAGATTCCAGCCTTTGGATCTCTGGGATGAGGGATCCATATATAGATGTTTACAGGGGGGTGAGTCAGCTTCTGGGATTTTGATTAGTGTCATCTCGCTGATAGTTCTTGGTTCCACTTGGAGATTTCATGATCTCTTACTCATCCTTGGGCAAATTCAGAGAGGCAAGTGCCAAATGAGTAGCTTCTTAGAAGATTCTCAGGGTCTCCACCTAGAAAACTGCTTCTGCCATTTGTCTGCTCTCACTCATCGCACCCTACAGAAGGGATTTCCAGTATGCATCGCACTTTTTGCATGTGGCAGGTGAGATGCATTGTACCCTTAGCACTGAGCAGTCTGTATGGTCCAGTTTTGACCAATTTTGAGTAGTTTTTCAGGGAGAACTTCTGGGAGATGATGTAATCAGCTAACCTTGCTCATTTAGGGTATGAAACAACACTTTAGGGACTTAGAAGCCCTTGGTTTATGGACATATGTGTTTGGGGTTGCAGTGCCCAAATATGTCTATAACAATTGCCCCCTAAAGCATGAGGTCGTAAATCTTTTTGATGTCGGGTGAAATGCTTTATCATGAGGATTCGAGGTTTTTCGAACTGGAAGGTGACCTGTAATAAGATACAGTACAACACATTATCTTCATAATATTTTCATGGTCTAGCTAAGGCGGGCATTCCCATGCTCAGCTTTATAAATTCATTTTCATGTACATAGGACAGACAACCGTCTGTGTGGCAGACTGATGATTCTGGTAGATCCATCATCCTTTGGCTTGGATGATTATCTATGCAGCAATGATTATCTATGTTTGATGTCTTTATTTTCCTGAATATATCACAGCCCGGATGGATGAAACTAGATCTAGGGCCTTCAAAACTCATTCAAACTTTGCCCGAAGTACAAGTCAGTCCATGTGAAAAGATGTTCTAATGTCGAACATGGAAAGACATCACCTGATTACCAAGCAATGATGTAAGTTGTTAACAGGCGCGAGAGGAATCACCGATAATGATATTGACCCTCAAGGTACTGCAGTACAATTCATGTGGTGTGAATACATGAGTCGATGTCAAACACCACGCAAAATCTTTCGGTCGAAGGCCATTAATGTAAACCTGTCGCCGGAAGTGAGGAACTTGCCATTGAGGCATGCAAGCTTCAAAGTATTGGAAGGGTTGTTCCTAGGTCAAATTCTTGGATAATGAGCTGATGTCGACAAGAAGTGACCCATCATAGGAGGGCATTAATGAATCTGACATCTACGACACGGAATGGAGCAAATGATTTTGTGGAGGTGAAAACGATCTGATGATACAAGGTTCAGGGTGGCGGTCATGAAAGAATAAAGCATGAAGGTATTGCAGTGGATGAGACACAAGTTAGGTTGGTGAATTCTCTGAGTGACTTCTCTTGAACATATCCGTGACACTGAAATAGATTGGTAGCGTTAACCCCAAAAGTGGATGGTACAGTGGACCGATGGTGATATGACCGATGAACAGAATAACCCAACCCGACTCAATCATGGTGATGGAGTGAAAGCGTCATGTTCAAGAGCGACCTACTACCAATAAGTTTCTTCAAGTTTTCTTCCCAATTTTCCCTAGTCATTTCTGACTAGTACCTCTTTATTTTTGTCAAGCTTGAGGAGGATAACATATGCTTGTTCTATAATTTTCCCTTTGGGCAAACCCGTCGCTATGTTTTAACAAGCCTAGTGACAGTGAGACTCACTCTTATCTGCATGGACAAGTTTGTCACTATTGTTTTAACGAGTTTAACGACAAGGATAACTCGGTTCTTTTCAATTTTAGAGAGTCTGAAAAAATACAGAAAGGAAACTCCAATATTCCTTTTTCATAATATAATCCCTTAAGTCCGAAAAAGTATAAAACAATGCGAAAGGGATGACTTTTCGATAGTTTTAACGAGCCGAACAAGACAAATGCTCGATCTTTTTGTGTAATAATCCCTCAGGTCCAAAAATATTAAAATCTAGAGGAGGGATGGCACTTCCAATCACTTTAATGAGCTGGAGAGGCCCATTGCTCGACAATATTTTCATATTTTACGAGTCAGATGAAAAGAGCTTAAAGGAGACTCATTTGTTGTGGAACGAGTGATGTTTTTGGATAGCAGCTGGTTCCAGATAAGGTTTGGAACTTTTTCAATCACGATAGTGTAGAGAAAGTGGCTAATAGGATCACTCGTCACAGTTGTTCCTCAAAATGGGTAAACAATCAAATGGAGGCGTATGATCGGCTAAAAAGAGTGGAGGTGATGGTAAGAACACGACCAAGGCTCAAAGGCTGATAATAATGCAATTGCAATGGTTATTTACCGGGGGTGGGTTCATTTTTTAATGAGATTAAACTCTGGTGGAACATATGCTCATTGCTAGGTTTATTTTTTAACGAGCTTGAACTTTGCGAAATTTCTCATGCCAGTCGTATAATATGTCTCATCGATAGGTTCACTTTTTAGAGAGATTGCCCCATTCAAAACTTTTCTCCAGATCCTTTCATTATGTAAGCTAGGAATGACCAATCCTACAAGTTTAAAGGGTTAAGAACCTACAAATTAAGAAAATAAATGGTCTCTTTTCACTTTCATGCAAAAAGGTTTGCGTGCCCCCAGGTATAATGAAGTAGAGTTTCTAGGTTACCCTTCAATTTGTAGACAAAACACTTGCTCTGTCGGGAAAGGCCTACCTTCTGACGAAGGTATCTTATTCCAGTCTAATCCCATTTTCCTAAATGGATGGGTGTGTCAGACTAGTCATATTCCTACGCGGAAACCCACCTTATAACTGGGGTGTTCCTATTGAAGAAGATCGGGGCGCATGCCCCCTGGGTTTCAGTCACAATCACCGAATCACTCGCGCTCATCAGGTGGACAGACTGGAGATTGATGAGACATTCCTTACGCAAAAATACTAGTTAGGGATGGCACTTGACTCTTAGCTATGGGGAACGAAAGCTGGTCTATGAGCTAGACCATTCTGCCTTCAAGTGGAAAACACATCACTCGAAAGAGTGAGGAAACAATAGCTCCCATGCTATAAATGTAGTCACGCCCAAGGAGTAGATTGTAATCTAAAGGTCCTTGGACTACCATCACGTTCAGATAAACGATTTTCCTTCTCAAAGTTATAGGAAAATTTGGAAGGATCCCTAATATTCGACTGGTTCCTTTGTCAAAGCCTATTATATTTTGCATCTCAGGCAGAAGCGATGGTGAACCAAGTGCTTTCCAAGTAGTTAAGGAAAGGATACTCATAGAAGCCCCTTCATCTATGATGGTACCAACCATGACCATTTTGTAAGTTTACACTATGATTCGGAATGGTACATTAGATGGTAGGCGGGGTCTGCCTAGTAGATTCTAGTCGAAGAAACAACTAGGTTGCTTGGAGGTGGGACCAAATAAACGACCAGATACATCTCTGACGAACTTCCTTCCTGTGGTAAAGGAATGGGTAGATTTCCCCCATGTTCATCGGAGTCTGTGCTTACGAAGAGGATTTGAACGTTGTCATTCTCATCATCTTTGGTGACTGTATCATCTGAAGGTAGACCTTCTGAAGACAAGACTAGGTCGACTGCCATCTCAACCTGTTGAATTTGGTCCGATGTGGACTCAGAGGGTTTATCTTCAATGATAGGTGCTTCGACTAACAACAAAGGTATGTCAGTCAGATTTTCAACTAGTGATGGACTCGGCAAGAGTTTCTTGTATCCAAGAGGAAGTCGCTGCGGTGATGCAGGACGGTTATTCAAGACTCTTTCAGCTTCGTCCAGGAAGGGACAACGAAGGAGGGCATGATCACCTTCACACAGTCTGCAAGGAAATTTAGGTCTTCCTTTCTGTCCATTGAATTCGTTTTCACTAGTTGATGGTTTAATCTCAACATGATTGTTAGAGGTTGACGACATCGGATTGTGTAAGCGGGGAGACCAGTCCCTTAAGATCCGTGGGATGCAAGGACAATCTTGATGATAGTGGTCCCATTTGCAAATGACACATGGAGATTTAGGTTTGGATGGTGCAGCGTGTGGATTTTCACTAGATGATGTATGGTTGCCCATTTTTGCCGCTGGCTCCTTCTTCTTCTCCTTCCCTTTCTTCTTCTTCTCAGTTACTTGGTTTTTAGTTTTACTAGCTTCACCAAGAGAGCAGGAAGAAGGAGAGGGAGAAACAAACGAAGTAGAAGGTTGGGGGGTAACTCTAGTATCATCTAGTTGCTGATTTGATTGCTCAGGAATCATGGTGCTTTAAATGACAGAGGTCAAGAAAAGCCATACTAGTAGGCCAATTGTTAGTCCTGGAAGGGACAATGTTGCCATATGAGGTGCACCAACATCTCCCCAGGAGGAGAAAGGACTAGGATTTCCCCCAAGGGGAAATCCTTGATCGGTGGACTCCATTTTCTCAACCTAAGATCAATGAGGGAACAGTGATGTTATTCCGATTAAAATAAATTTTATGACGCTTTGACACAACTTGCTTTTTCAATTTTTAAGAGTCGAGAAAAAGCTAAATATGACTCTAGCTGCCTTCGATTATTAATGAGCCTCAAGTGACAAGTGCTCAGATGGACCTTTTCTTTTAAGGAGTCTGAAAAGGAATGAAAGTGACTACTCTGGAAATCTAGACAGAGGGATTACCAAACCAATCGCAAAACTGTAGAATACTTTTTATGGTACGGTAATCAATCTTCTCGAATGTTGTGTTTAGTGCATTGCGATCGATAGGGTGACAGACACGGCTTCCTAAGGATAAATAATATAGCCTATTGTGGTCTCCCAATATATAATTGACGGTACATGGGAGCACAAGTCCGTACTGGCATTTTTCGTCTCAAAGAGGAGCAATCACCCAACCTATGATGAAAGAGATAGTTACCAAGCTTTACGACGCCAAAATACGTCTCTAGCCTAGACTTCTAGATGTTGTGCGTTATGTTCCGAAGCGTTTTTATGTTTATTGAATTTATTTTACAGTTGATCTTTCTTAAGAAGTTTTCCTTTAAGGTTCACCGCGTGATGTAGATATGCAACTCCTAAATATGCAATCTAAGATGATAAACAATCGTTTACTCTTCTTTTTGCAATGAAAATCCTAGCTACTAAGGAAAGAGAAGCGAAATTCTTTCAACATAGAGCAAAGAGAACACATTAGATGCATTGTCCTAAATCAAAATCAACAAGCAGTCTAAATGCAAATGCACATGCATGTATTTGTTTTCTCCTTTCTTAATGTGTGAATGACAAAAAGAATGCTAAGTACAAATCTGAACTATCTTTTCTTTCAAAGTGACAGTATTAACAATTTTCTCTTCAAAAGACGAAAGGAAGACAAGATGACACTTTGTGATTTTGAATTCAAAAAACGAAAGCAAGGCTAAGAGCAACACTTTCAACTTCAATTTGAAAACTGCTTTCAACACTTGAAATACTATTAATTCAATTCAAATACAAGATTAATAGCGTAATCGACCATAAAAAAGAGTAGGATTCTTTTCTTCGACTGAAAACAACACTTGTGACACTTTCAAATCAAAAGATGACAGTTCGATTAAGCTAATTTTTTGTAAAGGAGAACTTTAAATGGCGAAAAATACATAAAAACATTCACAATTCTTTATACAATGGAGGCTGAATAATGCAAAGGAAGGGAGTTTCAACAGTGGTATACTGATCACAGACAACAAAACTCCTGAATAAAGCTGAAGACTGTTAGAGTCGGTCTGGTCATCCCTCCGTCAGAGATCAAAACTCTTTTTGCATTTCATGTTTAGGTGTCCCATCGCTTTCGATCAGTTGCATTTCGTTAGGAGCATGCCATAAATCTGATGGAAGGGATTTTGTCATTCATCCCCCTCATGCTTTGCACTGCTAGCTCAGGTTTGTCCATCAAAATCGAATTTTAAAAGTCATTTGCAGTCCTGTTGCAGTTTCTAGGTCATAACAGTCATTTTAGTCATTAGGTCTAGGGTTAGTCAATTTGGGCTTCGAAAAAGTCTAATAAAGCCAGCAGGCCAGAGGGAGGTCCTTGATAAGTTGTTATTTCAAAAGATTCTTATCGTCATATGGATGGATTATGACTTCTCTTCAAAACTCTGTTTTGAAGATAAGTCGACATTTCGTTTTTTGTAATAATTTTTCAAAATTTTTAGTTCTTGAATTCTCCAGGTGTAGCCCTGGTCTCCTTTGCCAAATTCCATGTCAGCTATCCCTGCAAAAAATTGTCAAGCAATTCATCATTTCAACCAAAAATCAAGGAGGAAACAAAAAGGTCAGAGTTCTATTAATTGTGAAAAAGTGTCAATTGCAAAACATTACAAAATGGGTTTTGGAGAAACAAAAATCAAATTGATGTCTATATAAAGGTTTTTCCATGAAGATGAAAGTCATTTTGCATGCCAAGGTTGGAGAAAAGCATTTCAAGGCGAATTTGTGAGAGCAGTGCATATTTTTTTGGAGAGAACTGGCTTGCAGCAAACTGGCGCGGCGCACTGGGGATTTCCACCCAGTGTTAAGTTGAACGGGTGTGACGCACATAGAGAGCGCGGAACACTGGGTTTTTAGCACGGCGCATATAGCCTCAAGCCCGAAAATTGCTAGAAACTTCACCAAATCGCTCATTTTTTTCCTAGATTTGCCAGGTAGGCTTGCTATCTTGCTATTGCATCAAATTTTATGATAAGAGACAGTGGTTTATGGGTGATAGTGGTTGCAACAAAAAGTCTCAAAACCTACTTCTATAGATCCTCAAGCCAATTGCAGCTAGGGTTTAAAACTCACTGTTTTGCCACCAATATTTTGTATCCCTCCCACTATTCCCTTATTTTCACTAATCCCTAATTCCCTATCACCTAAATTCATTACTCCCTTCTCCTACATACTCTATCCCAAATCCTCTAACCTCACACCTCAAAACCTATACAACTAATCCCAAACCCTAAACCCTATTCCCATACATAAAATCCCTCAAACCCTCTCCCATATTTCCCTATTAAATTTCTCCCAATAATTCCAATTCCTCGATATTGTTTCCCCTTCCTAACAATCCCTAACAGTCCCTATTGTATTTCCCTAACAGTCCCTGTTGCATTTGTTTTTTCCCTTGGTGGCAGAAATTGAAATACAACACCAACGGTTCTAGCATAAGCAGTCATCTTGTCTTCAAGATTTTTTGTATAGCAGTCATGGCATCTGAGCATTCATCAGACTATGAGGTGGAAACCCAAAGTGACTCTCCCTTGGAAGAACAGGTACCCCGGAGGCCTCATAAAAGTGGCAGGCATCTTAGGGAAGAACCGACCACCCTTACAGAATTGCAGGGCTGCTCTCTTACTATGCAATGTTTTCAGCATCAGTCATGCTATGAGTTTTGTCAAAAGGTGGCTAGTGTCCAATTTCATCATGAGTTGGCTCGTCTTTTTGTGCTGCACTTGCACGGAGATCAAGCTATCTTGGCTGGTGTCACCTTCACACTTACACCAGAATCTGTCTCATTAGCAACCGGTATACCGAACATTGGTGAACCATGGCACAAGAAACAAAAGATTGATCGGCAGCATTATGAGCCATACATTAAAACTAGTTTCTTGAGGTAGCTCAAGAGAGTGTTCCTGTTCCGGTATCTGAAAGATGAATATGCTCCACTAATGAGATTGATCATGAAATATTTCAGCTGTGAGGGACAGTTCTCTCGTCTTTATGCTTATCACATCAGGTTGCTCATGCATTTCACCAGGGTACGAATGATGAACATTTTGTATTTCATTTGCCGGAACATTGAGAGGATGACCACCTTTATACAGCGTAAAACCCCTCAGCAGCAACTTAACAGTGTATATCATTTTGCTCTTATTAAGATTTTGGTGGTTCATCAGCTTGGATTGCAGGGCATCTTTGGGATGATTTCATCTCTCGTGACTTCTTCAGAGCTTCACAGGGAGTATCAGAGGTTAAATATGAGGGTGAACCTTCTCATCAGTATGAGCACCATGGGACTGCTAGTGTGCCGGTTTTCATCACATATCAGAGAGGCACCAGACATTTGTTGACAGCGGCAAAGCGAGTGTTATCTCCACCCGGGGTGGAAGGGGCCTCGCTTCCTCCATCAGCATCACAGGTACAGGACAAAGGCAAGGAGCCAATGCAGGATGAGAGGCCTTCAGGTGAGCCATCAGGTGAACGAGAGACCGAGTTCATTCTCCTTCATGATGATGATACAAATACGGGTCCACAAAGCGCCAAACTTAGAGAGATCATCCAAGAGTAGCAATTAGAGATCGAAGCCTTATCCCTTGACTTGGAGAGGGCTAAGTGGACCATGAAATACTTGGAGCAGAGGAAAAAATAGCTTGAGGATCAGCAAGCGATCATGGAGCTACAAAACATTCATGAGCATCGCCAAGCTGCACAAAGGAGAAGAGTTGAGCTCACATCATTGGAGCAAGAAATTAATGAAGATCGGGAGGAAAATCTTGAGAGAGTGAACATGCACTTAGAAAGGCTGTTGGAGAAGGCCGAAAAAGACCATGCACTGTTGAGACACAGGGCTTTTCATTACATGGCGCACAACAAAGTGTGCAAGGCCCGAATCAGGAATTTGAAGGCGAAATTGAGGAAGGCAATCAAGAAGCAAAAGAGGCAAAGGGAGCTCGATCGTCTTCAGATATTGGCCAAGGCCTCTTTAGCCCAGCATAACACTTGATAAGGAAGCTCCAGCCCAAATTTCAAGAAATTTGGGGCATTTTTTGTATTTTTGGAAATTTTTGTGCAAAAAACAGGGTTTTTCTCCCTGTGCGCCGCGCCATGTGGCGCGCGCTTACAATAGGAGGCTCCAAATGAAAAAAAGTTTATAGTTTTGGATTTTTCATGGAAAATCATGACTGTTGGTGCTTGGCCAAGAAATTTGGGCAAGTTTTGAGTCCTCAGGAGGTCAAAAACACCCTAAAAATGACCTTTCTGCCCCTAATTTCACACACAGGAAGCAATCTTGGGAGATTGAGGTTTTGGAGGGGCAAATGGGCACCAAATTCAAAAATTCCACTTGGTTTGGAACGTAGATAGGTAGGGCTTTCCAACAAGCACACTTGGGCTCAATTTGGACTTCAGAAAGTGCCTCAAAATCAGCTCCAAAGTGGCGTGACACATACAGATTTTGGCACGGTGCACATAGGTTTTTTGCCCAATTTTTCACCTTCCAGCTCAGAAATTCGGCCAGTTTGACTAGTTTTGCTTTGTGATGTAATTTTTGACTTATCTTGATGTAATTGAGTGAACATGATGTAATTTTGACACTTAGTTACTTGTTCTAGAGGATTCATTCACCAAAGAGTGAAAATTTAATGAATGAATCAGTTTCCTACCTTATAGAGGCAAGTTGTTTTGATTGCCTAAATTTTAGTAATTTGTCTAGAATTGGTTGAAACAGCTCCTAGCACGATGAGCTCGACCCCTAGAGGCAAGGGAAGAGGTTGTCTTGTCTACATTATGTAATTTCTAAGTCATTTTCAGGGTTGGACTCTTGGGAAAAGTTTGGCACTCTATTGTACATTCATTTTTGCATTTTTGGCAAAGGAAAGACGAGGGTTTTGCAGCACTGTTTGGGATCCATGTGGTTTTATGTTTTGATGTTGTGCCTCTCTAAGTAATTTTAAGTTTATCTAGTGTTATGTGTATCATTTTCTTGTTTCTTCTTCTGAATTTGAAACAAATGAGTGATTAAGGTGGAATCCATAACTATTATGCTCTGCCTTTGAATTTGTTTAAATTTTCATGTTTTCTTCAGTTTAAGGAGAATCCTTGAGACTCTCTTGCTCTCCTTAGCTCCTTACCTGTCTGATCTACCCATCTCACTTGCTTTAAAGCATCAAAACGATCGCCTTCCTTTCCCCAATCAGACCTCTGCAGAAATTGTGCCTCATCCCCGAGCCCAAATTTGCCTTTCCCATATTTCCAACAAAACCCTAAAAAAATTCAAATCAAATCCTTTGCATTTAATACCTAGCCTAAGATCAGTTGCAAATTTAGTCATCTTGAGCCTCATTGATTACCTTTTGCCGAGATTGACCCGGAGAGAGCCCTCTCCTGTCCTCGTAGGGCTATCTACGAGGCTAAGCATGGTTTGATGTGGACCTAGAACCTTGTCTTTTCAGCCTGAGACAAATCTAGGATCTAACAAAGACAATGAAGAAAAAACCAAAATCTGGAAGCAGAAATAGTCTTATCTGATCATCGCACCTGTAACACAGGGAAATAGGGATGCATCCCACCTACTGCACACGGGAGGTGTGATGCATCCAGAATGTCAAAAGGAGACAGTGCGATGATCCAGGGACAAGACTTTCACTTGGTATTTGGTCACAATTTGCAACTTAGTTCAGGGATTTAGGCTGAGCTAATGATAGTCAGTAAATACAAAGTATAGGGGATGATCTAATGAGGTTACTTGAGCTACCACCAGGGCACTTAGGATGTTTGCAAGTCAGTTGTTCAGTTCATAAACAAACCCGGATATTGACTGAAGCAGCGTTGATCTACTTTGCACTTGCATAGAAAATGCAGTTCAAAGGCTAGCTGGCTTAACTTCAGGCTCCGTTTGTAGTTTATGAAGCAAACAAATAGAGACAAGCAATCAAACTATTTTCTCCCCAGTGGAGTTGCCATTTTGTTATCGGGAAAACTAGTGTCCATTCAGAGCTGCTAGTCCCACTAAGACGGGTAGCTATCTTAGAAACAAACAAACTAAAGTCACTTGTGTTTTCCTTTATGAGAGATAGATGAGAAAGAAGCAGAGAGTACCAACATCAGTCTTTCGCTTGGCTCTTTTCTTGTTTCCTTTCCCCTTTGACAGAAGTTCGCCACTCCTTCCTTGTCCCACTTCAAAGAGCACTTATAGAGTCAAAGCAGCATAATAACATCAAAGCATAGAGATCTATAACCATAAACAATAGAGGATCAGATGTATATTAACCATACAAATGCATATATCAATACAAGATTCAGAGATATACAAGAATATGGAGGAAAACTCAAATAGATTTATTGATAGAAGTAGTATAAGAGAGGATTACAACCCATTGGTCTGACCAAACACCATCCTCCCAGCATGAAAGCCCTCTTCACCTCATGAAAAGCTTAGATCACCCAATAATACAATTTTGCACAGAGAAACCAACAACACTTCCTTACAAAATACAAGATTCGAGCCTTTGGATCTCTAGGATGAGGGATCCATATATAGATGTTTGCAGGGGGGTGAGTCAGCTTCTAGGATTTTGATTAGTGTCATCTCTCTGATAGTTCTTGGTTCCACTTGGAGATTTCATGATCTTTTACTCATCCCTGGGTGAATTCAGAGAGGCAAGTGTCAAATGAGCAGCTTCTTAGAAGATTCTCAGGGTCTCCACCTAGCAACTGCTTCTGCCATTTGTCTACTCTCACTCATCGCACCCTACAAAAGGGCTTTCCAGTATGCATCGCACTTTTTGCATGTGGCTGGTGAGATGCATCGCACCCTTAGCACTGAGCAGACTATATGGTCTAGTTTTGACCAGTTTTGAGTAGTTTTTTAGGGAGAACTTCTGCGAGATGATGTAATCATCTGACCTTGCTCTCTTAGGTTATGAAACAACACTTTTAGGGACTTAGAAGCCCTTGGTTTATGGACATATGTGTTTGGGGTTGCAGTGCCCAAATATGTGTATAACATATGATGATGCAGATATGGCAGGTTACAAAGATAACAAGAGGAGCACTACAGGATATGTATTTACTGTAGGTGGAACAATTGTCAGTTGGGTTTCAAAAATCCAAAGTGTTGTTGCACTTTCAACAATAGAAGCAGAGTATGTCGTTGCTACAGAGGCTAGTAAAGCAATGATTTGGTTACAAAGGTTTATGGGTGAATTGGGTAAGGAGCATGATATGGGCACGTTATACAGTGATAGCAAAAGTGCCATTCATCTTGCAAATAACTCAACATTTCATTCAAGGACTAAACACATATAGCTCAAATACCATTTCATACGATCAGTGTTGGAAGATAGAGAGTTGAAGTTGGAAAAGATACACACTAGCCAGAATCTTGCAGATATGCTAATAAAAGTTGCAACCAGGGAGAAACTGAGAATATGCTCAGTTTCAATTGGTCTTCAAGGATGATGATGAAGATGAGAAATAGCCAAGTCCAAAGAGGATTCATTTTCCAGCAAATGAAGCAGTGGCGGAGTTGCTACAATCATTCTCCAAGTGGGAGATTGTTGGGTGTGGAGCATGATTATTTAGAGGTCTTTGTTTCAGCTGGATGTATACCCTAGGAAGTTTGTACACCCCTCCACGTGGGGGGGTGCGGGGTGGACTTGTTCCCCCTGTGGGGGTTTGGGGGGGCCCATCCCACCCAACTGGGGGGTCTGGGGGCTAGCGGTTCCCCGGCGGGTGTTTCAGGGGCAGTGCCCTCGAAGCTACAAACAGATGTAAAATTGCCTTGTAAAAGTATAGTAATTTCTAGTCAATCTGGGCCGTTCATTAGGCGGATGATTTGATGGTAGAACTTATGTTTAGTTTAGGGTTTTTTTCCCTAGAAGGTAACCCCTCTCTTTGTATGAGGGCATTGTATTGAGGTTGTGTAATAGATGTGTATTCTCCGAGCGAGAAACAGAGAGGTGAGACTGTGAGAATAAACAGAGGATATTATAACGGATCTGTTGTAGGTTGTGTCTCTTCATTTTGCTGGATAATATAAATGAAGGACTGGCTGTTCAGGGTGGACGTAGCCCAAACTGGGTGAACCACGTATATATGTGTCTCTTTGGTTTTATGCATTTTCTGTGTTTATATTTCTACTATATTTTATGTGTTCCATTGCTCCGTAATATATAATTTTCTAACAAAAATCATATTGTAACCTGAAGCAGTCAAAGAAATAAGAACTCGACAGCTACGAAATCGATCAATTTCAGAGTATCTCATCAAGTGGAAGAACTTACCCGTTGAAGATTCCACATGGGAGGATGAGAATTTTAGACAGAAGCATCCGGAACTACTCAAGCGTTGAGGAAAACACTTTTTTGAAGGAGAGGGGCATGTTAGGTCCCTATAATACTAGTGATTCCCCCATTAGTATTGTCATTGTATCCCTTATTGTTATTGTTGTGCCCCTATTGTCCCCATATTGTTATTATTGTGCCCCATAGAATCCCACTATTGTTATTTTTGTGCCTTTATATTATTATTGTTAGGTCGGATTTGGTTATATTGTGACCCCTTATACTCCTATATATAGAAAGGAGGTTTTGTCATTTGAATCATCTAAGAATTGTTCATTTGTGTAATGTAAAGGAGGTTTCCCCCTCGAAGAGTCTTATTTCTAAGGTGTTGATCTATCTTCTTTATCTTTTTGTGAGCTGGTTTTCATAACACAACCATTATGCCCCATTGATGTGGCCATACCATTTGCAGCCAGTCAAGTAGATTCGGCTTAAATTCAGTCCGAAGCTAAAAGGGCTAAAAAATTCATTGATCATATTCAACACATTTTCCAATAGGTCCATGACATATGGGACATATCCAATGCTAAGTACAAGCAATTCCATGATCAATATCGAGTGCCACACAAGTTCCAGGTGGGCGACAAAGTTTGGCTACATTTGCAAAAGGAGCACCTTGCTGGACCCCATCGCAAGCTTCGCTTGCTCTGATATGGGCCATACACCATCACCAAGGCCGTTGATGATAATCCCTTTGAGCTTAGCATCCCACTGTTCCTTTGTATGCACCCAGTGTTCAATGTAGATCACCTTTGGCCATACTTTCCACCATTGTTGGACACATCTGACATTGAAGAATAATTCACACCAACAGAGCTCAACCTGGACTGCATGGAAAAAGCTACAACTGATCAAATCATGGACACCTAGATCAATAACACTCACCAACAGAGGACACAGTTGTATTGATTTGTCAAACCATCCAACTCCTTCACCACGGACCAGGTTCAATGGAAATTTCCTCACCTCATGGAGTCTGTGCACACAATGGGGACCATTTCTTCCTAAGGGGGAAGGAATGATCCAGGTGGATATTGGTGGCCACCCACCTATTCCACCTAGACCCCCCTGTCAGTTTCATCTGTTTCCTTATTCATTTCATCATTTACTACTTTTAGCAATTTTTCGGGTCCTAAACTTTTAGAGTAGTTTTGACCTCGTAAACGAAATTTGTTTGGGGTCTGTACTAGGCCCGTAGACACAAGTTGTATGGGCCTATGGAAAAACCTATATTACTCAATGAGATCTTACCAACAAGGAATCATCCGTGCCAAACATAGATAATATCACCAAGTTACGACCCCCGGAAGTTGCCTACCCAACTAATGTTGGAAATAATACTGAGAGGGGGGGGGGGGGTGAATCAGTATTATTAAATCAATATAAAATTTTCATTTCCATATTAAGATTCATATATGCTACTTCAGTTAAGGAAAACCGCGTGTATACGCAACTGTGTGTAATGCAACAAGAGTATATCCAGTAAACTTATGATTTAGTTAGTTGATCCTTAATGAGTGCATCAGAACATTATTAACCATATGAATAGTAAACAGGAGCAATAAAATAGAATAGATCATCACACACAAGAAGCACACATGAACACCATGATTTAAGGTGGAAACCCAATGTGGGTGAAAACTACCTGTTGCAAGTCATCTCAATCTTCTTTTTAATAAGAAACTTCTTTTACAATGGTTCTGTACTGGTTTAGTCTTATACCAGTACACAGGCTGCTACTTACAGAAGGCTACAACCTTCTCTCGTTCTGCAGACTCTCCTGGAAGGGAGCTACAACCCCCTTAGCTCTTGTACTAGCTGATCCATTTACTAGTACGTAGGTGTCAGCCTACTGAAATGCTCCAACCTTTACTCGTTTTCCAGCTACTACTGGAAGGGAGCTATCACCCCCTTAGCTCTTGCACTAGCTGATGTACTAGTACGTAGGTGCCGACCTATAGAAGGCTACAACCTTCTCTTTCTTCCTCTAGGTACCTCGTTTCATAAATTTTCAGACTGGATACTCCTGAAGCACAACACCATAATCTGAAGGCCACGTTTCATCAATTTTTCATATTGGACCCATCAACAACATTGAAGCACAAAATTAATCATCACAACAATACACCCATCAACTACACCTGCATCATCAATCTCTGAATCACCCAATACTGAAACATTGAAATCCTGTCAACAACACAGTCACCAGAACACAGAACAGACAATAGAACTCTGCAACAATAACCAGATCCAACTGCAACTTCAATTATCATATCTCATAATGTATATGCTACTATGAAGAACCAAACCCGTGTACATATGCGCTTTCACCAAAGCCAACCCGCGTATAGATCTGCAAATATTTACTCATAACTTTGCGGCTGTTTCAGACATCAGTCATACCCAGATCATAACATTCATACAATAAAACATGCGTCAATAATTTAGATCTATTCTATCCATAATCAAACCATATAATGATAAACATTCCAAGCCTTAAGATCCCGATCCATCCTTAGATCTTGTTCTCCATCAACCATTGAGATTCCTCCTTAGCTTAGATCAAGCAATGCATCATGAACCCATAACCTGCATACTGGATCTCATACTTCATCAAATATTCAAGACTTTCTCAATCCATTTGCCTAATGATCTTCTTCTCCTTTTATAGTCTTAGGCCTTACTCAATACCATGGTCCAAAACCATTGAGAACCAATACTAGGGACCCAATACTTGGGTTCAACACTTCAGACGCAATACCAAGGACCAAAACCATAGGTATAAATACCACGGACCCAAAAATAGGCTTTCCACATGTATGCACTTTTCCGTGCATGAAAGTGCATGCATACGCATATACGAATTTTGATCAGCAACCCTACGTGTATACGTACCTTTGTATATAGTGAACCTGCGTGTATAACCTGCATGTATACCCTACTTGGTATATAGTGAACTTGCGTATATACGCGACTTGGTACATAGTGAACCTGCGTATAACCTGCATATGTACGCAACGTGGTATATATTGAACCTGCGTATATACTCTTCTTTCTTCATTCTTTGTAGTCTGATCATCAACTCTTTGCTACTGACCTATTGCACTATGATCTGTCATCTGTGTGAGTTGCCATCAAGGACAACACTTGTATCATAATGCCAACAATCTCCCCCTTTGGACTTGATGGCAAAGCTAACTTTTCATACTGAGAACTATCATCTGATTCCTTTGAGTTGTCCTGCATCCCATGTATTTTATCACATCTAATATCTCTTCTGTAGATTCATCTAGTTATATATAAGTGAGTTGTTTTTCTACGAGTGGGTTGCCATCAAGTACAACACATGCATCATAATGCCAACAATCTACCCCTTTGGACTTGATGGCAACAACCCAAATCACTCTCCCCCTTTGACATCAAGGGCAAAGGGTGGACCAAGATATTCTCTTTCCTTAATAAACATTCCACTGTCCATACTCCCCCTAAGTACCTGCTGAAATCTCTGTTCTGTTGAAGTGTGTTGTTCATGCTCCCCCCGACTGTAAGCAAGGTCTGCAAAAAGATGTTCTACAAGAAGAACTTGACTCTATCATAAATGACCTTCCTATCACCAAGGACTCATACATACATCCATCTCCCAACCCAGTGGGGATATACCTATTGACTCATCCACCTAACCAAGTGAGGATACGCCAGATACCAAATGTTTGTACATGACTGAAACATTACATCATCCTTCCCATGCATAGCGGGGGTATAAATTGCATCATATGACCAAAAGGGATTCATCAAATGACTACAATAGATAGAGACAAACTATTATGTCATGAGTCTTGAAATGACCTTTACATGACATTTATAATAGAGACCAAACATCTAAATAAGATCATGATAGTCATCAACAACTATCGTACACAATGTATGATCTGCTCCATAATCATCTGACAACAGCATCTAGACCAGCAACAAAGTATGTCTGCATCAACTCATCCTTTTGACCAGAATTCTGCATATGACATACAAAATCATTCACATTATATCATATGTGAAAAAAACCATAGCCATCTCATCAACATCAAGATCTGCATGATCCAAGTATCATCACATTGGAACATTTGCATCAATCAACATATGTAAGTATCAACCTATCATCATATAGGTAAGAAATTAACATCATCATATCTCCAACAATGCAACTTTGAGTAAGCATTCATGTATCCAGCACTATGTATCTTGAGCTCAAGATCATTTGTCAAGACTTCTTGATATCATCAACAGCATCAATCCTCATCCACATGAGCGCCAAGAACTATAGGAATCCTGCATCATAATTGTATTATATGATCTTTATGCATATGACGACAGCAACATATCAGTGACTCATCATCAAGTGTATTCAAGCTTTGTACTTCTCCTTATCCTTATGAAGATCACCATGTAAGAACCATATATGCATCCACAAATCTGATCAGAACACCAACTATGTAAACCCAAGAATCATATGTGATTTTGTCATGGACAACTCATAACCATATCATAACAAGATGTATCATTTAGCCATATAAGCATCATCACTAAGGACTACTAAAAGCATATGCTCCCCCTGAACCTGTGTCATCTTGCTTATTGTTAGATTTGATCATGCATATATCAGCAAGAAGTATCATCATCCACAAGTTAAGATCAAATCATTCCTAAAGATCTTACAAGTATCAAGACATTTCCACACAACATCAACAGATTGTAACCATTATGAAATAGAGCAAATAATGGACTGAATCATATTAGACCCCTTTTCCTAAGCCTGTCCCACTGCTTTTCTTCAAACTAACATATACGCGACTGTGCAGTAACCAACGCACATATATATGCGACTTCCCTTTATGAAACTTTCCTATGAGATTTAGGACACTGAAGTTTTGCACTTTCAGGTCCCTCTGAGTCTGTTATGTCTATATATTGTGCTGTGCCACATCTTTCTAACTGTACTTCCTTCTTCTTCCATATCTTAAAGTGTGATGATGTTTTCTCCTTTTGGTATGGTACCCGTACTTTGTTCCTGCTTTCCTTTGTTGTATGTCCAAGCTTGTTACATGCATAACATCTTACATGTTTCATACTCCTTCTATAGCAATCAATAGTTTTGTGACCAAACATATTGCAAGCAAAGCAATATCCCTTAAAGTACCTGGAATATGATGATCTTTCTGAGTGATAGTCTTGAACCATTCTTCTTCTGCATCTAGCTACAACATGTCCAAGATTATGACATACATAACATTCAACATTATTCATTTGAGGAATTGACCAACTATTATTTCCACAGTTAGGAATAAAATATTTTCTTTGAAGAATTTCTTTACATGGTTGTTGATGGGATTGACCTCTCATCTCCTTGTTGAGCATTTCAGATTTTACATTAAAGTCCTTTGTCTTACTTTGTGAACTAGATTCTCCTTCAACAGATTCATGAAAATGAAGACCCATTTTGAAAGCAGGAGACCTTTGCCTACTAAGAATATCATCCAAGTTCTTAGTACTATCTTGAAATCGTAAGAGCATATCCTTTTCTTCTAAGTTATCTTTAAGAATATTTACCTCAACTTGATGTTGCTCCTCCTTTTCATGATACTGCTTCTTCATGTTTTCTTCAGCTTTTCTTCCTTCTTCCAACTAATGTCTTAGTTCGAGAACTTCATTTTCTTGTTTTTCAAGAGCTTGGAGTAGTTCTTTATTCTGCCTTTTTGATTCTTCAAGATCTTCTTTTCGCGAGAGGATCGTAGCTTCAAGGCTTTCATAGTAATTAGATCTATCTCTGAGTTTCTTGATTGTTGTGCTCCTTTCATTGACTTCATTTCTTAATGATGTCACTTTATCCTACAACTTTTGACATTGATCTTCCTTGTACTTGAATAACTACCTTACCTTGTTTCCTTCCTCTAGTTGAGCTTTTAGTTTGGTAGCTTCTTCTTTGAAGGCACATTCCCTTTTGTTCAATAGATCTTGTTGATCTCTAATTTTTTCTGTAAGCCTTTTAAATTCTGCCTCTATTTGATATCTTTCTTGCTCACCCATAAGAGCAAATTTAGTTGTTTCGCTATCACTTTCATCATCTTCAAATGGATGGATAAATGTATCACCAGAGTATAACAAATTCATACCTGCTAGTTCTTTTGCTTGTTCATCTTCATTCTGAAGTGATTCTGAATCTGAGGTGCTTCTTCCACATATTCCCCAATCGATTCTCCCACTGTCATAGCTCTTTTGAGATGTCTTCTTCTTCTTAGGTGCTTTCTTCTTAAGCTTCTTTCCCATTGATCTACAGATCTCCTTCAAGCGATCAAGCTTCTACTAAAGGACCTACTCTGATACCAATTGTTGGAAATAATACTAAGAGGGGGGGGGGTGAATCAATATTATTAAATCAATATAACTTTTTCATTTCCATATTAAGATTCATATATGCTACTTCAGTTAAGGCAAACCGCATGTATATGCAACTATGTGTAATGCAACAAGTGTATATCTAGTAAACTTATGATTCAGTTAGTTGATCCTTAATGAGTGCATCAGAACATTATTAACCATATGAACAGTAAACATGAGCAATAAAATAGAATAGATCATCACACACAAGAATCACACATGAACACCATGATGTAAGGTGGAAACCCAATGTGGGTGAAAACTACCTGCTGCAAGTTGTCTCAATCTTCTTTTTAATAAGAAACTTCTTTTACAATGGTTTTGTACTGGTGCAGTCTTATACCAGTACACAGGCTTCTACCTACAGAAGGCTACAACCTTCTCTCGTTCTCCAGACTCTCCTAGAAGGGAGCTACAACCCCCTTAGCCCTTGTACTAGCCGATCCGTTTACTAGTACGTAGGTGTCGGCCTACTGAAATGCTCCAACCTTTACTCGTTTTCCAGCTGCTACTGGAAGGGAGCTATCACCGCCTTAGCTCTTGTACTAGCTGATGTACTAGTACGTAGGTTTCGACCTACAGAAGGCTACAACCTTCTCTTTCTTCCTCCAGGTATCTCGTTTCATAAATTTTCAGACTGGATACTCCTGAAGCACAACACCATAATCTAAAGGCCATGTTTCATCAAATTTTCATACTGGACCCATCAACAACATTGAAGCACAAAATTAATCATCACAGCAATACACCCATCAACTACACCTGCATCATCAATCTCTGAATCACCCAATACTGAAACACTGAAACCCTGTCAACAACACAGTCACCAGAACACATAACAGACAATAGAACTCTACAACAATAACCAGATCCAACTGCAACTTCAATTATCATATCTCATAATGTATACGCTACTATGAAGAACCAAACCCGTGTACATACACGCTTTCACCAAAGCCAACCCGCGTACAGATCTGCAAATATTTACTCATAACTTTGCGGTTGTTTTAGACATAAGTCATACCCAGATCATAACATTCATACAATAAAACATGCATCAATAATTTAGATATAGTCTATCCATAATCAAACCATATAATGATAAACATTCCAAGCCTTAAGATCTCGATCCATCCTTAGATCTTGTTCTCCATAAACCGTTGAGATTCCTCCTTAGCTTAGATCAAGAAATGCATCATGAACCCATAACCTGCATACTGGATCTCATACTTCATCAGATATTAAAGACTTTCTCAATCCATTTGCCTAATGATATTCTTCTCCTGTTATAGTCTTAGGCCTTACTCAATACAATGGTCCAAAACCATTGATAACCAATACTAGGGACCCAATACCTAGGTTCAACACTTCGGACGCAATACCAAGGACCAAAACCATAGGTCTAAATACCACGGACCCAAAAATAGGCTTTCCACATGTACGTGCTTTTCCGTGCATGAAAGTGCGTGCATACCCATACGCGAATTTTGATCAGCAACCCTGCATGTATACGCGCCTTTGTATATAGTGAACCTGCATGTATACCCTACTTGGTATATAGCGAACCTGCATATATACGTGACTTGGTACATAGTGAACCTGCGTATAACCTGCATATGTACGTGACTTGGTATATAGTGAACCTGCATATATACTCTTCTTTCTTCATTCTTTGTATTCTGATCATCAATTCTTTGCTACTAACCTGCTACACTATGATCTGTCATATGTGTGAGTTGCCATCAAGGACAACACTTGTATCATAATGCCAAAAACTAACCCTAACGGGGCCCAAAAACTCTTGGTGTTACATCTCTTGGGGTTAGGGTTTTGGTTTTTTAGGATTTTCGCATGTTTTCCAATAATAAATAGACCCTTGAGCCTCATTTTAACACAATTCAGAGGCATGTAGCCACCACATATTTTATCAGAGATAAGATACCATCACCCGAGCTATCTTATTTCCATTCTGTTTGTAAGCATAGTTCAATACTTTTTTGTTAATGAAATGAAGTGCTTTTCTGTTGCATCTCTGTGTTTATGATTATATCTATAACTTTTGGTGTTCCTGTTTAAGTTTGGATTAGTGGAAGTTTACCTTTGAATTTTCCCATACATGTTCTCATCTTTCATGTGCAGTAGGCAAATTCTTTATCTGAAATTTTTTCTTCATCTTCTTCCTTTTCTTCATCTTTACAGTTGCAAGATTTTGGTTTTTGAGCCTTCTTGTCCTTACCATTCTTCTTGGATGTGAAAAATGTTGTTTCTAAATGAGATGTGCCACCCTCTTCTTCAATTATCATTTCATATGCTGTAAGAATTCCATGCAATTTGTCTACGCTGATATTGGTCAGATCCTATCTATCTTCCAAGACAAATACCTTTGGGTTAAATCTTGCTAGAAAGGTTCTGAGGATCTTTCGAACAACAATTTTCATGTTGATAGGTTATCCCAAACCTTCCAATGTATATTTTCTTTCACCAAAAATCTGAAAGCATGTAATTCATTTTGAGTTGCTCAAAAGTTTCCTTGTAAATATGAAGTTTTGCTTCTTTCACCTTTGAATCACTCGCACATATATTTTCAAGCTTGCCCCATACCTCTTTAGTAGTTTTTCAACTCAATACCTTAAGTTAAACATATTCTATAAGCCCACATATAATAATATCTTTAGCCTTTACATCATATACCATATTTTTCTTACCTTGTTCATCCTGGGTTGGTGTGAATCCTTTGTCAACGATTTCCCATACTTCGTATCCTTGTGCCAACAAATGAACCTGCATTATTCCACTCCAAAGTGCATAGTTATTTCCTTTGAACAAAGGAACTCTATCCTTAGTATACTTTGTGATATCCTTCTAGTTATTATACTTCTATTGAAGGAACCAACTCTGATTCCAATTGTTGGAAATATTGAGAAGTGGGGTGAATCAATATTCCTTAGCAATTAGCACTTTTAAATATCTTCAGAGCATTAGTTAATCTTAAATTATTATTAATGTTTATCCAGTAACAACAATAAAAAATTAAAACACAATAGGAAAAATAATTTTATGTGTAAAACCCCCTCCGAGTAAAAAACAATTGAATGTTTTTCTAATAAATTCTTTTAATCTCTAGCCCCAACTGAAATGAAAGTTACAACTTCCTAGAATTCTATAAAAAGCATTCTTCTCCAGCTCCCACTGGAAGGATTCTCCAATGCCCTGGTATCTTCAGTAGTCAACTGAATGGATGCCCCAACATCCTAGACCAACCTACCACCTTGAAGTGTTCACAGGCTCCAACCTGTAGGTGAGTTCATGCACCATTCTAGCACCTCCCTGCCACCCTATAATGATCATAAGTGATACAAGAGTGTGGACTCCTATACCAGGGACAATGATCCACGATACAATATGATTTACAATGATTTTCTTGTAATTGAATGAACACCCAATCACACTATGACCTACAACCCAACCATGAAATCAACCCAACAGTGACTCCTATACCTCCCAAAAATGCCTCTTCGACTCTAGGCAGATTGACTCTTTTACAATAATGAATCTTTCAATGATGAATCTTTTACAAATTTACAATGATAACTCTTTTACAACACTGGATTTTCGACAAGACCTGGCACTTGAATCACCATTTCTTCTTGGATCACTTGCAACTACTAAGATACTATTGTACTTGCTTCAAGTAATCATACTTTTGCATTGCATGTCCTTCTAGTATGTGTCTGAGTTGTTCTAAAGTGTCATCCTTCCTGCACATGAATTAACAAGCAAGACAAAAACAAATACAAAACAATATACTTCGGATGTCTTGCAAAAACATATGTGAGAAATGATACTCAAAATTCAAATGCAAACACTAATCATACATACCTTGTTGTATCAGACTTACCCTTGACTGTTGATGTGTGGTCCTTACTACAGTGATCCTTGAATGCATACATCTTCTTGCCTTCTATGAGCTTGATATTGAATCTGTTGTATCTATGTAATTTCGAATCTCCAAGGTCTAATATTTCATCCCGTGGTATCCCTCTGAGTCCTCTTTCTAACCCCATAGGTCTAATAGAGATTGTATTCTTCAAGAAATAGTTATGCCCAATCTCCAATGATGACCTGATTATAGATTGGTTTAGTAGAGAGAACTTGTACGAAGTGCCATGTGTCACTGTTTTGACCTTCGGCCTTAAAAATAATACCCAAGAATCTAAAGTTCATCCTCTTTCTTCCACTATTTACGAAATTTGAATCCAATTCTCAGAGATAAAGTTATGACTATTTTCTAGAGGTCACATGTTTGACATGGAATTCAAGAGCCTGAAAAAACCCTAACTTCCTCAAATCATATATCTGAATATAACAAACAAAGATATGAAATTTGGTCACAAGGTTCATCAAGATTTCAACTCAAATGGGTTTTAGGTTAAGCTTCTGAAGGTTCCTAGAAAACAAGTTATAGAAAAAATTCCACGATGACCTATTTGAAGCAGCAAAATCCTATAATCCAAGGCTTTAAACTTGCTTCAAAAAAAACCTTAAAACTTGATCATAATTTTATGCCCTAACCAGACCTCAACAAAACCTTAAAATCCTTGCAATATATCCTACTTTAGAAGCTCATGAGGGCCAAAAAATTACATAGGTCTTCTCACAAGATAGTTCATTGAAAAGTGCTTGCTAGAGGAGGATATGAGCGTCACTATTTATAGAAATATATTGAGTTGAGAGGGTCCTCAATAAGTGAATGTTGGAAGGATTTTAGGAGCATAAAAAATTATTAATTATTGATTATTCAATGACCACAACCAATGTTGAGTGCCATGCCACAACCCCATGGGGTTTTAGCCCACTAACTAGGGTTACTAACTTCAAACATGAATAACTCTCAAACCGTGAAGAAATACGTGGCATACAATATATTAACAGAAACATATCAATGAGAAGAATCCATATAGAAGATCCTTGAATCATAATAGGATGATTTATCTAGTCAAAATTCCCATGCAAGATTGGGGTAGCCCCTAGTGCTGCTTGGGTTGACATCAATGACAACCACTGATCAACATTGGTCACTTCAAGATTGTTGGTTCATCAGTCTATTACCATGTAACCAAATATGAATGAAAGAAGATTGAGCCAACAATCGAGTTGAGGATATTTTTGGGGTACATTGATACACCTCTCAACTATCGGATGTACTTGCCAACCAACAAGATGACAATGGTTCGTAGAGATGTAAAATTCAATGAAGAGAAGGCCATGATATGTTCCATTGAGAGGGAGCTTCAACTACACATGGTTGAGGAGATTCTAGCTCCAAAGGAGAAAGCTTATGATGATGTAGAGTAGCCACATGCAGAGGATTAGGCAGTGGAGACACCCACTCATGCAGATTCTTCTAGAGACTAGAGAAAGTGCACCAAAGAGGATGACAAGTTATTGCATGATGCTAGAGGGAATGTGGGAGCACCCACATCACAACGCAGGTAGAGGATGTCACCAGAGAGGTACACTGGCTACATGGATCTAATGAGCGGATGTGTAGAGACTAAGCCATCCTATTTTGAGGAAGCATTGCAACAACCAATTTGGGTTGATTCCATGGTTGAGGAGTATGACTCCATTTACAGGAACAATGTTTGGGATTAGGTCCTAAGACCTGTAGACAAGTCAGTAGTGAGTTCCATATGGATTTACAAGGTAAAGCAAGCAATGGATGGTAGTGTGGAGAAACACGGGGATAAGTTTGTGTCTAGAGGTTTTTCTCAGGTGGAGGGATTGATTACGATGAGAATTTTGCTCCTGTTGCAAGGTACTCATCAATCAGATCCATTCTCGTACTGTCAATGCAAATGGGATGGAAGATACATCAGATGGATGTAAAGACAACATTCCTCAATGACATGATTGAGGAAGATGTGTCTATTGAGTAGCCTGAAGGATTTTAGACCTTCAACAAAGAGTTGCATGTGTGCCAACTCAAGCGAGCATTTTATGGGTTGAAGCAAGCACCTAGTGCTTGGTACACTAGGATCGATAACTACTTCACCAAAAGTGAAGAAGATGCGAACCTTTACCATATTGTGGTTGAAGGTAAATTGTTGATTATTGTTTTATATGTCGACGATTTGATTCTGACAGGTGATGATAAGCTGATCAAGTATTACAAACAGGACCTTGCAAGAGAGTTCAAAATCAAGGACTTGGGGCTCATGCACTAATTTTTGGGGATGGAAGTATGGCATGGTGATGAGGAATTTTTTGTCTCCCAGGGAAAGTATGCGAACAAGATACTCAAAAGGTTCCACATGGAGAGCATTAAACCCATGGAGACTCCTCTAACATGTAACCGGAGGAAGGAGGATTCTAGTTCCGGTGAAGTAGCGAAGACTACTATTTTTAAGCAGCTTGTGGGTTCACTCATGTATTTGGTGAAAACACGACCAAAAATGTGTTATGCAGTTAACCAACTTAGTCAAGCGATGGTTAATCCAACCAAGTTGTATTGGAAGGCAGCCAAACATGTGTTGAGATACCTCAAAGGAACTACTCAGTATGGTTTATGGTACAGACAGACCGGGGGAGTGAAGCTTTAAGGATTCACTAATGCAGATTGGGCAAGGAGTCCATCTGACAGGAAGAGCACATCAGGTGGTTTCTTTAGTATTGGGTTAATATTTCTTGGTACAACAAGAAACATAGATCAGTTGCATTTAGTTTAGCAGAAGCAGAGTACATGGATGCTAGTTGAGAAACTTGTGAGGCTATCTAGATGAGGAAGATTCGTGTTGGTTTGTTTGGTCATCAGATGGATCCAATTGTGATTTACTATGTCAGTTAGAGTTGTATCAAACTATCAAAAAATCCAATTTTTCGTGATCAGTCCAAGTATATTGATATCTGGTATCATCATCTTTGAGATTGTGTGCAGAGGATAATTATGTTGTTGAAGTACATTCCCATAGAGGAGCAGGATGTAGATATTTTGACAAAGGATTTGTCAATATGCAAATTCGAGTTTCACAGAGGTAGGATTGGGGTAGTATACAATCCCTTTCTTGTTGAGAGGGAGTTTTAAAAATAGCAACAAGAAATTCCAATTTAATTTGTCCTTGAATTAAATTGTGAATTAAATGAAAATTATATTCTCATAGCAAATTGTAATAGTTAATTAAGTTAAATTGACTTAATTGACTTAGGAAAGCCGAGTTGGAAGTCTATCTAGAGTCATCGCTGTTGGAGGAACTAGTAGGAGTCTAGTAGTAGGGAAGTGCACTAGTGCATCCTCAGTGCCACACCAGTTAACTGAAGATTCAGTCATAAATAACTCATGCATGTCAGTTCATAGGTTACCCAGTTGAGATTAGAGTTCAGGGACAATGTACTATCAATTGTATATTTTTCCAAGTTGTATAGATGATGCATGCAATCAGTTGAGGGTGTATGGATGGATTGCGCAGTTATGGAGAGTGGATTTCCCAACTAAATACGGGTTAATTCTCTCAGGAATTACGCAAGGAAGTAGGGGATTGGCAAGCAACAAAATTGGTTAAGTGTTGGCTTGAGATGACTTGTGAGGCAGAGAAGGAATTGTTCAGGACTAACAAACATTTTTTTTTTTTTTCAAATATTCTAGTTAATGCAATATAAATAGTCAGGGTTTTTAGAAGTTGCTTTCCCCACATAAATATTGTGTTATGTGGGATTGATATTCTTCCTTTTCTGCTTATTGTTTTCATCGATCAAATTTTGTTTCTGTTGAAGAGTAGAGTAGATTCTTCTCTTATGTTTTAGCATATCACATAAGTTATTGAATCTATAGTAAAAATCTACATGTAATGAGATATACGTTGAAGTTTTCAATTGTTATTTGTTGTAATATGCGTTGGAGCAAAAATGCTGAAGCATGTAGTATGCTAGGCGTGATATACGTGAGATATACATTGGAGCAAATACGCTGGAGCATGTAATAAGTTTTCAATTATTCTTTGCTTCAATTTGTGTTGGAGATATACGTTGGAGCAAGAATGTTGAATCATGTAATATGCTAGGCATGTAACATGTATTCATTTCCTCTTTGATGCATTCCTAGCATCAAAAATCTTGGATGACTCATGTGTAGTTTACCACCCAATAGATTCTGCATCCGAGCAAGGATCACTAGGAGAAAGATAGGAAAACAAAACAAAAACAAGGGCAAATGTAGGTGCCATTCCTTCTTCTTTCCGTGTACTAGCTTTACCTCCACTGGAAAATTGAATGGAATGATTCGAACCTGTATGGCGTGTTTTCGACCTATCTCACGTAGATTCTACATGAAATTCAGTCTCCACCATGGCATGGTCTCAATCAGTTGATCCAACCCTTGAAGTACGAGGGGTCATCTATCTCTGTAGGTTGGAGAAAAGCATTCCAGATAGGTACAAAATGTAGATCAGAGGGATAAAGGTCTTTCCAACTGTCATAATTGGACAAAAAAAAAAAAAAAAAACTTCTAGCAATTGCACAACCTGTGCTTCTTTCTCCCATGGGCATGCGAGTTTTTATGTCTACATGAATCTAATTTGTTTGTCCAGATTGCTGATCGGAATGGGGAGATTCATCAGTGGGAAGACATCAACGATTCTGTCTATGTCTGGATTACGTGGATATGCTCTAAAGATTCAAGAGTAATTCCTTGTTCATGAAGTTGTTGCGATGCTAGAGGATTTCTTTTATACTCATACTGAATATCTCTCTGATGCTCTCTATTCTCACTCTCAAGTGCCCCCACCCCCAAGTATTACTTTGTACCCTAGCCAAATTCCATAGTCGATAGTAAGGAGATGGTGAATGATATTTTTTCTGAATCTGTTCCAACAATACATTGTGCCTTCGCCAAATGGTGTTGGAGAGAGACTGCTACTAGTTATGATGAAGGTCCTCCTTATGATGAAGATCCTACATTAATTTGTTCCATTAACAGTTTATTTGCACCATTACCATGTGAAAGAAGCTGTTCGCATTACTAGCCTATGTGGGAACCATTTTAATTCAATATTGCAGTATATGTCTCTTTATTACTACTCCTCCAGACGCTGATGAGAAATATATATCTTTCTTTCTGGACGGATCTGTACGATTCTATCTAGTTGAGATTGCATGTCACCGATTGGGCATCATATTGACACGGATTATGACCAATTTATGTATGCTTTGCTCTTCCTCCCTATCGTCGTTATATAAAAGTTGTGTTAAATAGTTAACGCAAAACCACTCATAGGCCTTTTCAACCGCTACAATACCAACAACATAATTGAATGTATCTTTTATGATGTATAGATGTAACATTTCATCCATGGATATAGTAATTCGTTGAAATAAG
The DNA here is from genome assembly GCA_031772625.1 of Pinus tabuliformis. Taxonomy (NCBI): domain Eukaryota; kingdom Viridiplantae; phylum Streptophyta; class Pinopsida; order Pinales; family Pinaceae; genus Pinus; species Pinus tabuliformis. Next base: position 1,030,170,587 of record CM062815.1, read on the forward strand.
TGCTTCGACCAATATTTTGATAAATGTTATGTGATTCGCATAAACACTGCCTTACACTACCATACTTGCCCCGTGTCCCATCCCATCTTTGCCTTAAGGCGATTTTCAATAGATGATCTTATTGTCAGAGCCTGAAGAGGTCATTACTGATAGCTTGGGGTCATAGCTGGACTGGGCTGTTAGTTGGGTGGGTAATAAGAACCACCGCTCATAAACCAATTGAATGGAAAAGGTGCATAACAATGAGTGTATAATAGTGGGCGTACAATGTAGAAGAAAGGAAGCATTGGTTAGTTAGTGGAATTAGAGAGAGAACATCTACATGAGTTCCTTCCGAGCAAGAACCAAGAGCAATGAAAGAAGAGCATATTGCTCTCAGTGTCCTGTACAATTAGATTATCACCCAAGTATAAGAAACTTGAGTGGTAGCTAGGACTCAAAACCCTAATTCGACTCCTTGATATAGATCCATCTTATAATTGACATAGGTGGCAAGGATTTGGAATGCCTGAAGGAGAGTGATGTAAGAGTTGAGTTTAAGGAAAGTGATGTAAGAGTTGAGTTTATTATCATTTCTAGTTGTATCATCGTGGTAAACAAACCAAAAGGAATTGTGATTTTTTTGCCATAATACTTCAATAATGAATGTAACAATAATATTATTGTTCAGCAATAATAATGATTTAAGCAGCGATATATTCTCCAACGTCGAATACCTATTATGCAGTGATAGTAATAATGAAAATTAACCCTTGATATAGAAATTGGAATGTTTGATAATGACAATAATGCCATAATAACTACTAATGTTTCTCCAAGGTAATTAATGCTGAAGGAATCAGATAAAACTTCTCCAATGCCTTATTGTGCAGTGATAATAATAATGCAAATGAACGCTTGATAATAATAATGCAAATGAACGCTTGATAATGCCAGATAATAATAATGCAAATGAACGCTTGATAATAATAATGCCAATGAACGCTTGATAATGCCATTCTAACGTTTGATAATGATAATAATACCATAATAACCACTAATGTTTCTCCAAGGTAATTAATGTTGAAGGAATCAAATAAAACTTCTCCAATAAAAACATTGCCATGGAATATATGAACGCTGCATATAATTATTCCACTGTACATTATTATTCTGCTGCACATAATTATTCCACTTTTCCACTTTACATTATTATTCTGCTGCACATAATTATTCCACTGTCTTAGGAGATTTCATGATATCTTAGAGAATTTTAATGCTGCTCCAATCCACTAGTTGTCAATACTATGTATGGGCCTGTCTTTCTGTCCCTGACATCTCTAGTCTAGTCAAATTTTGACCTTCATATTGCAATTAAATGTCACTCTTCTTTTTCCTTGCTTTAATTCCCTTGTCACTCTTCCTACCTTGATATATAAAAATCATATTAAATGTCACTCTTCTTTTTCCTTGCTTTAATTCCCTTGTCACTCTTCCTACCTTGATATATAAAAATCATTATGAGCGCTTGGTTCTTTTTGATGGATGCCAATTTGTTATTTTATGCTCACTTTCTCTAATTTCTTGAAATTTTATGTATCTCTCCCTCTTTTTTTTCTTTGAAGATTTTAGTGCAGGCAAATGATCAATGCTTAGTGATGCCCTTTTCAATGGCATGCACTAGTCATTTTTTTTGTTCAAGGATTTGGTTCTCTTGACATTCTCTTAGTATTGGATGCCTTTGAAGAATATATTTTAGTGATTGCAGAGAATAGAGTCTAAAACATAGTGGATTTGAATGTCTGTCCATTTTCTTGCTATGTGAGAGATAAGCCTTATTTTCCACAACATTTATAGATATGGAGAATGCCCTCTCCGTATGATGCAATATTTTCTTTTGCAAATAAGCAAATATTTGTAATATATATATATATATATATATATATATATATATATATATTTTGTTTAAACATAGCCTCATGTTAAGAAGATGCCTCCTTGAATTTAAGTGCTATGCTTTAGAATAGCTATAAGTTCCTGATGTATTGATTCTTCATTCAAATCCTTATGAGATGTTGGATCCTCATCTGATCTTCATCTTCAACTATGTTGTTGATGCTTTTCAAGAGATTTCTTTTATTGATGATGAATATATTTTAACTCTTCTTGCATCCAAATCTTTGTGTTCATAATAACAGTGCTGAAGGATTTAGAGAAATCCTAGTGATGCAGTGAAATGTAGCAATGTAACTTAATTACTTGCAGAACCATTTTCATTTCAATAGCAGTCTCTTGCACTCATAAAGGATATGTACATGAAATTATCCTTTACATTAGTACAACATTTGATTAGTTTGAGATAGATGTCTTCACATAGAGATTGCAAATAATATGGTTCAAATGTAGATGTCATGATGCTTCATGATGAATGCTTCTATAAACCAGACAAAAAAATATATAGAATCTTCTGCTCTGCTTGATGTCAACACCTTTGTTTTTTCTTCCATTCATATATTTGGATGGATCTCATGTTTTTCATAGATCAAATGGTAGTTAAATATAGAGATCATCATAATGTACATTGATGAATTCCATATAAACACTTATATTTATCAAGGAATGAAGAATCTTGAGATAAATTGATGATGCAATTATACAATAAGTTAGGTTTATCTTCTAACATGCTTTGGATAGATATGAAATTGTATTAGAAGTACTATGTATTCCTGAAAATATTTATTTACACGTTTATGTATAGGATATATACACGTGTCCATAAGAAATTTCATTGAAGAATGGACTTTTGAATGGTGAACCCGATTGATGTTGTTAGCTCATGAAGAAAGTGGCTTGATCTCACAATTTGATGATGCTTTTGTTCTTGTTGCTTCTTAACTGCTTCAAATTCTTGACATAATCATAAGCCTCTTGTTCCTCTTCATTACTCCTTTTTTCTCCTATGGTCTCCCCATTAGATCATGTTCAATTTCATATACTCTACAATATTTTAGGTTCTCCTTTTGAAGTCACATTAGTGAAGAGATTTTGCAAAAATTATCCCTAACTTGTTTCTCAGATATTCAAATGGTTCTCTAGCAAGGGGCTTTGTAAATATATCTGCTATTTGTTCTTTTGTGGGTATGTACTCCAACTTCACTGTTTGCTGAGCAACTTGTTCTCTGAGAAAGTGGTAATTTATAGGTATATGCTTAGTCTTTGAATGGAGCACAAGATTTTTTTAAATGATTATTGCACTTGTATTGTCACATTTGATAGATATAGGTTCATTAAAATTTACCTTCATGTTTTGTAGTGTCTATTTCATCCACAACACTTGTGTGAAACATGTTGCAACTGCTATGTATTCAGCTTCCGCGGTATATAGAGAAATTGATGTGTTTTTTTTTGCTTAGCCATGCCACTAAAGACTCTCCTAGGTAGAATACACCACCGCTTGTACTTTTTTTTATCATCCACACAGCTCGCCCAATCCACATATGTGTATGTTTTCAATGTAAAGTCCTTACCTTTCAAATACCATAGTCCATAGCTTGTAGTCCCTTTCAAGTACCTGAATATCCTTTTTGTTGCTAACAAATGGCTTTGTTTGGGTGCTGATTGATATCTTTCTACTAATCCAACCGCCAACATTACATATGGCCAAGAAGTTTTTAGGTATAATAGATTTCATATCATATATATTTAAAGCTTTTGATCCACATCATGTGATTCATCATCTCCACATAGATTACATCCAATAGTTATGGGGGCTGAGACAAGTTTATAATCTTCCATTTGGAGCCTTTTCAACATATCTCTTAGGTATTTTTCTTGAGAAATTAATATGCCTCGAGGATTTTGTAGGATTTGGAGCCCTAGGTATAAGGTAAGTTATCCAATCATTGACATTTCGAACTTGATTTTCATCTTTTCAGCAAACCATTCTACTAGATGATATTTATTGATGCCAAACATAATATCATCCACATACACAACTATAGTTAGTGATTCATCTCCATAAACCTTTGTGGACAGATTACTATTAACTTCTCTCTTGAAACCCTTACTTTGAAGGTACTTGTCTACTCTAGAGGACCATGCCCGTGGTGCTTGTTTAACACCATATAGTAATTTATTTAACCTACAAGCATAGTTGGGCTTATATAATAATGGAAAACCTTTAGGTTGTTCCATATAAACTTCTTTCTCAAGATCACCATTTAGGAAGGCAAACTTCACATCCATTTGGTACACATTGAAATCATTGTATCATGCAAAGGCAAAAAACATCCTGATTTCCTCCAGTCTCGGGACTGGTGAAAAAGTCTCTTCATAATCAAGACCTTCTACTTGTGAGTAACGCTTACACACTAGTCTGGCTTTGTTTTTAACAACTTGACTTTGTTCATTCATCTTATTTTTGAATACCCATTTTGTGCCAATGACTTTCTTTTCGACAGGCCTTGGTGTTAATTTGTTGGGTCCCTATAATACTAGTGATTACCCCATTACTATTGTAGTTATACCCCTTATTTATATTGTTGTGCCCCTATTACCCCCATGTTGTTATTTCTGTGCCCCATAGAATCCCTCTATTGTTATTTTTGTGGCTTTATATTATTATTGTTAGGTCGGCTAGATTATATTGTGACTCCTTAGACTCCTATATATAGAAAGGAGGTTTTGTCATTTGTATCATCGAAGAATTGTTCATTTATGTAATGTAAAGGAGGTTGCACCCTAGAAGAGGCTGAATTATAAGGCGTTGATCTATCTTTTCTATCTTTTCTTGAGCTGGTTTCATAACATTTGGTATCAGAGCTTTGGATTCTAGGGTTTCGCTACTCCAAACAGGTCATCGTGGAATTTTCGCTATAACTTTTTTCTGTGACGTTTCAGAAGTCGCAAAAAAAACCCATTTGAGAAGAAATCGTGCTAAACCTTGGGTCCAAATTTTAGAGCTTTTTGCGCGATATTTGCGGAGATATGATCTGAGGAAGTTGGTCTTTTTGCAGACTCCTGAATTACATTCAAAACAGGTGACGTGGGGAAAATCGTCATAACTTTCTCTATGGGGATTGGATTGAAATTTCGTAAGAAGGTACAGAAAGAAGACGAACTTTAGTTTCTTGTATGCATTTTTCAGATCCATAGGTCGAAACAGTGACTCGTGGCACGTTGTACAAGTTTGCTCTACGGAACTAGTCTATAATCAAGTCACTGTGGGAGATTTCGCATAACTCTTTTTTGGAGAATCCAAATTGGTTCAGACTTATGGCATTGGAAAGAGGACACAAAAGGCTACTACAGGTTGAAATTTCAAAATTGGAGGATCTGGAATTACAGAGATACATCAGATTCAATATCAGGCTTCTACAAAGTGAAAAAAGGTGTGTAGTTTTTTTATTTTTTATTTTTGTGTAAGCTGGGTTTGAAGGAATTCAAAGGGCATAGTAAAGAATTATTATCGGTAACTGATGCCCCAAGGAAAGAAAATGCAAACACCAGGGAAAATTTTAAGAACCCCCCCTAAATTTATAAATATAATAAATGGGCGAATCTCCATGGTATATAGGAAAAATGGAAGGCAATTTTATCAATAATATAATATGTATATATAATTGTTTGGGGAATCTCTCACCAGGCATGGCGAATATTTTACTCAATTATAAAATCTTGTAAGATCTTGGCGAGTCTTTCACTAAATAATAAAACTTTGTAAAGTCCTAGTGAATCTTATCATAGGCTACATGTTGGTTTAATTCCCCCATTTAAATAGGCTACATTCCAGGTGAATACCATGGGTCAATACCATGTGCCCTTTTGGTGAATACCATGGGTCAATACCATGTGCCATTTTTATTTTTATTAATTCTAATATTAGCATTAATAATGGTTTTTTGCATGATATTAATAACAATCTAGTCCATGGTATTTGTCCCATAGTATTTTGGCCATAGGTTTCACCTAAATATAACCCATTTTTTGAGTGTTCGTAAATATAAGGTGACTTATGGAGTAAATATAAAAAAATGTTTTATTTGTTTACCATACCTCTCGTTTATTTATATTTTTATTAATTTACCATACCTCTTTTACAAATATGGTATTTGGCCCATAGGATTCACTTAAATAAAACCTCTTTCTTGAGCCTTCATAAATAGAACGAGGGTTATGGACTAAATATAAAAAGAGGTTTTATTTATTTACGATACGTCTAGTTTATTTATATTTTTATTTATTTACCATACCTTTTGAGTAAGTATAAAAAGACGTTTTATTTATTTACCATACCTCCACTTTACTTATATTTTTATTTGTTTACACCCTTACATGTATATAAGGTGACTTATGGAGTAAATATAAAAAATGTTTTATTTATTTACCATACCTCTCATTTATTTATATTTTTATTAATTTACCATACCTCTTTTATAAATATGGTATTTGGCCCATAGGATTCACTTAAATAAAAGCTATTCTTGAAAATGGGCGAATGGATTCACTTAAATAAAAGCTATTCTTGAAAATGGGCGAATGGAAGGTTGTAAGTCCTAATTTCAAGGGCTAAATTTACCTTTTTTACCCTCTCCCTTAAAATAAGGTGGACTATTTGAGGTGATTTATAGAAATGTACTATGATACAAAATATTCGCCCACTAAAAATTTAAAACCCTTAATTTCGCCAAAGGGCGAACATTCGCCCCGAAAAGAAAATGGCAAACACCTAGTAAGGAACTTGAAAGCTCTAGCATGACTCATGAAGAAGAGGAAGAAATGCTACATGATATATCAAAATTACAAGAACAAGTGCAACAAATGTCACGCTCACAAAAGCTAACAGAAGCTAAGATAAATGGCGTGGAATCTAAGATAAATGGTGTGGAATCTAAGATAAAGGGCATGGAAGCTAAGATGGATGATTCGAAGACATATTTGAAGAGAGACATGGCAGATTTGAAGATAGATTTGAAGACAGACATGGCAGATTTGACAAATTTTCTACAAGAAATACTTACTAATGGTGAAAAGGTAGTAAAGGAAACTCATGATGAGAACAAAAGAAATGTTAATCATGATTCCATAGACTCTAATGTTGGATCGAAGACCCACCATATTCCAAAAATCGATATGAGGAAGTTTGATGGCAAGGATCCCGCCACATGGATATTACAGATGGAGCAATTCTTCGATCTCAATAATGTGCAAAACACACAAAAGGTACGTATGGCAACTGTATATTTGGAACCAAATCAGTTTGTATGGTATCAATGGCTTTGCTCTCGTAAAAAATTTATCACTTGGGCAATTTTTACGGAAGAATTGATAGCACATTATGAGGATACAAAAAGCAACACTTTTTTTAGCCAATTGATAAGTCTCAAACAAAAGGGTTCAATAATGGAGCACATTGAGGAGTTCCAAAAATTGAACATAAGGGTAAAAGATATTCCAGAGGAGCATAGGATTGATGTGTTCATAGGGTCTTTAAAGGATAATATCCAACATGATGTTCGCCTTTGGGAACCTGATTCATTAGAGAAGGCATTCAGGTTAGCAAGAAAAATGGAAAGCAAAATTATGGCAACTAGGAAGCATACCACTCACAACTATAAAGACGGAAGTGTTGTTGCCCCTAGTCTTCCACAACCTATAAGGTTGACACCACAACAATTGGAAGAAAAAAGAGCAAAAGGGCTTTGTTACAGTTGTGATAGCAAATACACTAAAGGTCATAAGTGTGCTGAGAAGAAATTATTCTACATAGATTGTGAAGAGGAAGAAGAAAAGGAGCAAGAAAGGTCAAAAGAAGAGGATATACTCCAGGAACAAAGCCTAGATGAAGAACAAATAAATCCGACCATATCTTGTAATGCATTGGCGGGAATTACCACTCCTCAAACCATCAAGATAGAAGGACAAATCAAGAAGAAAAAGGTAATAGTGTTGATTGATTCAGGAAGCACCCACAATTTTATTCATTGTAGGGTAGCAAAAGAATTGAATTGCTTCCTATATCCAGCACCAGAGTGTCAAGTGATGATTGCAAATGGAGGAACAATAAATTGCTCTGGAAAGTGCCATAATATCAAGCTATCCATGGGAGAATATGTATTGACTAGCCCAATGCTTTCCATTCCAATGGGAGGTGCTGATGTTGTACTAGGAGTCCAATGGCTACAATCCTTGGGTACAATAGCTTTTAATTTTCAAGAACTTTTCATCAAATTTTCTACGGAAGGAAAGGAAGTTGAATTAAGGGGTATTGCAGGGAAACCAGGAAAGATAATCAGCTCTAATGGTATGACAAAGCTTCTAAAAAAGGAGCAAAGAGGTGTAATTGCACAATTATGTTCGCTAGATGTTTCCACATTGGAATCATCTATTTCTCCAGATCTCCAAAAAGTCTTGGACAATCATTCCAAGGTATTTGAGACTCCCAAAGGTCTCCCACCTATGCGTGATCATGATCATGCTATTCATCTGATTCCAGGAAGTGTTCCTCCAAACATCAGGCCGTACAGATATCCCTATGTCCAAAAAAGTGAAATTGAACGTATGGTTGCAGAAATGCTAGAGGCTGGTATAATTCAACCAAGTCAAAGTTCTTTCTCTGCTCCAGTAGTATTGGTGCACAAGAAGGATGGATCATGGCGCATGTGTCCGGATTATAGGGAGCTCAACAAGCTCACTATTAAAGATAAGTTCCCCATTCCTGTCATTGATGAATTACTGGATGAATTGCATGGATCAATTTACTTCACCAAGTTGGATCTTCGTTCAGGATATCATCAAATCAGAATGAAGATTGAAGACATTCCGAAAACGGCATTTAGAACTCATGAGGGTCATTATGAATTTTTGGTCATGCCTTTTGGCCTTACCAATGCACCTTCAACATTTCAAGGTTTGATGAATTCAATTTTCAAACCATTCCTTAGAAAATTTGTGTTAGTATTTTTTGATGATATACTAATCTACAGCAAGTCTTGGAAGGATCATGTTGAACATGTTGACAGGGTGCTACAACTATTGGAGGAGAAACAATTATATGCAAAAAGATCCAAATGTTTCTTTGGAGTCCAGGAGGTGGAATATTTGGGTCATATTGTATCTCATGAAGGAGTTAAGGTAGACCCTAGCAAAATTAAAGCCATTAAGGAATGGAAAATCCCCACATCCATAAAGCATCTGCGAGGATTTCTTGGGTTGACAGGGTATTATCGCAAGTTTGTTAAGAATTATGGGAGAATAGCAGCACCTCTAACAACATTATTGAAGAAAGATGCATTTTCATGGACTCCGGAAGCAACAAAGGCCTTTGAACATCTTAAAGAGGCAATGTGCCAAGCACCGGTCTTAGCTACACCGGACTTCACAAAAACCTTTATTGTGGAATGTGATGCTTCAGGAAATGGAATTGGTGCTGTTCTAATGCAAGATGAAAGACCCATTGCTTTTGAAAGTCGTCCAATCAAGGGAAAGTTTTTAAGCAAAGCTATTTATGAGAAGGAAATGTTGGCAATACTCCATGCACTTAAGAAATGGCGACCCTACCTAATGGGAAGACACTTCAAGGTAAAAACGGATCATGATAGCCTTAAATACTTTTTAGAACAAAGATTATCCTCTGAAGAGCAACAAAAGTGGGTCACAAAGATGTTGGGTTATGACTTTGAAATCATCTACAAAAAAGGGAAGCAAAATGTGGTGGCAGATGCACTCTCAAGAAAGGATGAGGATGTGGAAGCATTGTTGTGCGCCATTTCTATTATCCAACCAGATTGGATAAACGAAGCAAGGGAGGAATGGAAGAATGATGAAGAAGTGTGGGCACTTATTCGAAAGCTACAACAAGATTCCAGTACGTCTGATACATTTAGCTGGCAAAATGATTCGTTATGGTACAAAGATCGCTTATACCTCTGTAAGAATTCCCAGCTAAAACAAAAGATTCTTATGGAATTGCACACTTCTCCCTTAGGAGGGCACTCAGGATTTTTAAAAACTTACCACAGGGTTAAGAAGGAATTTTTTTGGGATGGCCTTAAATCAGATATTCAAAAGTTTGTGGCGGAATGTTTGGTTTGCCAACAAAATAAAGTTGAAACAATTAAGACACCGGGTCTATTACAACCTTTATCCATTCCAAGCCAACGTTGGGAGGAGGTTTCAATGGATTTTATCACAGGTTTACCCAAGTCTGAGGGAAAGAGTGTCATCATGGTGGTAGTTGACAGACTTACCAAGTATGCACACTTTTGTGCATTATCACATCCATTTAAAGCCAGTACAGTTTCTACTGCATTTATGGAAACAATTCAAAAGCTACATGGAAACCCAAAGATTATTGTAAGTGACAGAGATCCCATTTTCACTGGAAATTTTTGGACAAAATTATTTTCTTGTCTTGGTACTCAGTTAGCTCATAGCTCATCTTATCATCCTCAATCTGATGGGCAAACTGAGATAGTAAACAAATGTTTGGAAGGATATCTTCGTTGCTTTGTATCTGATAAACAGACACAATGGGTCAAATGGTTGCCTCTGGCTGAATGGTGGTATAACACTTCCTTCCATACAGCAACAAAAATGACCCCATTTATGGCACTTTATGGGTATCAACCACCATCCATCACATCATATTTAAGAGAAAATTCTAAGGTTCAGGCAGTGGAACATCACATCGAACATCAACAACAAGTCCTCCAACTCTTAAAGGATAACCTCGTGTTGGCACAAAATAGAATGAAACAACAGGCAGATCAACATCGCAGTGAAAGAAGTTTTGATGTAGGTGATTGGGTATTCCTACGGCTACAACCATATAAGCAAATGTCCCTAAAGCAAGCTAAGAAGGATAATAAATTATCACCAAAGTATTATGGTCCGTACAAGGTGTTGCAAAAGATTGGTACTATGGCATACAAATTGGAGCTTCCTGCAGCTTCTCGATTGCACCCAGTTTTCCATGTTTCATGTTTAAAGAAGGTTATAGGTGACAAGCTCCCAGTTCAAACAATATTGCCAGAACTTGACGAGGAAGGAAAAATTATATTGGAACCGGAAGCAGTCACAGAAACAAGAACTCGACAGCTACAAAATCGATCAATTTCAGAGTATCTTATCAAGTGGAAGAACTTATCCGCTGAAGATTCCACATGGGAGGATGAGAATTTTATGCAGAAGTATCCAAAACTACTCAAGCTTTGAGGACAACACTTTTTTGAAGGAGAGGGGCATGTTGGGTCCCTATAATACTAGTGATTACCCCATTACTATTGTAGTTATACCCCTTATTTATATTGTTGTGCCCCTATTACCCCCATATTGTTATTTCTGTGCCCCATAGAATCCCTCTATTATTATTTTTGTGGCTTTATATTATTATTGTTAGGTCGGCTGGATTATATTGTGACTCCTTAGACTCCTATATATAGAAAGGAGGTTTTTTCATTTGTATCATCGAAGAATTTTTCATTTATGTAATGTAAAGGAGGTTGCCCCCTCGAAGAGGCTGAATTCTAAGGCGTTGATCTATCTTTTCTATCTTTTCTTGAGTTGGTTTCATAACATAGTTCCCAAGTCTTGTTCTTCTCAATTTGGTCTAACTCCTTGTTCATAACATCTATCCAAATTTTTTCTTTACTTGCCTCTTCAAAGTTCTTTGGCTCTATCTATGACAACATGGCTATATGAACTTGCTTAGATTTTTATGCTAGTTGCCTCCTTGTTTGTACTCCTTCACTTTTATCTCCAATAATTTGATTTTCAGGGTGATTCTTTTGAGTGTGTCTTGAAGGTCCTTTTGAATGAGTCTCAGTATCTTCTAATTCTTCATCTTGTACTTCATTCTCTTTACTGATATGATGATGATGATGATCTAGAGGATTGATAAAACCTGTGCTCTTGTTCTTATTGGGTAGCTCTTTGTCAACCTTTACATCTATGCATTCCACAATATTATGAAATATTTTATTATAACATCTGTATCCCTTAATTTTTGACGAATATCCCAAAAATATTCCTTCATCAGATCGAGCATCAAAATTTCCTAGCTTTTCATCATTATTTTTGATATAACATTTACTCCCAAAAACATTAAAATGCTTGATTGATGTTGGTTTCCCATGTCACATTTCATATGGTGTCTCATCACAATTTGGTATGAGATGTGCCTTATTAAGAATATGTACTGTTGTATGCACCTATTTTTCCCAATAGGTTTGAGCAATGTTCCTTTCTTGCATTATGGCTCTGGTTATTTGCTGAACAAGCCTATTTTATCTCTTTGAAACTCCATTCTTTTGCGGTGTGTCTGCAATAATATATTTTTTATTTATCCCAAATTCATTACATAGGTTTTCAAACTCATCTGATGTAAATTCATCTCCTCTGTCTGACCTTATGCACTTTATGTTGCACCCTCTTTGATTTTCTGCCAATGCCTTCAATGTTTTAAATTTCTCAAATGCTTCTAACTTATTTATGAGAAATGCCACAAAGGTCAATCTCGAATATTCTTTGATTACCAACATGAAATATTGTTCTCCTGCTTGTGCTTCTGTTCTAGAAGGCTCGCACAAATCCATATGAACTCAGCTGCAAAGGCTTACTACTTAATAGTTTATCTTTGACTTTGAATGATGTTCATGTTTGTTTGCTCATTTGACATGACTTGCATATAATGTTTTGAGAATTATTTATCATTGGTAGATCTTTGACTGCTTTCTTCTTGTTGAGTTTAATGATGTGATCAAAGTTGAAATGCCCCAATCTCCTATGCCATAGCCAGTATTTATCTTGTTTGCTGATGTAGCATTCCTTACTCTCTTCTTTCAAGATATATACATTATTCTTAGTTCGAACTCCTTTAGCCAAAACCTTCCCTGTAGATGTTGACCTAATTTTGTAATCTTGAGCTTTAAAGAGAACATCACAACTTTTTTCACACATCTGACTTACACTCAACAAGTTGTGTTTTAGACCATCTACAAACAATACATCTTGAGCCTTTCCTCTTCCATTGTTCAGACTGACTATACCCTTTCCTCTAATTCTTCCTGGTTTATCATTACCGAATGTGACATTTCCAGTTTTATTTTCATTTAGAGAAACAAACTTTCTTTTATCTCCTATCATATGTCTAGACCATCCACTGTCCACATACCATTTATTGTTTTGATCTTGAACATACAGAACTAGGTCACACTTATCAGATTTCTTTTCTTCTACCTTCTTTCTCCATTGCATGCATCCATTTGTTCTATAAATATTCTAACATGTTAATATATTGCTTTTAATTTGACATTCATATGAATTGTGCCCAAAGTTGTGACACTATAAACATTTAGTGATATCGAGTGTAGAAATTCTTACTGTAGATTAACCTGATAATGCAATATAACTAAAGCAAAATACTTTAATCTACTTCTACAAAAATTAGTGGAAGCTTAAAATATTTGAGCAAGATCAAGCGGAACATATATAACCAGAGAAGAATCAAAGCACATGAAACATAGAAGAATACTCAGGGGAAAGCCTCAGTTAAAAACCTCACTATCTGTATTATCATACAAGGTGGAAATATCTCAGAATTACACAAATCTTTAGCTCTCACAGCTAGCCAGCTCTCAGTACAATCCTCCTGGATGCTCACAGGCAAACAAGGCTTCTCATAAACCTTCTCCTCTACCCTACAAGCGTCCTATTTCCTTGCGCATTTTCTCCTGGGTGATCCTCCTGTTACCAAGTCTAACACTGATCACTCACACTAATCTCACACCCTATAAAAATGCACAATCCTCAAGGAACCTTGTTCCTTCTGCATGGATGATTTTCCTATATAGGAAAACTCATGAAACTGATAGTAAATTGTCCTTGACATTTAGCTCAACTGGGTCTTTCTCAGAATAAACATGTATGAGTTAATGATGGGAGAATCTTCAGTTATCTGGAGTACACTAGTTGAGTGCATGCATGCATCAACTGATTAATAACTCACAAGATAACTCATAATTATTTCCTCAAATAGTTTGAAACTAATTTAACTGGACTTAACTTAGTAAACTGAGCTAACTAATTACAACTCAAATATAACTCATTCTTATCTCCTTAATTAAGGGATAATCTCCTTAATTTAAGGGATAACTGTTGCATGACTTCACAAAGACTTCTAGCTTGAATTTCTCCAACTAATTAATCCATAATGAATGAATTAATTAATTAATTCCAAGTAGCTAGTGAGACTAAATTCGAATTTAATTCTCAATTTTAATTCAAGAATAAATTAAAATTGGAATATACTGGATTATATTTTTATCATTTCTTTTTGCTATTTTTAACACTCCCTCTCAACAAGAAAGGAATTCAACTCAATCTCGATCCTAAACCTTTGGAATGTTCTACATGTAACACTTCTCTCTAGTGTTGTTGCTCCAGCAATCTCTAGAAACAAAAAAAAAAAAATCCAACCTGAATCAGTATGATGCATCTGTCATCAAAGTCTCTGACCATTATTTTCTCTGTCAACTAAAAACTCTGTGCTTCAGCTGACTCAGTATTTTTGCACTATTGTCAATCCTTCTCTGCGCTCTTAAGTATCTGACTGCTCTAGATTCTGTTACTTTGATCTCTGACTGCATCAATCCCACTAATTCCTCCCACTACTATGTACTTTAGGATCCCATAGCAAGGTACAATCCATGAGATAAAACCAGTCAATGAACACTACCCAATTTCAGCCTTCTTGGGACTATCACTTCACATCGCCCCACCTCACACTTGGAGGTATGGCTGTATGTGATCCCTTTGCTAACTTGGCTCGAAATTCCCCCCTACTGGAGGTCTTTGCATGAGTGGATGCCTCCACTCGATTTCCTCTCAGTATCTCCAATTGGGGCTCCTCCATAATTGTTTGAGACTTCTTCTGGTGTTGTATGTTGAGAGGTAATTTACTCTCCCTCTTAACCACCAAGTCTCTAACATTTTCCTTGCTCCTCAAGACTTTGTATGCATCTTGAACCTCAAGAGCATACAGGTTCTTGACTCGTGAACTGATCTGTTTCACCTATCTCGTGGTGATGTGTCTAAGGAAAACCTTTCCCTTACTAAAGACAACATCGTAGCCTTTGTCCTCCAACATCGCGATCGATACCAAATTCTTCTTCAGTCCAGGCACATACTTCACATCTGTCAAGGTGATAAGAGCTCCATGCTCCCTCTAAAAAGCAACCGTTCCCACTCCTGAAACATTATACCTTTCATCGTCACCCATCTTTATGCACATCTTTAGGTCTTTCTCCTCCAAGGTACTGAATAAACTTTTATCGCCAGTCACGTGAAATGAGGCTCCACTATCAAGGAACCAACTATAACCCATCATTGATGACACCATGAATGTGATGAGGGTGAAATCCATTTCAAACTAAGAGGCTAATTCCTCACCTTCCAATCCTTCCGAGGATCCCTTCTTGGACGTCTTCGATGGGAAATTAGTCAAATAAGACCCATATCATGACAATTAAAGCATCCCACTTTAGACTTGTCAACCTTCTTCCCTCCATGAGAAGATTTTGAATTGGAATGAGAATCCTTATCCTTCCCTTTCCTTGCCTTACTTGCTAAGGCCATATTTTCTTCATCATCCGTGGATGAAGAACCATCTTGAGTGATCCTCCTAATCTCCTCCTGCATGAGATCTGACCGCAGTCATTCCCAATCCAACAGTTTCTCCTTTCCATTCACAAAGTCCTTGTAGCTATTCTAGCTCTTTGAAAGGCCAAGGAGAGTGAGGCTCATCAAATCATCATTAGCAGTAGTTATTCGCACACTGCTAAGCTCATCTCTGCAAGTGGTGAGATTGTTCAGATATGTGGAAATAGTATTGCAGTTCTCCATCTTGATTCCTTGAAGCTTGTCCTTGAGCACCAATTTCCTCTGGTCTCTACTGTTCTAGTAGAGGTCCTTCAATGTCTTCCACATTGAATATGGAGTATCCTTCCCATGGCGACTGTAGACAATATGGTCTCGAACTCCCTCAAGGATGATCTGTCTTGCCCTCGCCACACACTTCTTCCATTTAGCCAACTCTTGTGCATTAGTTAAACCTGGCTTTGGGATTTCTTAATCAATGAAATCCTTCAAGCCGTTGTCTTCTAATACAGCCTCCATGCGATCTTTCCATGCTATGTAATTCGAGCTGCCTTCCAAGGCATACACAAGTCTCAAGCCATAGAATGCCATTGACCAACCTTGAAGTATGAGATGAATTCGATTTGCACCTGCAACCCCGAACTTCAAACTTCAAATTCTCTTCTCCATATACTATCCACTTCTCTGATAAACTTTTCTTTGATACCATGTAGAAATTCTTATTGTAGATTAACATGATAATGCAATATAACTAAAGAAAAATACTTTAATCTACTTCTACAATCAATTAGCGGAAGCTTAAAAGATTTGAGAAAGATCAAGCGGAACACATATAATCGTAGGAGAATCAAAGCACATGAAACACAGAAGAATACTCCGGGAAAGCCTCAGCTAAAAACCCCACTATCTGTATTATCATACAAGGTGGAAATATCTCAGAATTACACAAAGCTTTAGCTCTCACAGCTAGCCAGCTCTCAGTACAATCCTCTTGGATGCTCACAAGAAAACAAGGCTTCTCACAAACCTTCTTCTCTACCCTCCAAGCCTCTTATTCCCTTGCGCAGTTTCTCCTGGGTGATCCTCCTATTACCAAGTGTAACACTGATCACTCACACTGGTCTCACACCCTGTAAAACTGTGCAATCCTCAAGGAACCTTGTTCCTTCTGCATGGACGAGTTTCCTTTATAGGAAAACTCATGCAACTAATAGTAACCTATCCTTGACATTTATCTCAACTGGGTCCTTCTCTGAATAGACATGCATGAGTTAATGATGAGAGAATCTTCAGTTATCTAGAGTACACTAGTTGAGTGCATGCATGCATCAACTGACTGATAACACACAATTAGTTCCTCAAATAGTTTGGAACTAATTTAACTGGAATTAACTCAATAAACTAAGCTAACTAATTACAACTCGAATATAACTCAATCTTATCTCCTTAATTAAGGGATAATCTCCTTAATTTAAGGGATAACTGTTGCATGACTTGACAAAGACTTCTAGCTTGAATTTCTCCAACTAATTAATCCATAATGAATTAATGAATTAATTAATAAATTCCAAGCAGCTGGTGAGATTAAATTCGAATTTAATTCGCAATTTTAATTCAAGGACAAATTAAAATTGGAAATTATATATTGGTTTCTATTTTTATCATTTCTTGTTGCTATTTTTAGCAAGGAGAGGAGAAAATGCATTTTTTTCTAGGTTCATGTTTATTTTAATGTTTTTGGGTCCATTCTTTCTCATCTTAAAATTTCCCAAATCAATTCTTTTGACATAACCTCTACAATTTATGTCTTTATGTCAAAAATGTTTACAACAGTAAAAATATCCATAAAACAAATATCTATACCTAGTATAGGATGCTATTTGAGAATCTAATCGTGTTGGCATTTGATAATGCTGTCTCCTGAAGAAGTGTGGTTTCTGATGGATTGTTGTTTGATTGTCCATTTATTTTTCCTTCTGTTCTTTACCGATAATGTTCCTTTCCAATTGTTCACTTGATATTGCAGTGTTGCTGATTTGTTTTTTCACAGATTGATGTGAGTTTTCATCCTCTCCTCTAGCAACTTTTACAAAGATGATTGTTCCTTTATCCTCTGCCTTAGATTTATTGGATTCTCTCTCATAGCCCAACCCAGTCTTTATGAGTGGATACCTCTAAACATTTAATATCACATCCAATTTTTCAGACCATTTTATCTGCTGAATGTTCATGTTTAGTTCAGTTTGAGTTTTCTCTAGCTTTTTCTTTAGACATACCACATCTTCCTCCACTCCTTGACACTCATGGGTTTTCTCTTTTATTTTCATCATTAAATTTCTTCCACCTTCTTTTCTTCTTCTATTTCAACTTTCAACTTGATAATGTCTTCTGAATTTGATTCTTCCTTTACATATTTCAATAAGATCTCTTTTCATTCTATTCTTTAGTTAAGCCTTTCAATTTCGTCTAGGACGTTGATTAAATCCCCCTCAAGGTCTACCTCACCTCCCTCTTCTTCTTCATATTCTTGGCAATACTTTTCAAGTTATTCCAAGGCCATCAACTTGAATTCATTGGTTCTATCATCAATAGAGGATGCATTAAAACTTTTAGATCCACTGTTATCCTTGCCTTTCCCTTTACGTTGATTGTCCTCTTTCTTATAAGGGCATTTTGATGCATAATGTTCCACTCTTCAAAATTTAAAACACTTAAATGGAATTTTTCCTTTATACTTACCTCTGCCTTTCTTCAACCTTTTGACAAATTTTTCTTCTTCATCAGAACCTGAGCATGATCACTCCTTTTATTTTATGGGATTTTCTGCCTTGAAAGTGGACTCTCTAGTAGTTGCCTTCCCTTTTGGAATTCTCATCTGATATGTTGTCAAAGTTTGATGTTTCTTCTATAGCTAAAACCTTAGGATTGAATTTAGAAGGCAATGACCTCAATATTTTCTGAACTATTACATTTTCTTTGATTGTTTCTCCTAAACCCAACATGATATTTATATCTTCATCAAATCATAAAAACAATTTATCTATATCTTCATCTTCATTCATTTTTAAGGTCTCAAACTGAATTTTATACACTTGTAATTTAACCATCTTCACCTTTTTGTCTCCTTCATGAATATTTTCTAATTTAACCCATATATCTTTAGTTGTATCACAATGCATTACTTTGATAAATTCAGACTCACATAGACCACTCAGAAGTGCATTCATAGCTTTTGCATTAGCTATAAATTTAGTTTGGCATCTTTGTCACTAGTTGTTTCCTTTGGTTCTTCATACCCCATCCTCAGAGCAACCCATACTTAAATTCCTAGAGACATTAAATATGTCTTCATTCTCACTTTTTAGAAGGCATAGTTTTGACCAGTAAATAGAGGGGCCTTATTTTTTGAGCATCCTTCTTGACTAG
Source organism: Pinus tabuliformis (assembly GCA_031772625.1). Lineage (NCBI taxonomy): Eukaryota > Viridiplantae > Streptophyta > Pinopsida > Pinales > Pinaceae > Pinus > Pinus tabuliformis. Next base: position 1,030,189,646 of record CM062815.1, read on the forward strand.
CCATTTTACTAACTCAGACCTCCTTCAAGTTTTTAGACTGCTACTAAAGGAACCTCAGTCCGATACCAATTGATAGTTATGATTGGGAACTGCTGAGGGGGGGGGGTGATGAATCAGTAATTCAAATTATTTAATTTTTATTAACTTAATATTCTTCTTATGCAGTTAACAGTTTATGTTTGTGCTCAATTATTATTGAATTCCTTTTGCAGGGGTCAAAGAGATAATTTTGCAGATTTGTTTATCAAGAATTCAAAACATTCACACAACATTCAAGAATAAAAACATGAAGACACCAAATATAAATGGAAACCTCAAAGGGAGAAAACCACAAATTTTAGGCGGAAAGTGATGTAAAGGCAAGTTTCTACTCCTTATTACATCATATTTTTGTAGGCTCCTACCTCAAAGGAAGCTCCAACTCCCACAATTTTTCTGCATGCTACAACCCACAGGAGGCTCCAACCTCAACAGGCTACAACCTGTTCCTTTTTAAGCTACAACATAGAAAGGGATAGAAATATCTCAATCACAATATCATGTCACAAATGCTAGTTACCTCAATTACATTTTCGTCTTCTGCCTAAGTTGTGGAAGAGGTTTGTGGATGACACTTGTGTCATCTGGTCCCATGGTAAAGAAAAGTTGGAACTGTTTTTCCTCCATCTTAACAATCAATCTAGTTCTATAAAGTTCACCATGGATTTGAATGTAATGGTATTCTTCCCTTCCTTGAAGTCCTCCTCTCAAGGAATGATAATGGCTCTTTCTCTCATCAGGTATATCGTAAGAAAACTCATATGAAACAATATCTTCATGATAATTCTCATCATTTCCTAGCTCAAAATCTTGGTGTTCTAAAACACCTTAGTGACCAGAGATTTAAGAGTTTCTGATGTGAACCATGTCAAGGAAGAGAAAGCACATCTCCTAAGTGTTTTCTTTAATAATGGGTATAGTAGACACCAATGTACTAAGGCTTTCCTCAGAGCTGAAAAAGGTCCTAGTGCTAAGAAAGATACCAACAATTGATTTTCTAGTGTTCATCTTCCTTTTATCCAAGGGACCATTGACAATATTGCAAGGATCCTAAGGAAGTATAAGGTGGCTTCATCCTTTCGGCCTTTAAATACCATTCGGAGCTCCCTTAAATCTGTAAAAGACCCAGTGGAACCCAAGAATATGAAGAGTGTTTACGTTATCCCGTGCTCTTGTGGGACTCCCTACATTGGTGAGATTGGTCGCTTTATTAATCAAAGGATTCGTGAGCATGCTGCTGACATCAAGTATGGCAGGACCCGCTCCTCTGCTTTGGCAGAGTATGCAGATAAATTTAAGCATCACATCTGCATTAAGGAGACCCAAGTCATTGCTAAGGTTAGTCATTTCCATCATCGTAAATTGAGGGAGGCCCTAGAAATTGAAAAAAGACCCAATAGTTTGAATAGAGATGATGGTTGGAATATTAGTAGAAGTTGGATCCTTGTCTTGTCCTCCTAATTATTATTATTATTATTATTTTTAGGTATTGGCATCCTTTTTATAGTATTTGTTGTTGATTTATTCTTCATTAGAGTTTATTTTCTTGATCCTTCGTGTTCTTTATGTATTTTATCATCCTATTCGTTCTTAACTCCTTTTAGTATTTTTGTTATTTGTTTAATGGGCCTGAGCCCCATATTTTATTGATTATTTTTTCTTTGGATATATATATATATATATATATATATATATATATATATATATATATATATATATATATATATATATATATATATATATATATATATATATATATGTTTCCGTTTTTATTTATTTATTTTTCCATTAATTATTTTTAATTTATTTTATTTTATTTCCATTAGTTATTTTATTTATCAAATTATCTTGTCTCGATTAAGATCTTCGCTCGTTCTTATAATTTTTGACTCCCCTCCTTTAAAGTTTGACTTTCATTATTTATTTATTTATTTTAAAAACTAGTTGTTTAATATAGCAGTTACTTATTAATATTTGTTTTTAATAAATTAATAAACTAATATCACAGTTTAAATATTATTTTTCAAAACCTAGTAATATTTGGTTTTAGTAAATTAATTTAAATATTATTTTTCACAAACTAGTCGTTTAATATAGCCATTACATATTAATATTTTAATAAATTAATAAACTAATATAATTATTTAAATATTATTTTTCAAAAACTAGCCATTTAATATAGCCATTACCTATTAATATTTTTAATAAATTAATGAAATAATATCATTATTTAAATATATTTTTCAAAAACTAGCTGTTTAATATAGTCGTTACATATTAATATTTTAATAAATTAATAAATCAATATCATTATTTAAATATTATTTTTCAAGAACTAGTAATATTTGGTTTTAATAAATTAATTTAAATATTATTTTTCAAAAACTAGCCATTTAATATAGCCATTACCTATTAATATTTTTAATAAATTAATGAAATAATATCATTATTTAAAAGTTTTTTTCAAAAACTAGCCATTTAATATAGCCATTACTTAATAATATTTGCTTTTAATATATTAATAAATTAATATTATAATTTAAACATTATTTTTCAAATATAGCCGTTACTTGAAATTATGTCTCTACTTTGCTCTCTATTTAAACCTTTGCCATAGTCTACCTCTTCATCTAGTCCTAACAATAAACCACACTTATTGGTTCAAAATGCATCACCAAAAAATTCTCTCATGTGTTTTCTACTGAAAGACTTTGTTTAATTCATTATGGATCACAAAAGCTTGAATACAGAAATTACATTTTTGCTGTCAAGTCTATCGTTGCGTTGATTCTCCTTTTCACTTTGTATCTCTTCTCTTCATGCTCATCCACTTTCTTATTCAGATTGTCTCTTTTTGGAAAAAGGTTCCTTTTACCATTCCATGTTGTATATTTTATAAGAAAGCCATATTGGCTATTTGTATTCTTTACAAGAATATGAAATGAAGCATTGCCTCTTGGACTTCCAAAAACTTCTCACTTGCTTCTCTTTTCATTTTTAGTTATGGAAAAGTAATATAAAATAGAGTTATTAAAACATATCAATCAGTAGTGATTACAAGAAAAAAATCATATTTTCTTTTATTGTCCACATTTTCTATTCAGTAAAACACACACACACACACACACACACACACACACACAGATATATATATATATATATTTCTACTTTTGTAATTTCCCATTTTAACAATGTTCAACCTTCACATTCAACCTTTGCACTTCACATCACTTTCAGCCTTTTGCATTCAAGCATAAATTACCACCAATTCAACATTCATGTGATCAATGACATCAATGCCAACATTACCAACAGGTCATCCCTTAGTCTTCACTACCTCTAGTAGTTGAGCCTACCCTGAGCAAACAAAGATATGTTGTTCTCCTTGATGATGATCCGGTCATGGATGTGTACAATCTATCATTCGATGAGTTCTAGAAGAGGATTGTACAAGCGCGAAGGAATCACTTTTAGGATGACCACACATCACCTACATTCATCAAAGAAAGGATGATAGTGTTGAACACTAAGAAGCATTCAAGTGCCATTACTGAAGCCAACTTGGCATACGCAGAAGCAACGAAATCAAATGTTCAATATTTGATAGCCAAGAATGAGAAAATGGCAAAGAACTTGCAGGTTGCCAGGCAAGAGGCAGAGCAACTCTGAGAAGCAACGCATAATGGAGTTTCTGCATTGGTAAAGATCAGAGAAATGATACTTGTTGAAGTATCAACACTTGAAGAAACCATGCGAAAGTTCTATGATGGGTTTGTCACTGTGCATAAAGCAGTTTTCTGTTTCCATGTCTTACAACAGTAGAGAAAATATTTTGTTAAAAATATCAAAAACATACAAGCTGCCATTGCCTATGTATAAGAGTGGAAAATGTGGTTCAAAGGGGCCCCACTTTACTTAGTGAAGAAAATGAAGCCACAATAAGAGATGGAGAAAGCGAAGGTTTGAATGTTGATTCAGAATAAAAAGTAGCTCGCTTATTTCATTGGAAGCATACATACCTCATATGTGTGGTTGTACAATAGTTTGTATGTATTGGTGAGAACACACCAGATCCCATCAATCAGTTCCCTCACCAAAGCTAAATCAAAGAACCAAGTTCGAGAGGAGGTCGAAGAGTTCTTGGAGCAACTAAGACAAGAAGCCACTAGGGAATACTTAGAGTTGAATGAGCATAACATGCAGAAGTTCATCAGTGGTCCCGTCAAAGTAAAACCAATGTTGCTCATTCTTCAAAAACGTTGGACATAGGTTCCAAATAGTGTACCCAGATGCAATGGAGGCTAGAGTTCACTTTTAGCAAGACAGCACTAAGAAATTTGGGGACACCATCACACAATACCAAGCTTGGCACCAATATGTGACCGAGAAGCAACAAGCGGAGGTTGTTGAGTTGGAATTCTCCCAAACTCCCACATCATAGTGTTGTGGCTTGTTAGGTTGTCCCTACCCTATTTTGTCTTATATGAGTACAAGTGTAAAATGTAATATTATTTGTATTTGTGTTGTAAGTGAAATTACAAGTGTCAAGATTGGAATATGAAAAGTCACCATGTAATGTAATGTGTCATTTTATAAAGAAGCTGAAGAGTCATGAGGGTAGTCCAAAGGTCACAAAGGGGAGTTGAAGAGTTACCCCATTTTTTTATAAATAGAACCTCATAATTCATAGAACAAGCTTTTGGGAGAGAATATTTTGGCTAGGCTTAGGCTTAGAAGAGCTTGGGAGTATTGTGAAGAGCCTTGGCTTCTCCATAGGATAGAGTGAGTATACTTATTTGTAGGAGAAGGTGTTCTTGACTGTAATGTTCCACTAGTGGGGCTAGTGGTCATCAATGGTGTATGTATGGATGGAACTTTCACTTATAATAATAAAATTAGAGCTAAAATACTTTCATGTATATGTTGTTAATATAGTAGGACTATTCTTGTTGTATTGGAAATGTATGTTATTTATCTTAAGCATATTCTTATGAACTATTTTGTTTGCATTTGTATGAATCCCATTGAATGCGCGTTGTTGGATTAACTCATCACTTTAACTTGTGGACTATTCCACATCTTAGATTGTGATGTCATTTTTCTTGTGTGTTCCTTTCAATCTGCGTATTATTATAGGCTTCCAATGGGAACACTTCCTTTTCTCTTCATGTGTTGGAACCTTCACGCATCACATATGACTCTCTGCAGGGTCACATACTTCCTCTTACCCAAAGTTATCATACTTTCCTCTACATGTTTTCATGGTCAAGGCATAACATTACCACACAATGTTGGGATTCCTTCTCCAAACGGTGTGAGGTCTAGCTGGGACATCATATCAGGGAGATCACCTAAATGTTGGCAGGTCCAACACCATCAAAATTTCTAGCACTAGAAGGAAGGCTAGATGACAAGTTGAGCCCTTGAAGTATTTTTGTAATTTCTACACACATTTTATGACCTCTCACCAGATCATAACCTTGACATGTTTTTATAACTCTGCAAATATGAAAGTGATAGTGAGAATTTTAAATGACTTGTCCAAATTCAAGTCCGATGGATAGGATGGAATAACCTTTCTCAGGCACAGAATTGCTTTTCTTGGTTTCTACGACAGGCATGACATCCAGTCTGAGGATGTTTCCTATGGGTTTTTTTCTCTCACGTTTGAAGGGTGCACAAAGCAATGGTGTCACACATTTCCCACAACCTCCATACACTCTTTCAAATAGTTTATTGTTGAATCATGTTGTGATTTTTCTCTCTATGATCGTAAAGCCCTTAATAAGAAAATTTTAAAATTGCGAAAAAAACTTGATGGATGTATTCAGGATTTTCACGATCATTTTATTCATTAATATTTTGAATTTCCTGAAGATGAAGTTGATTGGGAATTTTTAACTAGAAGATTTCAATATCTTGTTCACATTTCTGAAAATCCACATGAGTTATAATATTTCAAACCTCTCCCAACATACCTCGATGTTAGATATTTTAAATCTAAGACAAACAAGGTTGCTATCCCAAGTGACCCTTTGTTCCCCTCTCATCAAACAAATCTAACTCCACGGGTCGAGGTGGGAGGAGTTGAGAATTTACCTGTGTATCTACCACCATCTCCTCCTACCCTACTTACTATGAATTTCTACGCAGAGTTGGAATGTGACTCTGATGGTTTTCATAATGTGTTATCTCCTTGTCGTCCATCCTTTGGTCTCTTTGATCCTCTGGATTTTGGTGTCTTGTGTTCATCTTTCTCGGATCTCTCTTGTGATGTTCATGAGTATCAAGTTCTGGATGGAGTTGGTGTTGAGAAGCCAACCTGCGATCTCATTTTTGATGAGTATGTGTGGGATTCTAAACAATAATTTGCGGTGAAGGATGAAATCCTTCCGTCTGCACCTCTTCCACATTATCCTAATATCTTCCATTATTATTGTTGAGAATGCAACAAGATGATGGAGCTTAGTGGAAAGGAGTCGCCTTCACTAAGTGGGCTTGCAGGCAAATTATGGCGCAAAGTCTATTTTTAGACTATGTCTATTTTTAGACATATGGATCATGCCTATGAGTTGTAGGATGTTTTTTATGGATGATTGGTCATGTTGGGAAAAATAGATGAACTTCTATTTCTGGTTCATAGTAGGAGTGATCAAAGTCTATTTTTAGACTGCCAGGTTAAAAATAGAAAAGTAAAATATTATTGTCTCATAATAATATTTAGACTATAAACTTTATCTTACCCTCTTGGAGCACTTCAGTTTGAGCTACAGATGTGGCACATGCAGCTATCAGAAGGAAATATGTTTTTCTTATGAGTCAGTTGAGCTATTTCATGCAGGACATGAGTTAGAACTCATGTGGTTGAGTTTTGTGGAGTTGGATGTGGAGTTGATGGAGTTGTGTTCAATTTGACTTTGTCAAATAGACTAGTGATGAGTGATGTGAATTAATTGATTAAGTTAATTCACTAATTATTAACTCATAATGCAACTGAAGAATACATCAGTTAACTTAGTGCATGTACAGTTCAGTGGAGACAGGTGTTAGAGGTTGAGATTGCTATCAGTTGTGACTATAGTTGTGCATGAGATCTTGCACAATCAATGGATTGAATATGCCCATGAGAATTGCCCAGTATATGCCCAGTATTATAGCCTGAGCTCACGTGATTTTCAGTGTGAGTGATTTTCACTTGCTATTGAGCAATAGAGGTAGGCAAAGCAGCGAAGGAGATTTAAACCTGTGACTTGTTCGGATCTGAGCTAGTTTTGTGTGTAACAGGTGGAGATAGTGCTGGATACTTGTGAGGAGTATTATACTATGTATTCTTACATGTTCTCAATCATTAATATAAAAATAGTGTGGGATTTTCAGCGGTAAGCTTTCCCCGAGTTACATACTGTGTTAATGTGTGCATGCAATTGATGTTTCATTGTTTTTGATGCTGCTAAATTGATGATCAACATAGAGCAGGTTATGTATTATTCATGTATTTCGAAATAGTGTATAATCGGGATAATCTTTGTGAATAAGTGTTTATTATTCAAAATTTCTACATGGTATCAGAGTTGTTGATCATCAGATCTACTATTCAGGAAGTGTTTACATTCTATTTCTTCAGGCAGAGTCTGTAATCAGGCCAGGTAGCCTCTGGATTCATCCTTCCTTTGGAAGGTGATATATCCGGTAAAAGCCCATACAGTCAATCTCTGTACGAGAAATACTTTGTTCTCACGAATTCTATATCTGAGGCGGTTGAGTTTGGAGCTAGTGGAATTCGAATTTGCAGCAGTGTTTTCTTGGTATCAACGTGGCAATGTCTTTCAACGGATTGCGATTGGAGTATGCTCTTGAGGGAAGCTCAAACTATATTGCATGGAAGGATAGGATGGAGGCAGTTTTGGATGATAATGGGCTGAAGGATTTCATAGAGGCTGATCTCCCAAAGCCTACTGATGCTGCGCAGGTTGATGCTTGGCAAAAGAAGACAACAAAGTGTCCAAGGATTATGTTGGAGGGCATGAAGGATTACATTGTGTCCAACCTGCATGGTAAGGCTTCTCCATACTTGATGTGGAAAGAGCTAACAGATCTATTCCAAAGCAAGAGTGATCAGAGGAAGCTGGCGCTCAAGGACAAACTCAGAAACATCAAATGTGAGAAGGGAGACAATATGCCCAAGTATCTCACGAAGTTCACTCAGTGTCGGGATGAGCTGGGAAGTGTGGGGGTGACTATCGATGATGAGGACTTGGTGAGCTTGGCTCTCCTTTGTCTTCCAATGAGTTTGCATTCCTATCAGGACTCTGTCAATGGTCGGGAGAAATTTCCAGGATGGGAGAGACTTTGGTCAGATCTTGTGTAGGAGGAGATCAGGCAGAATACCAGGGACGGATCATCAAAGCGAACTGATGAAGAAAATTGTGCTTTGGCAGCCAAAGAAAAGAAGGGGAAGAGCAAGAAAGCTTCTCAGTCTGGTGCGAAAGGCAAGAAGCAGGATATGTCCAAGGTGAAGTGTTTTCACTGTCACCAGCACGGACACTATGCCACTAATTTTCCGCAGAAGAAGAAGAACAAGCAAGCTACTGGATCTGCAGTAGGAGAGGCTCTAGCCTCGCAGTTTGAGCTTCATTTTTCATTGATCGCATGCTTGGTTTCAAATGCGATGGGATCGGTGTGGTTGTTGGACAGTGGTGCATCTTTTCACATGACAGGAGATCGAGATTTGTTTTCTAATATGGAGGACAAAGATCTTAGAGTGTACATCGAGATGGGTGATGATGGTAGATACAGTGCGACCGGTATCGGTACCATTTCCTTTGAGAGGGAGTCTGGTAAACCCTTCGTATTGAAGGAAGTGATGCATGTTCCAAGATTCAAGAAGAATCTTATCTCTGTGGCGATGTTAGAAGACAAGGGATATGATGTTGTTTTCAGCGAGGGAAAGGATTTCCTGCGCAACAAGACAACTGGAGAAACTCGGAAGATAGGGGTTCGAGTGAGGAACCTTTATCAGTTGCATGTAGATTGATGTGCGGTAATGGCATGCAAGGCAGAAGGATTGGTGAGCTGAGATGATGGCGAGCTGTGGCACAGGAGATTGGGTCACCTTCACCATGGAGCCTTGAAGATACTGCAGCAGATCACTACGTGGCTTCCTAAAGGCACTCTTGCACAGTCAGATCAGTGAAAGGGGTGTACTTTGGGAAAGTTTGTGAAAGCCACCTTTCACGAGAAGGATAGTCACACCACGACGATCCTTGAGAGAATTCACACAGATGTGTGTGGACCTTTCTCAGTAGCTTCGACAAAAAAACACAGGTATTATGTGATTTTTGTTGATTATTTCTCTCATAAGTGTTGGATCTTCTTCATGCAGAAGAAGAGCGAGACATACTCAAAGTTCTGTGAGTTCAAAGCACTGGTCGAAAAGGAGTCGGGGAAGAAGGTGAAGGCTCTTAGGAGCGATAATGGTGGTGAATACATCTCTGACGAGTTCAAGGATTTCTGCAAGGCAAAAGGGATTCGAAGAGAGCTCATAGCTCCCCATAACCCACAGCAGAACGGGGTTACTGAGCGGAAGAACAGGACGGTTGTGGGTGCTGCACGGACGACGTTGCATGATGAGGGCCTAACCCTTCACTTGTGGGCGAAAGCATGCAATACAACAATTTATGCGCAAAACCATTGTCCTCATAGGATACTTGGCATGAGTACACCCAAGGAGGCTTATTCTGGTAAGAAGCCTAATCTTTCTCATTTGAGGACATTTGGTGCTAACGTTTACATGCATGTGACAAAGGATGCTAGGAAGAAGTTGGAGCCAACCGCAGAGCTTGGGATATTTGTGGGGTACACTGATACACCCCACAACTATCGTGTGTATTTGTCAGACAATGGTAAGATTTTTGTGCGACGGGATATAAATTTCAGGAGGAGAAAGCCATGAAGTGTTCGCTTGAGAGGGAGCCACACTTTCATGCAGATGAGGAGTTATTAGTTCCTAAGGATGAGCTTCAGGAAGTGGATCAGCCACAGGACGAGGTTCATGGAGTGGAAGAGACCACTCATGCAGCGCCAACCATCAGAGGGCAAAAGTGCTTGACAGAAGCTGAGCGACTGGCTCAAGATGCAGAGAAAGTTGTAGGACCACCTACAACCCAACGTAGGCAGAGATAGTCACTTGATCGGTACACTGGATACATGGCTCTTATGAACAAATGTGTTATGACTGAGCCATCCTCTTTCGAGGAAGCTATGGAGGATCCCACATGGGTAGACGCCATGGTGGAAGAGTATGATTCGATTGTCAGAAATAGTGCATGGGAGATTGTCCCAAGACCGGAAGGGAAATCAGTGGTGGGTTCGAGATGGATCTACAAAGTTAAGCAGGCAGCTGACGGGAGTGTGGAGAAGTACAAGGCAAGATTTGTTGCCCGAGGTTTTTCACAGATAGAGGGGATCGATTATGAGGAGACCTTTGCACCTGTCGCAAGGTATTCTTCCATATGGATGATTCTTGCTCTCTCAGCGCAGATGTGATGGCACATTCATCGGATGGATGTGAAGATTGCATTCCTCAACTGAGTCATTGAGGAGGAGGTGTACATTGAGCAGCCCGAAGGATTTGAGATCTTCAACAGTGAGTCACATGTGTGCAGGCTCAAGAGAGTGCTTTATGGGTTGAAACAAGCACCACGTGCTTGGTACACACAGATAGACAGTTATTTCACTGGACTTGGATTCTCCAAGAGTGAGGCGGATCCTAACCTATACCAGATTATGGTGGAGGGTAAGTTTCTTATCATTGTACTTTATGTAGATGATTTGATTCTAACGGGTGATGAGCTGTTGATACTTTCATGCAAGGATGATCTTGCTAAGGAGTTTGAAATGAAGGACTTGGGCCTCCTTCATTATTTCCCGGGATTGTAAATTTGGCAGCACAATGGTGGACTATTTGTTTCTCAGGGTAAGTATGCTCGGGAGATACTGGAGAAGTTCAACATGCATGGCTGCAAGCTTGTTGATACTCCTCTTCCTGGAGGTTGGAGGAAGGAGGATGCCACTTTGGCAGAAGAAGTGCATGCCATTGTTTATCAACAGTTGGTGGGGTTGCTTATGTATCTGGTCAATACACGACCTGATATATGCTATGCTGTTAACCAACTTTCACAAGCTATGGTTAAGCCAACCAAGCTCTTCTGGAAGGTAGGCAATCATGTATTGCATTATCTTAGAGGCACATCGGTATATGGATTGTGGTACAGACAGGAGGATGAGGTGAAGCTATGTGGCTTCACGGATGCAGATTGGGTAGGGAGCCGAACGGACAGAAAGAGCACATCAAGAGGGGTCTTCAGTATCTGGTCGACAACAGTTTCTTGGTACAACAGGAAGCAGCGATCCATGGAACTCAGTTCAGCAGAGGCCGAGTATATGGCAGCAAGTTTGGCTGCATGCGAGGTTATATGGATGAGGAAGATCCTGGTTGGTCTGTTCAGTTCTCACTTGGATCCTACTGTGATTTACTGTGATAACCATAGTTGCATTAAACTCTCGACTAATCCTGTATTTCATGACAGATCTAAGCACATTGACATCAGGTACCATCATATCAGAGATTGTGTGCAGTGAGGATCATGTTACTTTCATACATTCCAACAGAGGATCAGGATGTTGATATCTTGACGAAGGCGCTCACCAGGAGCAAATTCGAATACCATCGAGGCAGGATAGGGTTGCTGATAATCCATATCTTGTTGAGAGGGAGTGTTGAGAATGCAACAAGATGATGGATCTTAGTGGAAAGGAGTCGCCTTCACTAAGTGGGCCCGCAGGCAAATTATGGCACAACGTCTATTTTTAGACTATGTCTATTTTTAGACATATGGATCATGTCTATGAGTTGCAGGATGTTGTTTATGGATGATTGGTCATGTTGGGAAAAATAGATGGACTTCTATTTCTGGTTCATAGCAGGAGTGATCAAAGTCTATTTTTAGACTGCCAGGTTAAAAATAGAAAAGTCAAATATTATTGTCTCATAATAATATTTAGACTATAAACTTTATCTTATCCTCTTGGAGCACTTCAGTTTGAGCTACAGATGTGGCACATGCAGCTGTCAGAAGGAAATACGCTTTTCTTATGAGTCAGTTGAGCTATTGCATGCAGGACATCAGTTAGAACTCATGTGTTTGAGTTCTGTGGAGTTGGATGTGGAGTTGATGGAGTTGTGTTCAGTTTGACTTTGTTAAACTAGTTGTAATTAGTCTAACTACAAATAGACTAGTGATGAGTGATGTGAATTAATTGATTAAATTAATTCACTAATTATTAACTCATAATGCAACTGAAGAATACATCAGTTAACTCAGTGAATGTACAGTTCAGTGGAGACAGGTGTTAGAGGTTGAGATTGCTATCAGTTGTGACTGTAGTTGTGCATGAGATCTTGCACAATCAATGGATTGAGTATGCCCATGAGAATTGCCCAGTATTATATCCTAATCTCACATGATTTTCAGTGTGAGTGTTTTTCACTTGGTATTGTGCAATAGAGGCATGAAAAGCAGCGGAGGAGATTTGAACCTGTGACTTGTTCGGATCTGAGCTAGTTTTGTGTGTAACAGGTGGAGATAGTGTTGGATACTTGTGATGAGTATTGTACTATGTATTGTTACATGTTCTCAATCATTAATATATAGATAGTGTGGGGTTTTCATCTGTAAGCTTTCCCCGGGTTACATACTGTGTTAATGTGTGCATGCGATTGATGTTTCATTGTTTTTGATGCTGCTAAATTGATGATCAACATAGAGGAGGTTATGTATTATGCATGTATTCCACAAGAGTGTATAATTAGGATAATCTTTGTGAATATGTGTTTATTATTCAAAATTTCTACAATTATGTCATTTTTTCCAATCTTGTCGAAATTTATTTCCAGATGTTTCTACTTTCGATCATTCACAGAACACGTGGAATGATAGTTTTTCATTTGAATGTGGAAAGGACAAATTTGTCTACCTTGATGCTCCCAATCTCTCATCTTACCTTTCTGGAAAAATAAAGGGTGAAATTTCTCATTTTCTATTATCCCCTCTTTATGATTCATTAGATCAGGAGGATGCCTCTGTTCGTGATCTTGAACTTTCAAATCATGGTTGTCATGATCTTTTCATTCACTCATTTGATCATGATCCTGATTCTTCGAATATCGCTCTTTCTAAGCCACCAGTCCTTGATGATCCATCTTCTGATGAATTGGAACCTCCCCAAGATGTTGATGCATTTAAGCCCAAGTTGAGTGTTATGTTAGGTTCTCATAGCCTTGAGGTTAGTTCCACTTTTTATCATAAATGTGTTGAAACTTTTAGGGCTCCTCATCACTCTATTGTACACATTGAAAATAAATCTATCTTATAATTTTTGAATCCTCCATTTGTATCACATGATCCTATCACTCAATCATTAGAGGAGTCGTACGTAGAAAGCATTACTGCAAAACAGAAATTTTCTTCTTTCTTCATGTTTGTTCATTTTCCAAGTTTGAAAGTGTGTACCTTCTGTAGGTTTTAACCCCGTACAGAAATTACCTGCACGCGAATTCTAAAACACAGAAAATAAACAATGCGAGAGCATAACACATAGAACACATATACACAAAGATTTTCCCCTGGATCCCAAAATCGGGACTACCAGTTTGATTTTTAATTATGTTCCTTTCAATGTTATAATACATATTTATACGTGCCGAAGCATCCAATACCATGGACTGAAAACCATCATGTCCAATACCATGGACTGAAAACCATTGCGTCCAAAAACATGTGCGAAAATCATGCAAAAAACCATAGGTGGGTCCGCCCATCCTAACATAGGGTCCAAAACCAAAATTTTCCGGGGCGCTGCTCCGGACCCCATAAAGTGGGGTTACGGGTACATCTCAAGCCCCCTGTGACCCACACTCCCCCCCCCCCCTCCAACCCCCCAGTTAACTATGTGGGCTAGTTGTGGAAAGAATATAACACAACCCAACATTCTCCCACTTGTTGTTTCTTTCCACAGGGGGCCACAAGAGAGCTTAGTCATTTTTCCAACCCTAAAATGCCCATTGTCTCTCTACAACAAGAGAATTTCTCAGAGCTCACAGATTTTTTCAATGCATCTGCAGTATTCTTTAAAGTGTCCACCTTCACTAGCAACACCTTTTTGTCTTCTATCATATCCCTCACAAAGTGATATTGAACATCAATGTGCTTTGTCTTTGAATGATATATGGGATTCTTTACCAAGAAAATTGCACTTTGGTTGTCACAGTCTATCCTTACAGCTCCATGTACTAACCCCATACTGGAACACAATCTCTGCAACCAAACTGCTTCCTTGCTTGTATGAGTGGTTGCCATGTATTCTGCCTCTGTAGTTGATAGTGCCACTACAGATTGTTTCTTACTCATCCAACTGACTGCACCTCCAAATAGGTTAAACACATGCCCACTTGTAGATCTTCTTTGGTCCAGATCTCTAGCCCAGTCTGCATCAACAAAACCACAAACATCCAACATTCTATCCAATCCTGGTCTTCCTTGGTAGCACAAACCATAATCACTAGTGCCACGCAAATGCTTGAAAACCCGCTTCACTGTTGTCCATTGCTCCTTCCCTGGTTTTGACATAAACCTGCTCAATACTCCCACTGCATGTGCAATATCCGGTCTAGTATAGACCATTGCATACATCAAGCTGCTGATTTCACTTGCATATGGAACATGAGACATGTCCTCTTCATCTTCTTGTGTCTTGGGACATTATTCAGTAGATAACCTCACACCTACAGGAATAGGAAACTTCACCGGTTTACTATCCTGCATATTAAACCTCTGCAGTATTGTCTTGACATACTTCCTCTGGTTTAACCAGAGCTTCCTCTTTGCTCGACCTCTTTTAATTTCCATGCCCAAAATATAGTTTGCTGCACCAAGATCTTTCATGTTGAATTTGGAGGACAATTAGGTCTTCAAATCCTGGATAATTTCTTTGTCCTTTCCAACCAGCAACATATCATCCACATACAAGACCAGATAAATAACACAGTCACCAATTAATTTAAAATACACACAGTGATCTGCTTTTCTTCTGGTGAAGCCAAGTCCCTGTATAAATGTATCAAATTTCTGATACCACATCCTTGGTGACTGTTTTAACCCATACAGAGACTTCTTTAACTTGCATACCAGTTATTTCTTACCCTTCATCGCAAAGCCTTCAGGTTGCTTCATGTATATTTCCTCTTCCAGATCCCCGTGAAGAAATGTTGTCTTCACATCCATCTGTTATACCTCAAAATAAAAAGCTGCAGCAATAGATAAAAGTAATCTAATAGAAGTTACCTTGGCAACAGGAGAAAAAATATCACCAAAATCAATTCCCGGAACCTGGGAATAACCTTTTGCTACCAACCAAGCTTTGTATTTCTCCACTTTTCCTTCTGCATTTGTCTTCTTTTTGAACACCCATTTGATGCCAATGGGTTTCCTTCCAGCCGAGAAATCCACCAGATCCCAAGCCTCATTTTTGTGCAAAGATGCTATTTCATCAACGATGGCCTCTTTCCAGAGTTTTCCATCCTCTAAGTCCACTACTTCCTTCACAGTTCTAGGATCATCATTAGTAACAGACAAAGAAAAATTTGAACAGAAAGCAGATGGACTATACCTTTCTGGCTGCCTTCTTTCTCGAACTGATCTTCTCACAGCTGGAGTTTGTGGCTCTTCATCTTCTCATTCCTCCTCTATTGTAGAGACTGATTTTTCCTCCTTTAGCTCAAACTCTATCTTCTCAGGTTCCTTTGATTGGACTTCATGTTTAATAACATCTTTTACCTCTCTGAACACCACAACTCGGTTGTACACAACTTTTCGTGTGACTGGGTGCCAAAGCTTATAACCCTTCAAACCATCCTTATACTCAATAAAGATGCACTTTTCAGATTTACTATCGAACTTGGTTCATTTCTCATTTGGAACATGTACATATGCATCACATCCAAATACCCTCAAATGTGAAAGAGAGGGCTTCTTACCAGTCCATACCTCTTGTGGAGTCTTATCCTCCAACACTGATGAAGGTGACCTGTTGACCGGGTAACATGCAATATCCACCACCTCTGCCCAGAATTCTTGTCCTAACCCGACACCACTGAGCATGCTTATTGCCCTTTCCATCAATGTCTTGTTCATTCTTTCTGCAACTCTATTTTGCTGAGGTGTATATGGAGTAGTCTTCTGCCATGCTATACCACACTTCTTGTAGAATCTTCGAATTCCTTACTGCAAAACTCTCCACCATTATCTGTCCTGAACACCTTTATCTTCTTCTCTATTTGGTTTTCCACTAGAGCCTTAAATTCTTTAAACCTGTCAAAGACTTCAGATTTCTTCTTAAGGAAATATATCCATGTATTCCCTTAGAAGTCATCTATAAATGATACATAGTACACATACTTACCCAGTGATGGAACCTTCACAGGTCCAAACACATCACTGTGCACAATCTCTAATATATGTTTCGCCCTCTTACCACAAGAGGGGAAACTCACCCAATTCTGCTTCCCGTATACACAATTTTCACAGAAATCAAAATCCAAAGAGCTATTACTCATACCTTCTACCATACCTTTACCATGAAGTATTCAAAGGCCCTTCTCTCCAATATGTCCAAGCCTTTGATGCCACATCATGGTCTTTTCTCCAGAGACTACTAAATTTTCTGCTCCACTTTCAGGAACCACGGAACTGTTGCACCCATCAACAACATTGCTACCTTGCAACTTGTACAGAGTTCCAATCTTAACTCCCCGCATCAATACCAGTGATCCTCAAACCATCTTGCAAGTATCCTTCTCGAACATTGTTCTTACACCTGCACCATCCAGCTCACTAAGAGAAATCAGATTTCTGGCCAATGCAGGAATATGTAGAACACCCGGAAGTGTTCTAACCCTTCCACCTTGCAGCTTCAACTTTACTTTTCCACGACCAATGATTCTAGCCTTCCTGTCATCCACCAAGAAGACATCACCATCATCATATTTCTCATACTCACAAAACCACTCTCTATGGGGAGTGAAGTGAAAGGATGCACTTGAGTCAATCAACCATGCCTCATGATCTACATGTGTACTTGAAAAAGCCAAGTACACATCCCCACCTTCATCTGAGGTGGTTTTTGCCTCTGCAGAAGGAGCCTCATTAGATCCCTTTCCTTTGTTAGGAGCTTTAGATTTACAGTCCCTTTTGAAGTGGCCTTCCTTTCCACATTTCCAGCACACCACCTTTACAGGTTTTCCTGGAGATTTAGATCTCCCTCTAGATTTAGATCTCCCACTCGATGACTTATTTTTGTTTCTATTCTGGGACCATCCTCGTACAGACAAGGCATCACCATTCTGGCTCTCCATATTTTTCCATCTCATCTCCTCTGTCAGCAAAGATGAGACTATTTCATCAAACTGCAATGCAGTTGCATTGCTACCTATTGCAATAACTAGACTATCCCACGAATCTAGTAGAGAGCACAACAAGCTGATGCACTTATCTTCATCTGAAATTTTAATATCAATAGACGCTAACTGACTTACCATAGTATTAAATGCATTCAAATGCTCTGTTACCGAGTCTCCATCTTTCATCCTCAGGTTATACCGCTTTTTCCGCATGAACAGTTTATTCACCAGAGACATAGATTGGTACAAAGTCCCTAACTTGTCCCACAAAGCCTTCGCGATAGCTTCCCCTGATACATTTAGCAATACTGAATCTGAGACACACAATTTCATTATGATCTTTGCCTTCCGATCCAACTTATTCCATTCTTCATCAGACACTCTCGTTGGTTTAGTACCCGGATCTACTACGATCCATTGATCTTTCTCCACCAACAGATCCTCCATCTTGAGTTTCCACAACTCAAAACTCTAACCATTAAATTTCTTGATCTCTATCTTTCCACTACTCGCCATCTTCTTTCACCACCAGAATCAAACTTGCAAATCTCCCACTGAATAGGGTCTACCATAGGCCCGAGCGAAACCCCTCAACAACAAAGCGTCCCCTTGAAGCCAAAACTGCTCTGATACCAAATGTAGCTTTTAACCCCGTACAGAAATTACCTGCATACGAATTCTAAAACACAAAAAATAAACAATGCGAGAGCATAACACATAAAACACATATACAGAAAGACCTTCTTGTCTTCGACTTGCAATGTGTTAGAACACCATAGTACATTTGTAGAGTGCCTTTCATGCTCTTTTCATCTTGACTTTTCTGCAAGTTCATTCAAGATTAAGACATTATAGTTTGTATTGTCTTATCTTTCTTGTTTGTTGGTTTTCTTGTATATATTTCTTGACATACATGCTCTAGCCTGCATGGACCAGCCAATGCATAGATGGCTACATTGGAAGTATCACTTTACGTAAGTTGGCATATGTTCTGTTTAGCTTAGGAGTAGGAGTAGTTGTTTTCTTTTCTTATTTGTTTCCTTGATTTTCTTTACTTTACTTCAATTTTACTCCACTTCTTTCCTTTGTTTGTTTTCTTTTCTAGTAGTAGGTTAGTTTTCACATGAAACTATGTTTGTCTTCTTAGACAAGCAAGGTGAAGTTGACGAGGAATTTGTACTGCAATCAACACTTGATTATCTGTCTATTCCCTCTCTTTATGTGAATCTTGTGTTTCTTCTATTTGATGATACCTTGATGGAAAATATGTCCTTTTTGAAGAGAGTCATGGTGAAATCACCATGCTTTCACTTTTAACTAATACCACCTACTCTAATCGGTTTTCTATTTTTGGTTAACCTTTGTCAACTAAGTCAAGTATATTAAGGACAGGGGGAAAACATTAAGAAGTATGTCAGAGGTATATATAAATATCCTTCTCTGAAGGGACAACCTCTTCTGCTCTCAATAAGTTGGGATCCCTCTTCCGCCTCAAGAAATAAATAAGTGCCTATGCACAGTTCTTTGAACAAATGAAAATGAAAAAAAAAATGAAAAAAAATGAAAAAATGAAACAAAGGGTGAAAGAAGAGAAAGGCTTCCTGTGCAAAGAGTCAAACCAAGTAACTCTGGTAGGGTATTATCTAGGCTCGCTAGTAGTGAAGCAATTCTTGTGTTCTTGAAGTGACTCCACTGGGGTACTGTCCAGCACTGCTCATGACAGATCAACACTAGAGTTGAAACTAAAACTATGACAAACTATTTTACTTGTGCATCTATATACCCCTCATCCCTAATCAACACAACTCAGTCTGACTTGCCTTGGCATGTGTGATGCTGACGAAGATAATGGTAGGCACTACATCTTTAACTCAAGCTAAGTGAAGAAGATATGATAATCAAAGAACTGAACAATACTTCCAGAAGAGTTAGACCTGCTTTACACGAGCCTTCCTTCTTAACCACAACAACTCATCTCGCACTGATCCAAGTATTTTTGCTTTGACAGAGACTTACCCATTTCATTTTGGCTTGTGTTTGCTTACTTAGTTTATTTTCTAAGTTGATCTCCTAACTTGGTCTCATAGTAGTTCTGGGCTTGTCCCCAGAATTTGCGTAAACCTTAAGGGAAGCCAACCTTGAGGATGGGAATTGCATAGTCCTGACTTCCAGTGAGCCTTGAGCTCAGAAAATACGCAGTCATGAGGAGGCAGCTTAGCGTTGAGCCTAGAAATTGCACAAACCTCATTGAGCTTAGAAACTGCGTTGTGCACTAAGTTGGAAAATTGCCCAGTTCTCGAAATTCTGTTGTCTTTCCCGGTAGTGTGCATGGAAAGTTTCCCCAGAAAAAAAGAAAAGAAAAGAAAAAAAGCATCCTTGAAAAATAGAGATTTTTTTTTAGTATCATGAAGGAGGCACTTGGATTATTTTTAGAAACTTTCGCCAAGTGTCGCTTTCTCCTTGATTTTAGGCATGCACGTCATAAACCCTAATTTGTCCAAATCTATTTAATCAATGCTTCTAGAGCTCTAGCATCCCCGAGGAGATCAAGGAACCTTTGGTGCGACCATGGTCAATTTTTTGGGTGAGTTTTTCCTTTGTCATCCTTTACTGGTTTTTCTATTGATTTTTGTTGTTTGGATTGTGTGAAATTTGTTTCACTTGTTTCTCTACAACATTGTTGGTGTTTTAAATTTTTGTAACTTGTAGAAGTGTTCTTTCAAGATATAAATTACCTTTCCCAAGTGTCACATGAGCTTTCCTATTTTTTCACCAACAGTGATCGTTGCAACAACTCTCCTCACATACTTCATTTTCCTTCCATTTAATCAATTGATGCACTTGATTCACATGAATTCATCTACACTTATTCATATCTACACTCAGCTTCACGCTATCTCTCATATTTTCTTATTTTTCACACTTCCCTTGGGTAGATTTGGGTTTCCCTTGGCCGGATCTCACTTTTCATAGCTGGCACTATGCAATATGGAGGCTCAAGCCACAAGATTGGCCTTTTGAATTACGCAGTGTGTAGTTCCATGATCCAACCTCTCATCTTGTCCACTGAGACTGTGCAATGCACAATCTCTCCAAATCCTTTTCCCAGGTTGAATTGTGCATTGCGTAGTTCCATTCATCAAGCTTCCACCTTGGATATTTGGACTGCACAGTGCATAGTTACCACAGTCAGCCATCCCCCTCGTCAAGAAAAATTGTGCAATCCTTCCCATCTAGTTATCGGTTTACTACTTTAACTTGCATTCTAAGTTGTTTTTCTTTAAACTAAAATTTTCTTTCCATGGGTGTCCTCTCTGTCCCACAAGTACAACAATTGTTGAGTATCTCTCCAATAGTCACAATTACCATGGAATCTAAGAGAGTTGCATAAAAAAAAACCACCGAGAGTAGTACTAGTGAAGTAGTTGAGCAGACATAAGTTGATTTACCAGTTTATGCCAATACTCAACTGTTTATAGAGAAAGTAACAACACTAACATGGCAACAGGTCAAAGGAAAATTTTCAAAGGACTTTGAGGCAAATTTAGAGGATGAACAAGTTTACCTTATTGATGAGCCCCAAAAATGGATAATTATATGGGCTCATTCAACCTCCTAATTCGACTTAATCCACCATTCTCATTAGTTTATTGCATGTTTTTGAGTATATATATGCCAATAGAGTGAATTGGGTTAGTCATTATGCCAACAAGTCTAATGGGTGCTTTGTGCAGATTTTTAGTCAATTTTGAGACAAAATCAAAGGTTTTAATGAGCACTTGACAGCCAAATTCGTGGAAGAACAAGGGAGAGGATTTGTAGGAAGGTGTCCCCTTCATTTATGGGCCCTTACCTCGAATTATCCACCATCAGCTCGGAGTTCAAGGGCCACCAAATCAATTATCACAAGGGCAACCGAGCAAGTGCTACTAAAAGTGTTGTTAACTACAAGTTTTGGCAGCCGAGTTCCTAAAGTTTAGGAGGGCTGTTGGGGTCCTCAATTTGTATAAATAAGAGGGCTTAGGGCCTCATTTCAGTTAGTCACTTTGTAGGCAGAATTTAGCTAGTTTGTAGTTCGATTTTAGTCATTCTTTTAGTCATTTTTTAGGCAGTAAGTTAGCTTTGCATTTTAGCACACTTTCAAGCTTTCCCTTGTGGACAGTTTTTGGAATGTAACTATTCTTTTGATCAATAAAAATGAATCCAGCTTTGCACCAGCTCTAAATATCTCTTAGGAGACTGTAGTCCTTGGGGTTGGGCCCATCTAAAGTGCCCAGTACCTCCTTTGTTTATCTTTATGTGTTTTTGCTGCATTCTTAGAATAAAATTTGCTATTTAGATTTAAATCTTGCTTTGTTAGTTAGATTTCTTTTGATGATTAAAAAGCATTTTTATGTTAATATTGAGTTGATAGGTTATTAACAGGGAAAAGCTTCAGAAAAAGGCCATCAAGCACCTCTGATTTCACCTCTACCTCAGTGGGATCAGGAGCTGGGATCAAGGTGACTTTGCTGCCAACAAAAACACAGTCTTTGCTTCGCCATGCAACCATTAGTGTTCGATTTTTATTTGCAGAAGTTGGTTACATGTTCAGATTCTTGATTGCTTCGCTGCATAGTTATTTCACATGGTTTCATTGAAAATAGGCTTTTGTTCCATTTCTTTGTTGTTATCTAGGTCAGATTAGGTAAAAGTAATTAGCTTCTTGATTTTCCAAGTCTTCATTTATCTAATTCGAAGGATAACTTGCAGAGTGCCTATAATACCTCTCCATCCACCTATACTCCATCAATCCCATCTGCTCCATCCCCTAACTTAGATTCTTGCCTCTCAATTGGTACGTTTTCACACTCTGCCCTAGCTCCTATACTCTCACACAACATTGCTTCTCTTATCTTTGAACCAACCCAATCACCTTAGCCTCTCTTCAGTCTCATTCACCAAGTCCTGGACATCCTCACACCCCTATCTCACCTCCATACCCACTCCTTCATCTTTCTTCCTCCATCCATCCTCCAAAATCCCATTTCTGAACATCCTATAGAAAAATTACAGACATCCTGTAGAAAAATTACAGACATCCTGTAGAAAAATTACAGACATCCTGTAGAAATTCCAGAACATCCTGTAGAACCTCTGCAGACTTCCTGTAGAAGCTCACGAATGAGGTTTCTTGATATCCAAACTTTGTGAAACTCTCTGGAAGGGTGTTAGGGACCCCTTAGGCCCTCTCTGAACCTTCTCGACCTCCTCCAAGAATTTCCTCTCACCAATCCACCTCTGCACAGTAAAAAACAGTTAAAACACATGCATGATAATTCTGACACTTTATTCAAAAATACAAAAAGATGGTTCTTTCAAATTCTAATGTTGAAGTAGCTTAGATACTTGCATCTCATCTTCTTAGAAGTCAATGGCATCTCTCCCAGTAGCTTGCGTCCTCTTTCTTGCATCAGTAGGGCTAGCTGGTAAGATTAGGGTTTGCTAGGGTTTGCATTTTCTTTCAGCCTTTCAGTTTCTTTCTGCAAGTAGATTAACCTTCCTTGAGTTAGCTTTCATCCATTAGTTAAAAAGCTTCTTTTAAGAGCTCATAGAAGTTGGATTAAACCCCTAGCGGACTTGTGCCAGTTGACCAAGTGACAGTCGCGGCAAGAGCTAGTACTTGTGCATACAACATCGTCGCTTCCAAGTTTGTTACGAACTACCGGGTTGATAAAATTAAAGAAGGGAGTTCCAAGAGTTGTAGCATTATTGCTGCAATACTGGGGTTCACCACTCTTTTTGGTGCCATTTCCGGGGAAGCGTCAGAGTATTGGTGATTGCTGCTCTTCTTCTATTTTCCACTACAACCTTCTATTAAGTAGTTTATTTCATTTCATTTCCGCAAAAATAGAGTAGATATTTCCTGCTTTCATAGATTAGCATTTCAATTCCACAATTTCAATTCTGCAAGCGTAGATTAGCATTTCAGTTCTGGAAGCGTAGCCTAGCATTTCATTCCTACAATTTCATTTGAGAAAAATAGATTAGTCCTTTCCTGCTCTCATTTCAATTTCGCATTTTCATTTCAGCAAGATAGTTAGTTGCAGTTCAATCTATTTTAGTTTTTGCAGGTACAAGCAGAAAAAAGAAACAAAAATCAACCAAAAAGATTTCATTTCATGCCTGGTAGGAGTAGAGATAAGTCAGAAAAATGTTTGCACAAGACCCCCCACTGCTTCACACAGTCAACCTTCTCCCTTCTTCGATGGATGTGATTAAGAAGAAACCCTAGGTGGACAACAAAACATATTTGAAGAACCTCAAGGGGAGAAGAAGAAGAAAACATTCCTCTGGAGCAAATGGCTACAAGCAAAAATGTTGGGAGCAGTACCTTGTCCAAAAACGAATTTAAAAATCAGATGGAAGATTTCAAGAGTGATATGAGGAAGTTTCTTGCCATGCAATTGGATACCTTGTGGATCCAAAGGAAGCAAGAAGAAGCCAAGAGGGCTTTGGACATCTTTTGTCCTAGGTGCACTAGAAAACATCCTAGGAACGAATGTCCAATGCACTCCCTAGAAGTGTGTTTCATCTGTGAAGAATACCATCCTACGAATCAGTGCCCTTCCTTGCCTGGAATCAAAGCTGCATATCAAAGGGAAAAAGGAGCCACTGATACACCCTATTATCTGAATGAAAGGAGGCCACATGGACCCATACCTTACCAGCAAGGAATGCAAGGGACATCCCAGACCTATGACGACCCCTATCCAGCCACTTCCATGCCTTCTTGGGGTCCCCCTACTCATCCTTCCTGGTCCACACCCCCTCCTTGGTTGGATCCATCTCCATATTATGCCCAACCAGTTGCCCATTCATTTCACTCTTATGCTCAGCCACAGCCTCAGTGGAATGCACCTCATCAAGGGCGGTGGCCCCAGTACAACACTCCTCCCGCTCCTTTTCCTCCACCACCTGCTCAACCACAACCCCATCCACATCCATCTCAAATATACACCCCCACTCAACTACCCATACCACCATTTCCAAACCCGCACATTGGAATAGCTCAACCCAATTGCAAAGCTGAGGCACAACATGTCCAAATGACTCCTCTTGAGCTCGATGATCTTCACCATAGCTCAGGAAGAGTATTGCAAAACAGAGATTATATTGACAAAATTGAAGGACCAAAGGCAAAAGAAGATTCAAAAGAAAAGATCAAAGAACCATGGGCTGCACTTGATGAAGAGAAGGCATCGAAATCAGAGATCGAGAGAGTTCCCTCATGGTTACCATCAAACCCTCCATGTAGTCAAGAGAAAAATCAGCAAAAAGAGGAAGATGAGAAGGTCATGATAGAAGGTGACATGAAGAATGATCCAGATCAGCAAGAGGACCAAGGATATCAGAGCTATATTGAGATATGCTTCCATACAGTCACTAAGTTGCAGCAGTACTTTCTTCCTGTTACACTAAAAAATGTCACCATGACCACTTACAGTTAGTATGGCTCAAATCAACAGTCATGCTACCCTCTTAGGCAAGTCTTATGCCTCTGCTATCCATCTCAAACTCAAAGAAGAGAGAAAGTCTTGTCAAAAATATGTTTATCTCTGGGGTCGCAGGTTCTCTCTAGCCTTACCTGCGGGGACGCTCACAATGTTCACAAAAGGTGCGTCCTTGGACGCTCTGTATGTTAAGGGACAGGTGCGTCCTTCTGTAAAAGGCAAAATGCGCGAGTTTCATCTTAAAAAAATTACTTGTGGTTACTTCTAGAACTTTCTAGAGGTCGGTTTGATGAATTGGATGCGCCTCCAGTTGGTTCATGTATCTCTATTAAGGGGGAACTTATCCCATCAATAAGGGAGCTATCCCACCCAAAGAGGGGGATTATCCCATTGATGGTGGACCTGAATAACCTCTTTACAGCACTATAAATAAAGACATTGAGCCAGAGGGAGGGGAGGTTGGAGCTATACATTTTCTTTGGGTAAATGCTGCAGGAATTAGGACTCCCATTTAGAACCTTGTGAGGAGAGATTGTCTTTGCTTGATTCTACTTGGAAGTGGGTGAGCTTTGTCAAAGTAGAGGAAAACCCTTGATGGACCCTGGGAGGAACTTGCACAACACCAAGGCCAGGTTGTAAGAGTTTCTTTGTTTCGTTATTAATACAAACTGGTTTATTTTTCTCAATAGCTTGTGTTAATGAGTTATTTCATGTGTTCCTTGGTCTGCATGTTGAATATATGTTTTATTATATGAAATGCAAGTGCTTGGTAATTGTTTGATTGTTTGTGGTTGCAGGAATTGACTTGAAGGAGGAGCTCATCCGGATCGGCAAGGACGGACTACAACAACCGCGTTTTGGAATAAGGTAAGCCTAAACACTTGTAGTTTTCATGTTTTAAAAGGTATATTTAGAGAAAGATCACTCCATTTTGTCTTGTTTGTCGCTAGAGAGTTTAGACTCCTAGGGAGGTCAGTTGTGTCCGCACAAACGACTTTTTCCGCCACGACAAATTGGCGACTCCACTGGGGAATCCATTAATGAGAGAGTCTTTTCCTTTGTGTGAACTTTGCTCTGTGAAAATCACTTTTATTTTCTGGTTTTTGACTGTGAGAATTAGTATTTGGGTGGCTTAGCTTTAGATTTAGTTAGATTTGGTTTTTCTCAACTTTTCCAGAAGGACGCACCCTCTGAGTACTGCACAGTGCGTCCTTGGACGCGCTGTTGCCGTTTGCACAGAGCGGGCCCGCACCTGTTATAACGGGTTGCCTGCGTCTTCCTGTAAAATTTAGGAAAATTCCATTTTTTGCTTTAATTGCTTTTAGATTTTGATTTTTCTTAGTGTTTTCTACCCAGATCCTTTAGTACCCTGTCAAGAATTTTCACCTGAACTTGTTTTGTGAGCTTTGAGTGTTTTAGTGGATTTCAACGAAGTTTAGGCCTAGGGTTTGATTTTTCAATAGGTCCTGTAGTGACTTTGACGGTAGAAAGTTGTCCAGCCTTAGATCTCTCTGGTTAGTCAGCCTTCTTAGAAGTCGGGCCTGTCGTAAAGTCTCCTTGTGTGAGCAGCTTGCCATTTAAGTTGTTTTGGGTCAAATTTCGAATTACTTGTTTATAAAGTGTTGATTTCCATTTTACAAAAGAACAAAAAGATTGGAGTTTTGTTTTGACTAGTTTTTGGTTCTGCAATAAGCTAGTCCTTGATTTGATTGTGATCAAGTAAAACACCTTAGAATAATCATTGTTGGTTTTGGCCTCGTTAAGATTGCTTAGAGTAAATTTACCTTTTAGTTTGCTTATGAGTGCATTTTCATAGATTTTAATAGTTGTTAAGATTGATTTTTGGTTATACTAGATTTATTTACTTTATTAAAAGAAAAATACAAAAACATCTTCTTTAAAAGTCTTGTTTCAAGTAGCTTTTTGTTTTTGAAAGAGAAAAAGAGTTTTTTCGTGCATGTAAAGAGCGGTCATGTTTTTTATGCTTGGAAAAGACAAACGAATTGTTTCTTTGATTGTCTTCAATTAAGAAGTTGCTTTTATAAAGATTGCATTCTCTCAACTTTTTAGTTAAGCAATTCATCGAAAAAGTAAAGTAGTGGGTAAATCATCCTAGGTGCATTTTGTAGTGGTTTTGAGTCGAGTCAACACACCACTAGTTTCACTTCCATCACCTTTTGACTTAAGAAACAACCTTAAAAGTAACGCTTAAATTAAAATCAATCTAGTAATTTTTATTTTTCTAGGGCTCTGAAACACCAACATAGCTTAGGCTAGGGTCTTGGAGTAGGTGAGTACTTAACTCTCCAAGACTACAAAACCAAACAGATAGTTTATCTTGAGTAGATTAAATCCAATTGTTTCAGTTATACTCTGGGAAAGCTCCTCTTAAAGGAGAAGCACGAGCTCGTGTCCGAACCAGTGAGGGGATCATTCCTCCCTCGTTGGGAACGACGCCAGACAGTACGTATTACAAACGGTAAACCTCGGATTAACCATTGTCGAGGAGCCAGGGGTCACTTATCGGTAAACCTTGGATTATTGTCAAGGAGCCGGTAAGGGGATTGAGCTTGTTACTCTGCCCTTGCGTGCTGTCGGAGTTTAGACTGTTCCCCCGGTGTAATTGTTGTGATTGGTAACTTTAGTGACCATAATCTTTAGGGTTCTACCGAGGTGACGGTGGAGGGAAGGTCCCACTGTACCTGGAGCAGACGTCGGTTATACTCACTTGGATTTTCCGGGGGGTTCACTTCACTTCGAGACGGTTAAAGTGGAGGAACTTGTGCCGGTCTATTCATTAAGCAGGTTGCCGGGGTAACTGTTCCACCCGCCATTTCTGTACTGAATCCTGCGAGGTTGGGCCTAATCACCAACTAGCGCTTTTGGTCCGGAAGACTACTGTTTGTGTGTGGTTTGACGCTCTAGATTATTTAGGCGTGTGCTTCAAATTTGTTTGCTTCTTTAGAAGACTTTAGGTGGTTTGATTTGAAATTTTTACTTTGTTTTCGTGTGTTGTAGTTAAAAATCTTTAATTGTGGCGGAATTACCGAGACAGTCCCGTAGACTTCGGGGCCAGTCTCCTGAAGTTGTTTCTGTGGCTGAATTGTTGAGAAGATCCCGTAGACTTAGGGGATCCCCTCCTCGAGACGACCCGGGTAATTTAGAAGGGTTAAAGGTCCTTGTAACTCCTCCTAGTGACAGTAGAGTAGGTTCACCTGAAGAAGGAGAATCTTCCTTGGTAGTCCATCCAGATTACCAAAGTTTAGAAACAGGTTACAATCCCGAAACTGTTACAGTTTCCGAGCTTGCTGGTAGTTTTTCATCTGCCAGTGAAACAGGCGAAGAACCTGAAATTTCCGAACCTGTTACTCCAACTTCTAGTGTCCCTGATTCACCGAGAATAGAAAGAATTATCACCGAAAATCTACCTTCTGGTTTGATTGCTATAGAAGAACTTGCTCCAGAAGAAGATATAGGTGTCTCTCACCTTGAAGGTCAACTTACTATTGATCTAAGGGAGCGTGAATCCATCTTTTACAGTCCTCCTAGAAGTACTTCTTGGTACCTTGCGTTAACCAATTTTTTAGACAACTCAGTCGGTTTTTCCACACCTCGTACTCCTTTTCCACCTGGAGGTATTCATACTCCTGTAAATATGTCTGGTCAGTCGTCCGTGTTTACACAAAGTCCTGAATCTTTTTTACACGGCGGTCCTTCTGTTCCCACTGGGTATCAGTCACTTTCTGGTACCTTTGCGGGGGCATCTCCTCAACCCATTGATCATGGGTTATTTGCTGGAAACAGTGGTTAATATACCATTGGGTGTAGGAGACATTTACATGATGTCAGGTTCAGTTCCCGTTTCCCAACCTCAAGGTGGCCAATTACCGCCTGGGGGGCAACCGCAGTTAACGCCTGGGGGGCAACCTCAAGGTACACAAATCGTGTCTGGGGGGCAACCTCAAAGTCAGTATGTACCTATGGTGCAATACTTACCTCAAGGTCAACCTCAGCCTCAATATGTACCCCAAGGTCAACCTCAGTATCAATATCAACCTCAAGGATGGCAACCTCAAGGATGGCAACCTCAAGGGTATCAACCCCAAAGTTATCAACCTCAAGGGTACCAACCTCAAGGTCAAGGTCAACCCCAGTATCAGTATTTACCTCAAGGTTATCAACCTCAAGGTCAATACTCAAGTCAAGGTTATCAACCGCCTCAAGGTCAGTCACATGTTCCAAGTATGGGAACTGCACCTTACAATTATCAATCCTACCCTCAATCTGGTTATGGATCTCAGTACCCTCAACCTGTTACGGGTCAGTACCCTGGAATGTTAGTGTGGGATCCCTCACAGGGTCAACAGGTGTTGCAGCCAAGTGTACAGATGGTTCCTCAAGCTGGACAACCCGTAGTTTCTGGTCCAACCCAGCAACCGCAACCTGTCCAGCCAAATGTTCAAACTTCTGTAGCTTCGGTAGTTACTCAGCCGTCAATTGCACCTAGTACTCCATCTCAAACGGCTGCTGCAACTATCGCTACATCTACCATACTTACTTCTGGAGTATCGACGGCTCCAGTTTCTACTATCCCTGTTACCACACCTCAGACATCTTTACCGTTGTCTGGATCTACGATTCAAACCACGGTCCAGATGCCTGTAGGTCAGCCTGGTATAAGTACGGTTGTGACTACTCAACCTCAATTTGTTCAACCTCCGTACCAGGGACAGTACCAACCTGGGCAAGCTGTCCAACAACCGGTTTACCAGTATCAACCGTATCCTGGGTACACTTATCAACAACCTCAACAACCCCAGTACGGTCCGGTTAATCCTGGTTTTCCAGGAGGATATAATATCCCAAATGCGACTCCTGTTCCTAGTTATCCTGGATATCCTCCTCCTGGGGCTGGTATTGTGACCCAGAGTTTTAGAGATCCTAACCGGCAGTTACCGTTTATTGCAACTTTGGATTTACCCGACTTGACGCGCCTAACGAACGATCCAATTCAATATCTTCAGTTCTGGCCGCCAATGCCAAATAAGTTGCCCAGTGATATACCCAAGTTCGAAGGTAAGTCTGGAGAGGATCCGTCCAATCATGTGATGACTTACCACCTCTGGTGTGCTTCGAATTCTATCTCAGATGATTCCATCCGCTTACGTCTTTTCCAGCGTACACTCATTGGTCTCGCGGCCAAGTGGTACATTGAGTTACCACGGGCCTCTTTTTACAACTTTAGCCAGTTAGCTACCTCGTTCTTAACTCACTTTCAGTTGCCGGTCAGATACGATAACGGCACAGAGTTATTAACTTCACTAAAACAATCGACGTCCACGTATATTTCTGATCACATTCATGAGTGGAGACGTCGAAGGAGATTAGTGAAAGTTTTTATCCCGGACCAAATCTTAGCTGAATGGTTTGTCAAATCATTATTACCGAAGATTACTGAAGATGTCGCTAAGGCCGGAGTAGTTACTGAGGAGCAAGTCATTGCTCAGGCACAATACCTTGACTTAGTTTACACTCAGTCGGGTACGTTACACGAGAAGATTCCGGATCTTCCAAAGTCGAATCAAATCGCTGCTGCTCCTTCGGGATCTCATGCCGCTGATGGTATGATTGGTATCGTGACTACGAAGAGTAAGAAGAAGTCTTCCAAGGCCTCCAATACTCCAATTATCACTTTGCCTGATTCTCCGACAGGAGAGTCTTCTCCTCCTGAACTTACCGCCGACATTCACGCTGTAGAGTCATCTACGGCCAAATCAAAAAACGGTGGAAAGAAGAAAGGAAAGAAGAAGGCTAAAGCAGACAAGGCTCCAAAGGAGAAAACTGAAAAGTCGGAAACCAATGACGAAAAACGCAAACCTCGATATCCTTGTCTTATTTGTGAAGAGGATCATTTTACGAGAGATTGCCCTCATCGGGCCGAGGTTGTAAAAATAGTCAAAGGTTCTCCCACTCCTGCTGTGTTAAAGAATCCATTTCCAGAGCAGGAGAATAAGATGATAGGTTCTTCTTCGAATGCCAGTGAAGAACCCATTTTGATGATGTCTCATGTGAGGATTGCGACTCGATCGCAAGATTATGGTAGTAAGGCTCCTGTTGATGGCAAGGAAGCAGAATCTTCTCACTCTAACCCATCAACCTCAGCTCCTGGTTCCGATCCACTACAGATCGAAAAACCTAACCCAGACTTAGTGATTAAGCCGCCCGCCAAGGGTGTACTTCGAAGGTCTGCTTTCAATCCACATGCGAGAGCAGCCCAGAATTACAACATTGTTGAGGACTTAGCTGTTTCACCTTCAGCAATGTCGGCACTCGAAGTGCTGCAATCATGCCCAGCACAACGGAAATTGCTTTTGTCGGCTATCGGAGCTGTCGATGTTCAGGACCCGAACCTAATGATCTTTGATCTAGAAAATAGTACACCACGTCTCCCCCATCAAATGGCTTTCCAAATTCCAGTGATAGTCAAAAACAGGCCTATTCATCGGACTGTGATTGATGAGGGAGCTTCTACGTGTATTATGTCGATTCAATGTTGGAGATCGCTTGGTTCTCCTTCGTTGAACCAATCCCCCACCATCCTTAAGGCCTTTGATGGCCGTGGGTTCCGTCCGTTTGGTATTCTACAAGAATTGCCTATAGGGGTTGAAGGTAAAACCGTTAGTCTGGATGTGGAAGTGGTTGATGCCCCTCTAGACTACAACCTTCTTTTGGGTCGAAGTTGGTCATATGCTATGACAGCGGTCGTTTCATCGGTCTTCAGAGTAATTAAGTTTCCACATAACGGTAAGATCGTGACTATTGATCAGCTGACATACTTTTCATCCGACCCAGCCTCTTCAGAGAGTATCCAGCATGTTGGTAAAACGACAATCCCTTATAGGGATGTTGGTGTAGGTTTAGTTAAGGATTCCGGTTTACTGGGAACTTTTCCTCTCCCTCCACTCAACGCAGATCCTTCATTTGCAACATTCATATGATTACATCAGAAAACATTATTTATGATGATCCTTGGTTTGTCCCATCTGACTCTGAGATAGACTCACTCGGTGATGTTATGCCTTTGAGTCCATATGAAATTGCTTATGAAGCTCTCATGTCTTTTACTGACTTTCATTCAACCGAAGTCGACCAAATGAATGTGGTCAGTGAAGAGTCACTTTTCACCTCACCCTTAGAACGGATAACGTTTCCCGAAGTCGTGTCATCTGACGAACAACTTCGCGAAATCCTAAGTGTAGACGATCTACCATGGGAAGATCTCCATCACAGATCTTCGTTTTTACCTAAGGATGATGCATTTGAAAATGATTTTTCATCTATCTTTACCGCTGAATATGTCAAAGACGCTCAGGATCCAACGAAACATTCTGATTCAGAGTTGAATTTAGGGAATATTTCTCGTACTATTCCCATTGATATTTCAGTGAAGCCCGGAATCGAGGAAAACATTCATATAGGTGCCGCATGTACTGAAGAAGAAATCCAAACTTACAAGGCCCTATTCCAAGAATTCCGCGACGTGTTTGCCTGGTCTTACGAGGAAATGCCGGGAATTGATCCTGCCATTGTTATTCATGAAATAAAGACCTACCCGGATGCTAAACCCGTCCGGCAACGGTTGCGTCAAATTCACCCTCGAAAAGCGGCTGCGATTAAAGCAGAAGTCGAAAAGCTGTTGAAAGCAGGTTTCATTTATCCGATCCCGTTAACGGATTGGGTATCGAATATTGTTCCGGTCAACAAGAAACAAGGAACAATAAGAATCTGTATCGACTATAGGGATATAAATCGAGCTTGTCCAAAAGACAACTATCCTACGCCTTATATCGATCAAATTATTGATGATTGTGCCGGAAGTGAAATGTTTTCCTTCATGGATGGTTTTTCGGGCTATAATCAAATCAATATTCTACCTGCCGACCAACCAAAAACGGCATTCATTTGTCCATGGGGGACATTTGCTTATTGCAAGTTACCTTTTGGGCTTAAGAATGCCGGGGCCACTTTTCAACGGGCGATGTCTTATGCATTTCATGATATCAAGCACATTGTGCAACCCTATCTCGATGATTTGCCTGCTCATTCTTTACATCGAGCTGATCACCTTGTCCACCTACGAGCAATCTTTATGAGGTGTAGGCATTATCGAATTCGGTTGAATCCCCACAAGTGTGTTTTCTGTATAGAAACAGGTCGATTGCTGGGATTTGTTGTTTCAAAAGCCGGCATTCGCGTCGATCCCTCGAAAGTCGAGGCTATCATCAAATTGCCTCCTCCTTCGAGTTTGCGCCAACTCCAAAGTTTGCAAGGGAAAGCGAACTTTTTACGCCGATTCATCCCAAACTACGCCGAGGTCACTAAAGGTTTTACACGGTTGTTGAAACAGAATGCACAATTCTTTTGGGACGAGATTGCCCAACAATCTTTTGATGCACTTAAACACGCGTTGACCCATGCACCGTTATTGCATCCTCCCAACTACAACCAAGACTACTTCTTATACCTCGCAGCTTCGCATTCCACCATTGGAATGGTGTTAGTTCAAGAAGATGAATTCGGAGCGGAGCATGTGATATATTATCTTAGTAGGACCTTGAATCCAACTGAGCTAAAATATTCGCATGTGGAGAAATTGGCCCTGGCAGCCGTTCAAGCTGTCCAGCGTTTCCGTCACTACATTCTTCTCCGCAAAACTACAGTTATTTCGGATTGCAACCCTATGATTTATATTTTGACAAAACAACTGCTAGGGGGCAAGTACTCTAAATGGATTGTTATCCTGCAAGAGTTCGACTTGGAGTTCGAGAAGTCCAAGTCTAAGAAATCCTTAGTTTTTGCGGAATTGATGTGTGATTTCCCGAGTGCTGACACAGAGACTGTGGCAGAGGAGTCCATTGCGGACGAATCTTTGTTTCTTATCAGTACTGTAGATCCGTGGTACGGGGATATAATCATTTATCTCCAAACCCAAACCTTTCGGCCTGAAGCTTCCAAAGCAGAACGTCGAAAAATTCGGTTTCAATCCCAGCCATACAAAATTATTGGAGATACACTTTATCGCCGGGGGGCAGACTTAGTTTTTCGACGTTGTTTAACTCACGAAGAGGCTGAGAGGGTTTTGAATGATTGTCACTCTGGAGCATGTGGCGGTCATATGTCTGGGTATGCCACAGCTCAGAAGGTGTTGCGCGCTGGTTATTTCTGGCCGTCTATGTTTAAAGATTGTATCATTGCAGTCAGAAAGTGCCACAACTGTCAAGTGTTTGATCGCAAGATGCGCGCTCCACCTGCTCCTCTCCACCCTATAATTGCCGTTGGTCCATTCGCCAAATGGGGTATCGACTTTATTACTTGTAACCCTCACTCGGCCGGGGGGCATGCGTATATCATCCTTGCGGTTGATTATTTTACTAAGTGGGCCGAGGCGATGCCTACATTCGACGCAAGCGGCAAAACAGCTGCAGTTTTCGTATTCAATCATATCATAACTAGGTTTGGTGTCCCACAAGCAATCATTACTGACCATGGGAGCCATTTTCGAAATGTCATGATGACTGAGCTTACAAGCCAGCTTGGTTTGCGCCACGATAGCTCTACTCCTTATTATCCGCAAGCCAACGGTTTGGTTGAGTCTATCAACAAAGTTCTAGTTACCATGATCCGACGAACCATTGGTGTTCATCGGTCGAATTGGCATAACATGTTATTTTCAGCGCTATGGGCATACCGAACCTCAGTGAAAAATTCAACAGGGTTCACTCCTTTCCAGCTAGTTTATGGCTTAGAAGCTGTGTTACCCATTGAATGCGAAATCCCATCACTTCAAATGGCTGTCGAATTACTTCCAGCTACTTCCGAAGAGGAGACACGTTTATTGTACTTGGCTAAATTAGATGAGACTCGACGTGACGCTACATTGGCAATCGAGACTCACGCGAAACGAATGAAAGCTCAGTATGATAGAAATGTAACCCCTCGAAGTTTTTCGGAAGGAGACCTAGTACTATTATATGATCAAGCTAACGATAAGCTAGGTGCCGGAAAATTCGTTCCCATGTGGCATGGGCCCTACATTGTAAAGCGAAAGCTAGCAAAAGGGGCTTATGAGCTAGTTGACTTTGATGGGGACTCTTTGGGTAAACCCAGAAATGGACTTTACCTAAAGAGGTATTATGCTTAAATGATGGGAATGGAGAAATTTTTAGATAGGTTAGATTTTCTTTCTAGCTAGCAAGTGTGTTAGTTTAGTCAGTGTGCTTAGCTTAGAGAGTGTGGTTTTTCGTCGTTATTCTGGCTTATCTTGGTTTTACTCTTGATATTGCAGATGTCGACGCCTCTCCAAACATATATTGGATTTGCTGATGGTGCTTGTCGTAGTACACGGAACATCTCTTCCGCAGCTTGGGTTATCTATTCGCCCTCTGACGAGTTAGTTTCTATGCATGGGGTAAGCCTCGGTCAAACAACGAACAACATTGCAGAATACAGTGCAGTGATTGAATTATTATCCGAATCTATTTCATTTGGAATTCGACGTTTGACAGTGAGGTTAGATTCTGAACTTGTTGTATTACAGCTTAATAGAGTTTATGCCATTAGGAATCCTGTGTTATTAAGGTTGTTTTTGAGAGTGCGTCTCTTGGAACGTGAATTTGATTACATTGAATATCAACATATTCCAAGGTCTTTGAATACATTAGCAGATGCAATTGCTTCTCGAATGTTGGACAGACATTTACGATAATCATGCAAGTAAATTTAAAAACATTTCATCACATATGTTAAACAAGATAAGCCGGTAATAGTGATATATATAGATAGAAGTGTGTCAAAAAATATATACATCGTCTTCGATCATAGGTTGAAAACACCTTATGATCGGCAAAATGATAGTACAAAAAGTCAAAATGTCACATGTGACTACAAAAGTGACTAGTCAATCACTGGTGGTGCTCTCTGTATGACACCACTGCGCGGGCTACCTTACGCAAAAATCTCCTAAACGGTCCAGGGACCGCGACTACAAAACGCTGAAGCCTGATAGGAATGTCGTCCATAGTAGTCTCAGGTATATCTGCCGTGAGACGCTCTAGATCATGCTCCAACTCAGCTAGTACGTCTGCAGCCGCGTCCTGTGGGGCCGGTACCGGTGCAGCTGGATGTAGTCTATCAAAAGGCCGGAGGTTGGCTGGACGCTGTGGACCAACATCTGCATTTTGAAAGTTTTACTGTTAGTTTTGAGACGATATATATGAAAAATAAAAAATACATAATTAGAAAACTTGTGAAAATAAAAGTACCTCTGTCGTCCCATTGTTCTCCCTGTGGAAGAACCATGTCCGGATCACCTCTGAAATCCATTCCGGCATACGGAAAGTCCTGTATCGAAAAAACCTGGTCCTCTAACCAGTGAAAGTAACTATCTGAGAATCGAACCACTGCCGCGCCCTCGTCAGGATGCCGGGCCATCACCGCAACCCATCGTATCAGCTTTGGCTCCCGAGGACCCAAGATATCAACAGTGAGTTGCTGAGGGATCAGCATTGGAACTCTCTCCAAGGCAAAGCTCACGACTATAGGCCCATATCCAAAAGTCTTTAGTCGTCCGTTCTTTGCCTTGGTCAGTTGGCTCTTCATATGAGCCGACACAGCTTCACACCAGTTGAAAATGGTGCCTTGGTAACAGTCAATTGCCATCCGCATTTGGGATCCGGAAGCAATGTGTAAAGCGGCCGCGCCGCAAATTCTGGTAACCGTGAACGCTATGACTTTGAGTTCAGGCAGAGTGATGTGTTTTATCTCTATGCCTTTTGAATGGTGAGCCCCACGTGTGCACCAATCCTCGCGGAGACTATCAAGGGATTGGCCACCCGGCCTAGTCCCCGCAAGATTGAGTTGCTCGCCTCTGTTTGGCAAGCCAGTGAGAAAGTATACATCCGAGGGCTCTATCTCGAGCTGGTGCCCTCCTATGTAAAAGCATTGTTCTTGAACGTTCCATCGCTCAACCAGCCATTCCAAGAATCTTACCTGGCCCCTCATGCCCGGTATGGTCCAATATTTGTATAATCCGCATGCTCTTAGGGCATCCAGAGAAGGTTGGTGATTTATTGCAGCTTCATCTTCCTCTACATGCTCTCTTTCTCTCCAGTCTAACATGATTAATACCCTGCATATCAAAAATAGCAATTAGAAATTGATTTGAGGATTTTTGGTAGGTTTTTGAGGGAGTTGGGGTTTTGAAATGCGCACTTCTCGGAAGACGCACCCCGGCTTTGTAGCACAGGGCGCCCGGACGCGGCTGGCCTGAAGGCGGGCCGCGTCTTCCGACCTTTTTCCCGTATGAGAAAAAGTCGGGGGACGCGGGTCACCCGAAGGGCACCCGCGTCCGCCGAGAGGCGCATTCCAAAACCAAAACCCCCCCAAAAAATGAAACTAAGACCTAAAAATTAATTCTAAACGGATAGAAATGCAGAGTAGGATGTGTAAAATACCTGGATGAGACGGCGTTCGATTCCGACGGTCAGATTTTCCGCAGCGACCACGGGAAGTTTCTTGTCAAAAGCTCCTTTTTCAACCTCAACAGTGAAACGGTAAAAATGACATGGTAAAAGGTCTTTTTATAGGTTTTTTGGATGAATTAGTTCATTTTTTACCATGAAAAGATGTTTTTCGATGTATTTTTGCCTATTTTAAACAGGTATGAGTAATGTGTCGCTTTTGTGCAGGACAAAGGGATTTCAAGGGAAATTGTAATTTTTCACAAATAAAATATCAGAGTCATCTTTTAAGCCCTTTTCTGACTCCTAAAAAATGAAAAGATCGCCGAGCGTTTCTTTTACACTCGTTAAAACGGAATTAAAAGACGGTCCCCTTTTAGCTCTTTTCTGACCGCAAAATCAGGAAAAGATTGCCGGGTTTTTGTCGTTTCGAACTCGATAAGGAAATAAAACGACGTGTCCTTGATCGCTTTTTACTTTTCAGGTCAACGACACTATTATGAAAGTACTCCTTGGTCGCAAGATCAAGCGGTTCCCCCAGGTATTATTTTATACTTTTTCGGGCTTGAGGGACACAAATATACGAAAAAGTTCAACGTGGAGTCTCCTTTTGTTTTTTCAGACTCTCTAAAAATGAAAAACGCCGAGTTTCTCCTATACTGGGCTCGTTAAACTTTTACAGTAAAGGACCTGTTCAATTACAAACAGGAACGAACCACTCCTTCCTAGGGTTCGAATTTAAACTAGGTTGGACTCGTCCGAAGGATGAGCTTATAATCAAGCATATGTTATCCTCCTCAAGCTTGTTAAAAATAAAGAGGTACTTGCCAGAAATGGTGGGGGAAAAGAGAGAAGAATGAACCTGTTTGTTACCTTTTGTCTCAAAAGAAACTTTATTACCACTCTTGAACACGACACTTTTCATTCACCTGGGTTGGGAAATCTTTTACCTCACAGTTGACCAAACCACTTTGAAAGTCTTTAACCGGTTTCCGGGGATTAACTTTGAGTTATTCGTCACCAAGCCATCTGTCGTGTCGTTATGTGTTCAAGAGGTCTGCAAGCAAAACTTTCATCTGCAAAATACTTGTCATCCATTTGACCATCCCTGAGTCAGTCCTTACAGCAACATTTCTTCAACTTGAACAATGATTTCGTGTTGCGGGCTTGCCTGCAACGGGTCGCTTTCTATCGACATCGACACATTATCTAGAAAGATGACTTAGGAATCGACAACACCTTGAAGTCTGCATGCATCAATGGCAGGTTTCTCGCCTTTGACGTCAGTTTACATCATTGACTTTCGATCAAAGGATTCCGTGAAGTGTTCGACATCAAAACATCTATTCACATTTCACGGGTTGTGCTTGGTACTTTGAGAACCATTGACATTACTGGTGGTTTCTCTCACGCTTGTTAACAGTTTGCATCATCGACTGGTAATCAAGTGGTTTCTAACATGTTCGACATCGAATCATTTAATCACATGGCTAGAATCGTACCAATTCGGGAAGTAGAAGTGAAGACCCTGGATCTAGTTTCTACCATCCAGGCTGCGAGGAGTTTTGTATTCATTATCTATGTAGACTAATCATAAACAGATGGCTGCGTCCATACTGTGTCTACAAAAGTCTATAAAAATGATGTACTGCAAGATCATTCCTGTATCAGAATAGTTAGTCCATTAGTTAAAGTTTTGAATCTGAGTATGGGAATGCCTACCTCAGTGATGATATAATCTTATACATGTATTTTGTGTTGAAAATTGCAGGTTCCAACCAGGTCATCCACAAGACAATCCTTGAAATGATAAAGCGCTTCACCCTTCCTAGAATTACAAAACCCTAAATCTATTCCAGGCTTCGCACTTTAGGGGGCAATCTGTTACACTAAAAAATGTCACCATGACCACTTACAGTTAGTATGGCTCAAATCAACAGTCATGCTACCCTCTTAGGCAAGTCTTATGCCTCTGCTATCCATCTCAAACTCAAAGAAGAGAGAAAGTCTTGTCAAAAATATGTTTATCTCTGGGGTCGCAGGTTCTCTCTAGCCTTACCTGCGGGGACGCTCACAATGTTCACAAAAGGTGCGTCCTTGGACGCTCTGTATGTTAAGGGACAGGTGCGTCCTTCTGTAAAAGGCAAAATGCGCAAGTTTCATCTTAAAAAAGTTACTTGTGGTTACTTCTAGAACTTTCTAGAGGTCGGTTTGATGAATTGGATGCGCCTCCAGTTGGTTCATGTATCTCTATTAAGGGGGAACTTATCCCATCAATAAGGGAGCTATCCCACCCAAAGAGGGGGATTATCCCATTGATGGTGGACCTGAATAACCTCTTTACAGCACTATAAATAAAGACATTGAGCCAGAGGGAGGGGAGGTTGGAGCTATACATTTTCTTTGGGTAAATGCTGCAGGAATTAGGACTCCCATTTAGAACCTTGTGAGGAGAGATTGTCTTTGCTTGATTCTACTTGGAAGTGGGTGAGCTTTGTCAAAGTAGAGGAAAACCCTTGATGGACCCTGGGAGGAACTTGCACAACACCAAGGCCAGGTTGTAAGAGTTTCTTTGTTTCGTTATTAATACAAACTGGTTTATTTTTCTCAATAGCTTGTGTTAATGAGTTATTTCATGTGTTCCTTGGTCTGCATGTTGAATATATGTTTTATTATATGAAATACAAGTGCTTGGTAATTGTTTGATTGTTTGTGGTTGCAGGAATTGACTTGAAGGAGGAGCTCATCCGGATCGGCAAGGACGGACTACAACAACCGCGTTTTGGAATAAGGTAAGCCTAAACACTTGTAGTTTTCATGTTTTAAAAGGTATATTTAGAGAAAGATCACTCCATTTTGTCTTGTTTGTCGCTAGAGAGTTTAGACTCCTAGGGAGGTCAGTTGTGTCCGCACAAACGACTTTTTCCGCCACGACACTTCCTCAGCTATGTTTGATCCGTTCAAAGTCAAATCATTTGGTCTCTGAAATCTGAATAGCTGTAAAAGCATGCATTTCAAGCCTCCACATCATCTTGTCTCTAATCTCGATGTGCACATGGCTCCATTGGAAGTATTATTATACTTGAAAATAATTTTGTTTTTCAAGTAGGGTAGGGTAGAAAAAAGAGAAAAAAGAAAAAATAAAAAAGCAAAAACGAAAAAATGGAAATAAGAGGAAAAATCTAAGGTGAAAACCTCCTCGGAGGCGCCTTAGATTGGCTCATTGATTGAAAACCTCCATGAGGCGGTCAATGGGTTGAAAAAAAAGAAGAAAAAGGAGAAAAGAAAAAGAGAACAAGATCCCTGGGTGAAAACCTCCCTTGGAGGCTCCCGAGGCAGGAAATTAGGGCGAAAACCTCCATGAGGCGCCCTAGTTGTTTTTAAAAAAAAAAAGAAAAAAGAAAAAAGAAAAAAAGAAAAAAAGAAAAAAGAAAGCAGGACTAATCTCTGTGAAAAATTGCAGGTTGCAGTGAATACTTTGTAGGAAAAGAGGGGCACGAAAAATGAGGGCAAGAGTCCATGCTAGGCCCTTCAGACACTCCCTCCATGGCCACTCACCTCTCCTAGGATTTGGTCACATTCAGATTAGGATTTGGCTTTCTACAGGAAGTTCCAGGCTTTTCTACAGGAAGTTCCAGGCGTTTCTACAGGAAGTTTTGAAACATCCTGTAGAACCTTCGGATGAACCAAATTCAATTTTAAAAGGGAATCTAATGGTTGGAATCTGTTGGTTAGGCCTGCAAGCACCCCTATTTCCATCCCTCACCTTTCTCCATCATTTTTTCCACCTCATGTGCTTCTATAGGAAGTTCCTGTAGAAATTAAAGGAAGCTAGAAATGGATTTCAAAAGGGTAGTTTGCGAACATGCTAGCTTCCTCAAGGGTTCAGAAGTCCTCATGCTATCTTCAAACTCCTCCTCCATCATCTCCATGCCTGCATCACAGCCCAAGCTCATTTTTTCTACCATGCAAAAACTTGCAGAATGCTTTGAAGAAAAAATACATAGAAATGAATTTGTTTTTTCCCTAGCTTGAAAACCATGCATCCATTTGCAAAACTGTTACAGGGGGAGTTGTATAAGGATGATGGCAACATGCCCGAGCAATTTCAGCCAATTATGGTGCACGGTTTCTAAGAAATTAGCCTCCATCACCTTCAACCATCTTTGCATTTTCTCCATATCCGTGCATCCGTTTCAAAACATGTTTCATGGGGAGATGCACATGGGTGATAGTAGCCTAACCAAGCAGTTTCAGCCGATTTCGATGCACGGTTTCTGAGAAATTTACCTCCATAATCTTTAGCCATTTTCCATTTTTCTCGAAATCTGTGCATCCATTGATCGCAATTTTGCTATGGGAGGTGCATAATGATGATAGGAACATGATCAGCAAGTTTTAGATCGATCTGATCTATCGTTCGGGAGAAATGGTGAAAACAAGTTTCGGTCCTGTGAAAATTTGACATCAACAGCTTGAGGGTGCAGATCTGAACGTGAAGCCAGCTCCTACAGCATGGATCCGGCCAGAGGATACCTGCACAAGAAAAAATAGCCATGAATCAGCAACCAAGCCACCATGCAACCACAGAAACCAGTGCATGCAGCAAATGAAAGGCCACAACACCTCACAACAACCATTCGACTTCCAGGTATGTGACTAAAACTCATTCCTTTGATTGCATGAATGTAATTTGGAAACTGCATGAGCAATGAGATGGTTGGGATTAAAAAAATCGGTGGCCAGCTAACTGGCCACCCTCATCCAGTTCAACAACGCTCGGTGGGTGAATGAAACACTTGCGCTCAGCCATCTCAGGAGGAAATCGGGAAACAGGTAATGGTGACTGTTTGACCTTCAACGTAATTGATGGAGTGATCACAGGTAGGAAACAGGATGTTTCGTGATAGCACTGCCGTCTGCATGGGCCAACGCACATTTTTTCCACCTCACCACAAATCACGCAGCAATCAAATGCTCGACTGAAACTCACAAACTGCTGTTCATTTACACTTGCAACATCCTCAACTGAAGTATACACCAAATGATTAACTAGTCATCCTCCACCCGTTTTTTCCACCTGTCTTCGAGATTCTTTTGCGTATCGGGCTGGCTCAGGGGCGCAGGGGCATTCTACAGGAAGACGTTCTACAGGAAGTACAGTATATCCTTCCGAAGTAGAGAAGCCTATTACAGGGAAAAGTGTATATGCATAACTGCTAATCCCACTAAGGCGTGGTAGCTACCTTAGAAACAAACAAAGTAAAACTACTTTTGTTTTCCTTTATGAAAGATAGATGAGGGAAGAATAAATGAGACCAACCTCTGTCTTGCGCTTGGCTCCTTGCTCGATTCCTCTCTCTTCTGATAGTCCTTTGCTACTTGTTTTCTGGTATACCCAGCTTCACAGAGTACCTGCAGAATCAAAGCAGCATAACACTATACAAGAACATGGATCTACTATCATAAACAATCTAGGATCAAATGTAAATTGACCATACAAATTCATAAAACATAAATGACACAAGAGTATGGAGGAAAACTTGAATAGCTTTATTGATAATCAAGAAAGAGCCAAGAGAATTACAACCAGTTGTTCTGACCCAACATCATCCTCTCAGCAAGTGAGCCCTTCTTCACCTCATGCAAAGCTTAGATCACCCAACACTATGATGTTGCCTCAAGGAACCAACAACAATTCCTTACAAGATGCAAAATTCCAGCCTCTGGATCTCTGGGATGAGGGATCCATATATAGATGTCTGCAAGGGAGATGAGTCAGCTTGTGATTTGATTAGTGTCTTCCCTCTGATAGTTCTTTCTTCCACTTGGAGATTGATGATCTCTTACTCATCCTTGGTCGAATTCAGAGAGGCAAGTGTCACAGGAGAAGTTTCTGGAAGATTCCATGCTTCTCCACCTCGTGGATTGACACTGCCATTTGTCTCTTCTTGCCCATATCACCCCATAGAAGGGCTTTTCGAAATTCAACGCACCCACAGAGTGTACTTAGGTGAGATGAAACGCACTTTGCCTATGGAGCAGGTGAAATGATCCTGTTTTGACCAGTTCTGAGTAGTTTTTCATGGAGAACTTTTGGGAGAAGCTGTAATCAGTTGACCTTGTTCCTTTAGGGGTTGGAACAACATTTTTAGGGACTTAGGAGCCCTTGGTTTATGGACATTTTATGCTTGGGGTTGCAATGCCCAAAAATGTTTATAACAGTTGCCCCCTAAAGCATGAGGTCGTTAATATTTTTTGATGTCGGGTGAAATGCTTTATCATGAGGATCCGAAGTTCTTTCAAGCTGGGAGGAGACCTATAATAAGATACAATACAATACATTATCTTCATAATATTTTCATGATCTAGCTAAGGCGGGCATTCCCATGCTCAGCTTTATAAATTCATTTTCATGTACATAGGACAGACAATCGTCTGAGTGTAGACTGATGATTCTGGAGGAGCCATCATCCCATAGATTGGATGATTACCTGTGCAGCAATGATGTACATTTGATGTCTTTATTTTCCTGAATATATATCGTAGCCCGGATGGATGAAACTAGATCTGGAGTCTTCAATCTCGTTCAATCTTCACTCAAAGTACAGGTCGATCCATGTGAGAGATGTTCTGGAGTCGAACATGGAAAGACATCTTTCGGTCGAAGGCCATTGATGTAAACCTGTCGCCGGAAGTGATAAACTTGCCATTGAGGTATGCAAGCTTCAAAG
Organism: Pinus tabuliformis; assembly: GCA_031772625.1. Lineage (NCBI taxonomy): Eukaryota > Viridiplantae > Streptophyta > Pinopsida > Pinales > Pinaceae > Pinus > Pinus tabuliformis. The sequence goes on from CM062815.1 coordinate 1,030,233,945, forward strand.
TACTGAAAGGGGTGTCCCTAGATCGACTTCTTGGATAATGAGCTGATGTCGACAAGAAGCGATCCGTCATAGGAGGGCCTTAATGAATCCCACATCAATGACACGGAACGGAGCAAATGATTTTAATGGAGGTGAAAATGATCTGGTGATATAAGGTTTAGGGTGGCGGTCATGAAAGAATGGAGCGTAAATGTATTGCAGCGGGTGAGACACAGGTGAATTCTCTGAGTGACTTCTCTTGAACATATCGGTGACACTGACATGATGGATTGGTAGCATTAACCCCAAATGTGGATGGTGTGATGTGACCGGTGAATGAAACAGCCCAACCCGACTTGGATGCGGAGTGAAAGTGTCATGTTCAAGAGCGACTTGCTACCAACAAAGTTTCTTCATGTTTTCTTCCCAGTTTTTCCCCAGTCATTGCTGACCAGTACCTCTTCATTTTTGTCAAGCTTGAGGAGGATAAGATATGCTTGTTCTATAATTTTCCCTTTAGGAAAACCCATCGCTATGTTTTAACGAGCCTAGCGATAGTGAAACTCGTTCTTATATGCTATGGACAAGTTTGTCGCTATTAGGTTTTAACGAGTTTAATGACAAAGATAACTCGGTCCTTTTCAATATTAGAGAGTCTGAAAAGGGACGTAAAGGAAGCTTCAAAAATCATTTTTTGTCATCTAATCCCTTAAGTCCGAAAAAGTATAAAACAATACAGAAGGGATGAATTTTCGATACTTTTAACGAGCCGAATAAAACAAGCGCTCGATCTTTTTGTGTAATAATCCCTCAGGTCCAAAAAGATTAAAATCTAAAGGAGGGATAACACTTCCGATCCCTTTAATGAGCTGGAGAGGCCAATGGCTCAGAAATCTTTTCATATTTTACGAGTCAGTTGAAAAGAGCTTAAATGAGACTCGTCTTTGAGGAACGAGTGATAAAATTGGGTAGCAGCTGATTCCAGGTAAGGTTTGGAATTTTCCAATCACGGCAGTGTTATAAGGATGGCTAATAGGATCACTCTTCGCAGCTGTTCCTCAAAAGGGGTAAACAATCAAATGGAGGTGAATGATCGGCCAATACAGAGTGGAGGCGATGATGAGAAAACGACCAAGGCTTTAAAGGCTGAAGTACTACATTCACGATGGTTATTTATTGGGAATTGGTTCATTTTTTATTGAGCTTAAACGCTGGGGGAAACATTTGCTCATTGCTTATGTTTATTTTTTAACGAGCATGAAGTCCGCGTTAAAACGGCTCGATTAATCCAGTCATATAATAAGAATGTCTCATATATGAAAACGAAAATTTTTAAAGTTTTTCCCCACATCCTTTCTTTATGCAAGTTAGGAAACGACTAATCCTATGAGTTTAAAGGGTTAGAGGACCTACAAATTTTAAAAAATAAATGGTCGCTCTTCGCTTGCACGCCAAAAGGTTTGCATGCCCCCAGGTATAAAATAGAGTTTCAAGGTTACCTCTCAATCTACCGACAAAACATTTGTTTTATCGGGAAAGGTTTACCTCTTTCAGGTTACCAAAGATTGTTTTATCTGCAGCGCAAACAAAACACTTCTTTGGCGATGCCTACCGAAATAGACAAAGGCGAGTGGCGCAGATGCCTCTACCCACATAACTTTGACAAGGGAATCTTATTCCAGTCCAACCCCCTTTTCCAATCACGGACGGGAGTGTCAGGCTAGTCATATATCCCTCGCAGAAACCTATCCTATACCTGAAGTTTTCCTGCCGAAGCAAACCAGGGTGCATGCCCCCTGGGTTTCAGTCATGTCCCCCGAATCACTCGCACTCATTAGGTGGACGGACTGGGGATTGAGACATTCCTTGTGTGAAAAGACCATTTAGGGATGGTATATGACTATTTGCTATGCGTGAACCGGGGAATGAAAGCTGGTCTACGAGCTTGACCACTCTTCCTTCGTGCGGAAAGCACATTACTCTAAAGAGTGATGAGACAATGGCTCCCATGCAATAAATATAGTCTCGTCCAAGGAGTACATTATAATCCAGGGGTCATTGGACTACCATTACGTTCATGTGAACGGTTTTCCCTCTCAATGTTAAGGGCACATTGGGAAGGATCCCTAATGGTCAATTGGTTCCTTTGTCAAATCTTGTTAGATTTCTCATCTCAGGCAAAAGAGATGGCGAACCAAGCACTTTCCAAGAAGTCGAGGAAAGGATACTCACAGAAGCCCCTTCATCTATGATGGTACCGGCCATAACCATTCTATATACTTGAGCAATGATTCGGAATGGTACACTAGCCGGTAAACAGGATCTGCCTAGCTGATTCTAGTCGAAGGAAACAACTAGGTTGCTTGGAGGTGGGACCGAATAGACAGCCGGGTATGAATCTAATGAACTTCCTCCCTGTGGTAAAGGAATGGGTAAATTGCCCCCATGTTCATTGGAGTTTGTGCTTACAAAAAGAATTTGGACAGTGTCATCCTTGTTCTTTTCAGTGATTGTATCATCTGAAGATGGAACCTCCGAAGGCAAGACTGGGTCAGCTACCGCCTCCACCTTTTGACTTTCATATGGTATGGGTTCAGATGGTTTATCTTCAATGATAGATGCTTCTGCCGACCACCTGGGCGGGTCAGCTGGATTTTCAACTAGTGACGGACTTGACAAGAGTTTCTTATATCTAGGAGGAAGTCGTAACGGTGAAACCGGACAATCGTCCAAAACTCTTTTAGCCTCATCTAAGAAGGGACAACGGTGGACGGCGTGATCACCTTCACACAATTTACAAGGAAATTTGCACTTTCCTTTTTGTCCAAGGACTTCACTTTTACTAGTCGACGGTGTGCTTTCAACATGATCATCAGAGGTTGACGACACCAGGTTATGCAAACGAGGAGACCAGTCCCTTAAGATCCGAGGGATGTAGGGACAATCTCTATGATAATGGTCTCCTTTGCAAATGACACATGGTGATTTAGGCCTGGTTGGTGCAGTGTGCGGATTTTCGCTAGACGACGTTTGGTTGCCCCTTTTTGCCTTTGGCTCCTTCTTCTTCTTTTCCTTCTTCTTCTCAGGTACTTGATTTTTGGCTTTACCAGCCTCATTAAGCGAAGAGGAAGGAGGAGAGGAAGAATTGGACGAAGTAGAGGGTTGGGAGGTAACTCTGGAATTGTCTAGTTGCTGACTCGATTGTTCAGGAATTGCGGTGTTCTGAACGACGAAGGTTGAGAAAAGCCATACGGGCAAACCAATCGTCAATCCTAGAAGTGACAATGTGGCCATGTGGGGTGCACCAACATCTCTCCAAGAGGATAAGGGACTAGGATTTCCTCCAAGGGGAACTCCTTGGTTGGTGGACTCCATTCTCTAACCCTAAGACCAACGTAGGAAAGGTGGTGATTATTCCGTTTAAAATAAATTTTAGACGCTTTGACACAACTTGTTTTTTCAATTTTAAATAGTCGAGAAAAAACAAAAGATGACTCTAGTCACCTTCGATTTTTAATGAGCCTGAAGTGACAAGTGCTCAGAAGGACCTTTTCCGTTAAGGAGTCTGAAAAGGAACGAAAGGGACTACTCTGCAAATCTAGGCAGAGGGATTACCAAACCAATCACAAAACTGCAGAATACTTTTTACAATATGGCAGTCAATCTTCCCGAATGTTGTGTTCAGTGAATTGTGATCGATAGGGCGGCAGACACGACTTCTTATGGATAAAGGATTAAGCCTATTGTGGTCTCCCAAAATATACTCGACGGTATGTGGGAGCACAAGTCCGTATTGACACTTATCATCTCAAAGTGGAGGAATCACCCAACCAACAGTGAGAACAACAGTTACGAGGCTTTATGACGCCGGAATACGTCTCTAGCCTAGACTTCTAGATGTTGTGCGTTAGGTTCCAAAGCGTTGTTAGATTCATTAAATTTATTTTATATTTGATCTTGCTTAAGAAATTTGCCTTTCAGGTTCACCACGTGATGTAGATGTACAATTCCTAAAATGCAATCTAAGATGATAAACAATCTTTTTATCTTCTTTGTGCAATGAAAATTCTAGCTACTAAGGAAAGAGAGACAATATTCTTTCAACAAAGAGCAAAGAGCACACACTATATGCACTGTCCTAAATCAAACCAATCAAACAATCTAAATGCAAATGCACATGCATGTATTTGTTTTCAACCTTCTTAATATGTGAATGATAAAAGAAAGCTAATGTGCAAATCTGAATTATTTTCAAAGCGACAATTACTAACAAGTTTCTTTTCAAAATAAAAAATGAAGATAATGACAACACTTTACGATTTGGAAATGAAAACTTGCTTTCAACACTAGAAAAACTACTAATTCAGATCAAATACAATAGTAACAGGGTAATCGACTATCAAGAGCAATCAGACTCTCTTCTATGACTGAAAACGACACTTGCGACACTTTCAAATCAAGAAACGACAGTACAATTACGTTACCTTTTTGCAAAAGAGAACTGAAAATGACTCAACAAATACACAAAAACATTTACAGTCCTTTGCACAATGGAGGTGGAATAACAACAAGGAAAGGGGTTTCAAACAGAGGTGTACTGACTACAGGCAGCAAAATTCTTGAATAGATCTGAAAAGAGTGAACAGAAACCAAAATTCAGGAACAATGCCTAGTCTGATCAGCGCACCTGTAACACAGTGAATTTGAAATGCAGCGCACCTACTACACTCGGGAAGTGCGCTGAATTTGAGATTCACAGAACAGACAGTGCGCTGGACCAGAAACGAGACTTTGCTTGGGTTCCAGGTCACAGTTTGTAGTTCAGTTCAGGGATTTTGGCCGAGCAAGTGGTAATCAGTAAATCAACAATAGGGGTAGATCTAAGGAGGTTACTAGAGCTACCACAAGGGCAATTAGAGAGTTTGTAAATCAGTTGTTTAATTCATAAACAAAACCCAGAGATTGACTGAAGCGACATTTCGAAAGATACCTGGCTCGACTTCAGGCTCTGTCTGTAAGTTTATAAAGTAAACAAATATAGATAGACAAACAACCTAGTCACTCCCCAGTGGAGTTGCCATTTTGTTACAGGGAAAAGTGTCTATGCAGAACTGCTAATCCCACTAAGGTGTGGTAGCTACCTTAGAAACAAACAAAGTAAAACTACTTTCATTTTCCTTTATGAAAGATAGATGAGGGAAGAATAAAGGAGACCAACCTCTGTCTTGCGCTTGGCTCCTTGCTCGATTCCTCTCTCTTCTGATAGTCCTTTGCTACTTTTTTTCTGGTATACCCAGCTTCACAGAGTACCTGCAGAATCAAAGCAGCATAAAACTATACAAGAACATGGATGTACTATCATAAACAATCTAGGATCAGATGTAAATTGACCATAAAAATGCATAAAACATAAATGACACAAGAGTATGGAGGAAAACTTGAATATCTTTATTAATAATCAAGAAAGAGCCAAGAGAATTACAACTAGTTGTTCTGACCCAGCATCATCCTCTCAGCAAGTGAGCCCTTATTCACCTCATGCAAAGCTTAGATCACCCAACACTATGATGTTTCCTCAAGAAACCAACAACAATTCCTTACAAGATGCAAAATTCCAACCTCTGGATCTCTGGGATGAGGGATCCATATATAGATGTCTACAAGGGAGATGAGTCAACTTGTGATTTGATTAGTGTCTTCCCTCTGATAATTCTTGCTTCCACTTGGAGATTGATGATCTCTTACTCATCCTTGGTCGAATTCAGAGAGGCAAGTGTCACAAGAGAAGTTTCTGGAAGATTCCATGCTTCTCCACCTCACGGATTGACACTGCCATTTGTCTCTTCTCACCCATCGCACCCCATAGAAGGGCTTTTTGAAATGAAACACACCCACTGAGTGTACTTAGGTGAGATGCAACGCACTTTGCCTATGGAGCAGGTGAAATGATCCTGTTTTGACCAGTTTTGAGTAGTTTTTCATGGAGAACTTCTGGGAGAAGCTGTAATCAGTTGACCTTGTTCCTTTAGGGGTTGGAACAAAATTTTTAGGGACTTAGGAGCCCTTGGTTTATGGACATTTTATGCTTTGGGTTGCAGTGCCCAAAAATGTCTATAACAAAGCTCGAGTTTTTCTTCATCAAGTTTGGAGCTTGAAAAGAGGTAGGCTCAGGAAACTACTCTACATATGATATTTATATAAGGTGGAGGATTAAAGACACAATATTGGGTTGAAAGAAAGGAAGTGAAGCTTAAAAGACTACCCATGTTTTTTTCCTTCTTTGGGTTATTCACAGTCTCTCCATTTTCCTGCTCTGCATCCAAAATATGTTTTTTTCTTTCTCACATTCTTCTGAAAAGAGAGATGCAACCATCAGAACTAAGCCTATGTGAAAGAATGAATTTGCAAGACTGTCCACTTTCTGAAAGAAAAAACTATGTTATTTTTTCTCTGATCTGTAAAAAAATAAAAAATAAAAATTGATTTCTTTTCAAAAAAAACAAGAAGCAAATTCAGGTTGGAAAAGTTTGAAGAGAGAAAAAATTGGAAGTTGTTGTTGTGAAAAACACAAACATTCCAAGAGCAGTAACAAGTTTACAAGAGGGGCAATGAGTTATCTTTTTAGAAGAAAACATGGGTTTTGCAAAATTTATGGCTTCAAGAGAAGAAGAAAACAAATAGTTTTATCTGTTGCATGTTTATGCAAAAGAAGCGATGCAATTCTAGGCAGGAATCAAGCCTGAATAATGTGAAAAAAACCAATGATGAGGAAGCACAAATCATTCAAGTAGAGGGAAAAACAAAGGAAGAACAGAAAAGAAAAAGACTACAGTAGAGAAGGCAGAAGCTAAACAATATGAGAAGAAAGCTAAAACAGAGCATGAGGAAACAATCTAACAGAGGGAGAGAAGACAAAAGAAGAGGGAAAAAAAGGAGGAAGAGCCACATCCAGCCAAGCAGACCAAAACAATCGAAACCGTTTCTACAGGAAGCCAGAAAACAGTCAGCACAGGACTTTCTACAGGAAGTCTGGAAAAAGGGAAACATAAGGAAAAATCATCAAAAGAACCAATCACGATTTTGGACACCCCAGCTACACAAAAGGAGAGGTCTCCTTCCAAGGAATCCATCACCTATGAACGGGGAAGCCTGAAGACATCCACCTGGTGTTATAGACATTTTTGTGCCTTACAGCTCTAAGCATGAAATGTCCATAAACCAAGGGATCCTAAGTCCCTAAAAGTGTTGTTCCGACCCCTAAAGGAACAAGGTCAACAAATTACAGCTTCTCCCAGAAGTTCTCCACCAGAAAATGCTCAGAATTAGTCAAATCAAGATCATTTTAGCTGCTCCACTGGCTAGCTGCGTTGCATAGCACCCAAGTACACTAGCTAGGTGCGTTGCAACGCACCTAAATGCACTATCCGGGTGCGTTGAGCGGGAAATGACAAATGGCAGTGCCATTCCACGAGGTGGAAAGACAATGGAAGCTTCCAGAATCTTCTCCAATGACACTTGCCTCACTGAATTCGACCAAGGATGAGTAAGAGGCTCTCAGTCTCCAAGTGGAAGAAAGAACTGGCAGAGATAAGCCACTAATCAGTTCATGAGCTGACTCATCCTCCTTGCATACATCTATATACGGATCCCTCATCCCAGAGATCCAGAGGCTGGAATTTTGTACATTGCAAAGAATTGCTGTTGGTTTTGAGATAGATATCAGAGTATTGGGTGATTTATGCTTTGTTGGAGGTGAAGAGGGGCTTCTTTGCTGGGAGGTTGATGCTGGATCAGGAATCATCGGTTGTAACTCCTCCTGGATCGTCTTGTTATATCAATAAAACTATTTGAGTTTCTCCTACATGCTTGTGTATCATTAATGTTTGTTACATTTGTATGTCTAGCTTAAATATGATCCTAAGCTTTTTATGAATATAAACCCATGTCTTTGTATAGTTTCCTTCTTCTGTGATCTTGCAGGTATTTGGTGAAGCTGGGCAAGTAAGGGAGCAGGTAGCGGGAAGCTGTCAAAGAGGAGAGAGATTGGATCAAAGGACTAGCGCAAGACATAGGTTGGTTCATCCTATTCCTCTTTGTTTATAGTTCATAAAGAAGAATACAAAAGTAGTTTTCTCTGTTTGTTTCTAAGGTCACTGTCACACCTTAGTGGGATAGGGTCGTTCTGAATAGACACTTTTCCCGGTAACAAAATGGTGACTCCACTGGGGACGATTGTCTAATTAGTTTGTTTGTGTTTCTCTTGTTGTTTGTTTCATAAACTTAGAAGTAGCAATCGAACTGCATTTGCCATTAACAAATGCAAAGTAGACATCTGCTACTTCAATCCATTCACTGGATCTGTTTATGATTTGAACAGCTGATTCACAAATGATCTGATTGCCCTTTGTGATAGCTCTTAGACCTTCTTTAAATCTACCCTCTGATTGTGCATTACTGATTGCTTTTACTCGGCCAAAAACCATAGATTAAACTGCAAACCGTGACCCAGAACCCGGATAGAATTCTTGTTTCTGCCCCAGCGCAGGCTCTATGAAGAGGTTCTGCATTTCAACGCACTTCCCGAGAGGGCTACCTGCGCTGCAATGCAGTTTCTCTGTGTAACAGGTGCGCTGATCAGCCTAGCCTTGTGCAGCTGAGGTTCTTTGCTTCATTTTTTCAGTTTTGTCTCTAATTTTTGCAGCCTGTGATTAGTGTATGTGTTTGTTTAAAAACCCCTTTTCCTTGCCATAATTCCGCCTCCTTTGTACAAAAAGACTGTAGATGTTTTTGTGTGTTTGTTATGTCATTTACAGTTTTCCATTGAAAAAATAGAATAGTCATACTGTCGTCCTTTGATTTAGATCTGTCGCAAGTGTCGATTTTTGATCATAGGAAAAAGTTTATTTGCTGTTGACAGTCGATTCTGCTTTTACTTTTGCCTTTGGTTTGAATTTGTGACTTTCTAGTGTCGAAACGAGTATTTGTTTCAAAATCATAAAGTGTCGTAATCATCTCTACCTTTTGATTTCGAAAAGAAGCTTGTTTGTGTTTGTCACTTGAAAGCAAATTCAGATTTGTACATCAACTTTCTTTTTAGGCATCAATATTAAGAAAGTGAAAAAAAAATACATGCACATGTGCATTTGCATATTGACAGTCTGTTTGGCTTGATTTAGGAAAGTGCATTTACAGTGTTCTCTTTGCTCTTTGTGAAAAGATTGTGTCTTTCTTTTCCCCTTGTAGCTAGGATTTTCATTGCTGAAAAGAGATAAAAGTTTGCTTATCATCTTTAGATTGCATTTTAGGAATTACATCTACATCTCGTGGTGAACCCAAAAGGCAAACTTCATAAGAAAGATCAACTTAAAATAAATTCAATGAATCTAACAACGCTTTGGAACTTAACGCACAACATTTAGAGGTCTAGGCTAGAGACGTATTCCGGCGTCGTAAAGCCTGGTAACTGTTGTCCTCACTGATGGTTGGGTGATTCCTCCACTTTGAGACGATAAGTGCCAGGACTTGTGCTCCCATGTACCGTCGAGTATATATTGGGAGACCCCTATAGGCTTAAAACCTTTTATCCATAGGAAGCTGTGTCGGCCGCCCTACTGATCGCAATGCACCGAACACAACATTCGGGAAGATTGACTGTCGTACCGTAAAAAGTATTCTGCAGTTTTGCGATTGGTTTGGTACTCCCTCTGCCTAGATCTCCAGAGCAGTCCCTTTCATTCCTTTTCATACTCCTTAACGGAAAAGGTCCATCTGAGCACTTGTCACTTCAGGCTCATTAAAAATCGAAGGAGACTAGAGTCATCTCTTGTTTTTTCTCGACTCTTAAAAACTGAAAAAACAAGTTGTGTCAAAAGCATCTAAAATTTATTTAATTCGGAAACATGCTTCCCCTTTTTATTTTAGTTGATTGAGTAATCCGCAATCGTGGAAGAAAGTCAATTGAAACCCCGTCATTCGCAGAGGCTTACGAGTCAACCGTCTTTGTCTCCGGAATCGAAGCCAATACGGACAAAGCGAACTCATTTAACCGGTTCCAAATCTCCTATTAAAGTTAGAACAAGTGTTCCAACGACATCAGAGACTCCGGTTACTCCAAACATTTCTGGAATCCCTGCCTCTACAGAAGAAGTTCAACAGCCACAGAGGGACAGTGATACTGATCCTAGTCTGAGAGTGAGCACTTGTGTTACCGAACCAGTTCCATCTACAATCGGTTCGGAGAGTCTTACTCTTCAAACATCTGTCGCTGTCGATTCCATACCTTCTTCGGCACTAGAAATATTTTACGGACCTGACAGTCTTCCCCTTCCACCTGGTCTGATTGCAGTTGAAGAAATTGTAGAAGATCCTCAAACAAGTACTCCAACGCACTTTGGAGTCGGGATCACTCTATATCCTTCTTCATCAGAAGTTAGTCTACCACCAGGGGAAGCTCCTGTAGAATCGCTAGGTAATCTTTTGGATAGACTACAAATGTCTGAACAACTGTCAACATCTAGGACTGTGTCATCTGACACAGCGACGGTGGAACTTCCTGCTATCACTCCGACAATGTTCGCCGGCATACCATCTGTCCCGACTAGCTCTCAATCGCTAGAAGGAGCCCAACCAGGGGCTATTTTGACAGTTTAGTCCGTTCTTGTTTGTTCGTCTGGAATAATATCCGGAAACTCTCATGTTGAGTCTCAACAAATTGATCCATTTGGAGGTCAATTTGGGCAGTCCTGTCCACAAGGGCAAACAATTCCCTTGAGTTCTGGATTACCACCGTATGGGGGGCAGTATGCCCTTTCATTATCCCCTCCGGGAGGATATCCATACGGGAGTTCACAACAATATTCAGGTTATACTAGAATTACCTCAAGTGGTTGGGTACCTATACTACCTCAACAACCAAGAGTTGTGTATTCGATGTAACAATGTGTACCTATGTCGAACATCCTGACTACGCCAGCTATTGTGATGGTGTCGCAAGTTCAAGCACTGCCTGTTGCATGCCAACCTCAGGTTTCTCAGGTTGTAATGCAACAGCCCCTTGACCCTGCAACTCAATCACAATCACCGACTAGTGGGGCGACACAGGTCTAGACGGGTACAATCAACCCCCACCTTGGTACAACGGTTAGTATAGTGCAACAACACATGGCTTCCCAACCATGGCTGGTGCAATACCAACAACCACAATTCCAACAAGTATACCAAGGTTCTGAGCAGCAAATCTTTGCGAACAGTGGACAACCGTACATTCAAAACGGTCAAAATCAACCATTTTATAATGGTCAAGTCCACCAACCTTACCAAACATACCAGCATCAAATGCATTTTTCCGGTATGCAAAGACCAACTGCTTAGGCAATCCCATCTTATCTTGGGTATGCTTCACCTAACCTGAATCAGCAGTTACCCTTTATGGCAACCTTAGAGTTACCTAATTTAAATCGGTTAACAAACGATCCAATTGCTTACGCCCCTTGGTGGCCAGCGATTTCGCATAAACTTCCATCAGATATTCCTAAATTTAATGGAAATCCGTGTGAAGATCCATCGAATCACGTGATGACATTTCATCTATGGTGTTCATCAAATGCCCTAAATGATGATTCGATAAGACTTCACCTCTTTCAGAGGACGTTAACGGGTCCAACGGCAAAATGGTACATTGAATTGCCTAGAGCTTCGTTCAACAACTTCAGTACCTTAGCCACAACCTTTTTAACCCATTTTCAATTACCAATAAGGTATGAAACGGGAACAGAACTTCTTACCAACTTCAAGCAGACAACGGCCACTCACATATCTGATCATATACATGAGTGGCAACATCGTCGTAGGATGGTAAAAACGTACGTTCCTGATCAGCTATTAGCTGAATGGTTTATCAAGTCATTACTGCCTTCCATCACGGAAGATGTGGCAAAGGGGGGAGTCGTAACGGAAGAGCAAGTGATCGCTCGTGCACAATATCTAGACTTGATTTACACTCAGTCCGGCACGCTCTACGACAAAATACCTGACGCCCCTAGACCGGAATTCTCAATTCCTCCTCCTCCTAAATCGAACAATGACTCTCATGCCGGCGATGGCGTGATTGGCACAACAGACATGAAATCGACAAAGGCTACATCCAAGAAGGCCCGTAAGATTTCAGGTCAAAATGCAAAAGACGAACTTCTTGCTTCAGAAGTAAATGGCGTATCGACAGATAAGGGCAAAGAAACCAAGCAACCAGGAAGCAAGAAGAAAGGCAAAGGGAAGAAGAAGAAACAGGATGAGTCATCTCCTGAAAAACCTTCTACAAATCCTTCTGGGCAAAGGAAACCCCCTGCGGGGTGTCATATATGTGATGAGGATCATTGGACGAGAGATTGTCCATACAAAGCTGAGCTTAAGAAATTCTTTAAAAGTTCGAAAACCTCAGCAGTGTTAACTAATCCATTTCCAAACCCAGGAACGAATTTGGTTGAAAGTGGAAATGCTTCCCCGTCTCAAGTGCTAATGTTGTCGATTTCAAAACAACAAAATGATGCTTTGATTTCGACAAGGAACAAAGATTATGGGAATCCGCAGTTGTCGAACAACAAGGATAAAGATCAACCAAGTAGTTCGACAACAAGTTCGACAGAAGTTGTACCACCCACCATCCCTGAATTGATGATAAAACCGCCGAAGGGAGTAGTACACAAGTCGACATTTAATCCCTGCGCTAGAGCGGCGCAGCATTATAACATAGTGGAAGATTTGCCCCAATCGCCATCCGCTATGTTGACTCTTGAAGTACTACAAAATCGCCCATCCCAAAGGCAGGCTTTATTATCGGCCATTGGTGGGGTTGACCCAAAGGATTCCAATCTTGTATCCTTCAACCACAAAGGATACGATCCTCAGTTACCGGCTCAACTAGCTTTCCTTGTTCAAGTGAAAGCCCTCAACAAAACTGTTCATCGAAAAATTATTGATGAGGGGGCATCTACATGTATTATGTCGATGAGTTGCTGGAAAACTTTAGGATCTCCAACCTTGTCACGGTCTGTGACGACATTAAAAGCATTCGACGGAAGGACATATACCCCATACGGTATCCTAAATAACTTGAAAGTTGAACTAGGGGGAAAAACGGTAGAAATAGATATTGAAGTCATCGATGGGAATCTTGATTACAACATCCTACTGGGACGACCATGGATATATGCCATGGCAGCTGTTGTGTCGACCTATTTTAGAAAGATTGCATTTCACTTTCAAGGAGGGATTACAATCGTCGATCAACAAAACTTCCTCCCCAATGGTTCTTAAGTTACAGGAAGCATTCCCATGATCCATGGAAGCCCCCATTCGCTTCAGAATATCGGAGTAGGCCTACTAAAAGATCCTATACTAATGGGAACTTTCACTCTTCCACCTCCAATCGATCTGGCGGAAGTAGCGTCGATTGGAACCTGCAACATGATATCTTCTACAAAGATCTCAGAAAACGATATCAACATGGATCATGCAATGGTTTTGCCCCCAAGCCCAATGGAAATATTATATCAATCAATGTTTCTAGCATGGGAGGCAAACCCAAATCAACGCTCATCAAGCATTTGAATAGATAGGTCTAGAGAATATGGTACTCCTTTAGATCCTTGGTCGCGAGTGCATGTCACCGACGAAGGAATTGTCCAATCTATGGTAATTGATGGGGCACCATGGAATGATTCCCACCATCATTCCCTTCTCCTGGATTGTGGAGAAGATACTCAAGATGACCTTTATCATCCTTCAGTTTTTGATTTTCTATCAAATACTGTAAATACAGTGGATTATGAGGATAGTTCTTTTACTGTGTCAACCTCATTAAAAAATGAAACAAATCCCCTTTCCAAGTCTCAAAGGTAAACCTTCATTCCAACCACCGAGTTGAATGCAATGAAGCTTGGGGGGCATGCACCTCGATTTGAGTTATTATGCTGGGGGCATGCAAACTTATCGAGCAGTGTTTACCGCGAGGTTCAAGCTCGTTAAAAAATAAACCCGGACCGAGAAAATGTTTCCACCCGCGTTTAAGCTCGTTAAAAAATGAACTATTCCCCGGTAAATAACCACCATGAATGCAGTACTTCAACCATTAAAGCCTTGGTCGTGTTTGCACCGTCACCTCCACTTTTTCATTGGCCGATCATTCACCTCCATTTGATTGTTTACCCATTTTGAGGAACAGATGCGAAGAGTGATTTCACTAGCCATCCTTGTGACACTGCCATGATTGGAAAATTCCAAACCTTACCTGGAATCAGCTGCTACCCATTTTATCACTCGTTCCTCAAAAGACGAGTCTCCTTTAAGCTCTTTTCAACTGACTCGTAAAATATGAAAAGATTGCCGAGTCCTTGGCCTTCCAGCTCATTAAAGGGACAGGATGTTTTTATCCCTCCTCTAGATTTTAATATTTTTGGACCTGAGGGATTATTGCACAAAAAGATCGAGCGCTTGTTTTGTTCGGCTCGTTAAAACTATCGAACATTCATCCCTTCTGTATTGTTTTATACTTTTTCGGACTTAAGGGATTAGATGACGAAAAAGGAATTTTGGAGTTACCTTTACGTACCTTTTCAGACTCTCTAAAAATGAAAAGGACCGAGTTATCTTTGTCGTTAAACTCGTTAAAAAGATTAATAGCGACAAACTTGTCTTTAGACGAGAACGAGTTTCACTATCGCTAGGCTCGTTAAAACATAGCGATGGGTTTGCCCGAAGGGAAAATTATAGAACAAGCATATGTTATCCTCCTCAAGCTTGACAAAAATAAAGAGGTACTGGTCAACAATGACTGGGGAAAATTGGGAAGAAAACTCAAAGAATCTTTATTGGTAGCAAGTCGCTCTTGAACATGACACTTCCACTCCATGTCCGAGTCAGGTTGGGTTGTTTCATTCACCGGTCACATCACCATGGTCACGCCATACCATCCACATTTGGGGTAAATGCTACCAATCCATCACATAAGTGTCGCCGACATGTTCAAGAGAAGTCATCCAGAGAAGTCACTTGTGTCCCATCCACTACCATACATTATACTTCATTCTTTCATGACCGCCATCCTGAACCATATATCATCAGATCGTTTTCACCTCCATCAAAAATATTTGCTCCTTTCCGTGTCACTGATGTGGGATACATCAAGGCCCTCCTTTGACGGATCGCTTCTTTTCGACATCAGCTCATTATCCAAGAAGTTGATCTAGGAACACCCCCTTCAGTGCTTTGAAGCTTGCATGCCTCAATGGCAATTTTCTCACTTCCGGCGACAGGTATACATCAATGAATTTCGACCGAAAGATTTTGCGTGGTGTTCGACGCCAAGTCCTTTATTCACACCACGTGAATTGTACTGCAGTACCTTGAGGGTCATCATCATTATCGGTGATTCCTCTCGCGCTTATTAACAGTTTACATCATTGACTGGTAATCAAGCGATGTCTTTCCATGTTCGACTTCAGAACATTTCTCACATGGATCGACTTGTACTTTGAGTGAAGATCGGACGAGATTGAAGACCCCAGATCTAGTTTCATCCATCCGGGCTGCGATATATATTTAGGAAAATAAAGACATTGAAATGTACAACATTGCAGTACAGATAATCATCCTACCAGAAGGATGATGGCTCTATCAGAATCATCAGTCTACCATCAGACGATTGTCTGTCTTATGTACATGAAAATGAATTTATAAAGCTGAGCATGGGAATGCCCACCTCAGCTAGATCATGAAAACAATATGAAGATAATGTATTGTATTGTATCTTATTACAGGTCTCCACCCAGCATTGAAAGAACTTCGGATCCTCCTAATAAAGCATTTCACCCGATAAACGGCCTCATACTTTAGGGGGCAACTGTTATAGACATTTTTGTGCCTTACAGCTCTAAGCATGAAATGTCCATAAACCAAGGGATCCTAAGTCCCTAAAAGTGTTGTTCCGACCCCTAAAGGAACAAGGTCAACAAATTACAGCTTCTCCCAGAAGTTCTCCACCAGAAAATGCTCAGAATCAGTCAAATCAGGATCATTTCAGCTGCTCCACTGGCTAGCTGCGTTGCATAGCACCCAAGTACACTAGCTAGGTGCGTTGCAACGCACCTAAATGCACTATCAGGGTGCGTTGAGCGGGAAATGACAAATGGCAGTGCCATTCCGCGAGGTGGAAAGACAATGGAAGCTTCCAGAATCTTCTCCAATGACACTTGCCTCACTGAATTCGACCAAGGATGAGTAAGAGGCTCTCAGTCTCCAAGTGGAAGCAAGAACTGACAGAGAGAAGCCACTAATCAATTCATGAGTTGACTCATCCTCCTTGCATACATCTATATATGGATCCCTCATCCCAGAGATCCAGAGGCTGGAATTTTGTACATTGCAAAGAATTGTTGTTGGTTTTGAGATAGATATCAGAGTATTGGGTGATTTATGCTTTGTTGGAGGTGAAGAGGGGCTTATTTGCTAGGAGGTTGATGCTGGATCAGGAATCATCGGTTGTAACTCATCCTGGATCTTCTTGTTATATCAATAAAACTATTTGAGTTTCTCCTACATGTTTGTGTATCATTGATGTTTGTTACATTTGTATGTTTAGCTTAAATCTGATCCTAAGCTTTTTATGAATATAAACCCATGTCTTTGTATAGTTTCCTTCTTCTGTGATCTTGCAGGTATTTGGTGAAGCTAGGCAAGTAAGGGAGCAGGTAGCAGGAAGCTGTCAAAGAGGAGAGAGATTGGATCAAAGGACTAGCGCAAGACACTGGTTGGTTCATCCTATTCCTCTTTGTTTATAGTTCATAAAGAAGAATACAAAAGTAGTTTTATCTGTTTGTTTCTAAGGTCACTGTCACACCTTAGTGGGATAGGGTCGTTCTTAATAGACACTTTTCCCGGTAACACCTGGAGAGAAAGAATGAAAATGTTGGACACAAAGGCCTCTCTACAGGATGCTGAGACAGTTCTACAGGAAGCTAAGAATTCTCTAGGAAAAGGAGCACAGGCAGTGGGAAGAAGCAGAGAAAAAAGCATGGTTTCATGACCGAGAAGAGGACATCACTTCAGAAGCTTGACATGACAGGGAGGCCACCAAGGCCATCAAAGATGAGGAGATAGATTGGTTGCTTAGAGGATGAGCCCCAAAAATGGATAATTATATGGGCTCATTCAACCTCCTAATTCGACTTAATCCACCATTCTCATTAGTTTATTGCATGTTTTTTATTATATTTATGCTAATAGAGTGAATTGGGTTAGTCATTATGCCAACAAGTCTAATGGGTGCTTTGTGCAGATTTTTAGTCAATTTTGAGAAAAAAATCAAAGGTTTTAATGAGCACTTGGTAGCCAAATTCGTGGAAGAACAAGGGAGAGGATTTGTAGGAAGGTGTCCCCTTCATTTATGGGCCCTTACCTCAAATTCTCCACCATCAACTCAGAGTTCAAGGGCCACCAAATCAATTATCACAAGGGCAGCCGAGCAAGTGCTAGTAAAAGTGTTGTTAACTACAAGTTTTGGCAGCCGAGTTCCTAAAGTTTAGGAGGGCTGTTGGGGTCCTCAATTTGTATAAATAAGAGGGCTTAGGGCCTCATTTTAGTTAGTCACTTTGTAGGCAGAAGTTAGCTAGTTTGTAGTTCGATTTTAGTCATTTTTAGTCATTTTTTAGGCAGTAAGTTAGCTTTGCATTTCAGCACACTTTCAAGCTTTCCCTTGTGGACAGTTTTTGGAATGTAACTATTGTTTTGATCAATAAAGATGAATCCAGCTTTGCAATAGCTCTAAATCTCTCTTAGGAGGCTGTAGTCCTTGGGGTTGGGCCCATCTCAAGTGCCCAGTACCTCCTTTGTTTATCTTTATGTGTTTTTGCTGCATTCGTAGAATAAAATCTGCTATTTAGATTTAAATCTTGCTTTGTTATTTAGATTTCTTTTGATGATTAAAAAGAATTTTTATGTTCAGATTGAGTTGATAGGTTATTAACAGGGAAGAGCTTCAGAAAAATGCCATCAAGCACCTCTGGTTTCACCTCTCCCTCAGTGGGATCAGGAGATGGTATCAAGGTGACTTTGCTGCCAACAAAAACACAGTCTTTGCTTCGCCATGAAATCATTAGTGTTCGACTTTTATTTGCAGAAGTTGGTTACATGTTCAGATTCTTGATTGCTTCATTGCATAGTTATTTCACATGGTTTCATTGCAAATAGACTTCTGTTCCATTTCTTTGTTGTTATCTAGGTCAGATTAGGTCAAAGTAATTAGCTTCTTGATTTTCCAAGTCTTCATTTATCTAATTCGAAGGATAACTTGCAGAGCGCCTGTAATACCTCTCCATCCACCTGTACTCTATCAATCCTATCTGCTCCATCCCCTAACTTAGATTCTTTCCTCTCAATTGGTACACTTTCACACTCTGCCCTAGTTCCTATACTCTCACACAACATTGCTTCTCTTATCTTTGAACCAACCCAATCGCCTTAGCAATTCTTCAGCCTCATTCACCAAGTCCTGGACATCGTCACACCCATATCTCACCTCCATACCCACTCCTTCATCTTTCTTCCTCCATCCATCCTCCAAAATCCCATTTCTGTACATCCTGTAGAAAAATTACAGACATCCTATAGAAATTCCAGAACATCCTATAGAACCCCTACAGACTTCCTGTAGAAGCTCATGAATGAGGTTTCTTGATATCCAAAATCTGTGAAACTCTCTGGAAGGGTGTTAAGTACCCCTTAGGCCCTCTTGGAACCTTCTCGACCTCCTCCAAGCATTTCCTCTCACCAATCCACCTCTGCACATTCAAAAACATTTAAAACACATGCATGATAATTCTGACACTTTATTCAAAAATACAAAAAGATGGTTCTTTCATATTTTAATGTTGAAGTAGCTTAGAAACCTGCATCTCATGTTCTTAGAAGTCAATGGCATCTCTCCCAGTAGCTTGCGTCCTATTACTTGCATCAGTAGGGCTAGCTGGTAAGATTAGGGTTTGCTAGGGTTTGCGTTTTCTTTCAGCCTTTGAGTTTCTTTCTACAAGTAGATTAGCCTTCCTTGAGTTAGCTTTCGTCCATCAGTTAAAAAGCTTCTTCTAAGAGCTCATAGAAGTTGGCTTAAGCCCCTAGTGGACTTGTGCCAGCTGACCAAGTGACAGCCGCGACAAGAACTAGTACTTGTGCATACAGCACCGTCACTTCCAAGTTTGTTACGAACTACCAGGTTGATAAAATTAAAGAAGGGAGTTCCAAGAGTTGCATCATTATTGCTGCAATACTGGGGCTCACCAATTATCATCTGGTAGGTAGAGTTAGACAAGGTTGCATGCAAGTATCCCACTCTCCCATGTGTGGACATCATCAACTAGATTTTATCACATACAAATGAAAAAAATATGACATTGAGCAGTGCCAACGAGAAGAAGATTTCCACCTTTAGAGAAGAAAACTTTCAGCAAATGTATCACTTGCCTAAACCTGTGAATTACATGGACTCACTCTTCTATGCCACCCATAGCTATGTGAACACAAGAGACATTTTCAAATTCTGCGTGAAAGAGCCATCAAATTTTCAACAGACACCCACCCATGTTTATAAGACAAAGTCTCTCAAAAAGGCCTACCAGCTCTTGATTATCTTTTTCTGTAGAATATATGGTCAAGAGAGCATTGAAACCTTTCCTCAAGGGTGGGAAGTCTTATTGGACCAGTTGGTGAGCTATGGGAGTCCATTCAACTAGTCGGATCTGTTGGCTAAAAAATTGATGTCCCATGCAGCGCAGGCTCAGAATCCTCCCAAGGACAAGCGAACAAGGTTCTATATTTCCGCGTACTTACTGGATGAAATATGTGCACAACAACAATTCCCAGGCATGAACTAGAAATGGAAACCACGAGAGACTATTGTGAACATCTATTGCAATTGCCATCTGACTACAATTATCGAGGAGTAATGGCATGACTAACTAACCACTTTATCATCTTGCTATACAAGCTTATCTTTGAACAAGATCCACCTTGCATGTTCGAGAAGCATTGGAGGCGATAGTAGACATTGTGTATTGGTATGCCTCACCAGGTAGCACCTTCATCAAAGTATTTGGCAAAGAGAATCCTCCACATGTATTAACAATGTATGCCACTGGCAAACTGATCATGCAAGAAGTTTCATGCCATCTCACTACAAGGTTATCAGTAGCACTGCATAGGAAGAAAAAAGCATCATGGCCCACTCTTCCTTTGTGGATTAGATTATACAAGATTAAGAACTTGAAAATTGCAGATGTTGAGGCTAAGGAGATAGTCATATTTGAATTTGGCACTAAGGACTTTAATCCATATGATCTCCATAGTATTTGTAAGCACCATTGTACAAGATTTTACTTTCCATGGATCAATAAGGAACTTCATTGGCTAGAGGAAGACCCTTGGAGGTACTGCTAAAATGCCTCCAGGCTTAATGAATCAGTCAGCATAGAAGGGACTTCGAAGGCTGCTCCACAGAAATCAGTAGTTCTATAAGAAACACCAACAATAAAAAAGGACATCAATCCCATGTAGGACAAGGGAAAGAGGAAGATTGATGATAGTCCAGAGGGAGAGTAAAGCTACAAAATGAAAGAATATCCTCTTATCGTGAACGCAACTTTGACAGCGGAAGAAAAGAAGAAGCAAATGATGCAGAGAGAAGAGTGGAGGAAGAGAGGAAAGTAGAGGTTACATGAAACCGAATTGAAGATGCATGAGACAGAGAAGAATCTAAAGGAAGAACATGAGTTGAGGAGGAGAGAACGAGAAGAGAAGTAGAAGAAGGAATAAGAACAAAGGCAAGGTGTGATGACAAAGGAAACATCACTGATACAGGTTGAAGAGCTAGAATAACTAGCAACTAAGGAGGAAGGTGAATAGATGCAAGATCAAGAGTTTTCTCAACAGATTGAGAAGTTGATCGAAGTGACAGACCTGGAATAGGAACAGGAGCCGCAACATAGAGATGTTGATATGATCCCAAGTGATCCGAATTTAAATAGGAACACAAAAAATTACAGAGATAACCATAAACACAGATATGTAGTGGAAATGATACTTCATTTCATTAATGTAAAATACTGAAATATGTTTACAAACAGTAATGGAAATAAACTAGCTAGGGCGATGGTAGCTTATCTCTGAGAAGAGATGTGGCGAATACATGCCTCTAAACTATGTTACAATGAGGCTCGAAGGCCTATTTATTGTTGAGAAATAATGGAAAACCCTTAACATCCCAAAGCATAACCCTAGAGGATGAAATGCCAAATTGTGGGCCCCATTTGGGTAAATTGGTACATCAATTTCCCGGGGTCGTAACTTTGGCACCTGATCTCCGTTTGACGCATACAATAGCTTGTTAGAAAGATCTATCTGAGAACTATAACTTTGGGAAGATAATTATAGGTCCATGGACCCATGTTGCCCCCAAATTTCCCAAAAAAACGTCGTTTAGGGCCTCAAAACGGCTCCGGAAGTTCAGGACCCGAAAAACTGCTAAAAATAGTAAATTGTGCTACAATTACGAAAACTGAAAAACTAAAAGAGACAGTCATGGGGGTCCAAATGGGATAGGTGGGTGGCCACCAACATCCACCTAGATCATTCCTCCCCCTTTAGGAAGCAATGGTCCCCATTGCGTTGAGTTCCTCCATCTGCTGAACTTGGTCCCTGGTGAGTTGTTTTGCAATCTTGGATGTGTCCAGTAATGGTGGGAAGCATGGTAGAGGGTGGTACACATTGAACACTTGGTGCAGGCGAAGGAATGGAGGAATGTTGTGCTTCAAAGCATTATTTCCCACAGCCTCAGTAATGGTGTAAGGATCATGTCGGCGTGGTCGGAGCTTCTGATGGGCTCTTGTAAAGCGTTCTTTTTGCAGATGTAACTAGACTTTATTGCCCACCTGAAGCTTGTGTGGTACCCCTGTAGGTGAGGAGAAGTTTTTCCTGTGTTCTTTCATGACCGTATCCCTTTGTTGCTACTACTGCATGGAGGAACCCTTCGTGGGGGTCATGGATATGGTGACGATATTCCCCTTACTTTGGAAGCGAACTAGACAGAAAATGAATTTCCTAGTCTAGGAGATGAGCTTGCTACCTTTCTTGGCAGTGATCAAAGAGGTGGTGGTAGGTAGGGCTACCTCCGGTATCCTGTATAATGAATCACCCAAAGAAATAATGACAACAGAAGGCCTTCACTCATACACAGCATGTTGCCTCCATAAGTATGGTTGGCCTAATAGTACATCACAAACATCCAGAGGTGTAACATCATACAATACCTCATCTGTGAAGGGCTTGATGCTATAGGGAAGGTGGCACTCCTGGCGGACTTTGAGATCTCGTCCTTCATGAAGCCACCCGATACTGTACAGTTGCGGGTGTGGTATAGTCGGTAGGCCCAAAAACTTCACAACCTATGTTGAAATGAGGTTCTTTTGGCTACCACTATCGATAATGAATTGCAGTGGTGAAACCTTCACCCACATTTGTGAGTGGAAAAGACGCTCCCCATCCTATGGATCTTCGGGTTCATTCTTTTGGATCTTGGTGGTGGAAATAGTGTCGCTAGGCTCCGCATCAATGATTTGCTTCCCTTTTCCATTCCCCTTGTCAGGTTCTAGCTCAGGGTCAGAACATGCATTTGATTTGGAAGCCTTCAACTCGGCCACCAGTGACTGCTTGGTCCGACACTCACTTGTGTTATAAGTGGGACTCTTGTGGAACTCACACCACTTTCTTGTGTACTTCTTCAGCTTTATGGTGTTGTTCTTTTCTTGTGGCTTCGATGGGTTGTCTTGGGTCACCCTGCCTTGGCTTTTTCCTTTGGTCTTCGGATTTGCGAATTCAAAGTCTTGCTTCTTCTGTTTGAACCTTTGCTTGATTTTGACAGCGTATCGGTACGTCGTGCCGAGAGAGGAGATGTTCAGGAACTCCATCTCTTCCTGAATGTATCTGTGTAGGCAGCCACGTTATTTGAGTACCAGATGCAGATCAAAATCTTTGATACCCAACTGTGTGCGAAGGGTATGAAAAATGTTTGTGAACTTTGGCACATTTTGGTCCCTTCCCTGTCGCAGTGTGGTCCACTTTATGTATTTGTCCTCGTAGCTTTTGATAGGGTAGTACTACTCCTTGATGGCATCCCGAAATGATCCCAAGTGGGTGCGACTGAAAATAGTGATCCCGCGCTTTCATCCTTCTGCTCGCAGTAGGTATCCACCAGTCCTTGATGTGGGGGGCTTCATTGTGAAGAGAAAAAATAATCTTTTACCGACTCGAAAATTCATGAATAGAAGAATACCCATCTAGCATATTTAACCATTTATCTACGGCATCTGCGTCTATCTAATCCTCGAAGATGGGGATTTCAAAATTAACTTGTACCTTAAACGGTGTGGCGTTTCCCGAGTAGCTGTTGGAAGCCAATGCGTCACCTTTGGGTAGCCACTGAAGGATCTGTACAAAGTTGTCCATCATCGCATTCCTTTGTCACTCGAGGGCTTCTTCGAGCAAGATTTTGATAGGATCTCCTTCCCCCTCGTCTTTCTTCTCATCTGCCATGGGAGGCCGTCAGGATTTGCAAGGCTGGTCTTGCAAAGGTTCGACTAGTTCAAGCCCTAACTCTTTATATCCCAACCTCGTTGGGGACATGTAAAGAAAAATAGAGAAAAAGCAGACCGCTCTGATACCACTGATCCAGATTTAAATAGGAATGCAACAAATTACAGAGATAACCATAAACACAGATATGCAGCAGAAATGATATTTCATTTCTGTTGATTAGTATAAAAGGTATGTAAATGCCACTTATTCCATTATCTTTTCCTCTAATTCGTAACTTCTTTACATTATGAAATGGGAATATGGTGAGAGATTATGATAAAGTTTAGAAGATTTGTGAGTAACGTAAAGTGACTAATTATTACCTTTTCCTATGCAGAAAAGGAAGAAATTGGAAGATCGTCATTCCAAAGAAAAAGACAAGATGAAATCAACTGTTGTCCCTTTGACAGGGAACCGCATCCAAATGAGGCAATCCAAATTGGAGCAAATAGGCCAGGAAAAGGAAGAGGAGATACCAAATCGATGCAAGAGAACAAAGAGATAATTGAGAAATAACGATATGGCGAATCCCTCAGGATCCTTTGATCCTGAGGGATCGCTACCTTAAAGAATATCTCTATCTTTGATATTTCCACCTGACCGCTATAAAAAGGGACAGCGTTGCTAGCCCAAGGGGTGGATTATTACTGTTGTTTTATGAAATTCACTGTTGTAACTTAAACTTTGATCATCGACTCTCTTTAAAGAGCGATTACTGTAACTCTATTTTGATGATTAATATATAAACTTCGTTGTTGTTCCGTCTTTGATTCTGGAGTAATTACAGCAGTGCGTCCCTGGAGGCTAAGGGCCTGGCCCTGGTGGATCACTTGCTTCCTGTACCATTATCTTCCAATTCCAAGTCGTGTGCGATTTGATTTCATTTATTTGCTTTGTTCAGTAATCTGTTGTTCCTTATTATTTCATGTATTGGCTCTGTTATATTTGAATAGTAAGGTTATCCTCTGCAACTAGAATGTTATGCTGTTCATTCTGAATTTATATCGCATTGTCATTCCTTTACAGATTGATATTATTGTATAACATTGTTGTTCCTTACATATTACCATTACTGTTCGTTGGAAAAGTAATAGTGTTGTGTATTTATAGATCGATACTATTGCCTATTTATCTATGGTTTACCTCTAAGAGTAATTGTTGTTCATTGGGATTGTTGTTCCATGGTAACCTTAATTGTTGTTTCTTCATAACCGTAATCAATAATTGTTATGCTAAAACTTAGATTACTACTTCCCTCAGTATAGATGTGCTGTGTGTAACATTCGATTTAGTTTGTTGTGCATTTACATTTGATTCGGTTTGCTGTTCAAACCATTTCTGGGGTAAAGATTGTTGCTTAATTCCTATAGATTACAACTACTGCTTCATTCATTCCTATAGGTTAAAGCTTTGTTGTTCAATCTTTTTAAATAGAATAGTTGTTGTTCCCTTTCCTGTCATTATCATTTCAAGTAACTGTTTTGGTGTGAACAAAACGATCTGAAACTGTAGTGAACATTGACTATTGTTGTCTTGTTCCCAGATTGGTGATATTTTATTTGATTGCTTTTCAATTACAATAGTTTACAAAGGGAAGAGTTATCATTACTACACCCTTGACTGATGAAGTGTTGTAGTTTCTTAAATGAATGATTTAGTTACAAGCATTTCAAGTTCTTGCCATTACATTTAGAGTTTGTTTCCAACATTTATTTACTTTTGCAAAAGCACTATACTACTAACATTACTCTTGACAATTGACCGCCTCAAACTGAGTACACACTTTGATGTAAAAAATCGTGCCTGGATTGATAATTAATGTAGGGTAAATAGAGGTGACAAAGACCCTGTTTACTGACCAACATTTTGGCACTGTTGCCGGGGAAGAGTGTAGCCATTTGTTTCTTTCCCGAGTAGTGTAAGTACCTGCTAGGAGAGAATTGGGTTTTAAAAACAGAAGGTAAGAACCTACGTACAGAGCATGTAACATCCCTACTCCCATGCCTTCTTTCCTGCAGATTTTTTGTTGTTTTCGGTAGAAATCAGCGTTTGATTTGTGTGCATGACTAAGCAGAAAAAGCCTGAAAGGAATCCTAAACCACTACCCAAGCCTGATAAAGCTAAGGGGCCGGTGACCCTTGGCCGATCGACCTTTATAGACAAAATCCTTTAAAAAGCAAAATCTCAACCTTCAGTAGGACCTAGAAAAGTTGCTTCTAGACAAACTACTAGTTCCCTTCAGGCCACAAGATCACCATCTATAGCCTTTGCTGAGGAGCACAACCAAACTGAGGAGCAAGATTTTCAAGAAATTGAGAATTCTAGCCCAAAATCATTGCAAGAAGGGAACCTTAGTAATCTCTGCGAAGGAAGAGGAGAAATAGGGGAAACTGAAGAGCCAAAATCTCCTCTTGGAATAGTTCAGCCATTAAGTAGCCCAGATAAGGGAAGTGCTATAAAAATCATCCAGAATGAAGCCAAAAAACCTAAAGAGCTAGAATCCCCTCAAACATTAATTCAGCAAGGAACTCTCATCATCCCAGACCAAGGAAGTGCTGTTAAAGCCATTCCTATTAAGGCCATTCCTGCTCCTTCTAGCCAGCCTAGGAATACCCTCCTAGAAATCCCAGAGGGTTATTGGCACATATTTGACCAAATGGCCCACAACCAACAAACCCCCCAAACCTCTACACTGCAATATCCCATTGTAGATACTGCAGTCAATGCACCTATGAAGGCCATTCCTCTCCAGCACATCCCTACATTTCATGGCCTAACATCAGAGGACCCAGATGCGTTTTTGTTTGAATTCGATGTGCTGTGCAGAGGATATGACTATACCACCGATCCCCAAAAGCTGAAACTATTTCCCTCTACATTAAAAGGAGCTGCTTTACGATGGTTTATGGGGTTGGGTGGAGGTGTTATAAATGACTGGGATCAGATGAAAGGTGCTTTCCTGAAGAAATATCAGGATTATTGTAGGTCTAGAGAGTTAAAAGATGAAATATTTCATATGGTAGCCAGACCTAATGAGACATTAGAAGAATATGTTGAACGTTTTCAGTATAATCTTCAAAGATATCCTTATGCATCATTACCCTTACCTGAAAATGTATTAAATACAACACTAATTAAAGGCATGAAGGAACAATGGGTTTAAACACTAAATATTATGGGAAAAGGAGATATTTATCAAGAAAAATTTGCTAACATTATTAATTTATGTATCAGGAGCTCGCGAGGCAGCACAAGGCTAAAACCAGCAGAACATGACAGGTTTACAAGGGACAACAAGATCTTTGGAGAAGGAGTAACTCGCGTAGAAATTGGAAATTTATTGGAGAATTTCAAAACTGATATATTGGGGACTCTGACAACGCAGCTCGATATTATGCAAGCGAAGCAGAAACAAGTAGAAGCAGAGAAAAATCTGGTAATATTATGTCCTAGATGCAAAAAGAAACGCAACCACAAAGAGTGCCCATTAGATGCAGTTCAATTTTGTGCCATTTGTACAAAAGACCACTCTACAGAAAGTTGTCCCTCACTTCCTGGTTTGAAAGCAGTATACAAAGAAGTAGAAGAATAACTAGAACCGGTGTACCTACTTAATCAACGTCATAAATGGTAGCCGCAACAATCAGGTATGTTCCCCGACCCAACTTCTTCTTTCCAGCCTCCACAATATCATGCTCAGCAATATAATACAATGTGGCAAAATCAACCTCCCTTCTCAAATTGGTCACAACAACCATTTCCTTCATCATCCCCTTGGCCGAACCAAACAAGCTAATCTAATTGGCCTAATTTTCCCTACGCTCCACCATATTGGCAAAACAATGCATATCCAACACAATGGTCCCCTCACACTTCGCAGAGTTAAGCCTGGCAGACAAACTGGCAAAGACCAATGAATCAGCCAGTAGGAACCATTCCACTCCTTCAACCTACACTGCCAGCACTACAACAAAATCCCCAGTCCAACTTAAGACCGCAACTCCCAACCCAACCCAACCCGAACCCAAATAACAAACTAGTTCAATATATTCAAATAACTGAAACACCAGAACTAGAAACCGATCTAAGGGAATGCAACGACCTTCAATTAAGATCTAGGCATATTGTAGAAACCGAAGGAGACAAACATGCCCAAGTTGAAAATCAGTTACCTATAGAACAACCATTACAAGAATAAGATGTGGTCAAACAACAGACTCATGACTAAGCAACCACATCTTCTCCCCCATTCCCAAAACAATTAATCATACCATGCCCTATAGAACATCCTGACTTTGATATTCTGGGAGAACTAAAAAAATTGTACATAAAAATCCCACTCCTCCAAGCTATCCAAGATATCCAAATATATGCAAAAACCATTAAAGAACTCTGTATAAAAAAACCAAGGAGGAGAATAATAAATAACCCAACAGTCCAAGTAATTGGCACCCTATCTGATCTATTATCAGGGAGAGAAGCACCTGTCAAATATGAAGACCTAGGAAATCCAATAGTGACAGTGAAAATTAATGGACAAAGCTTTTCAAATGCCTTAGTTGATTTAGGGGCTGTAATTAATATTTTAACAACCACCACTTGTCAAAAACTGGGCATTACATCAGTAGAACCAACCTCCACTTTATTAGAACTGGCCAACCAATCAGTGGTTAGGCCTGAAGGTACACTACATGATGTCATGGTATCTGTTGATTCCTGGGAACATCGGGCCCACTTTCTGATAATAAACCCCAAAAATCAACTTGATGGACACCCATTGATCCTAGGCAGACCTTGGCTTGCGACTACTAATGCTTACATTGGTTTTCGACAAGGCAGTATGACCATAACTAGAGGAAGTAACATCAAGAACCTAGCCTTATACCCTCTAGCCTAGCCAAGTGTCACAATAATAAAAACTAACAAACATCCTGTATCATACCTCACCAAAAACATTAGATCCCCATTAACCATAGAAGATGCCCTCGATTTTAAAGATCAAATAGAGGATGATGTCATTAACAAATTCATTAACCAAGCTGAATCTAGATCTCGCATACAATGTCACATGATAGAGGTAGCATTTGACAATGAACTAGAAGAAGATCCTCTCAAAGACACCCATGATCAAACAATACCCACTACCTCTGTTTCAAACAACAAAACTATAGAGATTGAGCCAAGAAAAACTTTAAACATTAATAATAACCCGACTCTGGAACAAGAAGAGAAGCTCATCCGACTACTGAGAAAATATAAGGAAGCTTTTTCATGGGATTATCTGAACATGAAAGGAATTGACCCCCAGCTTTGTGCACACCACATTTACACAGAAAAATATGTGAGCCCTGTTCACCAACCGAAACAGAGACTCAACCCTCACCGAAAAGACATTGTGAAAGCTGAATTACAAAAACTTATGGATGTAAACTTTATTTATCCAATCTCCGATAGCAAATGGGTCTCTCCACTAGTAGTGGTGCCGAAGAAGAATGGAAAGTGGAGGATTTGTGTAGATTATAGAGAATTAAACAAAGCCACCCAGAAATACCACTTCCCCCTTCCATTCATTGATCAGGTATTAGACACATTAGCAAGAAAGAAATTCTTTTCTTTCTTGGATGGCTTCAGTGGATACAATCAGACGCAGATTTTCCCTGAAGACCAAGACAAAAATACTTTTACCTATCCTTGGGGAACATTTGCCTACAGAGTTTTACATTTTGGCCTATGCAATGCCCCTGCCACATTTCAAAGGGATATCCTTAGCATATTTTCAGATTTAATAAATGAAGGGCTCGAAGTATACATGGATGATTTCACACCATACGGAGATGATTCCGACCCAGCATTAGACACGTTGGAAAAGGTGCTGCAACAATGTATTGCCACCAGGCTCTGCTTGAGCCATGAAAAGTGATATATGATGATGACCAAAGGGCTCACCCTAGGTCATTATATCTCAATAGCTGGAATACAGGTAGATCCGACCAAAATTCAGATAATTTTGTTAATACCTACTCCTACCACACAGACAGAGGTATGTAGTTTTCTTGGATTTTCTGGTTATTATAGGAGATTTATAGAACATTTTTCTCAAATAGCTGCACCTCTATATGCACTAACATGGAATGTTGATTTTGTTTGGACAAATAAATGTGACCATGATTTTGAGGATTTGAGAAATCTTGTCAACAGCCCCAGTGCTCAGAGGTCCAAATTGGGACCTGCCATTTCAAATTTCATCAGATGCTTCAGACACAGCTATTGGAGCAGTCCTTGGGTAGGAAGAAGACAAAAAACCATATGAAATCTATTACATTAGCAAGAATTTGTCTCCTGCTGAGCTAAAATATATTGTTACTGAAAAATAATTTTTAGCTATAATACATGCTGTGAATAAGCTTAGGCATTATATCAATAGATATCCAGTCATTTTATATACAGATCACTCTGCTATAAAATATTTAGCAAATAAACCAATCACAAATAGTAGAGTAACAAGATGGTTGATTTTATTGCAGGAATTTGACGTCACAATAAAAGATCGACCTGGGAAAGAGCATCCTGTAGCTGACTTTCTCTCACGAATGCAAAAACCAGTGGACGCAGTAGCAGTTGAAGATCAATTTCCAGATGAACATTTATTCGATGTCTCTATCAAAACACCCTAGTATGTTGATGTTGCAAATTATTTAGCCGTAGGCAAATTAACAAATCATATGACCCGCAATGAACGAAAATAAATTGTGCAGCGTAGTA
Organism: Pinus tabuliformis; assembly: GCA_031772625.1. NCBI lineage: Eukaryota > Viridiplantae > Streptophyta > Pinopsida > Pinales > Pinaceae > Pinus > Pinus tabuliformis. The sequence goes on from CM062815.1 coordinate 1,030,264,356, forward strand.
CCCAATTTTCTTGGACTGGGGGTTACCTGTTCCATACAGGGGCAGATATGCACATCAGAAGATGCATCCATGAAGATGAAATTTTTAACATTCTGAAAGCCTGTCACGATGGACCGTGTGGCGGACATTTCACAGATCAAAGAACTGGTCACAAAGTTCTACAAACAAGGTATTAATGGCCCACAATCTTCAAAGTCACAAAGAAATTTGTTCAATCTTGTGACAGTTGCCAAAGAGCAGGATGCCCTGGATAGTCTGATGAAATGCCGTTAAACCCACAGCTAGTTATTGAACCATTTGAGCGTTGGGCTCTCAATTTTGTTGGTCTGATCAAACCATCATCAAACCAGAAAACATGTATTTTGGTAGCAATGGAATATGTGACCAAATGGGTTGAATCAGAGGCACTGCCAAGAGCTATAGAGGATTCTATCATTCATTTCCTATTCCAGATATTTGTGCGATATGGCCTCCCAAGAGACATAATCACGGACGGAGGACCACAATTTGCTGGTAATAAAATTGCTGCAACATTAAAAAACTATCATATTCAGCATAAAATTACCACTCCATATCACCCACAGGAAAATGGCCAAGTAAAGAGCACGAATAAAGTAATCGAAGCAATACTAACAAAAGCCATTGTGTCACACAAACGGGATTGGGTTACAAGATTGTCAGAACCCTTGTGCGCATACAAAACAACATGGAGAAACACTACCGGTTATTCACCATATCAGCTAGTATTTGGAAAGGAACCTATTTTTCCAATAGAATTCGAAATACAAACCTTGAGAACAACACAAGAAGTCGGTCTAGATTTAAACGAGGCCCAGATTAATAGACTACAGCAAATCAACGAGCTGGATGAAATCAGGCTCTCCGCTCTTCAACATACTGCATTAATCCAACAACAAAGAGAAAAATGGCATGACACCCTCTCAAAAATAAAGTCTTCTGCAAAGGAGATTGGGCGCTTCTATACGATTCGAGGTTTCAGGATTTTCCGGGGAAACTTCAAACTCGCTAGTTGGGACCATATGAAATCTAGAAGGTGCATGATAATGGCACCATTACTTTAACCACCATTAACGGATCTGAACACACCTTCAAAGCAAATGGCGACCAAGTTCGATTGTATCACAAACCACTTTCTCAAGAATCCTTCTACCAGCAAATTCAAAAAGACTCTGACATGCAAATTCTGGCTAAGAAAGAAAACTCTTCCTCGCCTTTGGTTCACTAAGAAATTTGATTACTTTTAAATTTTGTACATAACTTTTTATGTTCTGTTAATGTAAATTGCTTTTTGTACAGATTTTTGCATTTCTACAATTTTTGCATTTTGTTGTTCCTTTTCGAAGGAACAACACTATTGCATTTTGTTGTTCCTTTCAGAAGGAACATCATTCTCACCGCTTTTCTATTCTTCTTCGAAGGAACAACAATTTTGAATTTTTTTGTTCCTTTCCGAAGGAATAGCATTTCCACCATTTTGCTGTTCCTTTTCGAAGGAACAACACTTTTGCATTTTGTTGTTCCTTTCCAAAGGAACATCATTTTCGCCATTTGTTGTTCCTTTCCGAAGGAACAACACTTTTGCATTTTGTTGTTCCTTTCCGAAGGAACAACATTTCTGCCTTTTTGTTGTTCCTTTCCAAAGGAACAACACATCTGCATTTTTGTTGTTCCTTTCCGAAGGAACAACACTTTCGTTTTTCTGTTGTTCCTTTTCGAAGGAACAACACTTTCGTTTTTCTGTTGTTCCTTTCCAAAAGAACAACAATTGCATTTTCTACTGTTTCTTTCTGAAGAAACAAAAATTTCATTTTCTGTTGTTCCTTTCCGAAGGAACAACACTTTCATTTTCTGTTGTTCTTTTTCGAAGGGATAGCACTTTCGTTTTTCTGTTGTTCCTTTCTGAAGGAAAAGCACTTTCATTTTTCTACTGTTCCTTTCTGAAGGAACAGAATTTTCGCATCTTTTGTTTGTGTTTTCTTTATTTGTTGTTCCGATTAAGGAATAGTTGTTGTTCCTCTCAAGGAACAACAACTTCGAGCATATTTTTTTTCCTTTTTGTTTGCATTTTTTGTGTGCAAATATTCTTTTTCCGTCCCTCTAAAGAGACAACAGTTGTTCCATCTTGAGAACAACACTTTTTGAGTGCATTTTTCTTCTTTTTTTGTATGTGTGTTTTACCATTTAGAGGATTTTTGTGAGCGATGGTCATTTAAGGCACAGATATACATTTATGCAAGAATACAAAAACTAGAGGACACTGAAATCAGAAAATCAAAGAAAAATCATCATCTTTAGAAGAAATTGCTTTGAATTGATAAAAGAAAAGAGGAAAGGGCACAACTATTTATCACCTTGCTGTCATTATTTTACTAATACCAATATGATTGATTATTTTTATCATGATGGTTCTTTCTAAATCCCCATAATTCTCTTTGATCATTATTATTGAATAAGAATAAGGGCATATTTTTTCTCTATTGAAATGTTCAGACTTCTTCCACCATCCCTACTCTTAAGGAGTGTTGAGACACCCTCTGTTTATAAATAGGAAAAGTGCTATATAAAAGGAAAATATATATATATATATATATATATATATATATATATATATATATATATATATATATATTTTATTTTTTTTTATCTATATGATTACTAACATGATTTGTTAGATGAAGAATAGGGGGTCTCATCAAGAGCCAGCCTACCATGATCATAAGGAAGAAAGTGAAGTGGCATTCCACTATGGCCACCACACCAAGGATATGATCCAAGAGGCACACCAGAAAAATAAAAAGTCCTTGGAACAAGGGGTCTCATCATGAGCCGGCCTGCCAACCTTTCACTCCTTCCTAGTGAATGGCATTGTAATTCATCTGGTTACCAAGCCAGCAAAATAGCCTCCATTCTGACATTGCACAACACTTTCCTAGGCATACACAAAGGATTATGGTTCCAAGGGTGAATAAACAACTCTGTCAAGGTTATGGACACCTGTGGGCAACAGAGCTCTATTGATGGTATTGAAGTCATATTTCTTATACACCAATAGTCATCATAAAACCCTTCGTCTTATATCTTTATTAATGCTTTCAAATGAGATTATGTATATAACCCTTCCAAACCTTTGACACATGGAAATCATTTACAAATCAATTATGACGGTATAAGTCAATAATGACCGCATAAGAACTTTTATTCACGTCAGCTGTCCTATCCTCCATTTCTTCCATCATATCACGACATTTCCATATTTATTAGCGATTCTATCATACACCTCAATTTTGGTAATCCTCTCATTTCTATAAACATTGCATATCTCTATACGTTGTTCCTTTATTACTCTACACTATGGCAGTTCAACATGTTGCTCCTTCATTTGATGGCCAAGAATGGCCTATCACGTTACAGGGGGGCACGGGTGATCTTATAATCACTGGCATACATGTCAACTCATCATTCGGAAGAATTATGACTCAGGAATAGCAAGACTTAACAATATTTTGTTTCCCAATATGCATGGCTTGCTGTTCTGAAGCCATTTCCATGTTTTTCTCTGCAAAAATTAGCAGTAAGTTAGAAATTTGAATAGCTAGCTATTCCATCACCTTCTATGTGCTTTCCTAACAGTGAGCTAAAAAGTTGAACAACCTGCTGTTCCATTGTCGTCTCTGTGTTTATTTTAAAGTGTGCTAAGCGTGAATAAGATGGGAGGAAGATCAATTCGCAGTGAGCCACAGGTGTTGATGGTCTCCGACGCTGCACGAAAAATCCTAGCAAGGGCAAGATGGATAGCTTATCTTAACCATCTACAGCAATCCAACGAGACAGTGGCAATCGAGTTTCTGCAGAACTTGCAAGAAAATTACTCCATGGTGAGAGGGAGACAGATAGCAGTAACAAATGACATAATTGTAGAATTTTCGGGACTGCCAGCCACTGGACCTATGTGGACTCTGAAAAAGGTGAGACTGCGAGATGCCATGACCATCTTCCAAGATGAAGGGCAAAACCTTACTGTAAAAGGGAAAGGAGTTCTGCCAATAGACCTGGGAGAGCCGTGGGCAGAATTGGCGAGAATTATCCAAAGCTACATCACTTGCGATGGTAGGAAAGATGTGGTAAGACCACGCCATCTCACACTTTTAGCCATATTAAAGCAAAAATGTACTGTAAATTTCCCTATGTTTTTAAATTGTTTATTACATGATGTTGCTCGAAGCATGAAGAAAGATTGCCATGTAGAGTCAGTAGTAAGCCACCATGGGTTAATATGACTGATAGTCAGTTACAGTCTTGCAAAACAGCAGAGTAGATGGGAAGAATTGATTTTCTCCATAGACAGGGGACTGGCTTTGCTAACCCCGAAATGAAAACATAGTGCCAGTACATCAAGAAGACCATTGAAAAAAAAGAAAATCTGTTAGATTGGCAAGGATCAGAGGAATGCTAGGAAATTTCCAGGGAAATATTAGTCAACAGGTGGAAATACATGATTCGGGATATGAGAAACCCCCACAATTGGAAGGTGGGGAGATTGAAGAAGAATTGGAAGAAAATAAGGAAGAAGAACTCGAGGAGGAGACTCAACAATTCGGTCAGGAAGAAGAGGAGGAAACAGGGCAGCATAGTGAAATTTCACTGCAAAAATCTCTGCAAGAAGATGAATTGGCCCAAATTTTGGCCAATATGGGTGAATATGTCCAACCTCATAGCCCACTCAACCCCCATACTGAAGAAGAACCACAGGAGCACTCTGCTCATGATAAAAGTGCATCCGAGGAACTGTGTGATGAGGAGGAAGAAGAAGAGGATCACTCTGCTCATGATGAGAGTGTATCTGGGGAGAAGAGTGACGAGGATAAGGAAGAGGAACAATTTGTTCCTAGTCAGAATACACCCGAAGAATTCCACGATGAAGAAGAGGTAGAAGAAGAAGCTACCCAGGAAATAGCAGAGCAAACTAGGGTTTCTACCCCTGAAAAATCTAATTAGCAGAACACTAAAGAAGTACCCCAAGAAGAAAATAAGGAAATTGGCCAAGGTGAAGGTACAATACCTGAAGTACAAAGCCCAGGCCTGAGTAAATGAATGACTGTTCCTTCCAAGAAAACAAAGGAAATTAAAAGATTGCGAAAGGAACAGCAGAGATTGCTTAACGTGATTAAGCAACTTCGACAACAGATAAGAGTCTTGAAAATGGGGAAGAAATCAACAAGAACCTCTATGGAAAAGCATGCAACCACCCAGGAAAAACCCCTTAAGAAAAAGACCAAGAGGACTCAAGTCCAACCTGTCATTCAGAATTGAAAGGAACAACATCTGGTTGTTGCAAATGTAGAAGTACAAATAGACGACGCACCGGCCTATGATAAGGAAATCCAGACATAAGCACTATCCTCTAGCGAGAAGGAAACTTAGACCATAAAGACGAGATGTCGTAATAAGGATATCCAAGTAGATCTCTATCCCAAAATTATCATGTTGGATAACAACCCGAGGATAGTAACTCTGTGAAAAGATTTGGCACAATCCCAACACACAATAGAGAAACTCATAGGGCAAACTGTCCCTCAAGAAAAATACTAGAAATTACAACAACAGCTGAAAAACATTAATGCATCAGAAAACCAGGCCTTTGAAGGATGGCAAAAGGCAAAAGAAAGAGTAAAAAAGGTAACCCATAGACTAGACATGATGCAGGAGCATCGACATTAGCCAGCAATGTGGAGGATTGTCCACATGTTGTGGCTAATCACAGTTAAATTCATTTACTGTTACCGAGAAGGATGACTTCTCAAATTGTTAGTTATTATAATAAATAAGGCATTATTTTATTTAGATTAGGGATAAGATTTGTTAGCTTAGGTGTGCATGAAAGCTAAGAGATAGAAGATTGTTGTTAGATCTCTTAGAAATAGAATATTATTGTTAGATTTTGTTAGAGAAATTATGGAGTTAAAAAGGGGAAAATATAATCGTGTACGAGAGGGAGAGTGAGGCTGGGTGTGGAGCGAAAAGCTCAAAGTGTATTTTGGATTGTATCAAAACAGAGGTCATCATTACAGTGTAATCTGGCAAGGCCGAGACCCTGTATTTTATATATGAAATAATCCAGTGTTTGTGCAATGCTTTGTTTATGCGGCCGTGAAGGCTTTGTATGTTGATTGTTTTTTGTTCTCCATACAATGTGATCTGCTTGTATTGTTATTAATAAATTGTAAAGAATTCTTGTGCTCAAAGCAAATCCAAGTTAATTAGAGTCCGCGAACGGAAAGGCCCATTTACACAGCGAATTGACACTGGAACCCCCTTAGCGGAGTACTGGGCGGACTTGAAAGATTATTCAGATTGATTGTGGACCAAGTCGGGTCCGGAATTACCATCGCATCGGCATATCGGCGATGACAGAGCGATATCATATCGGAACCTTTAAGCGATGAGTGTGGACCCGATATAATATATATCAGGTTGAATTGCTAGATCGGGTCCGGATCTATATCGGCAGACGCATATATGTGTATAGCACGTCGAGCGATCGCCGATCGCGACGAAATATTATTGGGCAGAGGCAGATGCGATAGAACCATTAACTATGGCAAAGTGGAGATTGGGTCCACAACCTCATCGGGGTCATTGGGACCGCGGCATGTGTTTATGGTTGTAACAGCCGATATATATATATATATATATATATATATATATATATATATATATCTATATATATATATATATATATGATTCCCATGTATTTATGATGGGTCATTCCCGATTCATGTAATATGGTGCTTGCGAGCTTTAAAGCTCGGGTGGTGGCTTCCGATGGGTGATTAAGAGCGCCGATAAAAAGGTGGCTTTGATTCCTCATATGTCCATGGTCATAAAAGGCTTAAAGCCTTAAGCGCTTCCGATAAAGCCTGTAGGTTGTTACCACAGGTCAAGGGCCGATTTTTATTAAGAAAAGGGGATTTTGGGTAATATCCAAGACTACCTTTTCATCAATTTTTGGTATCAGAGCAGAAGAGATAGTGTTTACAGTAAAGATGCCGCCAAGGAGAGGAATTGGTCGAGGGAGACCAGAACCAAATGCAGTTTTGATAGAAGAAGTGCGGAGTTTGCGTGCATGAATGGAGGCAATGGAGACAACCCAAAGAAGAGTGCCTGACGAGGGAGCTGAGAGTCCTGGAGAAGAATCTGATACAGATGTGGAAGCAGAAGAAGAGAATGAAAATATCAAAATCCTGAAGATGCTGGCAAAGGTTGGAGGCAAACCTAAAATGGAGATTCCTATGTATGAAGGGAGTCTGAATGCCGAGGAGCTCATGGGTTGGATCAGATCCATAGATCAGTACTTCGATTATGAAGAGGTTGAAGAGAACAAGAAGGTAAAACTTGCAGTCACTAGATTGAAAGGTCATCCAGCCATCTGGTGGGACGAGGTACAAACATCAAGAATGAGAAAAGGGAAATCTAAGATCAAGCAGTGGGATAAAATGGTAAGTAAATTGAAAGCCAAGTTTTTGCCGAAAGATTATCATTTGAATCTTTTTAAGCAGATGCAAAATCTGAAGCAAAAAGGAATGTCTGTTAAAGAATATACTGAAGAATTTTATAGATTAAGTATCAGAACAGGGCATGTAGAGGATGATTTGGAAAAAGTAGCTAGATATGTTAATGGGCTAAGGTATGAGATCCAAGATGAGATTGGTCTGTTAAGTCTGAAAACTGTTGAGGATGCCTATCAAGCAGGATTGAAGGCAGAAGATAAGATATTAAGAAAACAAAGTCAAAGGAACAGAGGAAAGAGCCAAGCAAGAGGTAGAGGAGCTGGCCGATCTAGAGGAACACAGCATCGAATTGACACAGGGAGTTCAAGCAGCAGATCACCACAGATGGGTGAATCTAGTAGAGGGAGATTCGTGCCCAGAGGAAGAGGGCGAGGAAGAGATGTTAGGTGTTATACCTGTGGAGAATGGGGACATATGTCACGAGACTGTCCTCGCAACAAGTCAGCAAGCCAGAGGGGTGCAAATGTGGCTGAGGCAGAGTCGGAACCACCTCGACTTGTAGAAGAACCACTGGAAGAAGGTGAAGCATTACTGCTTAGAAGAACTTTGTTAAGATCAGAAAAGGAGATTGGAGAACCTGCGCAAAGGAAGAACTTGTTCAGGACTACGTGCAAGTCAAAGGGTAAGCGCTGTAAGGTTATAATTGATAGCGGGAGTATTGACAATCTTGTGTCTACAGAGATGGTGGAAAAGCTCGGATTAACAAGGAAAGTGCATCCTGCACCTTACAAAGTATCTTGGCTACAGAAGGGTCATCAAGTCATTGTGACAGAGCAGTGTAATGTGGAAATGCAGATCGGCACATACAAAGACGTGATCTTATGTGACATAATGCCCATGGATGTATGTCATGTGTTATTGGGAAGACCGTGGCAATTTGACAGGAAGGCGATTCATGATGGGAGAAGGAATACATATACCATAGAGAAGGACAGAGTTAAACATACGTTGCTGCCAGTAAAGAATGATGTTGACAAAGAGCTGCCTGAAAATAGTATTATGTTGATGAGTGGCAAGGAACTGCTACAAGAGGTTGATAAAAGCGAAGAGGTGCATTTCGCTATCGTAGGAAGGCCAAAGGTAATTTTAACCTCCACCAATTTAAATGATTTGCCTGAAGAAATTCAATCTGTGTTAAATAGTTACATGGATATCATTGTGGATGAATTTCCAAATGAATTACCACCGATTAGGAGTATAAGTCACCATATCGACTTAATACCAGGATCAAGTCTACCTAATAAAGCTGCCTATAGATTAACTCCTCAGGAAAATGCAGAGGTTGCAAGACAGGTTCAAGAGCTGATGGACAAGGGACTGATCCGAGAAAGTCTGAGTCCGTGTGCTGTGCCAATGGTGCTTAGTCCAAAAAAGGGAGGAGAATGGTGCATGTGCATCGATTCCAGAGCTATCAATAAGATAACAGTCAGGTATAGATTTCCTTTGCCCATAATGGATGATTTAATGGACTGTTTAAGTGGATCCAGGTATTTTACAAAGATAGATTTAAAAAGCGGGTATCATCAGATTAGAATTCGGGAAGGCGATGAATGGAAGACAGCATTCAAAACAAATAATGGATTGTATGAGTGGTTAGTGATGCCTTTTGGGCTCACTAATTCGCCCAGCACATTCATGAGACTAATGAACGAGGTCCTGAAAGAATATACAGGTAAATTTGTTGTTGTTTACCTTGATGATATTCTGGTTTTTAGCAAAAGTAAAGAGGAACATTTGGAACATTTGAAGTTAGTCTTGAAAACACTGCAGAAGGAAAAACTACTAATTAACTTGAAGAAATGTAGTTTCATGAAAGAGGAGCTGGTATATTTGGGGTTTGTGATTTCCAGAGAAGGTTTAAAAATGGATCCGGAAAAGGTACAAGCAATCAGAAACTGGCCTACTCCCAGGAGTGTATTCGAGGTAAGAAGTTTCCATGGACTTGCTAGTTTTTACAGGAAGTTTATAAAAGGGTTCAGTCAAGTTTGTGCACCAATCCTTGAGACCATCAGGGAGGTCAATCAGCCATTTCAATGGACAGAAGCAGCCGATAGGAATTTTAATTTGTTGAAAAGAAAAATAACAGAAAAGCCTATTCTAGCATTGCCAGATTTCGAGAAAGTCTTTCAAGTGGAAACTGATGCAAGTGGGGAAGCAATTGGAGCGGTGTTGAGCCAAGAGCAAAGACCGATAGCATATTTTAGCGAGAAACTAAATGATGCCAAAAGGAGGTATTCTTCCTATGACAAAGAATTCTACGCTATTGTGCAGGCGATAAAAAAATGGAGGCATTACTTACTGCCAAAGGAATTAATTTTATATTCAGATAATCATGCTTTGCATTTCATTAATAATCAGCCAAAGTTAAATCAGAAGCATGCCAAGTGGGTAGAATTTCTACAAAGTTTCACTTTTGTAATAAAGCACAAAAGCGGTAAGTCTAATAAAGTGGCAGATGCGTTGAGCAGGGTAAGTTTTCTTTTGCAAGAATTCAAAGTGGGTGTTGTAGGTTTTGATGAGATGATAGAAATGTATCATGATGATGAGGATTTTAGGGATATCTACATGACAGTGCAGAATCCAATGAGCCATAACAGAAGTCAATGGATGGACTACCTTATTCAAGGAGGCCTGTTATTTAAGAGCAACAAATTATGCATTCCTAAATGTTCAATGAGAGAAAACATCATTAAAGAAAAGCACAGTGGAGGATTGTCTGGTCATTTTGGACAAGACAAGACTTTCGCTCAGGTAAATGATTTTTATTATTGGCCCAAAATGCAAACTGATGTTAAAAAGTTTGTTGAGAAATGCAGGGTATGTCAGTATGCCAAAGGAAGGAGTCAAAATACAGGTCTATATCAGCCATTGCCCATACCAGATCGACCATGGGATGCAGTGAGTATGGACTTTGTTCTGGGTTTACCAAAAACTCAGAGAGGAAATGATTCTATATATGTTGTTGTAGACAGATTTTCAAAAATGGCCCATTTTATTGCTTGTAAGAAGACTAGCGATGCCACACACATAGCCAATTTGTTCTTTTCTGAGATTGTAAGATTGCATGGTTTACCTGTGAGCATTGTATCAGATCGGGATACAAAATTTGTAGGGCATTTCTGGAGAACACTTTGGAAGAAGCTGGGAACTAAACTCAGTTTTAGTTCAGCCTACCATCCTCAGACCGATGGACAAACTGAAGTTGTGAACAGAAGCTTGGGAAATATATTACGAACCTTGGTTCATCAGAATCCCAAACAGTGGGATTTAGCATTAGCTCAAGTTGAATTTGCTTACAATGACACACCAAACCGGAGCACAGGAATGAGCCCATTCCAGATTGTCTTTGGGATGCATCCAAGAGGAGTATATGAACTCAGAGATTTGGGAAAACAGGAAGCCAGAAGTGCAAGTGCTGAATATTTTGCTGAACAAATGCAAAAGCTACAAGAAGAAGTCAAAGATAAATTACAGGAAAGCAGCAGAAGATATAAACAGAGAGCAGATCTGAAAAGGAGAGAAAAAGAATTTCAACTAGGAGATTTAGTCATGGCATATTTGAGGAAGGAGAGATTTCCTACAAGGACTTATAATAAACTAAAACTGAAGAAAATAGGACCCTGTAAAATCAAAAGGAAATTTTCAACTAATGCATATGAGATTGAGCTACCAGAAGGGATCGGAATATCCCCCATTTTTAATATTGCAGACTTGTATCCATTCAGAGAGGCAGAAACAGAGTTGCAGAAAGAAGTCACAGGTGATGAAATTCAAACTGTGGATTGGGAGGAACAAGTACCAAAAGCATCTCACAAAGAAGTTGAAGCTATTTTAGACCGAAGAGTATCTAAGAAAACCAGAGGGAAAACATATTTCCAATATCTAGTCAAGTGGAAGGAGCAGCCAGTGGAAGATTCCAGTTGGTTGACAATAGATGAACTACAGAAATATGGAGTGAGTCCTGAAGGTTTGAAGGAAAAATCTTTTCTTCCCCAGGAGTCTGATGCAGGAGCATCGACATTAGCCAGCAATGTGGAGGATTGTCCACATGTTGTGGCTAATCACAGTTAAATTCATTTACTGTTACCGAGAAGGATGACTTCTCAAATTGTTAGTTAATGTAATAAATAAGGCATTATTTTATTTAGATTGGGGATAAGATTTGTTAGCCTAGGTGTGCATGAAAGCTAAGAGATAGAAGATTTCTGTTAGACCTCTTAGAAATAGAATATTATTGTTAGATTTTGTTAGAGAAATTATGGAGTTAAAAAGGGGAAAATATAATCGTGTACGAGAGAGAGAGTGAGGCTGGGTGTGGAGCGAAAAGCTCAAAGTGTATTTTGGATTGTATCAAAACATAGGTCATCATTACAGTGTAATCTGGCAAGGCCGAGACCCTGTATTTTATATATGAAATAATCCAGTGTTTGTGCAATGCTTTGTTTATGCGGCCGTGAAGGCTTTGTATGTTGATTGTTTTTGTTCTCCATACAATGGGATCTGCTTGTATTGTTATTAATAAATTGTAAAGAATTCTTGTGCTCAAAGCAAATCCAAGTTAATTAGAGTCCGCGAATGGAAAGGCCCATTTACACAACGAATTGACACCGGAACCCCCTTAGCGGAGTACTAGGCGGACTTAAAAGATTATTCAGATTGATTGTGGACCAAGTCGGGTCTGGAATTACCATCGCATCGGCATATCGGCGATGACGGACCGATATCATATCGGAACCTTTAAGCGATGAGTGCGGACCCGATATAATATATATCAGGTTGAATTGCTAGATCGGGTCAGGATCTATATCGGCAGACGCATATATGTGTATAGTGCGTCGAGCGATCGCCGATCGCGATGAAATATTATTGGGCGGAGGCGGATGCGATAGAACCATTAACTGTGGCAAAGTGGAGATCGGGTCCGCAACCTCATCGGGGTCATCGGGACCGCGGCATGTGTTTATGGTTGTAACAGCCGATATCGGACCTGGCGAAAATTGCAAAGGTATATATATAATTTGAAGTCCGGGCGTTTTAAAAAAAAAGCGGGTTTTTGTATGTTTCCATATAGTTTTATATATATATATATATATATATATATATATATATATATATATATATATATATATATATATATATATATATAGATAGATATATATATAGATAGATATATATATGATTCCCATGTATTTATGATGGGTCATTCCCGATTCATGTAATATGGTGCTTGCGAGCTTTAAAGCTCGGGTGGTGGCTTCCGATGGGTGATTAAGAGCGCTGATAAAAAGGTGGCTTTGATTCCTCATATGTCCATGGTCATAAAAGGCTTAAAGCCTTAAGCGCTTCCGATAAAACCTGTAGGTTGTTACCACAGGTCAAGGGCCGATTTTTATTAAGAAAAGGGGATTTTGGGTAATATCCAAGACTACCTTTTCATCAAGACATAGTCATAAAACAAATGGATACCTTATGTTCTGGGTATACTGACATTCTAGCGTGTGGGGCACCTGCCATAAACTATGCTTTGTTTTTAATGGAAAGGTATTTACAATTGAAAATTAAAGCTGTCAAGGCAGGAGTGCCTATGGAGATAAAAACCATTGATGACTTCATAAACTGTTGTAAGCATAATGGTGTGAAAGCTCAGCGATTGTTATGTGAATTTTATTTGCACAATCTTGTATTAGATGGAGAAACAGAGCAAAACCCTAGCCCTTTTGTGGGTGATGTCCAACTGCAAGCATTTATTTCTTTTGGTGTTAATCAAATAAAATGGCTTAAAGCTTACAATTTCTTTCAAAGACAGGAGAATGGATTAGATCTATGGGTGAGGGGTGAACCTAGAGACCCATTGCAATTATGGAATAAACATAGGAGCCTAATGAGAACTCAGGGTGTGATCGAGGCATTGGGACCTATTCACACAGTAGTCATCCGGCAAGGGGTAGAATACTTCTTTACCATCAAAGAACTTGCCATAGCAGCAGCCAAATTCCGATATCAGACTTCTAATCGGAATATCCAAAACAAAGAACCTTTCAATTATGAGAATTTTAAGCTAGCTGCTGACCGCTTGGGTATCTATGGTGACCTCATTCTGAGAGAAGGCCCGTCTTGGTTAAGTTGTAGGTTTCGAAGGCCAATCATTTGGTATCCTGCACCAGGATATAGAGCCCTATATGAATTGCCTGAAGGTCAGACGGGGTATATTTTTGAATTCTTAGCTAGGAATCATGGGTGTAGACCACCTACTGAGAACCCTTCTCTAGCCTATTCCCTAACTACCTTGCATTTCAATTACAATGTTTTCATGAGGGCATGAAAAAGGGTAAGCAGGGGGGTGTGTTGAGCAATAGAAAAGGTATGTAAATGCCACTTATTTCATTATCTTTTCCTTTATTTCATAACTTCTTTACATTATGAAATGGGCATATGGTGAAAGATTATGATAAATTTTAGAAGATTTGTGAGTAACGTAAAGTGATTGATTACTACCTTTTCCTATGCAGAAAAGGAAGAAATTGGAAGATCGTTATTCCAAAGAAAAAGACAAGACGAAATCAATTGTTGTCCCTTTGACAAGGAACCGCATCCAAACGAGGCAATCCAAATCAGAGTGTGTAGGCCATGAAAAGGAAGAGGAGATACAAAATTGGCGCAAGAGAAGAAAGAGATAACTAAGAAATTACGATATGGTGAATCCCTCAGGATCCTTTGATCCTAAGGGATCACTACCTTAAATAATATCTCTATCTTTGATATTCCTGCCTGACCGCTATAAAAAGGGACAGTGGTGTTAGCCCAAGGGGTGGATTATTACTGTTGTTTAATGAAATTCACTGTTGTAACTTAAACTTTGATCATCGACTCTCTTTAAAGAGTGATTACTCTAACTCTGTTTTGATGATTAATATATAAACTTCATTTTTGTTCCATCTTTGATTCTGAAGTAATAACAGCAGTGCGTCCTTGGAGGCTAAGGGCTTGGCCCTGGTGGATCACTTGCTTCCTGTACCATTATTTTCCAATTCCAAGTCGTGTGCGATTTGATTTCGTTTATTTTCTTTGTTCAGTAATATATTGTTCCTTATTATTCAAGTATTGGCTATGTTATATTTGAATAGTAAGGTTATCCTCTGCAATTGGAATGTTATGTTGTTCATTCTAAATTTATATCGCATTGTCGTTCCTTTACAGTTTGATATTATTGTATAAAACTGTTGTTCCTTATAGATTACCATTACTGTTCGTTGGCAGAGTAACAGTGCTGTGTATTTATATATCGATACTATTGCCTATTTATCTATGGTTTGCCTCTAAGAGTAATTGTTGTTCATTGGGATTGTAGTTCCATGGTAACCTTAATTGTTGTTTCTTCATAACCGTAATCAATAATTTTTATGACGAAACTCAGATTACTGCTTCCCTTAGTATAGATGTGCTGTGTGTAACATTCGATTTTGTTGACACCTAATCCGAAACGGATGGGTGAACTGGACAGTCATCTAGAAGATGAACTGATCCATCATATGTATGTATATAAATAATGTGTTAGCTAATGAAGAAAATCAATCAGTTTTGTCTCTCGTTCAATGTGGAGTTACCCTGGCCTGACATGGTATCAGAGCACAGGTCCCAGAAATAGTAGTAACTCCTGCTGTCCTGAGAGCTGCTCAGTCCTGAGCGCTACTCTGCTCTCTGAGCGCATTACCTGAGCGTTTGCCTGACACACCTCTGCTCCTCTACTCCGTGGCGCACTAGCGCTGCATACGCTCTCTACTCTCTGCCCTGACACTGTGCACAGGAATACCTGAGCGCTGCTCTCTCCTCACATCTCTGCGCATCAGTTACATTTCATTAAGGACGTTGTGGAATTCCGCTCCGCTTCCGACTATCTCTGCCGTTGGCTCTAAGCAGGCTTCCAAGTCTATTTGCAAAAGCCATTGTGCCTCTTTTGACATGCATCGCCATATTTGCGCCCTAGCCAGAGAGTCCTTACTCATTTTCTGAGCGTGAGAGCCATTGCTCATCCTTCGTTTTTTGTGCTGGCCTAGTGATACGCCTTCGTTGTTTTTTTGTGCTGGCCTGGTGATACGCCTTACTCGTATGCGGTAAACAACATAACCCTGTTTGGCCTTATATCCAAGGCGGCGTGCCTTATCGGGACGAGTTGGGCGAGTAATCCTCACAATGCCGGGGAGCTGCCTGTACTCCCAACACCAACCCACTTCAGAAAGAGAGCTTCCAAAACACAGGATATTAATTTCTGCCTACAGATCCGCACCTTCTCTTCCTCCTTATAATGCATTGTAATTCACTCACCTTTCCCGTCGAGAGAGAGAATCTGTACCAACTTTGACGGTGGAGCAAGGTTCTGATTCTCCTAAGTGACTGAGCGAGGAATATGTTTGTTTCTTCTTCAACGAGAACGACAGCGAAGGGATTATTTAATATATAGTAAATCGTTGGTTCGAAAAGATCACGTCATGAAGAGTCGACATGTGAGGAGAAGGCCGACCAACATTTGTTAAAAGTTTGTATTTGCCTCTGCCAGTAAAGTATTTAAAAAAAAAAAAGTTTGTATTTGCCTCTGCGTGGTATTGCCGCTTTTATTCACCGAAAAACACAAGTTAATAAGGTCTGTGTTTAGTTTGTAACAAACTGCTAGAGCTGTGCATTAGTTTTGATCTGACATGGACATAGAAAAGCGAACCAAGCGTTCCCGTCCGCCTCTTTTCCCACTTGCTCAAGACGGTTATAGTATGGACATTTGAACTTGTCATGGACGTGTTATTTTTTGGAATAGTATTGATCCTGTTCTCCAGCGAGAGGTCCACAAAACATTAGGGAATTTGTGGAGGTGAATAGTAGTATTACACAGTTTTTATCATTTGAATGGTAATGCTGCATTGAATTAAAGTAATATGTAATATTGAAGTGATATGTACATAATATTTCAATGAAATACTGATGCTTCTATCAAACATTAGAGGGATTTGAAGGCTGTAACGTAAAGAAATTTCTTATCAGCAGAAGTTTTTTAGCAGAAGTAATTTTTATCAGCAAAATTATTTTTCTATCAGCAGAAATTTTGTTACAGTATGCATTCAAGAGAAAGAAGAAGATATTTCAGAGGCAGGGGGGGCAGACACCCTCAAGAAGAAAAGGCAGACTTACATTGCATTCGCTGCAAACGAAATGGATCACATGATGCTTCTACATGCATGCTACCATGGGAAAAGATTGAGCAGAGAAGAAATCAGCAGAAAGGTAAAATTGATGACACAGACAAAGGTAAAGAACCTGAATCCACTCACTATATTGAGGCACAATGTAACATTGGAGTAAATGAAGATCTGTTTAATGCTTCACTTACTTCTTCGAAAAATGACTGGTTGCTTGATTCAGGAGCAACCTGTCATATGACTCATAGGAAAGATTTTTTTGAAGATTTCACTGATAATGTTGATGGAGCAGTATACTTTGCAGATCAGTCAAAAATCAAGCCATCAGGGCTTGGCACAATCAGGCTTAAACTGCCTGGTCTTCCAGACTTTCTTCTGGATCATGTTCTATATCTCCCACAGCTCAAGAGAAACTTGCTGTCCCTGGTCCACATCTGCCAGCAAGGTCACTCCATTCATATGTTTGATGGAAAGCTTGAGGTAAGAAAGGCATCTGACCATTCACTTGTCATGAGGGGTATAGAAGAAGAAAGACTTCTTAAACTGCAAGGAACCTCTGCTCATGCACAACATTTTTCATATATTTCTCATCACGATGAAGGTACACTTCCATCAAGTTTATTATGGCATGCTAGATTTGGACATTTAAACTATGATAGTCTCCGCTTGTTGAAGAAAAATGGTGTTGCTGGTTTTCCTACAATTCCTAGAAAACATAAACAATGTGATGCTTGCATTCTAGGAAAGCATAGCAAACAGTCTTTTCATGATTCACATTCAAGAGCACATAGGAAGCTTGAACTTATTCATTCAGATTTATGTTGTCCAATGCCTGTTCCTTCCGCAAATGGAAATAAGTATATCATGACATTTATTGATGATTACACCAGAATGTGTTGGGTTTACTTATTGAAGAACAAATCTGATGCTTTTCAAACATTCAAGAATTTTCATAAATGGATTGAAAATGATGCACAATCTCATATTGGGTCTATTCGCACTGATAATGGAAAAGAATATACATCAAATGAATTTGAACACTATCTTCGCCAACATGGGATTAAACATCAAACAACTGTGCCTTATAATCCTCAACAGAATGGTGTAGCTGAAAGAATGAACAGAACAATTTTGAATATGGTACGATCCATGCTTTTCTTCAAAAATGTAAAGACAATGTTTTGGGCTGATGCTGTTCTATGTGCTGCATATATAAAGAATAGATGTCCATCTAGTGCTATAAGAAACAAGACTCCTTATGAATTGTGGTATGGACATGTTCCTTCGGTAAAACATCTCAGGATATTTGGTTCCACCTGTTATGCTTTAATACCAAAGGTACATAGAAACAAACTTGGTGCTAGAAGTCGTAAGTGTATCTTCCTGGGGTATTCAAACACATCTAAAGCATACCGCCTTTATGATGAAGTAAATAAAAAGTTTGTTTTATCTAGAGATGTCATTTTTCTTGAATCATCCAAATCTGACAGTGTTGTTGAGCGGCAACTTGATCGCTTGGATAGATTTACAAAACCGAAATCATTTCAAGAGTTTGATAATCAGATTCCACATCTTGAAGGGGGGATTCCTATACTAGATCAACATGTGGAATCTTCTTCTGAAGAACAATCTCCCCTGCATGACACTCCAACAACGGATGATGCTTTAAGTGATGTAATTGATAGAATTGGGAGACTCAATCTTGATTCAGACCCAACTCAATCAACAGAACAGCCTGGACCATCTCAGAAAGGTCCCCCAAAGTGGCTGACAAAGACACTTGAAAGTGTTCATCCTGATGAAATTGGAAAAACAGGAACCAGAAATACAAACCGACAAGATGGAGGTGATGTAGATAACTCTAATTCACCTGTTGATATAGATGTTACTTATGATTGTGAATTGAACTTGTCTACAGATTTTGAACCAACTTCCTTCAAAGAATCTGCTTCTCATGATGAATGGAAAGAAGCGATGTAGAAGGAGTATGATGCCCTCATAAAGAATGGCACTTGGAAGCTGGTTGATCCTCCATTTGGAACCAAACCAATTGGCTGCAAGTGGGTCTACAAGAACAAGTACAAAGCTGATGGCTCACTTGACAAGCACAAAGCTAGGCTTGTGGCAAAAGGTTTTGCACAGAAGGAAGGGGTCGATTATGAGGAAACTTTTGCTCCCACAGCAAAATGGGCCACCATCCGAACACTCTTTGCACTAGCTGCTCAGAATGGTTGGAAAGTCCATCAAATGGATGTAAAAACTGCATTCTTGAATGGAGATCTAAAAGAGAATGTTTTTATGTCCCAGCCTAAAGGATTTGCTGTAAAAGGACATGAACACAAAGTATGCAAACTTGTGAAGTCCTTGTATGGCCTCAAACAAGCACCACGAGCCTGGTATGAAAAACTAACTGAGCATATTCTAAAACTCAACTTCAAACATTTTGATCTTGATGATGCAACTTTATTTGTCAAGAAAGTTGGCAAAACAGTTGTATATCTTGTGGTATATGTAGATGATCTTTTAATGACAGGGAACAATGAAAGCTATATTGCATCCATAAAGAAAGAATTAGGAAAATTTTTTGAAATGACTGATTTGGGCTATGTTCATTACTATCTTGGCATTGAAGTAACCCAACATCCAAAATCCATATTTCTTTCTCAAAAGAAATACATTGGAGATTTGTTAAATAGATTTGGCATGACAGAGTGCAATCCCCTTTCTACTCCAATGGAACAAAACTTGAAGCTCACATCTATTGAAGGAAAGGAATTTGAGGATGCAACAAAGTATAGACAGCTTGTAGGAAGTCTCATCTACCTCACTACTACCAGACTAGACATTTCATTTGCTGTTGGAATCCTCTCCAGGTTTATGCAAAAGCCTTGTGAGGGACATTGGTCTGCTGCAAAAAGAGTTCTAAGGTACTTGAAGGGAACTCAAGACCTTGGAATCAAGTATACACAGGTGGACGACTTCAACTTGATTGGATACTCTGATTCAGACTTCGATGGAGACAAAGAAACTGGGGTATCTACTTCAGGATATGCTATGAGTCTTGGATCAGGAGCTGTCTCCTGGAGATCACGCAAACAATCAGTACCAGCAGATTCCACAACAGAAGCAGAATATGTGGCAGCAGCTGAAGCAACGAAAGAAATTGTGTGGCTTAGGAAAATTCTTGAAGATTTGCAGGTAAAACAAATACAATCAACTCCACTCATGATTGATAACACATCTGCAATAAAGTTGGCCAAGAACCCAAAGTTCCATGATCGTACTAAGCACATCAATACTAAATATCATCTGATCCGACATCATGTTGAGGCCAAAACAATCCATCTCCGTCATTGTTCCACAAACGAGCAAATTGCAGACATCTTCACCAAAGCGCTTGGAAGAGAAAAGCTTGAAAGATTCAGAATGATGCTTGGACTCACCAACATCCCTTCAGAATAAGGGGGGGAATGTTGACACCTAATCCGAAACGGATGGGTGAACTGGACAGTCATCTAGAAGATGAACTGATCCATCATATGTATGTATATAAATAATGTGTTAGCTAATGAAGAAAATCAATCAGTTTTGTCTCTCGTTCAATGTGGAGTTACCCTAGCCTGACAGATTTAGTTTGTTGTGCATTTACATTTGATTTGGGTTGTTGTTCAATATTTCATAACTCACTTTAGCTTGCTGTTCCATTTCATGTTCGTTGTTCAAATCATTTCTTGGGTAAATATTGTTGCTTAATTCCTGTAGATTACGACTACTGCTTCATTCATTCCTATAGGTTAAAGCTTTGTTGTTCAATATTTTTAAATAGATTAGTTGTTGTTCCCTTACCTGTCATTATCATTTCAATTAATTGTTTTGGTGTGAACATAATTATCTAAAACTATAGTGAACATTGACTATTGTTGTCCAGTTCCCAGATTGATGATCTTTTATTTGATTGTTCTTCAATTACATCATTTTACAAAGGGAAGAGTTATCATTACTGCACCCTTGACTGATGAAGTGTTGTAGTTTCTGAATGAATGATTTAGTTACAAGCATTTCAAGTTCTTGCCATTACATTTAGAGTTTGTTTCCAGCATTTATTTACTTTTGCAAAAGCACTATACTACTAGCATTACTCTTGATAATTGACAGCTTCAAACTGAGTACACTATTTGAGATAACAAATCATACCTGGATTAATAATTAATGTAGGGTGAATAGAGGTGAAAAAGACCCTGTTTACTGACCAATAATTTCATTAATGTAAAATATTGAAATATGCTTACAAACAGTAATGGAAATAAACCAGTTAGGGCGATGGTAGCTTATCTCTGAGAAGAGATGTGGTGGCTACATGCCTCTGAACTGTGTTACAATGAGGCTCAAAGGCCTATTTATTGTTGAGAAACAATGGAAAATCCTTAACATCCCAAAACCTAACCCTAGAAGATGAAACACCAAATTGTGGGCCCCATTTGGGTAAATTAGTACATCAATTTCTCGGGGTCGTAATTTTGGCACCCAATATCTGTTTGACGCGTACAATAGCTCGTTAGAAAAATCTATCCGAGAACTATAATTTTGGGACCATGTTGCTCCCAAATTTCCCAAAAAACATTGTTTAGGGCCTCAAAACGGCTCCAAAAGTTCAGAACCCGAAAAACTGCTAAAAATAGTAAATTGTGCTACAATTACGAAAACTGAAAAAATGAAAGAGATAGTCATGGGGGTCCAAATGGGATAGGTGGGTGGCCACCAACATCCACTTGGATCACCAAGAGAACCACAGGTCATCCCTCATTCTCCACTACCTCCAGTGGATGAGTCAGCGTCGAGCGAACGAGGAGATGTTGTTCTCCTTGATGACGATCTGGTCATGGATGTGTACAATCTATCATTTGATGATTTCCACAAGAGGATTATACAAGTGCAGAGGAAGAATTTTATGGATGATCACACATCACCAACATTAATCAAAGAAAGGGTGATAGTGTCAAACTTTAGGAAACATCCAACTACCATTGTCGAAGCCAAATTGGCCTATGCAAAAGACACAAGATCAAATGTTCAGTATTTGACAACTGAGAATGAGCAACTGGAAAAGAACTTGTAGGTTGTTAGGCAAGAGGCATAACATCTCTAAGCAGTAGCACAAAATGCAGTTTCTGCATTAGGGGAGATGAGACTAGTGATACTTTCTGAAGTATCAACACTTGGAGAAACCATGTGGAAGCTCTATGAATAGTTTATCACTGTGCATAAAGAAATTGTCCATTTGCATGGCTTACAACAACAAAGAAAAGAGAATTTTAAAACTCTCAAAAACATACAAAGTGTAATTCCCTATGTACAAGAGTGGACAATGCAGTTCAAAGATGCCTGTTATAGCTCCAAATCTCACTCTTATGGTTTGTGATGCTGCACTTATGGCCTAGGGCAACCCCTCCTTCCAGACCTGGTCCAAAAATATAAAAAACAATGTTTTATTCCCTATACGCGACTTTGCCCTGTGTTAAACGCGTGTACACGCGGGTATGTCATACCCAACCCGCGTGTATCTATTAAAACACTTAAAAAAATATAATTTCCTCTTTTTCGGGCGGTGATCGCGGGTTTACCTGCTGGATCACCTGTTAGTGCCCGTGGCCCAACTGTTCCCAACCAACTCCTAACTAAAAAACTACTTTGGAGAGGGTATAAAAAGACATCAAAGGGAAGGCCAAGGGAGAGAGAAAGGAGAGCAAGATTATTATGCTGAGATTTTTCCCCTTTGACCAGGTCTGAAGTCCTTGGTGCTTTCTGCACTTCCCCCATCTTGCATAGGAAACCCTTGTTTCCATGTGTATTGGTGATCATTCATCCTTGATATCATCATTGAGTAAGACTTGGAAGGAGCTCTTGTCGGAGGCTTGAGGCTGGAACGAATCCGGGAGGAAGCTTGCTTGGAGCCTGCTGAAGGTGTTTAGGTGATATCTTTCCGATATATGTACTTTATTTGCCTTTATATATAAAGAAACACGTCTTTGTTCCCGAATAATCTTTCTTTATGCGTATGAGATTCTTGTGTTGAATCCTTATGAAAGTGGTTACTTAAAGATTTTTTATAACTAACTTTATAGCATGAAGATGATTTATATATAAGTATTTGCACTTGTACTGTTGTGTTCTTTGATTTGTTTGTCTTGCAGGTCAAAGAAAGAAGAAGGGAACTCCAAGAAGGGTTTGAACCCTTAAGGTCTTCTCGAACATAGGACCTTAGGTACGCACCCTTAACGCTAGCATTTGCTTAAAAAAAAAAAGATGGCTGTGTGTGTGTTTCTTTGAATAAGCAATTTTCAGTCTGGTAGAGTCTTAGCCCAAAGGACCCTAGGGGTACTTTCCCTTCAACCAATGCCCCGCTTGACTTAGTGAAGAAAATGAAAGCATAGGCAGAGCTAGAGAAAGCGAAGGTTTGAATATTGATTCTGAACAATAACCAACTCGCCTTATTCATTAGCACCATACAAGCCTCATATGTGCAGTTTTATAGTAGTTTGGATGTCTTGGTGAGAGCACACCAGATCCCATCAACCGATTCCCTCACCAAAGCTAAATAAAAGAACCAAGTTCAGCAGGATGTCGAAAAGTACTTGGAGTAGCTAAGACAAGAAGCCATCAGGGAAGACTTGGAGCTGAATGCACACAACATGAAGAAGTTCATTGTTGGTCTTGTCCAAGTCAGAAAAATGTTGCTCATGCTGGAAGACAATGTACCTGGATACCATGGAGGCTAGAGCCCACTTCTAGCAAGACACTATTAAGCAATTTGGGGACACCATCACATGGTACCAAGCTTGGCGCCAATATGTGACTAAGAAGTAGCAAGTGGAGGTTACTGAGCTGGACTTCTCCCAAATTCCAACATCATAGTGTTGTGTCTTATTAGGATGTCCCTACCCAATTTTGTCTTATATGGTTACAAGTGGAAAATGTAATATTTTTTGTAATTGTGTTGTAAGTGAAATTTCAAGTGTCAATATTGGAATATGAAAAGTCACCATGTAATGTAATGTGTACTTTTGTAAAGAAGTTGAAGAGTCATGAGGGTAGTCCAAAGGTCACAAAGGGGAGTTGAAGAGTCACCCCTCTTGTTATAAATAAAACCTCATAAATCATAAAATAGGCTTTTGGGAGCCAAGATTTTGGCTAGGCTTAGGCTTAGAAAGAGCTTAAGAGTATTGTGAAGAGAATTGGCTTCTCCATAGTGTAGAGCAAGTATACTTATTTGGAGGAGCAGGTGTTCTTGACTGTAATGTTCCACTATTGGGGCTAGTGGTTGTTAATGGTGTATATATGGATGGAACTTTCATGTATAATAATAAAATCAGAGCCAACACGCTTTCATGTATATGATGTTAATATAGTGGGACTATTCTTGCTGTATTGGAAATATATGTTATTTAACTTATGTATATGCTTATGAATTATTTTGTTTACATTTGTACAAATCCTGTTGAATGTGTGTTGTCAGATTAACTCATCACTTTAACTTGTGGAATATTCCACATCTTAGATTGTCATGTCATTTCATTCATGTGTTCCTTTTAAGATGTGTACTATTACAGGCTTCCAAGGGGCACACTTCATTTTCCCTTCGTGTGTTGGAACCTTCATGCATCACAGTTGAATCTATGTAGGGTCACACACTTTCTCTTACCCAAAATTATCATACTTTCCTCTGCACGTTTCTACGGTCAAGGCATAAGATTACCACCCACTAATGGTACTCCTACTCCAAATGGTGTGAGATATAGGCAGGATTTCCTATTAGGGAGAACCCATGAATGTTGGTGGGTCCAGTATTGTCAACATATTCTTTGTTCACGTTCCTAAATTCTACACATAATTAAATGTTACTATTATTTTCCTAACTGAGAGCATATTGGTTACCCATTTTATGTGCCTAATGGGGAAGATGAATCTCTCATCCAAAACCTTATTTAGTTCCTTCTTAATATTTGGTTCTAGGGAAGGGTGAATCTTCCACAACTTCCATTGAACTAGTTTAGCACCTTTCTTCATAGGTATGACATGCTAAATAATATATGTATCGAATGCCTTTAGAAAATCATAGGTCCATGTGAAGATATCATCATAGACAATCAAATAAATGCCAATATTTTAGAAGAAGTGTAACTTGTTTCCATGTTTACATTCCTTGGACATTATATAGTCCCTAAATTTATTTCTTCATGTTGCATAAGGGGGTTTCTTGTCTTGAAATTGGTTACCCTTTATAATTTTTCTTGTAGGTCGTAGCACTTTGCTAATTTGGCCGCTGACTGGTAGTGTATTTTCATAAATTTTCTCTAAAATGTATGATGGGTTTTGCATAGATAGGTCATGTGTTTCTTCATCAATGATTCAGTCCTTGAAGGCTCCCTCCATGCAGAGGAAGTTTAAGATATGAGCGACGTCCTTAAAAACTCCTCAACTCATAACATTATCAGGGTTTGTAGGCTTGTAGACTAATTCCACATAGAAAGAATAAATGAATAAATTTTTAGAAGGAATTAGTCTAGAGGCAACATTAACCAATAAGTTAGCAACAAAATTTTGAAAACAAGGAACACAATAGATATTGAATGTAGAAAAATAAATGATCAAGTTCCATACCTAATGTTGGTATTTTTTAAGTGGATCGAGTTACAATGAATCAACTTATGTACCTATTTAACTACAATCTCAAAGTCACCAAATACCTTCAGAAATTTAACTTTTAGATCCACCACTTTTTTGAGTCCTTGAATCAAGGCCTCATATTCTATAGTGTTGTTTGTGAACTCAAACATCAATTTGTAAGCAATAAGGTTTTTAGTATCTTTTGGATCGACAAGAATGCAACCAATACCAACACCCTCCTTAGTTTTGGAATTTTCAAAGAACAAGGATCAAAAGTCAACATCTGATCTTACATCAAGGACATTCAAACCTGGTGTGAGACAATATATACTTGAAAACTGCGCATAATGAATTATTTATGATTGTCTTGGGGAATTTCCATATGGAGAGAAGCCTACCTAAAAGTCTCCAATGTGTCTATGCAACAATTTCAAAGTGTGGTGTTACTAAATAATAGAGGTTCAATGGGTGTTTCTAGGTTAGTCACTACATATTTGATATATCTCTCTTGGTCTACCTGTATCTTATTTTCTTGCCCCTTGTAAGTGTTAGGTTCCTATACCAATAGGAGTCATAATTTTTGAATGACTGAGATTGAACGTGTAATATGTACATACCTTTTCTTTCTGCAAATGTTTTCAATATTAAAAAACTTAAAAAATGTAAAGGGGGTATGTCCTAAAAGAATAATCAAAGGACAAAAAGAAAAAAAAAAGGGTCAAAAAAGATGAAAAATATGAACCCCAAGAAAAGAAAAAGAACATGAAAATGAGCAAGTCAAAATGCCACTACTATTTACTTTTTATGCATAATAAATGATTGTGTGCAGTTTGTAATCTTTGCCACAATATATGATAGTCAAAATGTTTAAACTTGCGTATTTCATGTTTCAATTTCATGTCTATAGATAGAGAATAAAAATATAACCAAATTGTTTAATCTTGGCAGATAATTAGATAGGTAGAGTAAATAAAAGGAGCTCAACTGTTTAATCTGAGCCCTTGGATGTAATAAGGTTAGATTTAGTTAGTTTACTATTATAAAGAGAAAGAAAAATGTTTGATAAGGGTTTGCTAGCTCAAATGCACCCTAATAAAGAGAAGTAAAAATGGTAGGATGAGTAGATGGGTAAGTAGAAGAAAGGTTGCAGAAGTATGATGATTGATTAGACAAAAGCACATTTATCATCTTTCAACATGTATTTCAAATGTGAATGGGAAATCAAGCATGAAATGGATATCAATGTAAATTAATTAACCTCCCTCATTCATTTCACCGTTACTTAACTAATTTCCCACAATAAAGTTCAAAGTGCTTAAAAAACCCTAAGTCAATGAGGCTCAGAGCATTTCTCTGAATTTTGGAGGGACCAGACCCTCGGCTCAATGATTTATATACAACAAGTACTAAAACCCCCTCATAAACATTCATTCCCCCTTCATTTCATTCATTTTCCCTAAAATTACTATTTTCCTAAGGTTAAATTACTTTTACGTAGGAAAAGTATTTATTCCCCCACATAAATCATTTTCATATCAAAACCCACAAAAACACTATATCCTAAGTTTTTATGTTATTACCGGAAAAGAATTAAAACATGAAATATCATATACTTAGGGTATTGTGCCCCTTTCCGCTCACTTTACTAATTACTAATTTATTTATTAAATCCCAAACAAAAACCCGTTTCCCGTATATACTTAACTCCCACAATATTAATTAACCCTACCCTAGTTTAATTATATAAACTATGATTTTCTACCCAAATCCACTAACTAATCGATCCACGATTAAGTTAGTCAAAAAACCCAATTAAACCCTCCGCTAATGACCCCGACGCCTTAACCCTGCCTTAATCCCTCATTAACTAAAAATCATCGCATTTAAACACCCGTCGGGCCCCCCCACTACCTTCTGTGCAACTCTAGTGCCTGATTACCACACGGTCACTCCCCTCCACATCTGACAACCCTTATCCATTTCAGGCAAACCCCGACATCCGAACATTACTTGCCCGAAAAGAGTTATTTTCCGCTGGGCCCCCGAGGCTATGTGTCGCTCAATGAATGGAATCAGGCAGCCTCCCCCCAAAACCACCGAACGCCCAAAAGCAGTGCGATGGAAACCACTTACCGCCCACCCGCTACATGCCAAAAAATCCATTGTTCACCCGTACCGGCCAAATTTGACTTTTTTGCATGTTGATACCTCGAAAATCGTTGCATCAACATGGGGGAAAACCACCCAATCCGGACCTTAAAAACAACTCCTTTTCCATTTGGTGTGGTGGCTCCAACTGCATATAATTGGATCAGTTTCCCAATGATATATAAATGGGATGGATAAGTGATCAATTTTCTAATATCTAATGGGAATTATGGATGATCTATTTTAAAATGCAACAATATAAAATTAACTAATCTATCCCAGGAAGTATTTCTCTTAGTGCAATTTTTGATGGTTCTTATTGACAAGTAGGCATATATATGACTCTACTTATAAACAAAAATATTCATTCATATGATAATTACTTTGTTCAAGTAGTTGAACAAAGTAATAATTAAAACGTTATCACACTAATCTTTATATATTACTGACATACATATGCATGAAAAATAACAACACTTAAACATTCAATATTGATAAGTCAAAGAATTGTTGTAAAAACATATACATATATCAATAATAGCAAAATAAATAAATGTTGATTCACATAAAAGCATGAAGCAAAAACATAGATATTAGTACCATATGCATTTGAGTCTCCTTCGATATGAATCACATTCAGATCCCGCCTTTTAACTTGGAAATACTTTTACATGAAGCAATAGTGCATAACACATAAAATCATTCTTCATCGAAACTCAGAATTTAGGTCCAGTTTTTATAAAAATAAATATATCAAAAGCATAGTAGTGCAACTTCCAATCCAAGTCTTAATAAATAAAAAAATTGAGGACCCTTTCTAAAAACATGAAATGGTCTATAAATACTACTTAAACTAACAAATTATGAAATAAATATGCTATGTGCTGGTATGACCAAATCACAAAAATGTGAAAATATTCTTGAAATAGGCATGTTGCAGTCAGTCAAAACAGTTCACTGTATTGGCTAACGATCTTGTGATTGGAACTGACAAATGGCGAGCATCGGCTAAAGTTCAAGTGGATGACTCATGCATGAGTGTAACTGAGCGGTGTATGTGGCATCATTGAGTTCGGGAATCATATGACCAATTGCATCGGTAAGGCATTTCATCACTGTCCACTGACTATATGGTTTGACAAGGAAAAACCAAAAGGTTTCCCACGTTTAGCATTGAATACCTGTGATCAATCTTTCCCTCTACTCCAGCTCCTGTTTCCATGTCTTTTCTAATGCTTTTACTGATGGAAGTTTCCGTGGAGAACACTCTGTTATTAAATTTGATAAATAAAGACTATTATTAATCAATTCAACAACGTTGTCTGTTGCTGATCTGCATCTTGATGTCGCTCTTTCTGCCTTCATTAGCTGAGATTGCCATTTAGTAAATAGAATTTCTTTATGCGATTCCAGAATTTGTGGTAGATTGTCAGCTTTTCCCTCTTTAGTTTCTTGCCAAGAGAGAAAATTTGTTAATCTTTCATCTGCATTTTCCAAGTTTAGTCTCGCATCAACTATTTTGTTAACCATGGATGATGAAATTTCACACATAGGAAGAACGAGTGAGAAATTATGACATAATAGGCTCAACTGACTAGACAATGCCTTGGTAATTTGTAGAGCCTCCGATCTAAATTCTCCCACTTAGGGATATGCCTTGAATCTTTTTATCTGGAGTGATAATTGAGCAATCTACTCTTCCTTCTATTTACTCAGTTGTTCATTTAATGATTGCAACTTACTCAATGCTTGGGATAATTCCTGTTGCTTATGGATTGCATGCTTATCAATCATTTTCTTTTCTTTGAGCAATTGCTCATTCAATTGGTCATTTAACTGCTTCTGGGCTGCTAATTGTTGTTCCAGCTGTTCTATCTTCTATTGTTTCTCTTGTGCCTGTGCTTCCAGCAAAATGATTGCTTGGTCTTTTTCTTTTAACAAATTACTGACCTCCGACGCTTTATCCATTGTGGCCGTTGTGTATGCTCCAGCATACTAAGAAAGTTTGGTGAGATCTTCAGAAGGATTAACTTCCTCTCTCCATACCACATTTGTTATCTCCATTTGTGAAGTCAAAAGAGGAGATTGATCAACTTTCCTCTTTTTCCTTTGTCTTTTGATTACAGCCCTATGCTTAGGGCTGTAGAAGACATCTAATGGTGGTATCTCTTCTACATGTAAAACAATTTCATCGGAGCGATTTTCAGGGATTATTTCTACATCCTTATGAGTCATGGGTGGGCCACTTGTTCCTTCAATCAGAACTATGTTGATTACTGACTTTTGAGTAGTGGTCACCTCAGGTGTGCTAAATCCTTGAATGCTCTCAGTATTACTAATGATGGAATCAAATTTCTGCCATTCGTTGATTAATTTAGGATCAACATAAATGCTTGAATCAAGGAGTCTACTACTTGTTTCTTGTCCCTGCTCCTGCTCTGGCAAATTTTCCTTTTTAGGAACATTCTCCACTATGGGAGTGTTATCAGCAGCTTTCTGTTTACTTTGACTCTATGGCTGAACTGTTGGGGATGTAGTTAATAGGCCCAAAGGCAGAGTTTGAAAGCTCTAGGCTCTAAGCCTATTGAATTTTTCTAACCCTTCATCTCCATATTTTACCCTAGCCAATCCTTTAACCCCATAAAATATTTTTGCTGAAGCAAATAAATCATCAAAGTCATCTACTTCATGATCAAATTTGGTAAGTTTAGCTTGAGAGGTAATGTTATGGGCAACCTTCCTTGGGTCATATTGCCTATTCAGAATGGTGGCAAGATTCAACATCTGAATCTTCTCTGCCTCTTTCTCTGCATGCTTATAATCATGTAAGGTAAAAATGCCACACTGTAGGGGGAATGTAGGCCACATATGTTTCTTGGAATCCTTCAGGGTTCTTGACATTCCTTCAACTATTATCTGATATGCCAACTCTCGGGCTAACAGTTTATCAGGAACATATAGAGGAAGAACATGGGGTTTAGTAAGACTGCCAAAAAGCCTCACACAAGCGAATTTCTCCTCTCCGAACCAGCTACCCACTGCTGTTAGGTCAATTGCTACTTCCTGCGATATCCTAGGGCTAGGCTTATTGAAGATAGAATAATATATAGGTAGGAAAAAACCATTGCAAATTCTGTATAGGTGATTCTTATAGTGGGCTTTCCACAACTGTTTGTGATAGATATGAATAGGATTAGGATCTTGGAAAGTTTACTTCCATCTGAGTATATGGTATTCAGAATTAAAACAAATAATATCAAGAATATATGCACTGTAATAGAAATGAGGAATGATCTGGGAAGTTGTATATGCTTTCCTTTTGTATTCTAATATCTCAGTGGCTAGTCTATCAGATAGAATATTTTCCCAATCCATAACATAACCATTAATCGCAGCTTCCATTAACGGGACCATATCTATAGTAAATCTTGCAGAATCATGTTGTCCCCATAGTCTACACATCATAGCGCCAACATAGCAATAAGGAGAAGCTAATGAGTCAACAGAATACTTACCCGATGACTCGTGCTTATGTTTCTCTGGAAAATGCCTCCAATGTTTGATCGGGTCCGATTCCAAGTCATTTTCTTTTGCAAATGCTTCTAGGAATGCCTTGTTATAGTGCTTCTCGGGTAGAGGTAGATGGTACATTTGCCTAAGATCTTCAGGTTTAAATGACCCGAACATCCTTCCATCAGTCGTGGAAAATGTTCTGTCTGAAGTTGGTATTTTCTTGACAACCCATCTAACCACATCAGTGTATGGCAAAATTTTGGTCCGCGTTGCTATCCTATGAAGGTATGAACAGACGAGTTCTTTGAGAGTTCCTTCTGACTTGCTGGTGGAATCGGTTGTGGATTCCTCTTCCAATTCCTCAGGCTCCTCTGCTTCTATCAAATTGTAGATGCTTTCCCAGCTCGCATTTCCCAAACCGAGACATGTTGTATCTAATATTAGTCCCTTCTTGCTTGGTCCTGGTTCTTTAGCTACAGGAGTTGCCTTAGCCTTCGTAGATTTCTTCTCCATATTCTTTGGATACATGAGTTCAAAGAAACTCTGCACAGACAATCACAAATCATAAAACGGAGATATTGCCGTTGAAAGCCAATATTAAAATAAACAGAATTAAGGTGATTGACATATGATAAGACAGATGCAGTTAAGAACCACCATGAGTGAAATATTTCAAGGATTTACTCTTAACTGTGAAATTTAATAGTCGTTGGAGCTGCCAATAATGATGAATAAATACCATAAATACCCATCTCATTGATCATATATTGAATGATTATCTCAAGCGTGTCTTTAGATTTCCCTGATCGGCGGGAGTTTCAAAAAGGGTAAGGTTTTTTCACTTGCACTGAATATCTCTGATTGCCGATAAAGTGATACTATAATAGGGTGGGCTAAGTTTTCATTAAATTGGCTTGATTTATTAATTTTTTGAAAGACTTATGCATGCAAACCATTTCGCGAATGTTTTCTTCTTGAGATGCGCGCCTTATTTATTGATCGCAATCGGGGGTTGGGCTTGCGCTTTTAGTCCTTTGTCATATGATACCTCCGATTCCCGATTGTGATTACCTTTATCGAATCAGAGGATTTGATGAGGCCCTCTTTATGTGTTTCCCTTTATTATTGCGATACGTGATCTCCGATCGCTTTATCGCAATGTAGAATTATTTATAATGTTTTTCAAAGGAACACTTTATACTTTTCAAAAGGCTTTACAAAATGAATTATTTACATCTGGCCTTTTGATAAAGATTTTTCTTATAATGAGGTCAATACCAGTTTTATTTATCAACTCACAAATCTTACTAAGTTTATTTAAAAGGGACCCATTTCTTATTAAAAATTGTGTAAACGGTTTTTAGAAATGGGGGGTTGTTATACAGCACAACAACGCATAAAGCCGAAAAAGCCCCAAATCATTTGTTTTATCGTTTTTTCAACTGAAAATCTCCATGCACGCACCTGTGAACATCAAAGTTGTCAACCTACGTCCAATTGCACCCTAAAGACACCATAGAGCACCTAGTCTGATCTCCAACCTACTCAAAACCTTTTCAACCATTCGCAATTGCTAGTTTCCCTATTTAGAGATAGTTCTCCTTAACTCCGGGTATTTAAGCTATAATTCACTAGAAGACCTCTCAATTTTAGAACCAGTTACTGATTTTACTATTTAAAGTAAAAAATTAATTAAATAAAACTCAAGTGACTTAAGCTTACTTTGACTGAACCACCATTTCCCTAAAAAACTGAAAGTCACCTCCCCCATTCTCAAATCCACAAGAACTGAGAATAGCTACCTCAATTTCCATGGATGTGAAACCTATTTCCACTCCTCATCTAGACCTAAACCATCTCGCCCTGGCAGACAAGCATTTCTACATAAAGGACACCTCTGTCCATGAATCCCCTTTCAAACTCTACTGCTAATACAGAGACCAATACCTAAACCATGATGTTAAAATTGCTTTTTGGGAGTCCAATTTTCCCAAGTACCAATTCCCTGAAGCTCACATTTTCCCAGAAATTGTCCATTACTTCCATGCAAACTATATCCCTAGCCAAAGAGTAGTGATGTCCCCAAACCAGACTATACCTTTCACCATCACTACTGAATCAATAAATGAGATGCTACAACTTCAACATGGCCAAAACTTGACTCCCCTCTCCATTACAGATCTATTGTACTTATTTCCCAAGGTTAGCCCTACAATATTGGCCCAAATAATCCAAAACTACATTGTAGAAGAGAATTATACCGCCAAATATCCTCCTCCATATGTGTGTATCATATTTTCGCCATTTGGCCAAGACATTGTAGCAATGATATCGAGTGTCCAAGGTTATACCACCAGTGAGTATATAGATGAGATCATCCTGGCTTTCATGTCCATATACACTATAATAAAAGCCACCTATTGTTATTTATGATTATGCCAAGTTTATAGTTGATAGCATGCATAACCAGTTCCTTAGGATGATTAATGAGCGAGTCTTCAAGTACTCCTCTGTTTTGTATCACCTCTTTTGATACTACCAAGCTGATAAGTTCCCATTTACTCTTCAGAAGCTCGACACAAAAGGTCACCCTAGGTCAGTAATTTTCTAGACTCCATTGATCCATATATATGGCTCCCCATATTCATATACATAATTCAGAGACCTATTTGTACATCCCATTGTGACAATGCTAATAGGCAACCCTCCTCCAAGAATCAATTTAGATATAAGGACGATTCTACAACTCTCAAAACAATCCAAAATGGGAGATTGGTACTTGTACCAAAACCACACTGAGATTAGAATTTATGGTTGTGAGCTGGCCCCATATAAACTACCCAAATACCTCCCAATGATGCTATTTTCTCTAGATTACTACAGGAAGATAATCAATTCAGATGAGGTACACTTTATCAAAGCCAAAAAGAAGGCCCAGCTCAGGATCAAACACCAATTGGGTCCCTTCATTTGTAATAGCCGAGAACCTGGAAAGGAGGCAGACCAAATCCTTCAAAGATAAATCTAAAACATAGCTTCATATGGAGATACGATCCCTTGGATTTCATCTGCAACAGAAGACAAAAAAATAAGATGGCTCCCTACATTCATCAATGTATCCCTGAAATAGAAAAGTATGCAAACCAACTGGAATGGGTGGAAAACACTTTAGAAGAAAGGGATAGCACTGAAGTTGCTATGGAAAACACTTTAATGATCTAGAAAAATATCTTGATGAGGGTTATTTCTTACAGGGGCCAAGAGAATAACAGGTCTAGGGAGAATCACAGGTCTAGGAAGAATCAAAAGTACCAGAAGAATCAGAAGCACTAGAACAATCAGACATACCAGAGCAATCAGAGAAAACAGATAGACCAGAGGCCACCATGAGTACCCCCCCAGTCTTACAAACTCCTCTAATTGAGGAGAAAAGCCTAAAGAGAAACAGGGAAGGGGTCACTCCTTCAGAAAGAACGGCATCAGAAGCCTATGCAGAGACAAGCCAAGCTAAAAGAAAAAGAATAAATCTTGTTTCTGAATAGGAATATATGGAGGAGACATCTAAGGTTACTAGCACAGAAAGAGATAGGAGCAAGCTTGCCACTCATCTGGAGGCATCCTAGAAGCTTCCACATCACACACTCAGATGTTGGAAAGGCAACAAAGTGTTGATGTATCCTCTTTCAGAATGCCAACAGACAAAGACCAAGACATCAAAGAGGGATACAAAGAGATAAAGGCCATAAATGAGAGGCTGAAAGCCCAGACCTATGTACAGTACCTGGAAATGACCCCTACCATTCAAACAAGGCTCATTTCAACCTATGATGTCAAAGAGGGGAAGATGAAAATGGCCTTCATCAAGTCAACCACTCAGCAGCCAAGGACAACAACAGATTTCAAAAGAGTGGATTTTGAAGTACTAGCAAGGGATATTCATCTGATTGACTAGATTGAGTTGCATAAACAAACAGGTGAGATGATTTATTCTACATTGACAGGGAAAGCCATACCAGCCCACCAACTATAGAACTCTCTAAATAATATGTCAACTTAGTTTCAGTTGGAGAAGACCTCTTCATAGGCCAAGATACAAGAATCAAGTCCTTAGAGGACTTAGTGATAAGATTGGGATATGATCCCAAGGATGTAAAAGCAACAGAGCAGCGAATTAAAAAGAAAAATGATGACATTGCTGCCCTGAAGAAGCAGTGCAAAATTCCTCAGCTACATCGCCCTCAAACAATGGAAGTCCTAGAAGCACAAAAAGGACATGAAGAGCTTATGGACCTAGTCCTAAAGCTGAATGATCAGCTTGAAGAACCAGAGGAGTTGGACATTTTGATTCAGTCCAAGCAAAGTGACCAGGCCACAACTTCCACAAATTCCATCCCTACAGTGACAACAGTAGTTCCTTCCACATTGGCAGCTTCATTGGCACCTACAACTCCACTTGCCACAACACTACCAATTACTACTGAATCCACTACAACAACAAGTACTTCAACTGAAAAAAGAGAAAAACTGGTAAAAGCTATGGAGGAGATGTCCATCAAAGCTACAAAGCTTAAAATATTAAAGGAGAAAGTGGCAAGTTTATAAATGACAGTAAACTTTCCCAAATTCAGCAAAGAGAACAAACACAGAAAACCCTAAGGATGGGTGAGAAAATCAAAGTCCTAGATAAATATTTGACACTGCAAAAGCCACTAGGATAGACTAAAGAGATGCTCTGGGCCAATATCATTGACTCTGTCAATGATATTTGGCCATCAATTCAAGTTATATTTGAGCAAACTAAATTGGTGAAGGTAGTAGTTGAGGCTATCCAGAAAGTGAGGGAAGAATTAGGAGACCAACCTAAGGATGCAAATCGACTCATCCACCTCCTAAACAGTAAGAACATACATGAGCTCCATGAGCTTGGTGTAGAGGATAGGACTAAAGCCATCCTAGAGATTAAAAAGGTTCTTTCCGAAAGAAACCTCATGCTCAACTTAGAATAAAAGTGCAACAATATGTGGCCATTGACAGGTTTATGGCCAAATTTCAAATTTTGAGGGACAAAGGCCTTCCAAGTCCTATGGTCATCAATGATAAACGCATGACCCAATTGGACTATAGTGATAGACTCAGGAGGTTGGCCAAAGAACAAGCTAGCTCTTCAGGCATTAAAGCTTTGCCCACTGGCAAAGTATTATATGATTCATTGAAAAACATGTTTTTCCTAGTACATTAGGTGAAGCATCTGTTTCTCACCAAGCCTAATTTTGAAAAATACACAAAGGCAAATGAAATTTACAGAAGATTGTTAAAGGTGAGATTGCCTGAAGCAGAATGGTGGGAAAAAATGATAGATTTACTTTGAAAAAATTTTGCATCAGAAAGTTACCACAGTAAATCTGAAGAAAACCAAGTGAAACGGGTGAAAGACAGATAAGCAGGGTCAAAGAGTAATAGAGTGAAAGAGTATCAATGAAAAATCAACATGAAGAAGATTCCAACATAGAAAATACCACAACTAATAGCCAGCTTAAAGGGCTTACGACTCAACAGAAACAGCCAGCAACACCACAATAAAAGGGACAACAAGAAACAGTTTTACATCTGTCTCTATCTTCATGCATGAAGATATTTTATTCCCTAGATTAAATCTCAAACTGTTATGAGATATTTTGTAATTATTTTTTGTATAAATAATTCACATTTCGAAGTATGTAGTGTGGATTCCAAGACATTTCTATAGACATTTTCTCTCAAATCAAAGTTCTATTGTTTCAATGACTGGATTGGCTTACTAGATCAAGGAATAAAGATCAAATAATTTACAAGATTCTTGTGTAAAGTGAAATACAAATAAGTATTATCTCATGTTTACTGTTGTTTCTCTTATGTTTCTTCATAATCTTGTTTGTTTCTCTAAAATATAAATGTATAACATGGAATGATATTTCAGAAATTGCTTGAATGCACTCTGTCTTGACTGTTTTACATTCTGAATGTTTTCTGCTCAACTATCTTAGTTAGGGAATTCTTAATTTCTCCTTAGCTTCCATAGTTTCTCCCCTGGTCTATAGCAAAGGATTCTTAATTTCCCTTTATTCATGATCACCCTCTTTTCTTCATTCTGATCTCGATCCAAGGATTCTTAGCTGCCCTTTCACCTAGTTAGAATCATTTCATCCATCAGACCTGAAGATTTGCCTTTTGCTTTGCTAGCTTGCCCTGTGAACATTCCCTTTAATGATCTGGTCCAAGTATGTTATCCATTGATTGACTCCATAGCCCAATGGCTTGAAGACCTAGCTCTATCCATCTGCTCCAAGAATTCCACCACCCAACCTTCAATCCAAAAATCAAAACCCCATGAACACTAAGAACTAGCCTAAAATCTAATAAAAACAAAGCTAAATCATAAAGAGAGAGCCCTCTCTGGACTTAGGTTGGCTAGAACCTAAGCCTAATAGGTTGGTTTGTGGGTAACTCGAATGATTCCTTCTTTTGATAACTTCTAGGGAAAACTTCTGAGTGATAACATAGTGGCAACCATACTGGGGAACTCAAATCCTCAGTCTTAATAAACCTTTGAGAAAATTTCAAATCTTTATTTCAAGCCTCTTGAAGGGTTTATTAGAAGTTATTTACAAAATTTTAGAAAAAGAAGGTAACTAGAAAAGTTTGAAACTATGGCTTCAAGGAGAACTCACTATACTAGGGCCAATCCAGATCCAAACCCTGCCCTAGTAGTGGATAATCCCAACCTAATTTCGAGAAGATCCAAAAGACAAGAAAGTTCAATAAGTCCAACACCTTCAATCAAAGCAGATTCATGCCCTGATGAGTGGTTTTTTTTAGAAGACCTCCCATTTGATGAGTCATTTGACCTTTCCCTATTTAGAACCAGGTCTGAAAGTGCACTTGATGACATAGTTCTAGATGCAGAGTTTATTGCTAATCTTGAAGTCCAAAAGGAAAACTAGTCAATTGATGAGTATATTCTAAATTCCCCTCAGTCATCCCTTACTATTGCTAAGATCCCTGAGCTTTCTGAACTAGTGTCAACTACCCTTAGTTCACCATTATTCCCTTCCACCTCTGAAGTTCATTCCTCACCTCCATTTATACCTTCACTTCCCTACCAACCTATCATTACACATCAATCACCTATTACTCCCAGTTCTCCATCAACTATTGTATCATCTCCTGGTACCCCAACCCCACTTCTTAGCCCTGCCCAACTTAGAGCCATGGCAAATAGATATGCTCCTCTTGTGTTACCTGCCCCACTTGGTGCCATGCCACAAGATTACCAGAACAAAATTGTCCAATTTGATGGCATAGGACCTTATACAGCACAACATCATGTAAACAAAATTACAGATTACTTTGAATTACATGAAATTGATATTGGAGATGTTAAAATGAGACATTTTTCTCAGACTCTAGCTTGTGATGCTAGGAAATGGTTAGAGCTTTAGCTACCAACATCATAGATAGTTTAGATATATTTTATTAGCAATTTTTAAATAGATGGGAAAAGAAAAAGAACCCTTTGTAGATCCTTTCAAAATAAGAAAACATCATACAAGGACCAAATCAAACAATCCAAGATTATTGTACCATATTTAACAATATATACAATGCAATACCATTCAATCTTAGACACCCACCTAACTTAGCACTAATAAAGTTTCCAGATGGGTTTGATATTGATATGGCCTTCCAACTTAGAGAGAGAAATCCCCCAACTTTAGAAGACATGCAGAGTGTAGTAGTTAGTGTAGAAGCTAACTTGCTAGAAAAAAGAGCTAGGGTTAGGAATGAAAGGAGAGGACCTACAAAAGATGAAGCCTCACCTTCTGACCTTAAAATAGATGTTCTAACGAAGGGTATGGAAAAAATGATGGATAGGATAGAGAACATTGAGAGGAAGCCTCAATGGGATAATCAACAGGCACCTCCAGTGAGAAATCCCAACTTTAGAAAGAATCAAAATCAAAATACCGGAAAGAATGGACCTAATCAGAATATTAGGCCTCCCTTTCAAGAAAAATATGTTGAAACATCCCATCCAAATGACCCTGAACAAGATACACACATTAACTTGATGGCATTGGATGATAAGGAAACTGTCTTCTTGACCCCAGATGAGCAAGAATTGCATATGCTTCAGCAATTGTAGACCCAATCCAAAGAATCATTTGATTATAAACAAAGGTATGATTCTGCTATTTTTGAAGTACACAAACAATACAATTTAAGGAGTAAAAATAATTATGAAACTCCCAACCAAACCAAGAAAATAGTACCAAATCAACCTAAGAAAATCAAAACAGCTCCAGTTTCTAAGACTCTCCAAATCTTCCCTAGACCACATCAGAACCCTTTTGGTCCCACCATTGTAGATATAACCCATGACCAACCCCCTAATGATCAACCATCCACTTCAATCCCCTCCAAGAAGACAGTGGAGAAATCTCCAAACACCATATTAGATAATCCACAAGAAAATACTTCAAATGTAGAAAAAGAAGATAAACCTACTCCAAATCCTGCTATGAAAATTCCAAACACTCAAATAAAAAAAGGCCCTTTTCCTTTCAATTTGGGAGAAGAGGTAGCTAAACTAAAACTTTTGGTTCCCATAGTAGAGCTAATTAAAAATGAAACCTATAAGTCTCAAATAAGCAAAACCTTAAAATTTGTTGAGAATGAAGACTCTTTCAACTTGTTTGATGATCAGCCTGAGCTTGTATTTGGTCCTGATGTTAATGGAAAACCATTAGAATGAGGGATACCACCATTTTATATTAGCCTTAGCATTCATGATAAAATCTTACACAATGCAATGTTAGATTCAGGGGCTTCACACAATTTAATGCCTAAATCAGTTATGGAAAAGTTAAACTTGGACATCACTAGACCTTACAAGGACTTATTTTCATTTGATTCAAGTCAAGTAAAGTGTCTAGGGTTAATCAAAGACCTGTGTGTTTCCTTATTACAATATCCCGCTAAGACTATTCTCATGGATATAGTAGTGGCTGACATCCCACCTAAATATGGCATGCTATTGTCTAGATCATGGGGAGCTAAACTCCAAGGATCTTTGCAACTTGACATGTCATATGCCACAATCTCAGTCTTTGGACAACCTAAAAAGCTGTATAGAGAGACCCTAATGAAATATGTGGTGAGTAGCCAGGATAGACCTCAAAACTTTCCTATCTACTCCATGCATTCTGACATTGATTCTTTCATTTTGTATAATGTTGAACAAACACAACAAACCACTTCAAACAATATTATTTCAAAACCAAAAGAAATTGTAGTTACAGCTAAAAAAGAAACTGTCCAAACTCAAGATATTTCCAATAAACAAGATGATCAAAACACCTCAAACAAGGAAAATTTTCTCCCCCCTGACAGTGAAAATTATGAACATGAGATATTATGGCACCTTGAATTTGATGGATCAGTGAATAAGTTAGGAGCAGGAGCAGGAGTGTGGATATATAATCTGGAGAATGATCACTCAGAGGGCCATGCTTACAGACTGAATTTCAAATGCACTAACAACATGGCTGAGTATGAAGCACTTCTTTTAGGTCTTAAATTAGTTACAAAGTTAGAAGCTATAAGAGTTTCTACTATGGGAGACTCTGAATTAGTGATAAATCATATTAAAGATATATATATGACCAAAGACCCTAGATTAAGTTATTACAGAGGAACTATTATAGAAATACTAAACACTTTCCTAGAAACCAAAGTTGTTGTAATTCCTAGGAAGCATAATATGCAGGCTCATAGTTTAGCAATGTTTGCTAGCACTTGTAAGTTACCATTTCAACCTAACCATCAGTACACTGCTGAGGTCAGGCACAGACTTGCTATCCCAGATAACTTGAAAAACTAGCAAGTATTTGCTAATGACAAACAGATAAACAATTTTTTAACCTTAGAGGAAGAATTTGTAAATAGTAATATAGACACTGACATAACATTAGATCATGATTTTAAAGATAAAATAGAAATTAATGAAATAGAAGATGAAAAGATAGATAGATTTCATCCCACTAAATTTACAAAATTAGATGTAGAAAACCTAAAGCAAGTTGAAATTGATGAGATAATTAATGAAGACTTTGAAATCATTAATCTTAAAGACAACTTTTTTCCCAAAGGATTGACCCCTTTGGAAGACTTGTTTGACTCAAATGATGTCCCTAGGAAACCAAAGATGGAACCCTTAAAATATGATATAGAGGAGTGTAATATTTTCCCTAAGGAAAATCCAAAATTGATCACAAAGACCTTACTTCCTACCGAAAAAGTGAAATACATTGAACTATTAAAGGAATTCCAAGATGTCTTTGCTTGGAGTTATGAGGACCTCAAGTCCTATGACACCAGCATTATACAACATACTATCCCCATAAAAGAAAACTAGAAACCTTTCAAGCAGAAGCTTAGGAGGATTAATCCCATCCTATTCCCTTCTATTGAAAAGGAAATCTAAAGGATGTATGAGGCCAAGATAATAGCACCAATTAGATTCTCTGATTGGGTTTCAAATTTGGTGCCAACAAGGAAGAAAACTGGTGAGATCAGACTTTGTGTTGATCTCAGGAATCTTAATAAAGTTTCACTCAAAGACAATTACCCTCTCCCTAAAATGGATCATATATTACAAGGGTAGTAGGGTCAACCAAAATTTCATTGTTGGATGGGTTTTCTGGTTACAATCAGATTTTAGTTCACCCAGATGACCAAGCTAAAACTGCATTTACTACTCCTTGGGGCACATTTATGTATGTGAAGATGCCTTTTGGATTAAATAATGCAAGGGCCACTTTCCAAAGAACCATGGACATAGATTTTGCTAAGGAAATTCATGACTTCCTAGTAATATACTTAGATGATATCACTGTATTCTCAAAATCTGATAAACAACATTAGATCATCTAAGGCAAGTCTTCATCAAATGTAGGAAGTATGGAATTTCTTTGAATCCCAAAAAATCTTTATTTGGGTTAGAAGAGGGAAAGTTATTAGGCCATATAATCTCTAAAGATGGTATCCAAATAGATCCTGCAAGAATTGAAGCCATATTACAAATACAACACCCTAGGAGCATTAGGGAATTACAAGATTTTTTAGGAAAAATTAACTTTCTTAGGAGATTTATTTCTAACTTAGCAGAATTAATTAGGGCATTAAACAATATGTTGAAAAAAGATTTGACCATAAAATGGACCATTGAGGCTAAGAAATCCTTTGAAGATATTAAGCTAGCCTTAACAAAAACACCAGTTTTGATCAGTCCAAAGTTTGATAGAGATTTCATTATATTTTCCTTTGCTTCAGAACACACAATTGTTGCAGTTCTACTGCAGAAAAATGATGAGGGTTATGAACAACCTATTGCCTTTTTTAGAAAATCCCTGAGAGATGCCCCTTTAAAATACAATATAATGGAAAAGCAAGCCTTTGCTTTGGTCAAAGCTATCAAAGATTTTAGAGTTTACATTTTATATTCTCATGTAATAGCCTATGTCTCCAATTCAATAGTCAAGGATATCCTAACTCAGGATGGTCTAGATGGAAAGAAAGGAAAATGGATTGCTACTATATTAGAATATGACCTAGAAATCAAACCAACAAAGATAATCAAAGGCCAAGGTTTAGCCAAGCTCATGATTGAATCGAACTGTCAGGCCTTAGATATAATTTTTATTGTAGAAATGGATAATGGAGAGGAGATGGCAACTCCACCAATCAGCCAGGCCTTTATTGAATCACCATGGTATGTTGACATCATATATGTTTTACAAAATATACAAGCTTCTCCTGAATTATCCAGGACCAAAATAAGATTTTTAAAAATGAAATCTTTAAAATTTACCATAATTGATAATGCTTAGTTTTGGAGGAATCATGAAGGTATCCTTCTTAACTGTTTATTGAAATAAGAATCTGACAAGGTGTTATAGGAATTTCATGCAGGTGACTGTGGAGGACTATTTACTGGAAAACCACTGCTGACGAGATTCTTATAGTTGCTTTCTATTGGCCTACTTTGTTTTCTGATGTAAAGAAATTTGTAACCTCCTGTCATAAATGTTAGATTTATGAAGGAAAGAAAAAGATTTTACCCCTACCCCTAAAACCAATCTTTGCTGAAGCACCCTTTCAACAATGGGGTCTTGACTTCATTGGTGAAATCCACCCACCTTCCTCTGCCCAACACAGATGGATCCTCACTGCTATAGACTATTTTACCAAATAGATAGGAGCCATACCATCAAGGCAAGCCACTGACATTGTTATAATAACCTTCCTTGAGTCCAACATCCTATCTAGATTTGGATGCCCAACCAAAATCATCACTGATAATGCAGCAACTTTGAAATCCAGAAGAATGATTGATTTCTGTAATAAGTATCATATAACCCTGGGCCATTCCACAACTTATTACCCTCAAGGAAGTGGACTAGCAAAGTCCTCAAATAAAATTCTAGTAAGTATCATCCAAAAACTGTTAGAAGATAACAAGAAAACATGGAACAAAAAGCTAATAAATGCATTGTGGGCAGACAAGCTAACCATAAAGAAATCCATTGGTACTAGTCCTTATCAACTAGTTTATGGAATGGAAGTTGTTTTCCCATCTTCCTTGGGAACACCAGTGATGAAGCTGCTCCAAGAGTTACAGGTTGAACCAAATGACATCCAAAGAAGAATCAACCAAACAATTCACTTACAGCAGACCAGTGAAGAAGTGTACATCAGATCTCAAGTTGTGCAGGAAAGGATCAAGAAGACTTTTGATAAAAGGACTAAGGCAGAAGATTTTTACCTAGGGGACAAATTTCCAATATGGGATTCAAGGAGAGAATATAAAGGTAAACATGGGAAATTTGATTTCCTATGGAAAGGCCCATATATTATTTATGCTTTCAGAGGTAATAATGCTTTCTTCCTTAGAGAAATGGATGGCACAAAAGCATAAGGAGGACGAGTGAATGGTCGAATGCTCAAAAACTATATTGAGCCTAGTTACTAATTTCACTAATCATCTATACATACTTTACTTTCAAGGTTAAGAGTTGACTGGATGGTAATGTTTGAAGTTGAAGCCCGAGGAGAAGACTCTAAGCTTCAAAAGTTTACTGTCATAAATAGTAATAATGTAGGAACATGAAAAATAAAAGTTTCAGGATAACATCACAGTAATTTAGAAGGCCATTGGTCTACAAAGTTCTTGACATTTCACCAAGAAATGCCATCCCCAAGTGGAGCCACTGTTAGGTTCCTATACAAATAGGAGTCATCATTTTTGAATGACTGAGATTGAACCTGTAATATCTGCATAACTTTGCTTTCTGCAAATGTTTTCCATATTCAAAAAATTAAAAAATGTAAAGAGGGTATGTCCTAAAAGAATAATCAAAGGACAAAAATAATAAAAAGGTCAAAAAGATGAAAAATATGAACCCCAAGAAACGAAAAAGACCATGAAAGTGAGCAAGTCATATTGCCACTACTATTTACTTTTTGTGCATAGTAAATGATTGTGTGTGGTTTGTAATCTTTTCCACAATCCATGATAGTCAAAATGTTTAAACTTGGATATTTCATGTTTCAATTTCATGTCTATAGATAGAGAATAAAAATCTTACC
Organism: Pinus tabuliformis; assembly: GCA_031772625.1. Taxonomy (NCBI): domain Eukaryota; kingdom Viridiplantae; phylum Streptophyta; class Pinopsida; order Pinales; family Pinaceae; genus Pinus; species Pinus tabuliformis. The sequence continues at coordinate 1,030,309,141 of CM062815.1, forward strand.
AAACTGTTTAATCTTCACAGATAATTAGAGAGGTAGAGTAACTAAAAGGAGCTCAACTATTTAATCTGAGCCCTTGGATGTAATAAGGTTAGATTTAGTTATTTTACTATTGTAAAGAGAAAGAAAAATGTTTGATAAGGGTTTGCTAGCTCAAATGCACCCTAATAAAGAGAAGTAAAAATGGTAGGATGAGTAGATGAGTAAGTAGAAGAAAAGTTGCAGAAGTATGATGATTGATTAGACAAAAGCACATTTATCATCTTTCAACATGTATTTCAAATGTGAATGGGCAATCAATCATGCAATGGATATCAAATTCAATTAATTAACCTCCTTCATTCATTTCACCTTTACTTAACTAATTTCCCACAATAAAGTTCGAAGTGCTTAAAAAACCCTAAGTCAATGAGGCTCAAAGCACTTCTCTGACTTTTGGAGGGACCGAACCCTTGGCTTAACAACTTATATGCAACAAGTACTAAAACCCCCTCATAAACATTCATCCCCCACTTCAGTTCGTTCATTTTCCCTAAAAATACTCTTTACCTAAGGTTAAATTACTTTTACCTAGGAAAAGTATTTATTCCCCCACATAAATCATTTTCATATAAAAACCCACAAAAACACTATATCCTAAGTTTTTATGTTATTACCGGAAAATAATTAAAACATGAAATATCATATACTTAGGGTATTGTGCCCCTTTCCGCTCACTTTACTAATTACTAATTTATTTATTAAATCCCAAACAAAAACCCTTTTCCAATATATACTTAACTCCCGCAATATCAATTAACCCTACCCTAGTTTAATATATAAACTATGATTATCTACCCAAATCCACTAACTAATCGATCTGCGATTAAGTTAGTCAAGAAACCCAACTAAACCCTCCGCTAATGACCCCAACGCCTTAACCCTACTTTAATCCCTCATTAACTAAACACTGTCGCATTTAGTCACCCACTGGGCCCCCACTACCCTTTGTGCAACTCTACTGCCTAATCACTGCACAATCATTCCCCTCCACATTTGACAACCCTTATCCATTTCAGGCGGGCCCCGACATCTAAACATTACCCACCCAAAAAGAGTTGTTTTCTGGTGGGCCCCAGAAGCTACGTGTTGCTCAATGAATGGAATTGGGAGACCTCCCCCAAAAACCACCGAATGCCCAAAAGTGGTGCGATGGAAACCACTTACTACCCGCCCACTATGTGCCAAAAAATTCACTGTTCACCCCACTACACAACAAATGACCACTGTTCACCTATACCCGCCAAAATTGACTTTTGCGCATAAAGCCAAAAAAGCCCCAAATCATTTGTTTTATCATTTTTTCAACTGAAAAGCTCCATGCACACACCTGCGAACGTCAAAGTTGTCAACCTACGTCCAATTGCACCCTAAAGATGCCACAGAGCACCCAGTTTTCTCTCCAACCTACTCAAAACCTTTTCAACCATTCACAGTTGCTAGTTTCCCTGTTCAGAGCCAGTTCTCCTTAATTCCAGGTATTTAAGCCATAATTCACTGGAAAACCTCTCAATTTCAAAACCAATTACTGAGTTTTCTAGTTAAAGTAAAAAATTAATTAAAGAAACTCAAGCGACTTAAGCTTACTCTGACTGAACCACCATTGCCCTAAAAAACTGAAAGTCACCTCCCCCATTCTAAAATCCACAAGAACTAAGAATGGTTGCCCCAATTTCCATGGATGTGACACTTATTTCCACTCCTCATCTAGACCTAGACCATCTCCCCCTAGTAGACAAGGATTTACAGATAAAGGACAACTCTATCCATGAATCCCCTCTCAAACTCTACTGTCGATATAGAGACCAATACCTGAACCATGCTGATAAAATTGGTTTTTGGGAGTCCAATTTGCCCAAGTACCAATTCCCTGAAGTTCACATTTTCTTAGAAATTGTCCATTACTGCCATGCAAACTATATCCCCAGCCAAAGAGCAGTGATGTCCCCTAACCAAACTATACTTTTCACCATCACTGCTAAATCAATAAATGAGATGTTGCAACTTCAACCTAGCCAAAACTTGACTCCCCTCTCCATTGGAGATCTATTGGACTTATTTCCCAAGCTTAGCCCTACAAGATTGGCCCAAATAATCCAAACCTACATTGTAGAAGAGAAGTATACCCCCAAAGATCCTCCTCCATATGTGTATACCATATTTTCCCCATTTGGCCAAGACATTGTAGCAATGATATCCAGTGTCCTAGGTTATACCACCAGTGAGTATATAGATGAGATCATCCTAGATTTCATGTCCATATACACTCGAGGACAACCTCCAACTGTTATTTATGATTATGCCAAGTTTATAGATGATAGGATGCATGACCATTTCCTTAGGATGAGTAATGAGCGAGTCTTACTCCTCTATTTTGTATCACCTCTTTCTATACTACCAAGCTGATAAGTTCCCATTTACTCTTTAGAAGCTTCACACAAAAGGTCACCCTAGGTCAATAATTTTCTGGGCTCCATTGATCCATAAATATGCCTCCCCATATTCACATTGATCCATAAATATGCCTCCCCATATTCATATACATACTTCATAGACCTATTTGTACATCCCATTGTGACAATGCTAATAGGCAACCCTCCTCCAAGAATCAATTCAAATATAAGGACGATTCTGCAAACCTCATAACAATCTGAAGTGGGGGATTGGTACTTGTACCAAACCCACACTAATATTAGAATTTATGGTTGTGAACTAGCCCCATATAAACTCCCCAAATGCCTCCCAATGAGGTTATTTTCTCTGGAGTACTATAGGCAAATAATCAATTCATATGAGGTACACTTTGTCAAATCAAAAAGGAAGACCCAACTCAGGATCAAAGACCAAATAGGTCCTTTCATTTGTAATGGTCGAGAAGATGGAAAGGGGGCAAACCAAATCCTTCAAAGATTAAATATAAAATAGAGCTTCATATGGAGATATGATCCCTTGGATTTCATCTGCAACAAAAGACAGAAAAAAAAAGATGGCTCCCTACATTCATCACCGTATCCTTGAAATAGAAAAGTATGCCAAACAACTGGAATTGGTGGAAAACACTTTAGAAGATAGGGATAGCACTGAAGTTGTTGCGGAAAACACTTTAATTGATCTAGAGAAACAACGTGATGAGGGTTATTTCATGCTGGTGCCAGAATAATCACAGGTCCAGGGAGAATCACAGGTCTAGGAAGAATCAAAAGTACCAAAAGAATCAGAAGCACCAAACCAATCAGACATACCAGAGCAATCCGAGAAAATAGATAGAATAGAGGCCACCATGAGTACCCCCCTAGTCTTACAGACTCCTCTAAATGAGGATAAAAGCCTCAAGAGAAACAAGGAAGGGGTCACTCCTTCAAAAAGCACAGTATCACAAGCCTATGCAGAGATAAGCCAAGCTAAAAAGATAAAGAATAAATCCTCTTTCTAAATAGGAATACAGAGGAGACAGCTGAGGTTACCAACACAAAAATAGATAGGAGCAGGCATGCCACTCCATTTGGAGGCATCTTAGAACCTTCCACATCACACACTCAGATGTTGGAAAGGCAGAAAAGTGTTGAGGTATCCTCTTTCAGAATGCCAACAAACAAAGACCAAGACATCAAAGAGAGATACAAAGAGATAAAGGCCAAAAATGAGAGGCTGAAAGCCCAGACCTATGCACAGTACCTGAAAATGACCCCTACCAATCAAACAAGGCTCATGTCAGCCTATGATGTCAAATAGGGGAAGATGCAAATGACCTTCATCAATTCAAGCACTCAGCAACCAAGGACAGCAATAGATTTCAAAAGAGTGGATTTTGAAGTACTGGCAAGGGATATTCATCCCATTGACCAGATTGAGCTGCATAAACAAACAGGTGAGATGATTTATTCTACATTGACAGGGAAAGCCATAGCAACCCACCAACTGCAGAACTCTTTAAATAATATGTCAGCTTAGTTTCAGTTGGAGAAGGCCTCTTCATAGGCCAAAGATACAAGAATCAAGTCCTTAGAGGACTTAGTGATAGGATTGGGACATGATCCCAAGAATGTGAAAGCAAAAAAGTAGTTAATTAAAAAGAAAAATGATGACATTGCTACCCTAAAGAAGCAGCTCAAAATTCCTCAGCTGAATCACCCTCAAACAATGGAAGTCCTAGAAGCACAAAAAGGACATGAAGAGCTTATGGACCTAGTCCTAAAGCTAAATTATCAGCTTAAAGACACAAAAAAGGAGTTGGACATTTTGGTTTAGTCCAAGCAAAGTAACCAGGCCACAACTTCCATAACTACCATCCCTACAGTGACAACAACAACTCCTTCCACATTGGTAGCTTCATTGGCACCTACAGCTCCACCAAAACAGCAAGTACTTCAACTGAAAAAAGAGAAAAACTGGTAAAATCTATGGAGGAGATGTCCATCCAAGCTACAAAGCTCAATAGATTAAAGGAGAAAGTGGAAAGTTTAGAAACTGACTATAAACTTGCCAAAATTCAGCAAAGAGAAGAAACATAGAAAGCCCTAAGAATGAGTGAGAAAATCAAAGTCCTAGAGAAATATTTGACACTGCAAAAGCCACTAGGACAGACTAAAGAGATGCTCTGGGCCAATATCATTGACTCTATCAATGATATTTGGCCATCAATTCAAGTTATATTTGAGCAAACTGAATTGGTGAAGGTAGCCACTGAGGCTATCCAGAAAGTGAGGGAAGAATTAGGAGACCAACCTAAGGATGAAAATCGACTCATCCACCTCCTAAATAGTAAGAACAGACATGAGCTCCATGAGCTTGGTGTAGAGGATAGGACTGAAGCCATCCTAGAGATTAAAAAGGTTCTTTCCAAAAGAAACCTCATGCTCAACTTAGAAGAAAAGTGCCACAACATGCAGGTGGCCATTGACAGGTTTATGGCCAAATTTCAAATTTTGAGGGACAAAGGCCTTCCCAGTCCTATGGTCTTCAATGATAAATGCATGGCCCAATTGGACTATAGTGATAGACTTAGGAGGTTGGCCAAAGAACAAGCCAGCTCTTCAGGCATTAAAGCTTTGCCCACTGGCAAAGTATTATATGATTCATTGGAAAACCTGTTTTTCCTAGAACATGAGGTGAAGCATTTGTTTCTCACCAAGCCTAATTTTGAAAAATACACAGAGGTAGACGAAATTTACAAAAGAATGTTAAATGTGAGATTGCCTGAAGAAAAATGGTGGGAAAAATGACATATTTACTTTGAAAAAGTTTTACATCAAAAGGTTACCACAGTAAATCTAAAGGAAACCAAGTGAAACAGGTGAAAGACAGATAAGCAGGGTTAAAGAGTAACATATTCAAAGAGTATCAGTTAAAAATCAAGGTGAGGAAGTTTTTAGCATAGAAAATACCACAACTACCAGCCAGCTTAAAGGGCTTACGACTCAATAGAAACAACCAACAACACCACAATAAAAGGGATAACAAGAAACAATTTTACATCTGTGTCTATCTTCATGCATGAAGATATTTTATTCCCTAGATTAAATCTCAAACTGTTATGAAATATTTTGTAATTATTTTTTGTATAAATACTTCACATTTCAAAGTATGTAGTGTGGATTCCAAGACATTTCTCTATATTTTTTCTCTCAAATCAAAGTTCTATTTTGTTAATGACTAGATTAGCTTGTTGGATCAAGGAATAAAGATAAAATATTTTACAGGATTCTTGTGTAAAGAGAAATACAAATAATTATTCTCTCATGTTTACCGTTGTTTCTCTTATGTTTCTTCATAATCTTGTTTGTTTCTCTAAAATCTAAATTATATAACATGGAATGATATTTTAGAAATTGCTTGAATGGACTCTATCTTGACTGTTTTACATTCTGAATGTTTTCTGCTCAACTATCTTAGTTAGGGAATTCTTAATTGCTCCTTAGCTTTTGTAGTTTCTCCCCTGGTCTATAGCAAAGGATTCTTAATTGCCCTTTGTTCATGATCACCCTCTTTTCTTCATTCTAATCCTGATCCAAGGATTCTTAGCTGCCCTTTCACCCTGGTTAGAATAATTTCATCCATTAGACCTGAAGATTTGCCTTTTGCTTTGCTAGCTTGCCCTGTGAACATTCCCTTTAATGATCTAGTCCAGTTATGTTATCCATTTATTGACTCCATAGCCCAATGGCTTGAAGACCTAGCTCTATCCATCTGCTCCAAGAATTCCACCACCCAACCTTCAATCCAAAAATCAAAACCCCATGAACACTAAGAACTAGCCTAAAATCTAATAAAAACAAAGCTAAATCATAAAGAGAGAGCCCTCTCTGGACTTAGGTTGGCTAGAACCTAAGCCTAAGAGATTGGTTTGTGGTTACCTCAGATGATTCCTTCTTTTGATAACTTCTAGGGAAAACTTCTAAGTGATAACAGTAAGAAAATAATAGATAAAACCAGTGAATAACAAAATATCCATTCAATTTCGAAGACTAGTAATGATTGAGAAATAGACCATAATGATAGGGTATATCCACCATGAATATGTCAATAGTATAAAATACCATGGGATTAGAGGCTAGACTAATGATAACATTTGGAGTATCCCTAACATTGTAACATTAGACCTATTTAGTTGAATGATGTTAGTATCACATTTCTAAGGTTGGGAACTATTTTTATTTGCAATGGTGAGGGGAGTGACATTGGTAGATTCTCTTGAGTAAAACATACAATTGTGCACATTTTTGTTACAAATTTGAAAGGTCAGAGGAAAGTGTGGAGTTTTGAAAGCATACCTTTGTATGATCAGAGTGACATCATCAATGATCAATTCACAATCCATAGAGTTCTGAGGTTGAGGTACATTCTTAAAATAATTTCTTGTCTCAATGCTCTTGAGGGTATTTTCAATTACCTTCAAGAGTTTGGAATGATTCAAGGAAATAAAATTGTACAATGATATGTTGGCCTTGGAATTTTTGAGGTCGGCAATAAAATTATATCCATATTATGTTGTGCTTATAAGAACACCTATTCTTTCTTTAGAAAAGAAGAACCAATTATTGGGATCATAGTATTATATGACCAGGCTTTATCCATTGACATGGGGCCTTTACTTCTAGTATTGTATACTATAAATTATTTGGTTACTTGACATAGGGAAGTTCTATGTCCCATAACTCATTTAGTGATGAATGTTGTTTTCCAATTTGATCATGCTCTTGTTCTTCTACTCATAATTCATCCCATTTGTGATTCTCTTGTCTGGGGTTAAAACTAATGTCTATGGATTTCAAAGTGTCAAATATGTGTTTTATTTGAGTTACATCAGGAGAACTTGTTTTACTTGTTGGAGAGTTATACTTCTCAAAAGGGGGTTTATTGTTATATCTAGATTTCCCTTTTTTGGCTACCCTTTCTAAATCCATGACCCTGTTTGTCAAATTATTTATGAGTCTAGTCATGTTTGAGAGATCAATGAATTATGGTTCCTTCAATTTAGTTGTACTCCTTGGTTCCCTTGTTTCTTAACATAAGTTGATGGTTTGTCCTCATCGATACCCATTTTTCCATGAAAACTCAACAAATCCTTCTCAACTTTGATGGTCTCGTAAAATGTTTCTTGCAATGTGATTTTATTGGCTCATTTTACGAACATAGCCATGGATGGTGGAAATTCAGAGGTGTAAAATTCATTCACCACTTCATCTGTAATCTGGGAAGCCAGAGGAATTTTATTTTAGTGAAACAAGAATATTTAATTAAAATAATTTACCTTTTCTTTAGTGTCCATTTTCATTATAGATAACTCATGAAGAAGACTTGTAGGAGTCTTATCTTCACCAAACTTTTTGAGGAATAATGTTTCAAAATCACCCCAATCAAAGATTGACCTAGGGGTCAAGGAGAAGTACCATGAGGAGACCTTTCCTTCAAATGCATATGGGAACAAGAAAGAAACTACATCCTTGTGTTCTACATTCATAAGTTTCACAACCAACATTAATTTCTTAATATGATCATCAAGGGCATTATTTTTGTCAGGATCAAATTTTGAGAGGAATTTCTTTGGGTGTTTGGGTAATAGATGAACAAGCTCGAGCATTGAAAAAACATCTTGGTCTAGCCAAGACATATTATTTATGTTTGGGTTTACATGATTTCACTTAAAATTGGTTGGAGAATGAGACAAATATTATTTAGATGAAAGGTTAGATTTGTTTCAGTCATAGGATGGTGAGTGTGCGGAATGAGGTAGTGAAGATGTGGATCTTAAATAACTCAGTAATTGACTCCATATTTTTTCTTCAGTGAATTCATTACTATAATTTTAGGGGCTCATTGAAAATTAATTCTAGGCATCGCAGTCAAGATATTTAGATATGATAAATGGACTAAGTATTGTCTATCTAGCCCTCTAGGTGTATTCCACGAGTATTATTTTTTAGGTCCCTATAAACCTAGTGTATCCCCATTACTTTTATTCTTAGTGTAGCCCCATATTGTTATCCCTATAAACCTAGTGTATCCCCATTACTTTTATTCTTAGTGTAGCCCCATATTGTTATTATTGTGCCCATTCATCCTCCATTTTTTTATTTTTGTGCCCCATAGAAGCCCACTATTGTTATTGTTGTGCCCTTACATTATTATTGTTATGTAGGCTCTAATTATATTGTGACCCCTTAGACTCCTATATATACCGAGGTATTATCATTTGTATCATCGAATAATTTTTCATTTATGTAATTTAAATGAGGTTTCATCCTCAAAGAGGATAATTTTCAAGTCGTTGATCTATCTTTTTGTTGGGTAGCGAAGGCCCCGCGTAACGGTTTTAGGGCTCAAAGCCCACAATTTTGGGTAAAGGTATGTTAAAGACTCCGCGAGATGTGCGGAGTGTGAAGTGTAATGAGTCAAGTCAAAGGGTTGTCTACCCAAAAATAATGTAAAATGAGTCGGCCTGCCCATGGTCCACGGACCATGGAAATATATAAATAGAGCAAGGCTCTATGGTTAGAAGTTAGTTTTTGAGTAAGTATTTTTGATCTGGAATGTAATGGGTTTATGATGCAAGAAGTCTTGGAGTGTTTGTAAATCAAGGGTGTTGGTAGATAGATAGAGGCTCTACAGGTGTGTGTGTAGAGGCCTGATAGAGTCCGCAGTTGTGTGCATGGATCCCTGCAGCTGAGTGCGCAAGGCGGATCTGGTTGTACTGAAAAGAAGATCAATAAAGCTAAGAATTTCTGAATCATTGTGTGTTTCTTTATGGATCTGTTTATCATTTATGTTCTGAATTTATGCATTATCTATTATAATTGTGTGCATGGCGATTTAAGTTCAAATTTTTTCTTAAAGACTGCAATAGAAAGCTCAGATCCATAATAATTTGATTAATAAGAAAGTGCGGTTGTGTGGATCTATGTGAAAGCCCGAGAGCAGTATAGAGTGGCGCGAGGCCACATACGGATCGTGACCCCTCCAGACAACATCAAGACATCCCAAGGGTACGGAAACCTGGTTCTAGCACCCTCCCCTACTACCTCAGGTGAGACCTTAGTTCGCTCTCCGCTGGATGTTGCTAAAAGGGCTGGTAGCTGCAGGATTTGTTTGGCTAATAACTCTTCCGAACCTAGGTCAGGGCCCAATAAGCCAACAAATGGTTCCATTTCCAGGACTAGGATTTGCCTAAGGGATGTCTGATGTCGGAACACTAGAAGCCTAAAAAGAAAGAGCTTGAAGATTGGTTAGATCAGAAGCTTCACGAGTTCCTGGGTTAGGAAAACAGAAATACACGGATATCAGAAGAAAGGTGGTTGGATAGTTACATATAGACAAAGATCCACAAGATCTTCTTTGCATCATTCTCAACAGAGTTGTACGAGTGGATCATGAGGCTAGCTGACAACATGGGAAGGTGCAAACTAGATCAACCCATTGTGTGGACTCCGGAATTGGTGCGTAGGCTAGACGCATCTGAAGATAAAATCGCACGCACAATTGATCCCCTGGAAGGAAGGGATCCATTCAAAAGTATGAGTTCCTATTGAAACCTATCACCAACACTAGGTTATTTGAGATTTGAACCAGTAAAGACCAGCAAACACTCACCTACCAGGCATCCCATGAGTACCATGGCGAGAACCTGAGCATGATTCGCGGAAGAGCTATATTCAACCCAGGAGGAGCCAGATGAAGCATTTACGGCCCCCGAAATTCCAAAATTCCCACGAACACTGCGACCTCATAAACATAAGCAGACGATGGGGCCAGTCAGGGTATCACCGAGATTCAGTAAGTTATCAATCGCCAAAAATGGAAAAGCAATCACCACCGAACTTGAGGAGGATGACGAAGATTTGCAAGCTTTGATCACTCAGATTGAAGCATAAGATGAGGATGAAGAGGATGTTTTCCAAATCCCTTCACGACCCCCATATATCTCCCCATGGAATGGGACAACCAAGATACCGAAGGACCTGGATGCTGCAAAGAATATGCTCCAGACCCCGCTTCTTTCGGATGAGATAAGGTTCGATGGTTTACTGCTGGGCCGAGTTCTGAGCATCAAGTTTGAAGATTAGGACCTTGTAGACATTGAAAAGTTCCCCGAATTTGCCAAAGAAAAACTACTACCACGGAAGTGGTTACTAGGTGTGGAGAAGGCGGGATTACTTAATCTGAAGTGGATACCCCACTATCACCACGCGGCCATCACCATTTTTGTTATTCGACAGTTACTATGTCTATTACATGATGGGTATCTCTGGTTGGAGGAGCCAATTCCTATCACAACTGATTTTGTACAAAGGATTACCCACTTGCCTTTTGTCACACGGAATAAGTTGATCTTGCGGACAAGATAGACCTTCCTAGAATCTAAAGAAGACCTAATGACAAGCAAACCAACCAGACACTATCTTTCTCTAAATATGCTTTTATAAACAATGGAAAACAAGTGTTTTTAGGGCCTACCTTAGGTCCAACGCAAGTTTGTGCATACCCTCGCTCCTTTGATCCAAATGAGCTCCTTTGTCGCGAATCTGCAAACACAAACAAGGCAAAAAAATTAAATAACACCTGAAAAGCCAATATCATAAAAAATATTTAACATGAAAGTCAAGGAGTCCATGAAACAAATAACATAAGATACTTGTTGAGAAAAATGAGTTTGATTGTATTAATTCAAAAGAAGAAGAACTTTACAACATTTGCCTTGACGCTATACAAGCTCCTCCCAAGGTCCAGCAAGAAGTCTCCTCTACTTTGACAAGTTTCACTCACTCCCCAATGAAGCCAAAAAGGTATGTGATCTCTCCTCTTAAGCTTAACTAGAAAGTCTTGATTTCACCAACATTTACCCTAAAAAATGTTCAGTCTAACCTCTCCAGCAACCAGCCCAATGCCTGTATTTATAGTGCAATGGAGGGAGGTTACTAAGTCCTCCTTCAAAGGGATAAAGCCCTCCTTCAAAGGGATAGTTCCTCTCATCAAGGGATTAGCTCCTTCTCTTTTGGGATGCATGAACCACCTCAGAGCGAACAATCCACGTCAAAATTCCTTCTAGAATCCTCTAGAATTAACCCAAAGTGGGTTTTTTAAGATAAAACTTGTGCCTTTTGACTTTCACAGGGGTCCGCACCTACATCGTTAGGGAAAGAGCGAGCAGGTCCGTAGCTTTGTACACAGAAGGTGCGGGACCACAGGTGATAGTGAGAGAAAGTGCGGAACCATAGTTACATTGATTTTTAATGTCTTTCTGTCATTTCCAAAGCTTGACTTGAAGAGCTGAGGTCTGAGACTTGCTTAGGAGGACAGTACAAGTGATGATAGACCCATACTGACAGCAAATAATCATGGTGACGACATTTTTGTGTAACAGATTGCCCCCTAAAGTGCGAAATCTGTAGTAGATGAGGATTTCATTTATCATTTGGGAAGAGTGAAGTACTTTATCATTTCGAGGATCATCTTGTGGAGAACCCGGTTGGAACCTGTAAAATCATTCAATGCAAGATATATATATGAGATCATATCATCGCTGAGGTAGGCATTCCCATACTCAGATCAAAATTGACTAGAAAACTAACTGCTGCTCTGATATAGGAATGATCTTGTAAAACATCACAAGTATAGACTCAGGTGGACACAGTATGGACACAACCATCTGTTTATGAATAGTCCATTATATAATGAATACAAAATTCCTTGCAGCCTGGATTGTGGAAACTAGATCCAGGGTCTTCATTTCTACTTTCCGAAACAGTACGATTCTATCCATGCGAATGAATGTGTTGATGTCGAACATGGTAGAAACCACTTGATTACCAATCAATGATGTAAACTGTTAACAAGTGCGAGAGAAACCACCAGTGATGTCAATGGCTCTCAAAGTACCCAGTACAATCCATGAGATGTGAATAAATGTGTTGATGTCGAACATGTCACGGAATCCTTTGATCGAAAGTCAATGATGCAAACTGTCGTCAAAGGCGAGAAACCTACCATTGAGGTATGCAGATCTCAAGGTACTGACGATTTCTGGATCATCTTTCTAGATAATGAGCTGATGTCGATAGAAAGCGATCTGTCATAGGCAAGCCCACAACACGAAATCATAGATCAAGTTGAAGAAATTTAGTTGCAAGGACTGACTCAGGGATGGTCAAGATGGATGACAGATATTTTGTAGATGAATGGCTTATTGGCAGTGACCTCTTGAACACATAATGACACGACAGATGGTTTGGTGACAATTGACCCAAAGTTAATACCCAGAAACTGGCTGAAGACTTTCAATGTGGTTTGATCAACTATTAGGCAAAGGATTTCCCAACCCAAGTGAATAAAAGTGTCGTGTTCAAGAGTGGTTACGAAGTATGACAAACAGGCTCATTTTTCTCTCTTTTCCCCCACCATTTCTGGCAAGTACCACTTTATTTTTGACAAGTTTGAGGAGGATAACATTTGCTTGATTATAAGCTCATCCTTCGGATGATTCCAACTTAGTTTAAATTTGAACCCTAAGAAGGAGTGGTTAGTTCCTGTTTGTAATTGAACAGGTCCTTTACTGTGAAATTTTAACGAGTCCAGTATAGGAGAAACTCAGCGTTTTTCAATTTTAGAGAGTCTGAAAAAACTGAAGAAGACTCCAGGGTTGACCTTTTTCATAAATTTGTGTCTCCCAAGCCCAAAAAAGTATAAAATAATACTTGAGAGAACCACCTGATCTTTTACGACCAAGGAGTACTTTTCGTCATTAGTGCCCTTGATTTGAAAAAGTAAAAAAGCGATCAACGACACGTTGTTTTATAACCAATATCGAATTTGAAACGACAAAAATCCGGCGATCTTTTCATGTTTTTACTGTCAGAAAAGAGCTGTAAGTGGACCATCTTTTAATTCCATTTTAACGAGTTAAAAAGAAGAACTCGGCAATCTTTTCATGTTTCAGGAGTCAGAAAAGAGCTTAAAGGTGACTCTAAATGTTTTTTCGTCGAAAATGATAGATTTCGCCTGAATAATCCGTTATCCTGCACAAAAACACAAACATTACTCATACCTGTTTGAAATGGATAAAAATGTCGCAAAAATACCTTTTCAAAGTGAAACATAAACAAATTTGCAATTTATTTACTCAAAAAACTTATAAAAAAAGCCTTCGTCAATTCATTTTTACTGTTTGAGTTTGGGTGAGAAAATAGTGCTTTTGCTCAGAAAACTTCCCGTGAAGATTGCGGAAAATCCAATCGTCGGAATCGAACGTCGTCTTCTCCAGGTAATCCACATCATCCTACTCTTCATTTTTAACCGTTTCAATTTTTGTTTTAGTCATTTATTTCATTTTTGGGAGGGTTTTTAGGCATAAAACCCGTGCGCGGGGGCCCGCAGGTTTACCACTGCTGGCTTGCGGACCCCGAATTTTTCTCCATTGGGAAAAAGCTCGGGTTCCACACCTTCCATGTAGACAAACTGTGGTCCCACATATTGTGTCTAACCCGGAGGGTGCGGTCCCTGTCGCAAGGGTTTTTAACCCAAAAATTCTCAAAAATGGACCAATCAAAATAATTTCTAGCAATTTAATTTATCCTTATGCTTGATGCAGAGAGTACATCATGCTAGATTGGCGTGAACGAGAGCATGAGGATGTGGATGTCGCCACATGGAATCATCAGCCTTCACTTGATGCTTTGAGGGCGTGCGGCTTGTACAAATTATGGGCCATTCCTTGCATGAGGGCTCAGGTGGATTTCTTACAGTGGTTGGTTGACAGATGGAGCATACTGGACCAGTGCTTCTTCATTGGCGGCCACCAGCTCGAAATCGAGCCGACGGACATATATTTCTTGACTGGTTTGCCTAAGAGAGGAGAAGACTTGACTCTGTTTGGGGCTAGGGCAGGTGGCCAGTCTGTCGATAGCCTCAGGCTAGAGTACTGCAACAGCCAGGCTAGAGACAAAGGGATAGACATAAAGACCATATCCTGTCCTGAACTCATGGTGATTGCGTTCACTGTCACTAGACTTTGCGGAGCTGCCACATTACATATTGCCACCGGATCCCAGATGCGTATGGCAGTTGATTGCTTTCAAGGCACCATCTTCAACTGGTGCGATGCTGTGTTGGTCAATGTCAAAGGCAAACTGACCAGGGCCAAGAACGGACGACTAAAGACCTTTGGTTATGGGGCTTTGGTTGTGAGTTTTGTCCTGGAGAGGGTTCCTATGTTGATCCCGCAGCACCTTACTGTTGGAGCTGGGCTTCCTCGAGAGCCCAAACTGATGCGATGGGTCGTAGTTATGGCCCGTCACCCGGACGAGAGGACAGAGGTTGCTCGATTCAAACCTGAGTATTTCCAATGGCTGGAAAACCAGGTCTTTTCTATTCAGGACTTCCCTTACACTGGGATAGATTTTCGTGGTGACCCAGACATGGTTCTTCCACTAGGAGAGCAGTGGGATGATTCAGGTAAAATCCTTTTCAACATTTTTCCTATTTTAATTTTTTTTTTATTTTTCCATCGTCTCAAAACTGATAGTAAAAATTTCAAATGCAGATGTGGGTCCACAGAGACCAGCCGCTCTCCAGCCTTACGAGAGGAAGCAACTAGCTGCACCCGTGCCAGCCCCACAGGATGAATCAGTAGAGGTTTTGGCTGAGTTGGAGGGTCATCTCGAGCGCTTGATAGGAGATATTCCGGAGACCACTATAGATGACATTCCTCGTCGGCTTCAACGTTATGTGATTGGGGTCCTGGGACCTTTTAGGAGGTTCCTTTGCAAGGTGGCTCGTGTAGTGGTTTCTTATAGAGATCATCACCAGTGATAGGATGATCGCCTATTGTGGGCACATGTGACATTTTTGTTTTTTGTACTTATCATTTTTGCGATCATAAGGTGTTTTTCAACCTATGATCGAGGACGATGTATTTTTTGACACACTCCTATATATATATATATATATCATTATTACCGGCTTATCTTGTAAATCATGTTATGGAATGGTTTTAAATTTACATGTATGATTATTGCAAATGTCTATTTAACATTCGAGAAGCAATTGCATCTGCTAATGTATTTAAAGATCTTGGAATATGCTGATATTCAATATAATCAAATTCACGTTCCAAGAGACGCACTCGCAAAAATAATCTTAATAACACTAGATTTCTAATGGCATAGACTCTATTAAGCTGTAATACAACGAGTTCAGAATCTAACCTCACTATCGAACTCTGAATCCCAAATGAAATAGATTTAGATAATAACTCAATCACTGCACTATATGTTGGCATTATGATACATATGTTGTACTTGATGGCAATCCACTCATCTCAGATAATAAATTATAGTGTAGAGAAAAGTTCACGCACTTTTATGCAGAGAAAAGTTCACGCACTTTTATGCAGAGAAAAGTTTATTTCATGTAGAGAAAAGTTCACGCACTTTTATGCAGAGAAAAGTTTATTTCATGCAGAGAAAAAGTTCATGCACTTTCATGCAAGGAAAAGCGCGTATATGTTGGAGAACTTACCTTTGGTCCATGGTAGTTAGTCCTTGGTATTTGAACCTATGAGGAAAAGCGCGTATATGTTGGAGAACTTACCTTTGGTCCATGGTAGTTAGTCCTTGGTATTTGAACCTATGAGGAAAAGCGCGTATATGTGGGAGAACTTACCTTTGGTCCATGGTAGTTAGTCCTTGGTATTTGAACCTATGAGGAAAAGCACGTATATGTTGGAGAACTTACCTTTGGTCCATGGTAGTTAGTCCTTGGTATTTGAAACTATGGTTTTGGACCATGGTACTTCGTCAAAAGTGTTGATCTCACGTACTTTCATGGTTGGTTCATGGTATTAGTCCAACAGTTTTTTGATCCTATGGTTTTGGCCCGTGGTATTGTGAAAGGCTTAAGCCTATATAAAGCAAAGGAGATCACTTGGCTAATTCATTCTTGCAAATCGAATATCTTAAGATCTGAAATATTGGGTTATTGTTTTAAAAGTTTGATCTATGAAAGGGAAGTTGAAAGCGAATCTGTGAAGGGTGATCTCTCGAGTGCTGCAGCTGCGGAAGTGCGGAGGCGCCACAGAAGGCGCAGTGCGGAGGCGCCACAGAAGGCACAATGCGGAGACGCCACAGAGGCGCCACAAAAGGCGCAGTGCGGAGACGCCACAGAGGCACCACAGAAGGCGCAGTGCGGAGGCGCCACAGAAGGCGCAGTGCAGAGACGCCACAGAGGCGCCACAGAAGGCGCAGTGCGGAGGCGCCACAGAAGGCACAGTGTAGAGGCGCCACAGAAGGCGCAGTGCGGAGACGCCACAGAGGTGCCATAGAAGGCGTAGTGCGGAGGTGCCACAGAAGGCACAGTGCAGAGACGCCACAGAGGCGCCACATAAGGTGCAGTGCGGAGATGCCACAGAGGCGCCATAGAAGGCACAGTGCGGAGGCGCCACAGAAGGCGTAGTGCGGAGGTGCCACAGAAGGCGCAGTGCGGAGGCGCCACAGAAGGCGCAGTGCGGAGGTGCCACAGAAGGCGCAGTGCGGAGGCACCACAGAAGGTGCAGGTGCAGTGGTCGCGGCGCCACAGAAGGCGCAGTTGCGGAGGTAGTATAGATATCCGCAGATCTATACCAGTGAAGTTGCGAGCCCTGCTTAAAATTTGTTTTAACTGCCTTTGACTATTCTGCAGGGTTTTGGGTGCATAACTGATGTTTAGTTACTGGTATTGAGTTCAGATAACAGCATGATTAATGACTTATCTTTATGTACTAGATCTGGTTGATAACTCTCATAATATCATTGTATATGTATGGATCTGGTGATTGGGTGATTCAGAAGGTTGTTTGATTATGAGCTTCAATGTTGTTGTTGGGTCAAGTATGAAAATTGGATGAAAAGTGGCCTTTCAGATTATGTGTTGTGCTTCAGTGTATCCAGTCTGAAAATTGATGAAACGTGGTACCTGGAGGAGAGAATATTGTAGGCCAGCGCCTATGTACTAGTATCTAAGCTAGTACAAAAGCTAAGGGAAATCTTTGGAGCATTGTAGCAGGTAGCAACCTGCGTACTAGTAAATGGATCGGCTAGTACAAGAGCAAAGGGGGTTGTAGCTCCCGTACTGGTATAAGACTGCACCAGTACAAATATTGTAAAAGGATTTTCTTATTAAGAAGAAGATTGAGATGACTTGCAGCAGGTGGTTTTTCTCCCGCATTGGGTTTCCACCTTATATCATGGTGTTCATGTGTGTGCCTTATGTGTGATGATCTATTCTCTATTACTGCATCTGTTATCTGATAATATGGTTAATAATGTTCTAATGCACTCATTGAATATCAATTAACTTAATCATAAGAAGTTGTGGAAGTATCATATATGAATCTTATTATGGAAATGAAAAAGTTTTATTAATGTGATAATACTGATTCACCCCCCCCTCTCAGTATTATTTCCAACACTATACTCGGTAATGTTGTTTGTTGTTTGACCGAGGCTAACCCCATGCATAGATACTAACTTGTAAGAGGGCGAATAGATAACCCAAGCTACGGAAGAGATGTTCCGTGTATTACGACAAGCACCATCAGCGACACCAATGTATGTTTGGAGAGGCATCGACATCTACAACATCAAGAGTAAAACCAAGATAAGCAGGAATAATGACGAAAAAACACTCTCTAAGCTAAGCACACTGTTTAAACTAAAACACACCAGCTAGAAAGAAAAACTATCCTAACTAAAAATCTCCATACCCATTCTTTTAAGCATAATACCTCTTCAAGTAAAGGCCATTTCTGGGTTTACCCAAAGAGTCCCTGTCAAAGTCTACCAATTCATAGGCCCCTTTGGCTAGCTTTCGCTTGACAACATAGGGACCATGCCACATAGGAACGAATTTTCCAGCGCCTAATTTATCATTAGCTTGATCGTAAACTAAGACTAGATCTCCTTCTGAAAAATTTCGAGGGGTCATATTTCGATCATATTGAGCTTTCATGCGTTTTGCATTAGTCTCGATCGCCAATGCAGCATCGCGTCGATTCTCATCTAATTGAGCCAAGTATAACAAACATTTTTCCTCTTCGAAAGTGGATGGAAGTAACTCGATGGCCATTTGCAGTGACGGAATTTCGCATTCAATGGGTAACACGGCTTCCAGACCATAGACTAGTTGGAAAGGAGTGAACCCTGTTGATGTTTTTACTGAAGTTCGGTACGCCCAAAGCGCTGAAAATAGCATGTTAAGCCAATTCGACTGATGAATCCCAATGATTCGTCGGATCATGATAACTAAAACTTTGTTGATGGATTCAACCAGACCATTAGCTTGTGGATAATAAGGGGTTGAACTATCGTGACGTAAACCAAGCTGGCCTGTAAGTTCGGTCATCATAACATTTCAAAAATGGCGCCCATGATCAATGATTATTGCTTGCGGGACACCAAACCTAGCAATTATATGATTGAACACGAAAATTGCAGCTGTCTTGCCGTCTGCCTCAAATGTAGGCATCGCCTCGGCCCACTTGGTAAAATAATCTAATGCAAGGATGATATACATATGCCCCCCGGCCGAGTGAGGGTTACATGTAATAAAATCGATACCCCATCTGGAAAAAGGACCAAAATAAATTATAGGGTGGAGAGGATCAGGTGGAGCGCGCATCTTTCGATCAAAAATTTGGCAGTTGTGGCATTCTTGGACCGCCGTAATACAATCTTTAAATAAAGACGGCCAGAAGTAGCCAGCGCGCAATATCTTTCGGGCTGTGGAAAACCCAGACATATGACTACCACACGCTCCAGAGTGACAGTCATTTAGAACCCTTTCAGCTTCCTTGTGAGTTAAGCAACGTTGAAAAACAGAGTCCGCCCCACGGCGATAAAGAGTATCTCCAATAATCTTGAATTGTTGGGACTGGAATCGAATTTTTCGACGTTCTGACCGTGAAATTTCTGGCGGAAAGGATTGGGTCTGGAGATAAATGATGATATCCCCATACCATGGATCTAAAGTGCTGATTAGAAACAAGGATTTGTCCGCAATGGGCTCCTCTGCCACAGTTTCCGTGTCAGCACGCGGGAAGTCACACATTAACTCCGCAAAAACTAAAGATTTCTTAGACTTGGATTTCTCAAATTCCAAGTCGAACTCCTGCAGGATAACAATCCATTTAGAATACTTGCCCCCTAGCAATTGCTTGGTCAAAATGTACATCATAGGGTTGCAATCCGAAATTACTGTAGTTTTACGTAGTAAAATGTAGTGACGAAAACGTTGGACAGCTTGAACGGCTGCCAATGCCAATTTCTCCACATGTGAGTATTTTAGCTTAGTTGGATTTAAAGTTCGACTAAGGTAATATATCACATGTTCAGTTCCGAATTCATCTTCCTGAACTAAGACCATTCCAATGGTGGAATGAGAGGCGGCGAGATACAAGAAGTAATCCTGGTTGTAGTTGGGAGGATGCAACAACGGTGCATGGGTCAACGCGTGTTTGAGTGCATCAAAAGATTTCTGAGCTATCTCACCCCAATAGAATGGAGTATTCTGCTTCAACAACTGGGTAAAACCCTTTGTAACCTCGGCATAGATAGGAATGAATCGTCGTAAAAAGTTTGCTTTCCCTTGCAAACTTTGGAGTTGGCGAAGACTCGAAGGAGGAGGAAATTTGATGATAGCTTCGACCTTTGAGGGATCGACGCAAATGCCGGCTTTCGAAACTACAAACCCCAGCAATCGACCCATTTCTATATAGAAGACACATTTGTGTGGGTTCAACTGAATCCGATAATGCCTACACCTCATAAAGATTGCTCGTAAATGGACGAGGTGATCAGATCGATGTAATGAATGAACCGGCAAGTCATCGAGATACGGTTGCACAATGTGCTTGATGTCATGAAACGCATAAGACATCACCCTTTGAAAAGTTTCTCCGGCATTCTTGAGCCCAAAAGGTAACTTGCAATAAGAAAATGTTCCCCATGGACAAATGAAAGCCGTTTTTGGTTGATCGGCAGGTATAATATTGATTTGATTGTATCCGGAAAAACCGTCCATGAAGGAGAATATTTCGCTGTCGGCACAATCATCAATGATTTGATCGATATAGTGAGTTGGGTAATTGTCCTTTGGATAGGCTCGATTAATGCCCCTATAGTCGATGCATATTCTTATTGTTCCCTGTTTTTTTTTAACTGGAACAATATTCGATACCCAATCCGTTAACGGGATCAGATAAATGAAACCTGCTTTCAATAATTTTTCAACTTCCGCTTTAATTGCAGCAGCTTTTCGTGGGTGAATTTGATGCAAACGTTGCCGGACGGGTTTAGCGTCTGGGTAAGTTTTGATCTCATGAACAACAATCACGGGATCAATTCCTGGTATTTCCTCATAGGACCAGGAAAACACGTCGCAAAATTCTTGAAATAGGGCCTTATATAGTTGAATTTCATCATCTGTACACGAGGCACCTATATGAATGTTCTCAACAATTCCGGGCTTAACCGAAATGTCAATAGGAATAGTTCGAGAGATGTTTCCTAAATTTAACTCTGAATTGGGATGTTGCATTGGATTATGAGGTTCCTTGACATATTTAGTTGTAAAAATTGATGAGAAATCATTTTCAAAACAATCATTCTCGGGTAAAAACGAAGATCTGTGATGGAGATCTTCCCATGGTAAATCATCTACACATAGGATTTCGCGAATTTTCTCATCAGAGTGAACAAGTTCAGAAAACGTGATTAAATCTAAGCTTGATGTGAAAAGTGATTCCTCACGGACCACATTCATGAAGTCACTTTCGGTTGACCATGGGTCGGCAAACGACTGCACGGCTTCATAGGCAATTTCATATGGACTCAAAGGCATGGCATTACCAAATGAGTCTATCTCAGATTCAGAAGGAACGATCCAAGGATCATCATAAACAATGATGTCTGATGTGATCATATGAATAGTTGCAAATGAAGACGATGCGTTGATCGGAGGAAAAGGAAAAGTTCCCAGTAAACCAGCATCTTTAACTAGTCCTACTCCAACATCCTTATATGGGATAGCCGTTTTAATGACATGTTGAATACTCTCAGAAGAGGCTGGGTCGGATGAAAAGTAAGCAAGTTGGTCTATTGTTACGATCTTTCCATTATGTTGAAACTTTATTACTCGAAAGACCGATGAAACGACCGCTGTCATAGCGTAAGACCAACTTCGACCCAAGAGAAGGTTGTAATCTAGAGGGGCATCAACCACCTCCACATCTAGACTAACGGTTCTTCCTTCAACCCCTATAGGCAAATCCTATAAAATGCCAAAAGGATGAAACCCACGGCTGTCAAGGGCCTTTAGAATCATCGGGGATTGATTTAGCGAAGGAGAACCAAGCGATCTCCAACATTGTATCGACATAATACATGTTGAGGCTCCCTCATCAATGACAGTCCAATGAATAGGCCTATTTTTGACTATCACTAGAATCTGGAAAGCCATTTGATGAGGCAAAAGCGGTGTACTATTTTCTAGATCGAAAATTATTAGGTTCAAGTCCTGAACGTCAACAGCTCCTATAGCCGACAGAAGTAATTTACGTTGTGCTGGACATGATTGTAGCACTTCCAAAGCCGACATTGCTGAGGGTGAAACAGCTAAATCCTCAAAAATGTTATAATTCTGAGCCGCTCTCGCATGTGGATTGAAAGCGGACTTTCGAAGTATACCCTTGGCGGGCGGTTTGATTTCCAAGTCTAGATTAGGTTTCTCGATCTGTAGTGGATCAGAACCGGGAGCTAAGGTTGATGGATTAGAATGAGAATATTCTGCTTCTTTACCATCAACAAGACTTTTACTACCATAATCTTGCGATCGAGTCGCAATCCTAACATGGGACATCATCAATATGGGTTCTTCATTAGCACACGAGGATGAACCTATCATCTTACTGTCTTGAGCTGGAAAAGGATCCTTTAAAACAACAGGAGTTTGGGAACCTTTGAAAATCTTCGCAACCTCTACACAATGAGGGCAGTCTCTTGTAAAATGTTCATCGTCACAAATGAGACAAGGATAACGAGGTTTGTGCTTTTCATCATTGGATTCCGCCTTTTCAGGTTTCTCCTTTGAACTTTTGTCCGTTTTATTCTTCTTCTTTCCTTTCTTCTTCCCACCGGATTTTGATTTGGCTGTAGATGACTCTACAACGTGAATATCGGCGGAAATATCTGCAAAAGAATCTCCTGTTGGGGAATCAGGCAAGGTTATGATAGGGGAAGAATTCTTGGAAGACTTCTTCTTACTTTTAGTGTTAACCGTACCAATCATACCATCAGCGGCATGAGATCCCGAAGGAGCTGCAGCGATTTGATTTTGCTTGGGAAGATCAGGGATTTTCTCGTGTAACGTACTTGACTGAGTATAGACCAAGTCAAGGTACTGTGCTTGAGCAATAACTTGCTCCTCAGTAACAACTCCGGCTTTAGCTACATCTTCATTGATCTTTGGCAACAAAGATTTTACAAACCACTCGGCCAAGATCTGATCCGGAATAAATACCTTCACTAAACGCCGTCGACGTCTCCACTCATGAATATGATCTGAAATGTAAGTGGATGTCAATTGTTTTAGCGAAGTTAGCAATTCCGTGCCATTGTCGTATCGGACTGGCAACTGAAAATGAGTTAAAAACAAGGTAGCTAACTGACTAAAATTATAAAAAGTGCATCGTGGTAACTCAATGTACCACTTGGCCGCAAGACCAATTAGAGTGTGCTGGAAAAGTCTAAGACGGATTGAATCATCTGAAATGGAGTTAGATGCACACCAGAGGTAGTAAGTTATCACATGGTTTGACAGGGCCTCTCCTGATTTACCTTCAAACTTGGGAATGTCACTGGGCAACTTATTCCGCATTGGCGGCCAAAACGGAAGATAATTAATGGGATCGTTCGTTAGGCGCGACAAGTCAGGCAAGTCCAAAATTGCGATAAACGGTAGCTGCCGATTAGGATCCCTAAAAATCTGGGTCATGAGACCAGCCCCAGGAGGAGGATATCCAGGATAACTAGGAATAGGAATTGCGTTTGGGATATTGTATCCTCTCGGAAAACCAAGATTAACCGGACCATACTAGGGTTGTTGAGGTTGTTGATAAGTGTACCCAGGATACGGTTGATACTGATAGACTGGCTGCTGCACAGTAGGACCGAATTCGTACTGTCCCTGGTACAGTTGATAAGTAAATTGTGGTTGACTTGTGACAACCATACTTGAACCAAGTTGTCCTACAGGCATCTGAACCAAAGTTTGAAACATAGATCCATACGGTGGTAAAGATATCTGAGGAGTAGATACAGGAACAGTAGAAACTGGAGTTGTCGATACTCCAGAAGTAGGTGGGGTAGATTGAACAGATGTTGCGGCAGTTGTAGCAGTCGTTTGAGGCGGAGTACGAGGTGTACTAGGCCCAGACTGAGAAACTACCAAAGGTACAGAAATTTGAATGTTAGACTAGAATGGTTGCTAGGGTGAACTAGAAACTAAGGGTTGTCCAGTTTGAGATGACAACTGTACATTTGGCTACAACCCCTGTTGAGTTTGTGATGGATCCCGCACTATATTCATTCTGGGGTACTGACCCATAACAGATTGAAAATACTGAGTACCACAACCGGGTTGAGGGTAGGATTGATAATTGAAAGGTACATTTCCCGTTCCTTGAACATACGTTTGACCGGAGGGTGGTTGGAAACCTTGGTTCGAGTACTGACCTTGGGGTTGATACCCTTGAGGCACGTACTGATACTGGGGTTGACCTTGAGGTATAAATTGATACTGGGGTTGACCTTCGGGTACATATTGAGTCTGGGGTTGACCTTGAGGAATGTACTATCCCGTAGGTATGTACTATCCTTGAGGTTGCCCACCAGATGCAAATTGTGTACCTTGAGGTTGCCCCCCAGGCGAGAATTGAGGCTGCCCCCCAGGTGGTAACTGGCCACCTTGAGGTTGAGGATTGGGAATAGAACCTGACATCATAAGAATGTCTTCTATGCTCAACGGTTTAGTACCATTGCTTCCAATTAATAACCCTTGCTCAATGGGTTGAGGAGATGCTCCCGAAAAAGTACCATAAAGTGACTGATACCCGGAGGGAACAGAAGGACCGCCGTAAAAAAAAGATTTAGGCGATTGAGTAAACATGGATGACTGTCCTGACATATTTACAGGAGTATAAAAACCTCTAGGTGTTGGATGATAAGGAGCGCGAGGTGGTGAAAAACTTAACCCTGAGTTTTCTAAGAAATTAGTCAAAGAAAGATACCAAGAACTGCTCCTAGGTGGACTGTAAAAAATTGATTCACGCTCCCTTAGCTTAATAACAGGTTGATTTTCAGGGATAGGGATGCCTACTTCTTCTTCCGGAGCAAGTTCTTCAATAGCAATAAGTCCAGAAGGAAGATCTTGGGTGATTACTCTTTCTACCCTAGGTGAACCAGGACCACTAGAAGTTGGAGAAACAAACCCCGATGTCGGAGTAGCAGAAAATTCACTTTCAGGCTCATATATTTCAGGTTCCTCACCTATATCACTAGTAGCTGAAAAGCTACCAGTAACTTTGGAAATAGACACTGACTGTGGATTATAATCTGCCACCAACGGTTGAAAATTAGGATGTACTATCAAAGAAGATTCTCCTTCTTCAGGTGACCCAACTCTACTGTCTCTAGGAGTTACGAGGACTTTCAAGCCTTCAAGATGGCTCGGTACTTCCTCAGGAGGTTGGCCTCGAAGTCTATGGGACTTCCTCAGTAACTCAGCCACGTTTACAAACTCAGGAGATTGGCCCCAAACTCTACGGGACTGCCTTGGTAATTCAGCCACAGTTAAAAACTTTTAACTACTTCACACACAAACAAAGTAAAATCTCAATGAAAAGCACCTAAAGTCTCTAAAGAACCAAACAAATTTGAATCACATTCCTAAAGAATCTAGGAAATGAAACACACACAAACAATAACTTTCTGTATTGAAAACACTAGTTGGTGATGAAATCCAATGTCGCAGAGTTCAATACAGAAATGGCGGTTGGAACAGTTACCCCGGAAACCTGCTTAATGAATAGACTGGCACAAGTTCCTCCACTTAACCGTCTCGAGTGAAGAGAACCCCCCAGAAAATCCAAGTGAGTCTAGCCGACGTCTGCTCCAGGTACAGTGGGATCTTCCCACCACTGTCACCTCAGGAAGAGTCCTAAAGAATATGGCCACTAAGGTTACCAACTGAGACAAATATACCTGGGGGAACAGTCTACGATCCGATACGCACACAAGGGCAGAGTAGCAAGCTCAATCCCCTTGAAGGCTCCTTGACATAATCCAAGGTTTACCAACAAGTGACCCCAGGCTCTTCGACAATGGTTAATCCGAGGTTTACCATTTTTAATACGTGAATATCTGGCATCGTTCCCAATGAGGAAGGATTGATTCCCACACTGGTTCGGACACGATCTCGTGCTTCTCCTTGAAGAGGAGCTTTCCCAGAGCATAAATGCAACAATTGGATTTCTTCCCTACCACAAGATACAACTACTTGTTTGTTTTTACTGCCTTGGAGAGTTAATTACTCTCCTACTCCAAGACACTAACCTAAGCTAAGTTGGTGTATCAGAGCCCTAGAAATAAAAATGTTACTAGTTGAATTTTACTTTAAGCATTATTTTTATTGGTTTTTGTTTAAGTCAAAAGGTGTGGAGATGAAACTCGTGATATGAATACTCGACTCAAAATCACTAAAAATGCACCTAAGATGATTTAAACAATCATTTTCTCTTCGATGAACTTCTAAACTAAGAAAGAGTTTGAGAATGCAAATACTTTTGTAATAACAAATCTTTCCTAATCAAACAAATTAAAAGAAGATTTTTTTGTCCTTTCCAATGCACTCAAAACGAGACAACTAGTTATTTCACAAAAATTTCCCTTTTTCATTTCAAAGCACTCAAACACTACAAAAAAACTTTTTTTCAAAAGAGATTTTTATATTTTCTTATAAAACACTCAAAACTAATGAAAATGACTAACTTTGAGATCTATAAATTATAAAAACCTATTTGAAGTCATAGCCTACTAGATGTCTTTTTTAAGGATGTTTTACTTAGCTAGATGTAAGCTAAGGACTAATTTATGCAGAATCACAAATAAGTCAAGAACAACCAATTTTGTTTTCTTTTTTAAAATGAAAATCCAAACTTTTAAACACAAGCTTTTCGAAGTTTTGTAAAGAGAAAACTCAAAGCGGATTCCTCAAAAAGGGGAGATTTCATAAATGGTCAGACTCATAAGAAGGCTGGTATACACTAAGGTGATCTGAAGTCCCTACAGCTTCTAAGCTCAGAGCCACTACACAACCAAAATGAAAAACAAACCCAACAATCAAAACTCCTAGGAATTTCACCTAAAACCCTAACACTAACGAAATCAACCTAAGGAAAGCTTTGGACAATTTATATGCAGGTCTGGGCAGTGGATAATAATTTCTAAACAAAAACTAAGCTGACTAACAGAGGAAATATTAGGTTTTTCAAAATTTTGACAGGGTCCGCAGGCCCACAGTTGACACAGGTGCGGTCCCGCTCTGTGCTAAAAGCCAAGATGCGGATAGGTACACACTGTGTCAAACGGCTAGGGTGCGGTCCTCTCCCAAAGCTATGAAAAACAAAAAATAACCCTGGATCTACAAACTCTACCCAATTTTACACACAACAAGCCAAAAACAGAAACAAAAACACAGTTTCTCAGGTCAAAGTAAAAACAAGGAAAACAATCAAGTCCCCAGCGGAGTCGCCATTTTGTCACACGGAATAAGTCGATCTTGCGGACAAGATAGACCTTCCTAGAATCTAAAGAAGACCTAATGACAAGCAAACCAACCAAACACTATCTTTCTCTAAATATGCTTTTATAAACAATGGCAAACAAGTGTTTTTAGGGCCTACCTTAGGTCCAACGCAAGTTTGTGGATACCCTCGCTCCTTTGATCCAAATGAGCTCCTTTGTCGCGAATCTACAAACAAAAACAAGGAAAACAAATTAAATAGCACCTGAAAAGCCAATATCATAAAACATATTTAACATGAAAGTCAAGGAGTCCATGAAACAAATAAAATAAGATACTTGTTGAGAAAAATGAGTTTCATTGTATTAATTCAAAAGAAGAAGAACTTTACAACCTTTGCCTTGACACTGTACAAGCTCCTCCCAGGGTCTAGCAAGAAGTCTCCTCTACTTTGACAAGTTTCACTCACTCCCCAATGAAGCCAAAAAGGTATGTGATCTCTCCTCTTAAGCTTAACTAGGAAGTCTTGATTTCACCAGCATTTACCCTCAAAAATGTTCAGCTTCTAACCTCTCTAGCAACCAGCCCAATGCCTGTATTTATAGTGCAATGGAGAGAGGTTACTAAGTCCTCCTTCAAAGGGATAGCTCCTCTCATTAAGGGATTAGCTCCTTCTCTTTTGGGATGCATGAACCACCTCAGAGTGAACAATCCACGTCAAAATTCCTTCTAGAATCCTCTAGAATTAACCCAAAGTGAGTTTTTTAAGATAAAACTTGCGCCTTTTGACTTTCACAGGGGTCCGCACCTACACCGTTAGGGACAGAGCGGGCAGGTCCGCAGCTTTTGTACACAGAAGGTGCGGGACCACAGGTGATAGTGAGAGAAAGTGCAGAACCAAAGTTACATTGATTTTTAATGTCTTTCTCTCATTTCCAAAGCCTGACTTGAAGAGCTGAGGTCTGAGACTTTCTTAGGAGGACAGTACAAGTGATGATAGACCCATACTGATTGCAAATAATCATGGTGACGATATTTTTGTGTAACACCTTTCAAAGGGAATGACCCCACAAGCATAGCCGGAACGAGTAGTGATCTGGGTCTCGCAGAAACAATGAAGGCTAAATATAAGTTGGAGAAGCGGAAGTGGGGGTATGTACTAGCAAGCATCAAGGACCGAGGGGTGAGAATCGCCACCCAACTGCTAGCCAGTAAAGTAATGAGGAAATGCCACACAGATGAGGTGCTATCTCCTGTCATTGCACTTGTGGAGCAGTGCGCAAAAGGCATTCGGTTCAATTGGGCACAGTTTTTATGCGACGAATTTTTGACAAATTGTCAAAAAGCACAAGACAAAGGTAAGACATTTCATTATGCATGGTTGCTACTATCAATCCTTCTAGTTGCAGGAGAACTGTTGTAGGGTAGCTAGTTTCCTAGCATTGAGGACAACCTACCTGAAGTAGTGCGGTATACTTCGCTCTAGGCTACAAAGGACGCAGTGAGGGTTTGTGAAATCAAGGTTTTTGGACCTTCATGGAGGGAGTATCTGGACACAGATTGCTTGCAAACCACGAATGTCTCCAACGATATACAATAATTTGCAAAGCACGGTCGAGTTCAAAGTGGGCATGCATAACTTATATATCCAGCCGTGGAAGGATCCAAAGCGAGCATGGGTCATGCTCCCGTTCATTGCAACGGACGATGCCATTTACGAGGTATTGGCAGCATGGCCTC
The DNA here is from genome assembly GCA_031772625.1 of Pinus tabuliformis. NCBI lineage: Eukaryota > Viridiplantae > Streptophyta > Pinopsida > Pinales > Pinaceae > Pinus > Pinus tabuliformis. The sequence continues at coordinate 1,030,338,238 of CM062815.1, forward strand.
CAGAGTGGCACGCCCCAGACAAGCCTGTACTAGACCGAATGGCAGCACAACAACGAAAAAAGTAAATCCAGCTGCGACTCACTAAATTGGAAGAAAAGACACATCCGAGACAAAAGGCAACTTCGCAGCAGGAGGCAACCAAGGAAGTGATAGTTGAATAAATCATGGCAAATTAGGAAATGTCCTCCGAACAGGACATGCAAAGGGAAAAGGAGACACAGGAATGCACAAACCATCTTACATAATCGAGCCAAGTCAAGAGGCCATCTAGAAAGGAATTGCTGCATACACGCAAAAAGTCAAAAATAGCAAAGGCTTTGGAGAAAGAGTTTATTGATAGTAGCAAACTAGTGAGCATTGCCCCTATAGGTACGTTGGCGGAATTGATGACAGAACAGACAATTGTGTTGGGGGAGATCAGAGAGCAGTTGTAGGCATTATAGGTGTGACCCTCGAGCGGGGTGATCCTAAATCCAATAGAGGACACAGCCACAGCTGAGCAGATGGCGTGCACCCACACAATGAACACCTTAGCGTTGCCAACAGGCACTGTCCTAGCAGAAGCCAAGGGTGACGTGCGTAGTTGGGGGTTGAATCTAGCCGCTCTTCCTAGAGAAACCCTATACCAACTACAGGATGGGGTAACCACTGAGCTTCATGCCAGGGAAGGCCACGCCCTCCAAACCTTGACAAAGCACAAGGAAAATCTGGAGCAGGTCAATCTCCAGCGCGATGATTTGGTCGCACACAACCAGGAAGTGGAACAAGTCATGATGGAAGCTTGCAGCAAGGTACCAGAGCTAGCTATCCCAGCCAAACTTCCAGCAACTAACAAGATTCATCGCATGGCCGTAGGATTCCGTACAGCCCGAGAGGAGGCCGCGAAGGCTTAGTGGGAATTAAATTTACAAATTGTAGGGCTAAGACTGAAGGCATAACCGCCCACATCTCCGGAAGTTCGAGAGCGGTGACACAGGGAAATTCAAGCAGGATTGGAAATGATAAAGTGAGTTGTCCAAGATTGCTCGGGCCTGTTAGATCGATCCCTCCTTACGCTCACCTCTCTCCAGGAAGACCCAACCATACAACAAGTGGAAACAGAAGTGTGGGAGTTGCAGCAGGCTTATGACATAGTCCAGCGGACTACGCAGATGGTCGCTATCACACAGCGGTTGGCTAAAATGAAGGAGGCCCATGCTCTCAAGGCACAAGTTGACGCCACTCGACAAAAAGAGGCAGTGCTTAAAGACTGCATCCAGCCCTGGCTTGATGAAGCATTCGCAGTCTCCACCACCATCGAGGGAAAGTTAGTGCACATGCAGGCAGCATATGATCCCGGATAGGCAACTACAACTGATACTAATGCATCAGCGGCTCACATATAATAGGTATAGAGGATGGCAGAAGAGTTTATTGCAAGTACAAGTGTAGCGCAAAAGTTGTTGACTGACCTCCATGTGAAGATTTCCGCACCGGCCAAGTGACTCAGGATGAGTCACAATGATTGTGTTGGGGGACTGTTGGGTAGCAAAGGCCCCGCGTAACGGTTTTTGGGCTCAAAGCCCGCAATTTTGGGTAAAGGTATGGTAAAGACTCTGCGAGATGCGCAGAGCACAAAGTGTAATGAGTCAAGTCAAGGGGTTGTCTGCCCAAAAATAATGTAAAATGAGTCGGCCTGCCCATGGTCCACGAACCATGGAAATATATAAATAGAGCAAGTCTCTATGGTTAGAAGCTAGTTTTTTAGTAAGTATTTTTGATCTGGAATGTAATGGGTTTATGAAGCAAGAAGTCTTGGTGTGTCTATAAGTTAAGGGTGTTGGTAGATAGATAGAGGCTCTATAGCTGTGTGCGTAGAGGCCTGGTAGAGTCCGCAGCTATGTGCGCGGACCCCTGCAACTGAGTGCACAGGGCGGATCTGGTTGTACTGAGGAGAAGATCAATAAAGCTAAGAATTTCTAAATCATTGTGTGTTTTCTTACAGATCTGTTTATTTCTTATGTTCTGAATTTATGCATTATCTGTTATAATTACGCGAACGGGGTTTTAAGTTTAAATGTTTGCTTAAATAATGTAATAAAAAGCTCAGACCTGTAATAATTTGATTAATAAGAAAGTGTGGCAGCACGAATCTACGTGAAATCTCAAGAGCAGTACAAAGTGGTGCGAGGCCGCATACAGATCGCGACCTCTCCAGACCACATCAAGACATCCCAAGGGTGCGGAAACCTGGTTCCAACACCCTCCCTTGCTACCTTGGGTGAGACCTCAGTCTGCGCTCTGCGGGCTGTTGCCGAAAGGGACAGTAGCTATGGGATTTGTTTGGCTAATAACTCTTCCGAACTTGGGTCAGGGCCCAATAAGCCAACACTTATCTTCTATTTTGTGACCGGGTTGCATTACATTTGTAATCAAAGCTTTGGATTCTAGGGTTTCGCTGCTTCAAAGATGCCATCTTGGAATTTTCGCTATCTTTTTTTTCTACGAGGATTTAGAAGTTTAAATTTATACCATGTCGAGTCAAAATCATGGTGAACTTTGTGTAGAAATTTCAGATCTTCGTTCGTTGTATTTTCTGAGATATTGTCCGAAGAAGTTAGGGTTTTTGCAAGCTCCGTATTTTAATCTCAATAAGGTGACCTAGGGAAAATCGACATAACTCTCTCTAAGCATCAAATTCAAATTTCATAAAAATATATTTAAATTTAATGGGTTGTCTTTTTTTGTGTATCATTTTTAGGGCTGAAGGTCGAAACAATGACACTTGGCATTCCATACAAGTCCGCTCTACTGAACCACTCTGTAATCAGGTCATTGTGGGATATTGGGCATAACTCTTTCTTGAATAATATAATATCGATCTAACTTATGGGGTTGGAAATAAGACTCAAATGGATACCACAAGACAAAATTTCATATATTGGAGATATGAAATTACAGAGATACAACAATTTCAATATCGAGCTCCTAAAAAGCAAGAAAAAGGTGTGTATTTTATTATTACTTTTTTTAAATTTTGTTTGAAAAAACAATTTAAAGTGATTAAAAAGGCATAGTGAAGCATAGATATCATTTTTTGATTCCAAAATTTCTCAAAACAAAAAAAAATGGACACACCTAGTAAGAAACCATAAAGCTCTTCTATGACGCATGAATAAGAGGAAGAAATGCAACCTGTATATCAAATTACGAGATCAAGTGCAAAAAAATTCACTGTCACAAAGAGTAACCAAAAATAAATTGGAAGTGATGATGAATGTTAACATGAATGGTTTATAATTTAAAAAAAAGGGACATGGAAGGCTTAAAGGATAGTTTAGAAGAAATGGGAGGTTTGACAAAGCTGCTACAATAAACACTTCCTAATGGCAACAAGTTATTCCATGAAACTCATGATGAGAACAAAAGGAACGTTAATCATGATTTTAGAGATTATAACTTTGGGTTGAAGATAAACCACATTCCAAAGATTGATATGAGGAAGTTTGATGGCAAGGATCCGATAACATGGATACTACAGACAGAGCGATATTTTGATCTACATGATGTGTAACCCTCATAAAAGGTACGTATTAAATCTTTGTATTTAGAACCCAATCAATTTTTATGGTATCAATGGATTTGTTATCGTAAACCACTTGTCACTTGGTCAATTTTTATGGAGGAAATGGTAGAACATTATGAGGATACAAAGAGAAACACCTTCTTTGGCCATTTGATAAATCTCAAACAAAAGGGTTCAATGTCGGAGCACATTGACGATTTCCAAAAATTGAATATCAGGGTAATTGATATTCCATAGGAGCATATGATTGATGTATTCATAGGGAATTTAAAGGATAAAATCCAACATGAGGTTCACCTTTGGGAACATGATTCATTGGAGAAGGCATTTAAGGTAGCAAGAAAAGTTGAAAGAAAAATTATGGAAACAAGGAAGTCTACCACTCACAACTATAAAGATGGAAGTGTCGCTGCTCCTAGTCTTCCACAACCTACAAGGTTGACACCACAACAATTGGTGGAAAAGGGAGAAAAAGGGTTTTTTTTATAGTTGTCATATAAAATACGCTAAAGGTCAAAAGTGCACTTAGAAGGAATTATTTTACATAAATTGTGAAAAGGAGGAAGAAAATGAACAAGAAACACCAAAAGAAGAAGATATACACCAAGAACCAATGCTAGATAAAGAAGAAATGAATCTCACCATATCTTGTAATGCATTAGCAATAATTACCACTCCTCAAAATCTCAATATAGAAAGATATATCAAGAAGAAAAAGGTAATAGTGTTGATTGATTCGGGTAGTACCCATAATTTTATTCATTATAATATAGCCAAGGAATTTAACTTCTTTCTATATCTAGCACTAGAGTGTCATGTGATGGTTGCAAAAGGAGGAACTATAAATTTCTCTGGAAAGTGCCATAATATCAAGATAACCATGGGGGAATATGTATTGAATAGTCCAATTCTTTCCATTAGAATGGGTGGTGCTGATGTTGTACTAGGAGTTCAATGTTACAATCATTGAACTGGCTTTTAATTTTTAAGAACTTTTATTGAAATTTTTTGGGAAGGAAAGGAATTTGAATTAAGGGGTACTACAAGGAAAATAGGAAAAATAATAATCACTAATGGCATGACAAGTATTATAAAGAAAGAACGAGGTGTAATTTCACAGTTATGATCACTAGAGGTTCAAGCATCGAAACCATCTATTTCTCCAGATATCCAAAAAGTATTGGACAATCATTTAAAGGTATTTAAGACTCCCAAAGGCCTCCCACCTATTCGTGAGCATGATCATGCTATTCATTTGATTCCAAGAAGTGTTCCTCCAAACATCAGACCTTACAAATATCCCTATGCCCAGAAAAATGAAATTGAATGTATGGTTGCAGAAATACTAGAGGCCGACATAATTAAACCTAATCAAAGTTCTTTCACTACTCCAGAAGTATTGGTGCACAAGAATAATGGAACATGGTGTATGTGTCTAGATTATAGGGAGCTCAACAAGCTTACTATTAAAGATAAATTTCCCATTCCTGTCATTGATTAATTGTTGGATGAATTACATGAAGCAATTTACTTCACCAAGATGTATCTTCATTTAGAATATCATCAAATTAGAATGAATACTAAAGACATTCCGAAAATAGAATTCATAACTCATGAGGTTCATTATGAATTTTTGGTCATGCCTTTTGGCCTTACTAATGCACCTTCCATATTTCAAGGTTTGATGAATTCCATTTTCAAACCCTTAGAAAATTTATGTTAGTATTTTTTGATGATATACTAATCTACATCGAGTCTTGGAAGGATCATGTTCAACATCTTGACAGGGTGCTCAAACTATTGGAGGGGAAACAATTAAATGCAAAAGCCTCCAAATGTTTCTTTGGAGTGAAGAAGGTGGAATATTTGGGTCAGATTGTATCTCATGAGGGTGTTAAGGTAGAACCTAACGAAATTAAATCCATTAAGGAATTGAAAATCCCCACAACCATAAAGCATATTTGAGGATTTCCTAGGTTGAAAGGGTATTATAACAAGTTTGTTAAGAATTATGGGAGAATAGCAACACCTATAACAACATTACTGAAGAAAGATGCATTTTATTAGACTCTAGAAGTAGCTAAGGCCTTGGAACATGTTAAAGAGGCAATGTGCCAAGCACCGGTCTTAGCTATGCTAGAATTCATAAAACACCTTTATTTTGGAAAGTGATGCCTCGGGAAATGGAATAGGTGTTGTTTTAATGAAATAAGGATGACCCATTTCTTTCGAAATTTGTCCAATAAAAAAAAAGTATTTACACAAACCTATTTATGAGAAGGAAATGTTGTAAATACTACATGCACTAAAGTAATGGAAACCTTACCTAATCGGAAGACACTTCAAGGTAAAAACATATCATGATAGTCTTAAATACTTTATGGAAAAAATATTATCTTCAAAAGAGAAAAAAAAATGGGTCACAAAGATGTTGGGTTATGACTTTGAAATCATCTATAAAAAAGGGAAGAAAATGTTGTTGAGAATGCACTCTCAATAAAGGATGAGGATGTCGAAGAATTACTTTGTTCCATTTCTATTATCCAACTTGATTGGATAACCAAAGAAAGGGATGAATGGAAGAATGGCGAAGAGGTGTGGAAATTGTTATGAAACCAGCTCACAAAAAGATAGAAAAGATAAATCAACGCCTTAGAATTCATCCTCTTCGAGGGGGAAACCTCCTTTACATTGCACAAATGAATGATTCTTTGATGATACAAATGACAAGACCTACTTTCTATATATAGGAGTCTAAGGGGTCATAATATAATCAGATCTGACATAACAATAATAATGTAAGGGCACAATAATAACAATAGTGGGCTTCTATGGGGCACAATAGTAACAATATGGGGACTACATGGGTACAACAATATAATAAGGGGGTTGTACTAATAACAATAAGGGGTTACACTAGTAGTATAGGGGCCTAACATGCCCCTCTCCTTAAAAAAGTGTTGTCCTCAACGCTTGAGTAGTTCTTGATGCTTTTGTATAAAATTCTTGTCCTTCCATCTGGAATCTTCAGCAGGTAAGTTATTCCACTTGATGACATACTCTAAAATTGATCGATTTCATAGTTGTCAGGTTCTTGTTTCTGTGACTGCTCTAGTTTCCAATATTATTTTTCCTTCCTCTTCAAGTTCTGGCAATATTGTTTGAATTGGGATATTTTGCAAATTTTGAATGAGTGGCCACACTTCTTCGTCCTTCTTCCATTCATCCCTTACTTCGTTTATCCAATCTAGTTGGATAATAGAAATAGCACAAAACAATGATTCCACATCCTCATCCTTTCTTGAGAATGCTTCTGCAACAAAATTTTGCTTCCCTTTTCTATAGATGATGTCAAAGTCATAACCCAACATATTTGTGACCCATTTTTTCTGTTCTTCTAAAGATAATATTTGTTATAAAAAGCATTTAAGACTATCATGATCCATTTTTACCTTGAAATGTCTTCCCATTGGGTAAGGTCACCATTTCTTAAGTGCATGTAGTATTGCCAACATTTCCTTCTCATAAATAGCTTGCTTGAGATGTAGCCATAAAAATACCCAATCACCTACATCAAAACATTTTTCATTGTGATGTTGATCTACCTATTATTTCATTCGATTCTGCACCAAAGTGGCATTATCCTTTAAAAGTTGGAGAACTTGTTGTTGATGCTCGATGTGATATTTCACTGCTTGAACCTTTTTCTTCTTGATATGTCCTTCTATCTTGAGAGTTTGAGGAGTGGTAATTTCTTCCAATGCTTTACAAGATATGGTCAGATTCATTTCTTGATGCTCGATGTGATCTTTCACTTCTTGAACATTTTTTTTCTTGATATGTCTTTCTATCTAGATAGTTTGAGGAGTGGTAATTCTGGCCAATGCATTATAATATATGTTTGGATTCATTTCTTCTTTCTTGATGTGATCTTTCACATCTTGAACCTTTTTCTTCTTGATATGTCCTTCTATCTTGAGAGTTTGAAGAGTGGTAATTCTTGCCAATGGTTTACAAGATATGGTTGGATTCATTTCTTCTTCTTCTGGGGTTGGGTGCTGACGTATATCCCCTTCTTTTGATGTCTCTTGATCCTTTTCTTCCTCTTCTTCATAATCTATGTAAAATAATTTCTTCTCAACACACTTATGACCTTTACTGCATTTGTTATCACAATTGTAACAAAGCCCTTTTTCTCTTTTTTCTTCCAATTGTCGTGGTGTCACCCTTGTAGGTTGTGGAAGGCTAGGAGAAACAACACTTCCATATTTATAGTTGTGAGGGGTAGAATTCATTGTTTCCATATTTTTTCTTTCCACTTTTCTTGCCAAACCTGAATTCCTTCTCCAATGAATCAGGTCCCCAAAGATGAACCTCGTGTTGAATGTTATTCTTTAAAGTCCCTATGGAGACATCAATCCTCTGCTTCTTTGGAATATAATTTTCCCTTATATTCAATTTTTGAAAGTCCTCAATGTGCTCTTCCATTGAACACTTTTGTTTGAGATTTATCAATTGGCTAAAGAAGGTGTTTCTCTTTGTATCCTCATAATGTGCTATAATTTCCTCCGTGAAAATTGACCACGTGACAAGTGGTTTACGAGAACAAAGCCCTTTATACCATAAAAATTGATTCGGTTCTAAATAATTAGATGCAATACATACCTTTTGTAACAGTGGTATACCATGTAGATCAAAGTATTTCTCCATCTGTAGTATCTAATTTACCGGATCCTTGCCATCAAACTTCCTCATCTCGTTTTTTCTTGATTTTAGGAGCTCGATCTTGAAACACCTGTAACTATGTAATTTCATATCTTCTAGTTTTGAAATCGTGACCTACGGTGGCCCTCCGCGCCCTCTTTCCAATGACACCAATCTGATCGAATTTAGATTCTCCAAGAAAGAGTTATGCACAATATCCCAAGATGACCTAATTATATACATTTTAAAAAGAGAGAACTTGTGTGAAGTGCCACGTGTCACTGTTTTGACCTTAGGATCTGAAAAATATACACAGGAAACTACAGTCTCTCCTCTTTCTGTAAAAATTTCAATCTGATGCTCAAAACAAAAGTTATGACTATTTTCCCCAGGTCCCTTGTTCGGAATGTAATTCAGGAGTCTTCAAAAATTCCAACTTCCTCATATCATATCTCCACAAATATAGTGCGAAAAGATCTGAAATTCAGACCTAAGGTTCAGAATGATTTCAGCCCAAATGGGCTTTTTTTTTAGCATCTGAAACGTCTCAGAAAAAAGTTATAGTGAAAATGCCACAATGACTTGTTTGGAGCAGCGAAACCCTAGAATCCAAAGCTCTGATACCAAATGTTATGAAACCAACTCACAAAAAGATAGATAAACGCTTTATAATTCAGCCTCTTCGAGGGGGCAACCTCATTTACATTTCACAAATGAATGATTCTTTGATGATACAAATGACAAGACCTCCTTTCTATATATAGGAGTCTAAGGGGTCATAATATAATCAGAGTCGACATAACAATAATAATGTAAGGGCACAATAATAACAATAGTGGGCTTCTATGGGGCACAATAGTAACAATATGAGGACTACAAGGGTACAAAAATATAATAAGGGGGTTGTACTAATAACAATAAGGGGTTACACTAGTAGTATAGGGGCCTAACAGAAACTCATTCAAAAGCTCCAGCAAGATCCCAATACATCTAATACATTTAGCTGGAAAAATGATTCATTATGGTACAAATATCACTTATATCTTTGTAAGAATTCCAAACTCAAGGAAAAGATTCTTTTGAAATTTCACATCTCCCCCTTAGGAGGACACTTGGGATTTTTAAAAACTTACCACAAGGTCAAGAAGGAATTTTTTTGGGATGGCCTTAAATATGATATTTAGACGTTTGTGGGAGGATGTTTGGTTTTCCAACAAAACAAAGTTGAGACAATTAAGGCCTCAGGTCTGTTACAACCTTTAGTCATTCCAAGTCAGCACTGGGAGGAGGTCCCAATGAATTTTATCATAGGTTTACTCAAGTCTGAAGGAAAGAGTGTCATCATGGTGGTAGTTGATAGACTTACCAAGTATGCACACTTGTTTACATTAGCTCATCATTTTAAATCCAGTAGAGTTGCTATTGCATTTATGGAAACAATTCAAAAGCTACATGGAAACCCAAAGGTTATTGTAAGTGACAAAGATCCCATTTTAACTTGAAATTTTTGGACGAAACTATTTTCTTGTCTTGGTACTCAATTAGCTCATAACTCATCTTATCATCCTCAATCTTACAGGTAAGTTGAGATAGTGAACAAATGTTTGGAAGGATACCTTCGTTGATTTGTATTTGATCAACAAACACAATGGGTCAGGCTGTTACCTCTAGCTGAATGGTGGTATACCACTTCCTTCCATACTGCAGCAAAAATGACCCCATTTATGGCACTTTATGTGTATCACCCACCATCCATCTCATCATCTTTAAGAGAAAATTATAAGTTTCGAGCAGTGGAAGATCACATCTAGCATCAACAACAAGTTATCCAAATATTAAAGGATAGCCTCACTCTAGCGCATAATCGAATGAAATGACATGCATATCAACATCGCAGCGAAAGAAGTTTTGATGTAGGCAACTGGGTATTTTTATGGCCAAAAACATACAAACAAATGTCCCTCAAGTAAGCTAAGAAGGATAATAAATTATCATCCAAGTACTATTGTCCTTACAAGGGGTTGCAAAAGATTGGTACTATGGCATACAAATTGGAGCTACCTACATCTTCTTGAGTACACCCAGTTTTCCATGTTTCCTGCTTAAAGAAGGTTATCGGTGAAAAGCTCCTAGTTCAAACAGTTTTTCCAAAACTTAACAAAGAAGAAAAAAAATCATATTTGAGCCTGAAGCAGTGACAGAAGAAAGAACCCGAAAACTATAGAATCGATTAATTTCAGAGTATTTCATTAAGTGGAAGAACTTTCCCACTCAATATTCCAGATGGGAGCGTGATAATTTTATATAGAATCATCCAAAACTAATTGAGAGTTGAGGACAACAATTTTTTGAAGGAGAGGGGTATGCTAGGTCCCTATAATACTAGTGTATCCCCCTTATTGTTATTGTTAGCGTAGCCTCCTATTGTTATTGTTGTGCCCATGTACCCCCCATGTTATTATTGTTGTGCCCCATAGAAGCCCACTATTGTTATTGTTGTTCCCCTATGTTATTGTTATGTAGGCTCTGAATATATTGTGACCCCTTAGACTCCTTTATGTACCAATGAGCTCTTATCATTTGTATCATCCAAGAATTGTTCATTTATGTAATGTAAATGAGGTTTCCCCCTCGAAGAGGATAATTTTTTAAGTCATTGATCTATCTTTTATTCTATTTTTTGAGTTGGTTTCAAAACAGTATCTATCGATCATGTGTAATGGAATGGATTATTTGTCTATTGGTCTAGATTAAGTTCGAAATTTGAGGGTTTATAGGCCCTTTTGACTGACTAGTAGATTTATCTGATAATGTTCTGGTTGGTGTTTGAGCAGAGAATACCAAGGGGATCGACAAATGTTAAGGTTTAACTGCAAGTAGAGGGTTTTTTAGCGTATATAGAGAAGAGTTTTTGGATTGAGGGGGCCTGACCCAGGTTCAGAGTTAATTAGCCAAAAAAATCCCTACACTACTGGCCCTTTGGAAACAGCCCGTGGAGCACAGACTGAGGTCTCACCCAAAGCAATATGGGGGGATGTTGGAACCAAGTTTCTGCACCCTTGAGATGTCTGAGGGGTCGATTTAGTCTAACTTTGAATACCTTCGTGCAGGTTACTTCGCACACTTCCCTGACTTGTGAGGCCTTTGTGATCTGTTATAATCACCTTCCCACAGCCCTAACCAGGGGCTGAGATGCTTTCGCGCTGCTAAGGCAGCGATCTACCCTATTTCCCCAAGTCACACCACGGATCTTACTTATCTCCTTATAACTGTTAGTTAACTTTTCTTAAATAGATACTTTATCTTATATTCACTTAATCAACACAATAATATATGTTTGTGCATCATATAAACAAAAAAATGTAATTTATACCCAACACAATCAATGCAAAAAATAGTAATTAAATACATAAGAATGGTATAAACTTCTCTTTATTAATGCTTCGATCGGTTACAGATTCAGCTTACCCTGCACACTCAGCTGCAGGGGTCTGCGCACTCAGCTGTGGACTACTAGGCCTCTACACACTCAGTTGTAGAGCCTTCTCCTACTCTACGACCCAAGACTCGACTCTACACTTAGATAAGACTCAATTCTTCATCCTTCATTCATCAATTGATTCCATGATTTACAACTTAGAGCCTCGCTCTATTTATACAATCCCATGGTCCGTGGACCATGGGTAGATCTCTAAAGCCGACATTACATTTACAAAAATGAGGGTAGACAACCCTATGACTCATTTACAAGTTCGCGCTCCGCGCCCACAAAATGCGGAGTCTTTACATCGGATTTAGTCAAAATCTGGGCTTTAAGCCCCAAAACTTCCCTTGGGGGATCCCATGCCCAACAGGCCCCCAACACAAACATTGTGACTCGCCCTCAAGTCACTTTGTCGGTGCAGAGATCTTTGCATGGATACCTCCCAACTGTGCCTGAACTGCTACAAGATTGGTAGCACACTGAGAAACTGCTTGTTATACCTCCTACACTCATTGTTCAGAGATCGCGGTAAATGAACTGCTTCCCTGCACCTGGTTATAGTGTCGCGCCTCCTTGCAGCTACCTGGAGCACTAAGACTATGCTTCAGTCAGCTAGTCAGATAGCCGGGCCACCCGTGTATGGCTTCAACCAACTTCCATTCACTTTTCCTGGGAAAGGTTCTCCATTTAACTTTACCAACTGTATCGCACCTCCGTCTGTGACCTCCTTAATAACATACAGTCCTATCCAATGCATTCTGAATTTTCTCGGGAATTTATCAAACTTACTATCATACAGTAACACCAAATCGTTCACCTTGAAGGTGCACAACTTAATATGTCGATCATGCCAGGCCTTTTCGCACTGTTTTTGTACCTATTGGTTGAAGCCAACCAAAAATCGTTCTTCCTCGAGTTCCTCCAACTACACGAGCCTCTCCTTCAGGGCTTCGCGATCCATCATAACTTCACATAAACAGATACTTTATCTTATATTCACTTAATCAACACAATCATATATGTTCACGCACCATATAAACAACAAAAATGTAATTTATACCCAATACATTCAATGCAAAAAATAATAATTAAATACAAAGGAATGGCATAAACTTCTCTTTATTAATTCTTTGATCAGTTATAGACTCAACCTACCCTGCGCACTCAGCTGTAGGGGTCCGTGCACTTAGCTGCAGAGCCTTCTCCTACTCTAGGACCCAAGACTTGACTCTACACATAGATAAGACTCAATTCTTCATCCTTCATTCATCAATTGATTCGGTGATTTACAACTTAGAGCCTTGCTCTATATATAGAATCCCATGGTCTGAAAACCATGGGTAGATCTCTAAAGTCGACATTACATTTACAAAAATGGGGGCAGACAACCCTATGACTCATTTACAAGTTTGCGCTCCGCGCCCACAAAACATGGAGTCTTTACATCGGATTTAGTCAAAATCTAGGCTTTAAGCCCCAAAACTTCCCTTGGGGAATCCCGCGCCCAACAAGAGGATCAAATTGGTCTTGCATTTTTAATTATTTCTTTATGGGCCATTCATCTTGTTTTATCTTTTTTGACTGTTCTAGGCTGGGGAATTGTGCCAAAGCATTTAAATAAGGTTTTAATTTAATTGGATGACCAATGTACTAAACTTTTAAAATTTATAAAATCCAAATATTTCTGAGAATATCAAAGGGTTGATTTTCATTCATAATGGGAATAAATATTTACGTCGATTTGAAAGCGGAATTAAAGAAAATATGTGATAATAAAACATCCATATTGAATATTTAACCAATCAAATACAGTTGATGCGTGCAGAAAAAGTCTACATCCAAACAAAATATGTTCAAGAGATGACAAAAGGAAAAAATTAAAAGATGTGGAGGAATTAACTAAAACATATTGTTTAGTTAATTAATCTCTTTAATGAATATAAATTTGTAGTGGCCTGTTAGGGATATTGATACTCAATCTAGCCTTATCCTAACTCCTATGTTACCTTGAACATATGCATAACTAAATTATGAAAACATAAATGAATAACAAGAAAAACTCACATGTACACAAAAGCTATTAAGAATGAAGCCAAAATACTTTAAGTATATTTAGAAATATTTTAGAGTATTACAATGGTGTCATTTGATCATCACAAGGGTTCAACATATCTTTCTTCAAAATACAAAATACTTATAGAACGTAATTCAAAAATATCTAGATATGGAATAAAATTTATTACAAAATCAAATATTATCCAAAACTGATTTGGATATTTCAAAAATAGAACACAAAAATAGATATTCTAAACTGATTTGAACAATAACCACAATTCGAAGCTATAGTTTGATGGCTACTGTTGGAAACTAAATTTTATGTTTTCTGCTCCTTTCTCTACAACTAGTTACTGAATCTGCGCATTTTGTTTTACTTGATGAGTTCAAGTAATTTATCCCATCTTTTATCATATGGGATAGAAAATTTTTTTACTTTCCTATATGCCTCATTGACTTTTGTGTATTTCTCAAAGGTTGGCCTAGTAATAAAAAAGTTTTGAATTTCATGTTGAATAAAAATATCAAATTCAAGGCCTTCAAGGAATTATTTACCACTGATTCTTCCTCTGACTTTTACAAACTTGGTTCTATCTACTGCTATCTAATGCAATCTGTGCTGGTAATTTTCTAGTGGAATCAATTAACCACTAGAATCTCGTAGAGATGGAAGTCCTTTCTAGCACAAAACATTGAACTTTTATCAAACTTTTGAACCTGCACTTCCAAATTTTGACATTTGTTTTCTAATCATAACATTAAGTTATTTTTTTTCAAAACCCTTCTTACTTCTAGGACTGTATCAATCTTGTCTTCAATTCCAAAGTCCTCTAGTTCTTCTTTTATTTTAGAATTCAACACTTTGATTATTCTAGTAGCTTCCCCTAGCTTGTGATGTAAATCTTCTTTAATCTCTGTAATGGATAACTTTGACTTATGCACTAACCCCTCCTATTCAAAAATCATTTCAATAGATATCCAAAGTTCAATTATGGTTGAATTTATTCAATCCATATCTTTTCTTTGGCTTCTAATAAGGTTTATGCAATCATTTATTCATTTTCATATTTCTCCAGTTTCTTGATTAACCTGGAGTTTTTCTATACTTCGGCCATATATATGCATTATCAACTTTTAGCTTATTGTCTTGAGACTTCTCCAATTGAAATCTGAGTTTTTCAATCTCCATATCCTTTAATGATAAGTCTCCCATAAATTTAGATAGTTGTTCTGCTAGATTTTGACTAGTAGATTTTATTTCTATTGTGGACACTATTTCTGTAAATGTTTTTGTTGTAGATGCTCCTACTCCAGTGATGATTTGGATATCTCTTTCCTTAATCTATTTTTTCATCTCTGGCTTCATTTTCTGAATTTGTATATTTTTTTCTACAAACATTCATAGCATGTTTTCTTTTTCCTTCTCCAACTAACTTAGTTCTTATGGCTGAGGATGTTCAATAGTTGGTAACTTCAGGTGCTTAGTGCCTGTATATATGCATTTCAGCTTTTAATTATTTATTTAGCTGCCTTTACATCTTTAGGATTTAATCCTAATTTTAAAACTAGATCCTCCAATCCTTTAATTGTGTATACTTTGCAAGAGAATACATCTTTTCAACCTTCAATTGAGGATGAATATTATTCAGAGATGTTTGTATCTTAGAAGCTTCCATGGCTGAACTTGTCAAAGATGTATATATCACTTCTCCTGCATGCTTGTGAATATCAATTTGATCAATATGATGGATCTATTTGGTGTCAAATGAGAACACAAAGGTTTTTTAGTCATCAACACTTTTTGGCACAGGGTCCTTTGGTTCCAAAAATGCTAATTGGAAATGTCCTCTTTCACCGCCTAAGGAAAAAAGTAGCCTAGTTTGAGTGGTGGAAGACTGTTTCGAGAACTCTGCATATGTAGAAGCGTTTAGTGCTTCATTTTTCTTCTTCATATCTAAGAACCTTGTAAAAATATTTTTGTCTTGAAGAAGATGGAGAAGAAGGAGAATCTATTGTTGTATCTTCAATCTACTGTAATGAAAATGTAGATTCTCCTAAAAGTATAATTGTAGTAGGTTCCTCAGAAGTTTGAGCTTCTAAGGATTCTTCTTCAACATTTATTATTTTCCTCCTCTTAAACACCTTAAATGCTACCATCTATATCTTTGATCTTGCTAGAGATAGATTGTCTCTCGGTCTCTTCAATTCTTTTTCTTTCATCCTTGGAGTCTCCAGTGTTGTTTGAATGGAAACTAGCTCCTCAACTTCCTGTAGTGTATTTTCTTCCCATTCTTCTTTGTTGGCGTATTGTTCAATCTCAGGTTTGGAAATATTCACATATGGTGTAGACTTATGACCAACTCTAATTAATGATATTAGTCCTAATGGATCAATTACCAACTAAAACTTAATCCAAATTTAATTTGTCTCAATCACACATTGAATTTTTTTCTGCAATTCTAGTGTTGACTCTGAATGGACCAACCTATGATTTTAATTTGAATTGAGCCTTTTTCTCTCTATAAACAAAATTCACATCATCCATGTTCATTGATGTAGGAGCATCCTGCTTCAGAAAATCATTGTATATTTGGTTCACTTAGGGGGTGTGACGTTTTCAATTTATTTGTATATTTTTAATAAATTAAGTGAAAAATATGTGTGCGAGTTTTTAATTGTAAATATTCTTAATTATGATAGAATATGAGTGATGATAGACTTGTAAAGATCTCATAGAGATCTTAGGGATTAGGGGATCCTAGAATAGAGGATTAGTTGAGTTAAAAGTGGAATTAGAGGATTTTTGGGATTTGGATGAGAGATTTTAGGGATCGAGATATTGTTGGAGTTTGTTAAGGGATCTAGAACCTACATAGCTGCTAATACATTTGTATAAATTGAGGAAAGCCTACGAGGCATGTATGATGTAGGAGTGTGAGAGTGAGGAATGAGAATAATGAATTATTTCTGAGTTTTAATGTAGATACATATTGTGTAGGATTCAATGTTATGAGTTGATTTTCAATTTTGAGGCCCCTTAGATTTGCTGCTTAATGGATTAAACCACAGGCCCGAGGATCATGAAAAGTTGCAGCTTTGCTGCATCAAAGTGGTACCGGAGCCAAAATTTGTGAATTTTGTGTTTTGTTGATTTCTGTCACAGATCCATTATCTCTAACAAATTGTTGAATTGTGTATCAATGTGGAGAGATCAGAGCGGCATGGGAAAGCTAGCAGAAATCGTTGTTGATCATAATATGTGTAGATAAAGAGGAACACCAAATAATTAACTGGAAATTTGCATGACAACAACATAAAAGACACATTGGAAGCGCGGTGTTGGCAAGCCACAACGAAGTGCATTGAAATAAATATGCCTAAACGTTGTGAAATAGCCTATTGACATTGGCACGATTTTGCTGTCAATTTTGCCTCCAAGATACTGTGTTTTGTAAAGGTATGGATATATTAGATTTTTCTTGAATTAATTTGGTGCACAAAGATGTTAAATGCATCCTGATAGTGGCACGTCATGACTGGAAATTATTTCTTCTAACCTGTGGGATGTCGCCTCGAGAAAAGTATTCTAGAGAATGTATTTGTGTTTAATTTCATAACGAGGAAATGTTTTCCAGTGTTGATGCATTCCATCACTCAAGAAATCACCATGAAAATAGAAGTGGAGTAATGTAGCTCTTGGTATGAGTGAGAAGAAAGTCTGGAAAATTCGTTTTTGAATTGGTAAATTCAAGAGTGGAAAGTGATATTATGATCTGTACGGTTTAAGTGAGCGATAAGCCTAGTCTTCCTGACAAACATTCGACAATTCAACTTGTGAAATGGAGCCACCATTAATTGCAATGCGTGAGGAAGTTGTAGCTATTTCTTTCATTGGTGTGCTTGTGCTCAAGGAGAACCTGGTATCTGCAAAAAAATTGTCAAAAGGAAGCCCGAGGTATCACAGAGAAACACTAGCTATTCAAGCACGACAAAATATTTAAATGTGTTAATTTTCTCTGCATTGAATGTGTGGAACGTTTAACACAGGAACATAATGTCACATTGGAACACGTTGCAACCAATGAAACATTGTGTGCATCAATGTGTCAATGAACTGCATGGAAATGGATTGCATTTGACAACCATTTATGATTGAAGAAGCTACTGAAGGGTTTTAATGCTTTTACATGCTAAGTAATGGGTTTTAAGAAGCTACGCAACATATCTCACTTTAATTATAAGCCTTAAAGGAGAAAAATATAAATCACTTTTTATAAAGTGACTTTATTAAAGATTAAAATGAAACATGTGAACGTATGGAGTGATAGGGAGGTAATTAATATTAGATGAGAGAAAGGATTTATATGAGAAAATTTAAAGTGTGGAAAGGAGTTTATGTTGTTTTTGGGGCTTTTGTAAAGGGTGGATTTAGCCATGAAATATGATTTTCTAGGGAATAGAGTTTTTTAATGTAAAATTCAAGTTTATATCTATTGATGTAAAAATTAAGAGTTTGGGTCAAAAAGTCAAGTCAAGTCAAGTAAAAATTTTGAGTTTTTGAATGTAATTGGTGCATGATCGATGAAGCCTGACACCAAAAGTATCGTCAAAGTGTTGTCAGGATAATTTGAAGAGTTACTGCAATTGTTGCTTGCAGCAAAGAGGAGAAAGGATTGCTCAGGATTAGGTTCAAGTGAGGTGAACCATTGTCCAAGTTCAGAGAAAACAACTTGGTAAAGTCTTAGTTGTTGCAGGTGATAGTGAACAAGATAAACTTCATCACAGAAGACGAAGAAAGAGATCGAGGAATTGAAAGTGTGACTTGACAAACTAATAGAATGGCTACAAGGAACAGTGAATGAAGACCGAAGATATGGATGGAGAATGAGGAAACAAGTTAGATGGAACCTATTGCAAAATGGAATGCCAAGCTGATAAACAAGTTCAGAGAACTTGAAAAAATACATATTGGTTTGTTGGAAAAGGAGATACTCAAAGGAATTGAGTCACAACAAAGAGAATTTGTTGAAACCCAGAAAGTCCATTGTGAAATATTGGTGCTTGAAGCATCAAATGAGGTTGAAAGGTCTTGTATTTTAAAAACTGATAGCTTGTTTGTGTATGCAGGACATGTTAAAGATGTTGAAGGTGAACAAATAATTGAAGTTGTTAATAATCATCAAATCATTTCAGATGTCAACATGAGTAATATTGCAGCATAATTAAAATTTATAGAAGAATGGTTGGATAATCCAAAGTTAGAATGTGACAATATGCCTTCAAATCAACAAATTTGGCACAACGGAAGCATAGAAAATGATAATAAAGTCGAAATTTAAGAAATGAAAATGTTGTTGGAACATGAACATATTGCACATACAGAAGAAAAATGTTCAAATGAGGAACCTAAATGTAATCATGATGAATTGTTATTCAAATCTTGTAAACAGCATCAGGAAGAAAGATTGAAGGACCAACGGAAAAACAAAGTTTGGAATCCTGGAGGTAGCAAGTCATTGAGACTTGTGGCTATCAAATTACTATAGAAAAGTGACAGACCTCATAGACAGTAGTCTATGAATTTTTCTTTTCTACATCGAGAGTCTGATGTAGGAGCATCTTGCTTCAGAAAATCATTGTATATTTGGTTCACTTAGTGGGTGTAATGTTTTTAATTTATTTGTATATTTTTAATAAATTGAGTGAAAAATATGTGTGTGAGGTTTTAATTGTAAATATTCTCAACTATGAGAGAATATGAGTGATGATAGACTTGCAAAGATCTCATAGAGATCTTAGGGATTAGGGGATCCTGGAATAGAGGATTAGTTGAGTTAAAGGTGGAATCAGAGGATTTTTGGGATTTGGACGAGAGATTTTAGGGATCAAGAAAGATATTGTTGGAGTTTTTTAAGGGATCTAGAACCTACTTGGCTTCTAATACATTTGTATAAATTGAGAAGAGCCTAAGAGGCATGTATGATGTAGGAGTGTGGGAGTGAGGAATGACAATAATGAATTATTTCTGAGTTTTAATGTAGATACGTATTGTGTAGGATTCAATGTTATGAGTTGATTTTTCATTTTGAGGCCCCTTAGATTTGCTGCATAATGGATTAAACCACAAGCTCGAGGATTGTGAAAAGTTGTAGCTTTTCTGTGTCATTCATCATCTGCCTGATATATTCAAGAGAAAAAATCCTCATAGGGAGGAACATCGGTAATTTGTAAGGTGGAAGCTCGCATTCATAAATCCTTATTTTTGTGAAATTATGGTATAAATACTCGTCTCCAACTTTAGATTGCTCACTTAAATGAAAAATCCTCTTGATCTCTTTCAAAACTCTGGGAACTGCATCACTACTTAACAAACATATATCCATATACAAAAATTGATTGATAAGATCATTGAAAGAAAAATTTTCATAGGTTTTCCTCGCTAATGAGGTCTAATGAATCATTGAATGTTGTTTTCCTTTAGCATCCAATTTCTACAAAGGAAACTCGAATATTTTTTACTAAAGATATAAGAATAGGTAAATCAAAATTGATTGGTTCTTGAATTAACCTTCAGCATTGAACTTTAAAGATTGATCATGAATTGCATCAGAGAGAAACTGATTGTAATTAAACAAGATGGTTAGCTTTTTACTAGAAGAAAATGCTAACAAAAACCACAAAATAACCTCAGCTACCCATTGATCATTGGGATATCCTAACAAATAATAAAATAGGGAAATGACCTACCTATACACCTTAGGAAACATTGCAGAGGGATAAGGTGTGTTTCAGGGAAAACTAGTGTCGATTCAAGCTGCTAGTCCCACTAAGATGGGTAGCTACGTTAGAAACAAGCAATCAAAGCAATTCAAGATTTCCTTTAAGTGTAATAGATAAGAGGGAAGAAAAGAGGACCAACCTGGATCTTCCGTTTGGATCCTTGCTTGATTTCTCTTTCCCTTGATAGAATGTGCCACTTCTCTCCTACTTGTCTTGCTTTAAAGAGTACCTGTAGATTCAAAGTAACAGAAAACCATCAAAGCATCTCTATCTAAAACATCATAAACAATGCATAATCAAAAACACATTGACCATACAATTGCATTCATAAAAAATAAGATTCACAAATACTCGATTATATGGAGGAAAAATAAAAGGACTTTATTAATAGTAGAAGAGAGGATTACAACCCAACTGTTTGATCCAACATCATCCTCCCAGCATAGAAGCCCTCTTCACCTCATGAAAAGCAAGATCACCCAACAATACAATGTCTTTTCTCACAGATACACCAACAGCACTTCCTTACAAATTACAAAATTCTGAAAAGCTACCAGTAACTTTGGAAACAGACACTGACTGTGGATTATAATCTGCCACTAACGGTTGAAAATTAGGATGTACTATCAAAGAAGATTCTCCTTCTTCAGGTGACCCAACTCTACTGTCTCTAGGAGTTACGAGGACTTTCAAGCCTTCAAGATGGCTCGGTACTTCCTCAGGAGGTTGGCCTCGAAGTCTATGGGACTTCCTCAGTAACTCAGCCACGTTTACAAACTCAGGAGATTGGCCCCAAACTCTACGGGACTGCCTTGGTAATTCAGCCACAGTTAAAAACTTTTAACTACTTCACACACAAACAAAGTAAAATCTCAATGAAAAGCACCTAAAGTCTCTAAAGAACCAAACAAATTTGAATCACATGCCTAAAGAATCTACACACACAAACAATAACTTTCTGTACTGAAAACACTAGTTGGGGATGAAATCCAATGTCGCAGAGTTCAATACAGAAATGGCGGTTGGAACAGTTACCCCGGCAACCTGCTTAATGAATAGACTGGCACAAGTTCCTCCACTTAACCGTCTCGAGTGAAGAGAACCCCCAGAAAATCCAAGTGAGTCTAGCCGACGTCTGCTCCAGGTACAGTGGGATCTTCCCACCACTGTCACCTCAGGAAGAGTCCTAAAGAATATGGCCACTAAGGTTACCAACTGAGACAAATATACCTGGGGGAACAGTCTACGATCCGATACGCACACAAGGGCGGAGTAGCAAGCTCAATCCCCTTGAAGGCTCCTTGACATAATCCAAGGTTTACCAGCAAGTGACCCCAGCCTCTTTGACAATGGTTAATCCGAGGTTTACCATTTTTAATACGTGAATATCTGGCATCGTTCCCAATGAGGAAGGATTGATTCCCACACTGGTTCGGACACGATCTCGTGCTTCTCCTTTAAGAGGAGCTTTCCCAGAGCATAAATGCAACAATTGGATTTCTTCCCTACCACAAGATACAACTACTTGTTTGTTTTTACTGTCTTGGAGAGTTAATTACTCTCCTACTCCAAGACACTAACCTAAGCTAAGTTGGTGTATCAGAGCCCTAGAAATAAAAATGTTACTAGTTGAATTTTACTTTAAGCATTATTTTTATTGGTTTTTGTTTAAGTCCAAAGGTGTGGAGATGAAACTCGTGATATGAAGACTCGACTCAAAATCACTAAAAATGCACCTAAGATGATTTAAACAATCATTTTCTCTTCGATGAACTTCTAAACTAAGAAAGAGTTTGAGAATGCAAATACTTTTGTAAACACAAATCTTTCCTAATCAAACAAATTAAAAGAAGATTTTTTTGTCCTTTCCAATGCACTCAAAACGAGACAACTAGTTATTTCACAAAAATTTCCCTTTTTCATTTCAAAGCACTCAAACACTACAAAAAAACTTTTTTTCAAAAGAGATTTTTATATTTTCTTATAAAACACTCAAAACTAATGAAAATGACTAACTTTGAGATCTATAAATTATAAAAACCTATTTGAAGTCATAGCCTACTAGATGTCTTTTTTAAGGATGTTTTACTTAGCTAGATGTAAGCTAAGGACTAATTTATGCAGAATCACAAATAAGTCAAGAACAACCAATTTTGTTTTCTTTTTTAAAATGAAAATCCAAACTTTTAAACACAAGCTTTTCGAAGTTTTGTAAAGAGAAAACTCAAAGCGGATTCCTCAAAAAGGGGAGATTTCATAAATGGTCAGACTCATAAGAAGGCTGGTAGACACTAAGGTGATCTGAAGTCCCTACAACTTCTAAGCTCAGAGCCACTACACAACCAAAATGAAAAACAAACCCAACAATCAAAACTCCTAGGAATTTCACCTAAAACCCTAACACTAACGAAATCAACCTAAGGAAAGCTTTTGACAATTTATATGCAGGTCTGGGCAGTGGATAATAATTTCTAAACAAAAACTAAGCTAACTAACAGAGGAAATATTAGGTTTTTCAAAATTTTGACAGGGTCCGCAGGCCCACAGTTGACACAGGTGCGGTCCCGCTCTGTGCTAAAAGCCAAGATGCGGATAGGTACACACTGTGTCAAACGGCTAGGGTGCGGTCCTCTCCCAAAGCTATGAAAAACAAAAAATAACCCTGGATCTACAAACTCTACCCAATTTTACACACAACGAGCCAAACACAGAAACAAAAACACAGTTTCTCAGGTCAAAGTAAAAACAAGGAAAACAATCAAGTCCCCAGCGGAGTCGCCATTTTGTCACACGGAATAAGTCGATCTTGCGGACAAGATAGACCTTCCTAGAATCTAAAGAAGACCTAATGACAAGCAAACCAACCAAACACTATCTTTCTCTAAATATGCTTTTATAAACAATGGCAAACAAGTGTTTTTAGGGCCTACCTTAGGTCCAACGCAAGTTTGTGGATACCCTCGCTCCTTTGATCCAAATGAGCTCCTTTGTCGCGAATCTGCAAACACAAACAAGGAAAACAAATTAAATAGCACCTGAAAAGCCAATATCATAAAACATATTTAACATGAAAGTCAAGGAGTCCATGAAACAAATAAAATAAGATACTTGTTGAGAAAAATGAGTTTGATTGTATTAATTCAAAAGAAGAAGAACTTTACAACCTTTGCCTTGACGCTGTACAAGCTCCTCCCAGGGTCCAGCAAGAAGTCTCCTCTACTTTGACAAGTTTCACTCACTCCCCAATGAAGCCAAAAAGGTATGTGATCTCTCCTCTTAAGCTTAACTAGGAAGTCTTGATTTCACCAGCATTTACCCTCAAAAATGTTCAGCTTCTAACCTCTCCAGCAACCAGCCCAATGCCTGTATTTATAGTGAAATGGAGAGAGGTTACTAAGTCCTCCTTCAAAGGGATAGCTCCTCTCATCAAGGGATTAGCTCCTTCTCTTTTGGGATGCATGAACCACCTCAGAGTGAACAATCCACATCAAAATTCCTTCTAGAATCCTCTAGAATTAACCCAAAGTGAGTTTTTTAAGATAAAACTTGCGCCTTTTGACTTTCACAGGGGTCCGCACCTACACCGTTAGGGACAGAGCGGGCAGGTCCGCAGCTTTTGTACACAGAAGGTGCGGGACCACAGGTGATAGTGAGAGAAAGTGCGGAACCAAAGTTACATTGATTTTTAATGTCTTTCTCTCATTTCCAAAGCCTGACTTGAAGAGCCGAGGTCTGAGACTTTCTTAGGAGGACAGTACAAGTGATGATAGACCCATACTGATTGCAAATAATCATGGTGACGATATTTTTGTGTAACACCTTTCAAAGGGAATGACCCCACAAGCATAGCCAGAACGAGTAGTGATGTGGGTCTCGCAGAAACAATGAAGGCTAAATATAAGTTGGAGAAGCGGAAGTGGGGGTATGTACTAGCAAGCATCAAGGACCGAGGGGTGAGAATCGCCACCCAACTGCTAGCCAGTAAAGTAATGAGGAAATGCCACACAGATGAGGTGCTAGCTCTTGTCATTGCACTTGTGGAGCAGTGCGCAAAAGGCATTCGGTTCAACTGGGCACAGTTTTTATGCGACGAATTTTTGACAAATTGTCAAAAAGCACAAGACAAAGGTAAGACATTTCATTATGCATGGTTGCTACTATCAATCCTTCTAGTTGCAGGAGAACTATTGTAGGGTAGCTAGTTTCCTAGCATTGAGGACAACCTACCTGAAGTAGTGCGGTATACTTCGCTCTAGGCTACAAAGGATGCAGTGAGGGTTTGTGAAATCAAGGTTTTTGGACCTTCATGGAGGGAGTATCTGGACACAGATTGCTTGCAAACCACGAATGTCTCCAACGATATACAATAATTTGCAAAGCACGGTCGAGTTCAAAGTGGGCATGCATAACTTATATATCCAGGCGTGGAAGGATCCAAAGCGAGCATGGGTCACGCTCCCGTTCATTGCAACGGACGATGCCATTTACGAGGTATTGGCAGCATGGCCTCCAGAGTGGCACGCCCCAAACAAGCCTGTACTAGACCGAATGGCAACACAGCAACGAAAAAAGGAAATCTAGTTGCGACTCACTAAATTGGAAGAAAAGACACATCCGAGACAAAAGGCAACTTCGCAGCAGGAGGCAACCAAGGAAGTGATAGTTGAATATATCACGGCAAATTAGGAAATGTCCTCCGAACAAGACATGCAAAGGGAAAAGGAGACACAGGAATGCACAAACCATCTTACATAATCGAGCCAAGTCAAGAGGCCATCTAGAAAGGAATGGCTGCATACACGCAAAAAGTCAAAAATAGCAAAGGCTTTGGAGAAAGAGTTTATTGATAGTAGCAAACTAGTGAGCATTGCCCCTATAGGTGCATTGGCGGAATTGATGACAGAACAGACAATTGTGTTGGGGGAGATCAGAGAGCAGTTGTAGGCATTATAGGTGTGACCCTCGGGCGGGGTGATCCTAAATCCAATAGAGGACACAGCCACAGCTGAGCAGATGGCGTGCACCCACACAATGAACACCTTAGCGTTGCCAACAGGAACTGTCCTAGCAGAAGCCAAGGGTCACGTGCGTAGTTGGGGGTTGAATCTAGCCGCTCTTCCTGAAGAAACCCTATACCAACTACAGGATGGCGTAACCATTGAGCTTCATGCCAAGGAAGGCCATGCCCTCCAAACCTTGACGAAGCACAAGGAAAATCTAGAGCAAGTCAATCTCCAGCGCGATGATTTGGTCGCACACAAGCAGGAAGTGGAACAAGTCATGATGGAAGCTTGCAGCAAGGTACCAGAGCTAGCTATCCCAGCCAAACTTCCAGCCACTAACAAGATTCATCGCATGGCCGTAGGATTCCATACAGCCCGAGAGGAGGCCGCGAAGGCTTAGTGGGAATTAAATTTACAAATTGTAGGGCTAAGACTGAAGGCATAACCGCCCACACCTCTGGAAGTTCGAGAGTGGTGACACAGGGAAATTCAAGCAGGATTGGAAATGATAAAGTGAGCTGTCCAAGATTGCTCGGGCCTGTTAGATCAATCCCTCCTTACGCTCACCTCTCTTCAGGAAGACCCAACCATACAACAAGTGGAAACAGAAGTCTGGGAGTTGCAGCAGGCTTATGACATAGTCCAGCGGACTACGCAGATGGTCGCTATCACACAGCTGTTGGCTAAAATGAAGGAGGCCCATGCTCTCAAGGCACTAGTTGACGCCGCTCGAAAAAAAGAGGCAGTGCTTAAAGACTGCATCCATCCCTAGCTTGATGAAGCATTCGCAGTCTCCACCACCATCGAGGAAAAGTTAGTGCACATGCAGGCAGCATATGATCCCGGACAGGCAACTACAACTGATACTAATGCATCAGCGACTCACATATAATAGGTATAGAGGATGGCAGAAGAGTTTATTGCAAGTACAAGTGTAGCGCAAAAGTTGTTGACTGACCTCCATGTGAAGATTTCCGCACCGGCCAAGTGACTCAAGATGAGTCACAATGATTGTGTTGGGGGACTGTTGGGTAGCAAAGGCCCCGCGTAACGGTTTTTGGGCTCAAAGCCCGCAATTTTGGGTAAAGGTATGGTAAAGACTCTGCGAGATGCGCAGAGCACAAAGTGTAATGAGTCAAGTCAAGGGGTTGTCTGCCCAAAAATAATGTAAAGTGAGTCGGCCTGCCCATGGTCCACGAACCATGGAAATATATAAATAGAGCAAGTCTTTATGGTTAGAAGCTAGTTTTTTAGTAAGTATTTTTTATCTGGAATGTAATGGGTTTATGAAGCAAGAAGTCTTGGTGTGTCTATAAGTTAAGGGTGTTGGTAGATAGATAGAGGCTCTATAGCTGTGTGCGTAGAGGCCTGGTAGAGTCCGCAGCTATGTGCGCAGACCCCTGCAACTGAGTGCACAGGGCGGATCTGGTTGTACTGAGGAGAAGATCAATAAAGCTAAGAATTTCTAAATCATTGTGTGTTTTCTTACAGATCTGTTTATTTCTTATGTTCTGAATTTATGCATTATCTGTTATAATTACGCGAACGGGGTTTTAAGTTTAAATGTTTGCTTAAATAATGTAATAAAAAGCTCAGACCTGTAATAATTTGATTAATAAGAAAGTGTGGCAACACGGATCTACGTGAAATCTCAAGAGCAGTACAAAGTGGTGCGAGGCCGCATACAGATCGCGACCTCTCCAGACCACATCAAGACATCCCAAGGGTGCGGAAACCTGGTTCCAACACCCTCCCTTGCTACCTTGGGTGAGACCTCAGTCTGCGCTCTGCGAGCTGTTGCCGAAAGGGACAGTAGCTATGGGATTTTTTTGGCTAATAACTCTTCCGAACTTGGGTCAGGGCCCAATAAGCCAACACTTATCTTCTATTTTGTGACCGGGTTGCATTACATTTGTAATCAAAGCTCTGGATTCTAGGGTTTCGCTGCTTCAAAGATGCCATCTTGGAATTTTCGCTATCTTTCTTTTCTACGAGGATTTAGAAGTTTAAATTTATACCATGTCGAGTCAAAATCATGGTGAACTTTGTGTAGAAATTTCAGATCTTCGTTCGTTGTATTTTCTGAGATATTGTCCGAAGAAGTTAGGGTTTTTGCAAGCTCCGTATTTTAATCTCAATAAGGTGACCTAGGGAAAATCGACATAACTCTCTCTAAGCATCAAATTCAAATTTCATAAAAATATATTTAAATTTAATGGGTTGTCTTTTTTTGTGTATCATTTTTAGGGCTGAAGGTCGAAACAATGACACTTGGCATTCCATACAAGTCCTCTCTACTGAACCACTCTGTAATCAGGTCATTGTGGGATATTGGGCATAACTCTTTCTTGAATAATATAATATCGATCTAACTTATGGGGTTGGAAAGAAGACTCAAATGGATACCACAAGACAAAATTTCAGATATTGGAGATATGAAATTACAGAGATACAACAATTTCAATATCGAGCTCCTAAAAAGCAAGAAAAAGGTGTGTATTTTATTATTACTTTTTTTAAATTTTGTTTGAAAAAACAATTTAAAGTGATTAAAAAGGCACAGTGAAGCATAGATATCATTTTTTGATTCCAAAATTTCTCAAAACAAAAAAAAATGGACACACCTAGTAAGAAACCATAAAGCTCTTCTATGACGCATGAAGACGAGGAAGAAATGCAACCTGTATATCAAATTACGAGATCAAGTGCAAAAAAATTCACTGTCACAAAGAGTAACCAAAAATAAATTGGAAGTGATGATGAATTTTAACATGAATGGTTTATAATTTAAAAAAAAGGGACATGGAAGGCTTAAAGGATAGTTTAGAAGAAATGGGAGGTTTGACAAAGCTGCTACAATAAACACTTCCTAATGGCAACAAGTTATTCCATGAAACTCATGATGAGAACAAAAGGAACGTTAATCATGATTTTAGAGATTATAACTTTGGGTTGAAGATAAACCACATTCCAAAGATTGATATGAGGAAGTTTGATGGCAAGGATCCGATAACATGGATACTACAGACAGAGCGATATTTTGATCTACATGATGTGTAACCCTCACAAAAGGTACGTATTAAATCTTTGTATTTAGAACCCAATCAATTTTTATGGTATCAATGGATTTGTTATCCTAAACCACTTGTCACTTGGTCAATTTTTATGGAGGAAATGGTAGCACATTATGAGGATACAAAGAGAAACACCTTCTTTGGCCATTTGATAAATCTCAAACAAAAGGGTTCAATGTCGGAGCACATTGACGATTTCCAAAAATTGAATATCAGGGTAATTGATATTCCATAGGAGCATATGATTGATGTATTCATAGGGAATTTAAAGGATAAAATCCAACATGAGGTTCACCTTTGGGAACATGATTCATTGGAGAAGGCATTTAGGGTAGCAAGAAAAGTTGAAAGAAAAATTATGGAAACAAGGAAGTCTACCACTCACAACTATAAAGATGGAAGTGTCGTTGCTCCTAGTCTTCCACAACCTACAAGGTTGACACCACAACAATTGGTGGAAAAGGGAGAAAAAGGGTTTTTTTTATAGTTGTCATATAAAATACGCTAAAGGTCAAAAGAGCACTTAGAAGGAATTATTTTACATAAATTGTGAAAAGGAGGAAGAAAATGAACAAGAAACACCAAAAGAAGAAGATATACACCAAGAACCAATGCTAGATAAAGAAGAAATGAATCTCACCATATCTTGTAATGCATTAGCAATAATTACCACTCCTCAAAATCTCAATATAGAAAGATATATCAAGAAGAAAAAGGTAATAGTGTTGATTGATTCGGGTAGTACCCATAATTTTATTCATTATAATATAGCCAAGGAATTTAACTTCTTTCTATATCTAGCACTAGAGTGTCATGTGATGGTTGCAAAAGGAGGAACTATAAATTTCTCTGGAAAGTGCCATAATATCAAGATAACCATGGGGGAATATGTATTGAATAGTCCAATTCTTTCCATTAGAATGGGTGGTGCTGATGTTGTACTAGGAGTTCAATGTTACAATCATTGAACTGGCTTTTAATTTTTAAGAACTTTTATTGAAATTTTTTGGGAAGGAAAGGAATTTGAATTAAGGGGTACTACAAGGAAAATAGGAAAAATAATAATCACTAATGGCATGACAAGTATTATAAAGAAAGAACGAGGTGTAATTTCACAGTTATGATCACTAGAGGTTCAAGCATCGAAACCATCTATTTCTCCAGATATCCAAAAAGTATTGGACAATCATTTAAAGGTATTTAAGACTCCCAAAGGCCTCCCACCTATTCGTGAGCATGATCATGCTATTCATTTGATTCCAAGAAGTGTTCCTCCAAACATCAGACCTTACAAATATCCCTATGCCCAGAAAAATGAAATTGAATGTATGGTTGCAGAAATACTAGAGGCCGACATAATTAAACCTAATCAAAGTTCTTTCTCTACTCCAGAAGTATTGGTGCACAAGAATAATGGAACATGGTGTATGTGTCTAGATTATAGGGAGCTCAACAAGCTTACTATTAAAGATAAATTTCCCATTCCTGTCATTGATTAATTGTTGGATGAATTACATGAAGCAATTTACTTCACCAAGATGTATCTTCATTTAGAATATCATCAAATTAGAATGAATACTAAAGACATTCCGAAAATAGAATTCATAACTCATGAGGTTCATTATGAATTTTTGGTCATGCCTTTTGGCCTTACTAATGCACCTTCCATATTTCAAGGTTTGATGAATTCCATTTTCAAACCCTTAGAAAATTTATGTTAGTATTTTTTGATGATATACTAATCTACATCGAGTCTTGGAAGGATCATGTTCAACATCTTGACAGGGTGCTCAAACTATTGGAGGGGAAACAATTAAATGCAAAAGCCTCCAAATGTTTCTTTGGAGTGAAGAAGGTGGAATATTTGGGTCAGATTGTATCTCATGAGGGTGTTAAGGTAGAACCTAACGAAATTAAATCCATTAAGGAATTGAAAATCCCCACAACCATAAAGCATATTTGAGGATTTCCTGGGTTGAAAGGGTATTATAACAAGTTTGTTAAGAATTATGGGAGAATAGCAACACCTATAACAAAATTACTGAAGAAAGATGCATTTTATTAGACTCTAGAAGTAGCTAAGGCCTTGGAACATGTTAAAGAGGCAATGTGCCAAGCACCGGTCTTAGCTATGCTAGAATTCATAAAACACCTTTATTTTGGAAAGTGATGCCTCGGGAAATGGAATAGGTGTTGTTTTAATGAAATAAGGATGACCCATTTCTTTCGAAATTTGTCCAATAAAAAAAAAGTATTTACACAAACCTATTTATGAGAAGGAAATGTTGTAAATACTGCATGCACTAAAGTAATGGAAACCTTACCTAATCGGAAGACACTTCAAGGTAAAAACATATCATGATAGTCTTAAATACTTTATGGAAAAAATATTATCTTCAAAAGAGAAAAAAAAATGGGTCACAAAGATGTTGGGTTATGACTTTGAAATCATCTATAAAAAAGGGAAGAAAATGTTGTTGAGAATGCACTCTCAATAAAGGATGAGGATGTGGAATAATTACTTTGTTCCATTTCTATTATCCAACTTGATTGGATAACCAAAGAAAGGGATGAATGGAAGAATGGCGAAGAGGTGTGGAAATTGTTATGAAACCAGCTCACAAAAAGATAGAAAAGATAAATCAACGCCTTAGAATTCATCCTCTTCGAGGGGGAAACCTCCTTTACATTGCACAAATGAATGATTCTTTGATGATACAAATGACAAGACCTACTTTCTATATATACGAGTCTAAGGGGTCATAATATAATCAGATCTGACATAACAATAATAATGTAAGGGCACAATAATAACAATAGTGGGCTTCTATGGGGCACAATAGTAACAATATGGGGACTACATGGGTACAACAATATAATAAGGGGTTGTACTAATAACAATAAGGGGTTACACTAGTAGTATAGGGGCCTAACATGCCCCTCTCCTTAAAAAAGTGTTGTCCTCAACGCTTGAGTAGTTCTTGATGCTTTTGTATAAAATTCTTGTCCTTCCATCTGGAATCTTCAGCAGGTAAGTTATTCCACTTGATGACATACTCTAAAATTGATCGATTTCGTAGTTGTCAGGTTCTTGTTTCTGTGACTGCTCTAGTTTCCAATATTATTTTTCCTTCCTCTTCAAGTTCTGGCAATATTGTTTGAATTGGGATATTTTGCAAATTTTGAATGAGTGGCCACACTTCTTCGTCCTTCTTCCATTCATCCCTTACTTCGTTTATCCAATCTAGTTGGATAATAGAAATAGCACAAAACAATGATTCCACATCCTCATCCTTTCTTGAGAATGCATCTGCAACAAAATTTTGCTTCCCTTTTCTATAGATGATGTCAAAGTCATAACCCAACAT
Organism: Pinus tabuliformis; assembly: GCA_031772625.1. Lineage (NCBI taxonomy): Eukaryota > Viridiplantae > Streptophyta > Pinopsida > Pinales > Pinaceae > Pinus > Pinus tabuliformis. The sequence continues at coordinate 1,030,370,271 of CM062815.1, forward strand.
ATTTGTGACCCATTTTTTCTGTTCTTCTAAAGATAATATTTGTTATAAAAAGCATTTAAGACTATCATGATCCATTTTTACCTTGAAATGTCTTCCCATTGGGTAAGGTCACCATTTCTTAAGTGCATGTAGTATTGCCAACATTTCCTTCTCATAAATAGCTTGCTTGAGATATAGCCATAAAAATACCCAATCACCTACATCAAAACATTTTTCATTGCGATGTTGATCTACCTATTTTTTCATTCGATTCTGCACCAAAGTGGCATTATCCTTTAAAAGTTGGAGAACTTGTTGTTGATGCTCGATGTGATATTTCACTGCTTGAACCTTTTTCTTCTTGATATGTCCTTCTATCTTGAGAGTTTGAGGAGTGGTAATTTCTTCCAATGCTTTACAAGATATGGTCAGATTCATTTCTTAATGCTCGATGTGATCTTTCACTTCTTGAACATTTTTTTTCTTGATATGTCTTTCTATCTAGATAGTTTGAGGAGTGGTAATTCTGGCCAATGCATTATAATATATGTTTGGATTCATTTCTTCTTTCTTGATGTGATCTTTCACATCTTGAACCTTTTTCTTCTTGATATGTCCTTCTATCTTGAGAGTTTGAAGAGTGGTAATTCTTGCCAATGGTTTACAAGATATGGTTGGATTCATTTCTTCTTCTTCTGGGGTTGGGTGCTGACGTATATCCCCTTCTTTTGATGTCTCTTGATCCTTTTCTTCCTCTTCTTCATAATCTATGTAAAATAATTTCTTCTCAACACACTTATGACCTTTACTGCATTTGTTATCACAATTGTAACAAAGCCCTTTTTCTCTTTTTTCTTCCAATTGTCGTGGTGTCACCCTTGTAGGTTGTGGAAGGCTAGGAGAAACAACACTTCCATGTTTATAGTTGTGAGGGGTAGAATTCATTGTTTCCATATTTTTTCTTTCCACTTTTATTGCCAAACCTGAATTCCTTCTCCAATGAATCAGGTCCCCAAAGATGAACCTCGTGTTAAATGTTATTCTTTAAAGTCCCTATGGAGACATCAATCCTCTGCTTCTTTGGAATATAATTTTCCCTTATATTCAATTTTTGAAAGTCCTCAATGTGCTCTTCCATTGAACACTTTTGTTTGAGATTTATCAATTGGCTAAAGAAGGTGTTTCTCTTTGTATCCTCATAATGTGCTATAATTTCCTCCGTGAAAATTGACCACATGACAAGTGGTTTACGAGAACAAAGCCCTTTATACCATAAAAATTGATTCGGTTCTAAATAATTAGATGCAATACATACCTTTTGTAACAGTGGTATACCATGTAGATCAAAGTATTTCTCCATCTGTAGTATCTAATTTACCGGATCCTTGCCATCAAACTTCCTCATCTCGCTTTTTCTTGATTTTAGGAGCTCGATCTTGAAACACCTGTAACTATGTAATTTCATATCTTCTAGTTTTGAAATCGTGACCTGCGGTGGCCCTCCGCGCCCTCTTTCCAATGACACCAATCTGATCGAATTTAGATTCTCCAAGAAAGAGTTATGCACAATATCCCAAGATGACCTAATTATATACATTTTAAAAAGAGAGAACTTGTGTGAAGTGCCACGTGTCACTGTTTTGACCTTAGGATCTGAAAAATATACACAGGAAACTACAGTCTCTCCTCTTTCTGTAAAAATTTCAATCTGATGCTCAAAACAAAAGTTATGACTATTTTCCCCAGGTCCCTTGTTCGGAATGTAATTCAGGAGTCTTCAAAAATGCCAACTTCCTCATATCATATCTCCACAAATATAGTGCGAAAAGATCTGAAATTCAGACCTAAGGTTCAGAATGATTTCAGCCCAAATGGGCTTTTTTTTTAGCATCTGAAACGTCTCAGAAAAAAGTTATAGTGAAAATGCCACAATGACTTGTTTGGAGCAGCGAAACCCTAGAATCCAAAGCTCTGATACCAAATGTTATGAAACCAACTCACAAAAAGATAGAAAAGATAGATAAACGCTTTATAATTTAGCCTCTTCGAGGGGGCAACCTCATTTACATTGCACAAATGAATGATTCTTTGATGATACAAATGACAAGACCTCCTTTCTATATATAGGAGTCTAAGGGGTCATAATATAATCAGAGTCGACATAACAATAATAATGTAAGGGCACAATAATAACAATAGTGGGCTTCTATGGGGCACAATAGTAACAATATGAGGACTACAAGGGTACAAAAATATAATAAGGGGGTTGTACTAATAACAATAAGGGGTTACACTAGTAGTATAGGGGCCTAACAGAAACTCATTCAAAAGCTGCAGCAAGATCCCAATACATCTAATACATTTAGCTGGAAAAATGATTCATTATGGTACAAATAACACTTATATCTTTGTAAGAATTCCAAACTCAAGGAAAAGATTATTTTGAAATTTCACATCTCCCCCTTAGGAGGACACTTGGGATTTTTAAAAACTTACCACAAGGTCAAGAAGGAATTTTTTTGGGATGGCCTTAAATATGATATTTAGACGTTTGTGGGAGGATGTTTGGTTTTCCAACAAAACAAAGTTGAGACAATTAAGGCCTCAGGTCTGTTACAACCTTTAGTCATTCCAAGTCGGCACTGGGAGGAGGTCCCAATGAATTTTATCATAGGTTTACTCAAGTCTGAAGGAAAGAGTGTCATCATGGTGGTAGTTGATAGACTTACCAAGTATGCACACTTGTTTACATTAGCTCATCATTTTAAATCCAGTAGAGTTGCTATTGCATTTATGGAAACAATTCAAAAGCTACATGGAAACCCAAAGGTTATTGTAAGTGACAAAGATCCCATTTTAACTTGAAATTTTTGGACGAAACTATTTTCTTGTCTTGGTACTCAATTAGCTCATAACTCATCTTATCATCCTCAATCTTACAAGTAAGTTGAGATAGTGAACAAATGTTTGGAAGGATACCTTTGTTGATTTGTATTTGATCAACAAACACAATGGGTCAGGCTGTTACCTCTAGCTGAATGGTGGTATACCACTTCCTTCCATACTGCAGCAAAAATGACCCCATTTATGGCACTTTATGTGTATCACCCACCATCCATCTCATCATCTTTAAGAGAAAATTATAAGTTTCGAGCAGTGGAAGATCACATCTAGCATCAACAACAAGTTCTCCAAATATTAAAGGATAGCCTCACTCTAGCGCATAATCGAATGAAATGACATGCATATCAACATCGCAACGAAAGAAGTTTTGATGTAGGCAACTGGGTATTTTTATGGCCAAAAACATACAAACAAATGTCCCTCAAGTAAGCTAAGAAGGATAATAAATTATCATCCAAGTACTGTTGTCCTTACAAGGGGTTGCAAAAGATTGGTACTATGGCATACAAATTGGAGCTACCTACATCTTCTTGAGTACACCCAGTTTTCCATGTTTCCTGCTTAAAGAAGGTTATCGGTGAAAAGCTCCTAGTTCAAACAGTTTTTCCAAAACTTAACAAAGAAGAAAAAAAATCATATTTGAGCCTGAAGCAGTGACAGAAGAAAGAACCCGAAAACTATAGAATCGATTAATTTCAGAGTATTTCATTAAGTGGAAGAACTTTCCCACTCAATATTCCAGATGGGAGCATGATAATTTTATATAGAATCATCCAAAACTAATTGAGAGTTGAGGACAACAATTTTTTGAAGGAGAGGGGTATGCTAGGTCCCTATAATACTAGTGTATCCCCCTTATTGTTATTGTTAGCGTAGCCTCCTATTGTTATTGTTGTGCCCATGTACCCCCCATGTTATTATTGTTGTGCCCCATAGAAGCCCACTATTGTTATTGTTGTTCCCCTACGTTATTGTTATGTAGGCTCTGAATATATTGTGACCCCTTAGACTCCTTTATGTACCAATGAGCTCTTATCATTTGTATCATCCAAGAATTGTTCATTTATGTAATGTAAAGGAGGTTTCCCCCTCGAAGAGGATAATTTTTTAAGTCATTGATCTATCTTTTATTCTATTTTTTGAGTTGGTTTCAAAACAGTATCTATCGATCATGTGTAATGGAATGGATTATTTGTCTATTGGTTTAGATTAAGTTTGAAATTTGAGGGTTTATAGGCCCTTTTGACTGACTAGTAGATTTATCTGATAATGTTCTGGTTGGTGTTTGAGCAGAGAATACCAAGGGGATCGACAAATGTTAAGGTTTAACTGCAAGTAGAGGGTTTTTTAGCGTATATAGAGAAGAGTTGTTGGATTGAGGGGACCTGACCCAGGTTCAGAGTTAATTAGCCAAAAAAATCCCTACACTACTGGCCCTTTGGAAACAGCCCGTGGAGCACAGACTGAGGTCTCACCCAAAGCAATATGGGGGGATGTTGGAACCAAGTTTCTGCACCCTTGAGATGTCTGAGGGGTCGATTTAGTCTAACTTTGAATACCTTCGTGCAGGTTACTTCGCACACTTCCCTGACTTGTGAGGCCTTTGCGATCTGTTATAATCACCTTCCCACAGCCCTAACCAGGGGCTGAGATGCTTTCGCGTTGCTAAGGCAGCGATCTACCCTATTTCCCCAAGTCACACCACAGATCTTACTTATCTCCTTATAACTGTTAGTTAACTTTTCGTAAATAGATACTTTATCTTATATTCACTTAATCAACACAATAATATATGTTTGCGCATCATATAAACAAAAAAATGTAATTTATACCCAATACAATCAATGCAAAAAATAGTAATTAAATACATAAGAATGGTATAAACTTCTCTTTATTAATGCTTCGATCGGTTACAGATTCAGCTTACCCTGCACACTCAGCTGCAGGGGTCTGCGCACTCAGCTGTGGACTACTAGGCCTCTACACACTCCGTTGTAGAGCCTTCTCCTACTCTACGACCCAAGACTCGACTCTACACTTAGATAAGACTCAATTCTTCATCCTTCATTCATAAATTGATTCAATGATTTACAACTTGGAGCCTCGCTCTATTTATACAATCCCATGGTCCGTGGACCATGGGTAGATCTCTAAAGCCAACATTACATTTACAAAAATGGGGGTAGACAACCCTATGACTCATTTACAAGTTCGCGCTCCGCGCCCACAAAATGGGGAGTCTTTACGTCGGATTTAGTCAAAATCTGGGCTTTAAGCCCCAAAACTTCCCTTGGGGGATCCCATGCCCAACAGGCCCCAAACACAAACATTGTGACTGGCCCTCAAGTCACTTTGTCGGTGCAGAGATCTTTGCATGGATACCTCCCAACTGTGCCTGAACTGCTACAAGATTGGTAGCACACTGAGCAACTGCTTGTTATACCTCCTACACTCGTTGTTCAGAGATCGCGGTAAATGAACTGCTTCCCTGCACCTGGTTATAGTGTCGCGCCTCCTTGCAGCTACCTGGAGCACTAAGACTATTCTTCAGTCAGCTAGTCAGATAGCCGGGCCACCCACGTATGGCTTCAACCAACTTCCATTCACTTTTCCTGGGAAAGGTTCTCCATTTAACTTTACCAACTGTATCGCACCTCCGTCTGTGACCTCCTTAATAACATACAGTCCTATCCAATGCATTCTGAATTTTCTCGGGAATTTATCAAACTTACTATCATACAGTAACACCAAATCGTTCACCTTGAAGGTGCGCAACTTAATATGTCGATCATGCCAGGCCTTTTCGCACTTTTTTTGTACCTATTGGTTGAAGCCAACCAAAAATCGTTCTTCCTCGAGTTCCTCCAACTGCACGAGCCTCTCCTTCAGGGCTTCGCGATCCGTCATAACTTCACATAAACAGATACTTTATCTTATATTCACTTAATCAACACAAACATATATGTTCACGCACCATATAAACAACAAAAATGTAATTTATACCCAATACATTCAATGCAAAAAATAATAATTAAATACAAAGGAATGGTATAAACTTCTCTTTATTAATTCTTTGATCAGTTATAGACTCAACCTACCTTGCGCACTCAGCTGTAGGGGTCCGTGCACTTAGCTGCAGAGCCTTCTCCTACTCTAGGACCCAAGACTTGACTCTACACATAGATAAGACTCAATTCTCATCCTTCATTCATCAATTGATTCGGTGATTTACAACTTAGAGCCTTGCTCTATATATACAATCCCATGGTCTGAAAACCATGGGTAGATCTCTAAAGTCGACATTACATTTACAAAAATGGGGGCGGACAACCCTATGACTCATTTACAAGTTTGTGCTCCGCGCCCACAAAACATGGAGTCTTTACATCGGATTTAGTCAAAATCTGGGCTTTAAGCCCCAAAAATTCCCTTGGGGAATCCCGCGCCCAACAAGAGGATCAAATTGGTCTTGCATTTTTAATTATTTCTTTATGGGCCATTCATCTTGTTTTATCTTTTTTGACTGTTCTAGGCTGGGGAATTGTGCCAAAGCATTTAAATAAGGTTTTAATTTAATTGGATGACCAATGTACTAAACTTTTAAAATTTATAAAATCCAAATATTTCTGAGAATATCAAAGGGTTGATTTTCATTCATAATGGGAATAAATATTTACGTCGATTTGAAAGCGGAATTAAAGAAAATATGTGATAATAAAACATCCATATTGAATATTTAACCAATCAAATACAGTTGATGCGTGCAGAAAAAGTCTACATCCAAACAAAATATGTTCAAGAGATGACAAAAGGAAAAAATTAAAAGACGTGGAGGAATTAACTAAAACATATTGTTTAGTTAATTAATCTCTTTAATGAATATAAATTTGTAGTGGGCTGTTAGGGATATTGATACTCAATCTAGCCTTATCCTAACTCCTATGTTACCTTGAACATATGCATAACTAAATTATGAAAACATAAATGAATAACAAGAAAAACTCACATGTACACAAAAGCTATTAAGAATGAAGCCAAAATACTTTAAGTATATTTAGAAATATTTTAGAGTATTACAATGGTGTCATTTGATCATCACAAGGGTTCAACATATCTTTCTTCAAAATACAAAATACTTATAGAACGTAATTCAAAAATATCTAGATATGGAATAAAATTTATTACAAAATCAAATATTATCCAAAACTGATTTGGATATTTCAAAAATAGAACACAAAAATAGCTATTCTAAATTGATTTGAACAATAACCACAATTCGAAGCTATAGTTTGATGGCTACTGTTGGAAACTAAATTTTATGTTTTCTGCTCCTTTCTCTACAACTAGTTACTGAATCTGCGCATTTTGTTTTACTTGATGAGTTCAAGTAATTTATCCCATCTTTTATCATATGGGATAGAAAATTTTGTTACTTTCCTATATGCCTCATTGACTTTTGTGTATTTCTCAAAGGTTGGCCTAGTAATAAAAAAGTGTTGAATTTCATGTTGAATAAAAATATCAAATTCAAGGCCTTCAAGGAATTATTTACCACTGATTCTTCCTCTGACTTTTACAAACTTGGTTCTATCTACTGCTATCTAATGCAATCTGTGCTAGTAATTTTCTAGTGGAATCAATTAACCACTAGAATCTCGTAGAGATGGAAGTCCTTTCTAGCACAAAACATTGAACTTTTATCAAACTTTTGAACCTGCACTTCCAAATTTTGACATTTGTTTTCTAATCGTAACATTAAGTTATTTTTTTTCAAAACCCTTCTTACTTCTAGGACTGTATCAATCTTGTCTTCAATTCCAAAGTCCTCTAGTTCTTCTTTTATTTTAGAATTCAACACTTTGATTATTCTAGTAGCTTCCCCTAGCTTGTGATATAAATCTTCTTTAATCTCTGTAATGGATAACTTTGACTTATGCACTAACCCCTCCTATTCAAAAATCATTTCAATAGATATCCAAAGTTCAATTATGGTTGAATTTATTCAATCCATATCTTTTCTTTGGCTTCTAATAAGGTTTATGCAATCATTTATTCATTTTCATATTTCTCCAGTTTCTTGATTAACCTGGAGTTTTTCTATACTTCGACCATATATATGCATTATCAACTTTTAGCTTATTGTCTTGAGACTTCTCCAATTGAAATCTGAGTTTTTCAATCTCCATATCCTTTAATGATAAGTCTCCCATAAATTTAGATAGTTGTTCTGCTAGATTTTGACTATTAGATTTTATTTCTATTGTGGACACTATTTCTGTAAATGTTTTTGTTGTAGATGCTCCTACTCCAGTGATGATTTGGATATCTCTTTCCTTAATCTATTTTTTCATCTCTGGCTTCATTTTCTGAATTTGTATATTTTTTTCTACAAACATTCATAGCATGTTTTAATTTTCCTTCTCCAACTAACTTAGTTCTTATGGCTGAGGATGTTCAATAGTTGGTAACTTCAGGTGCTTAGTGCCTGTATATATGCATTTCAGCTTTTAATTATTTATTTAGCTGCCTTTACATCTTTAGGATTTAATCCTAATTTTAAAACTAGATCCTCCAATCCTTTAATTGTGTATACTTTGCAAGAGAATACATCTTTTCAACCTTCAATTGAGGATGAATATTATTCAGAGATTTTTGTATCTTAGAAGCTTCCATGGCTGAACTTGTCAAAGATGTATATATCACTTCTCCTGCATGCTTGTGAATATCAATTTGATCAATATGATGGATCTATTTGGTGTCAAATGAGAACACAGAGGTTTTTTAGTCATCAACACTTTTTGGCACAGGGTCCTTTGGTTCCAAAAATGCTAATTGGAAATGTCCTCTTTCACCGCCTAAGGAAAAAAGTAGCCTAGTTTGAGTGGTGGAAGACTGTTTCGAGAACTGTGCATATGTAGAAGCGTTTAGTGCTTCATTTTTCTTTTTCATATCTAAGAACCTTGTAAAAATATTTTTGTCTTGAAGAAGATGGAGAAGAAGGAGAATCTATTGTTGTATCTTCAATCTATTGTAATGAAAATGTAGATTCTCCTAAAAGTATAATTGTAGTAGGTTCCTCAGAAGTTTGAACTTCTAAGGATTCTTCTTCAACATTTATTATTTTCCTCCTCTTAAACACCTTAAATGCTACCATCTATATCTTTGATCTTGCTAGAGATAGATTGTCTCTCGATCTCTTCAATTCTTTTTGTTTCATCCTTGGTGTCTCCAGTGTTGTTTGAATGGAAACTAGCTCCTCAACTTCCTGTAGTGTATTTTCTTCCCATTCTTCTTTGTTGGCATATTGTTCAATCTCAGGTTTGGAAATACTCACATATGGTGTAGACTTATGACCAACTCTAATTAATGATATTAGTCCTAATGGATCAATTACCAACTAAAACTTAATCCAAATTTAATTTGTCTCAATCACACATTGAATTTTTTTCTGCAATTCTAGTGTTGACTCTGAATGGACCAACCTATGATTTTAATTTGAATTGAGCCTTTTTCTCTCTATAAACAAAATTCACATCATCCATGTTCATTGATGTAGGAGCATCCTGCTTCAGAAAATCATTGTATATTTGGTTCACTTAGGGGGTGTGATGTTTTCAATTTATTTGTATATTTTTAATAAATTAAGTGAAAAATATGTGTGCGAGTTTTTAATTGTAAATATTCTTAATTATGATAGAATATGAGTGATGATAGACTTGTAAAGATCTCATAGAGATCTTAGGGATTAGGGGATCCTAGAATAGAGGATTAGTTGAGTTAAAAGTGGAATTAGAGGATTTTTGGGATTTGGATGAGAGATTTTAGGGATCGAGATATTGTTGGAGTTTGTTAAGGGATATAGAACCTACATAGCTGCTAATACATTTGTATAAATTGAGGAAAGCCTACGAGGCATGTATGATGTAGGAGTGTGAGAGTGAGGAATGAGAATAATGAATTATTTCTGAGTTTTAATGTAGATACATATTGTGTAGGATTCAATGTTATGAGTTGATTTTCAATTTTGAGGCCCCTTAGATTTGCTGCGTAATGGATTAAACCACAGGCCCGAGGATCATGAAAAGTTGCAGCTTTGCTGCATCAAAGTGGTACCGGAGCCAAAATTTGTGAATTTTGTGTTTTGTTGATTTCTGTCACAGATCCATTATCTCTAACAAATTGTTGAATTGTGTATCAATGTGGAGAGATCAGATTGGCATGGGAAAGCTAGCAGAAATCGTTGTTGATCATAATATGTGTAGATAAAGAGGAACACCAAATAATTAACTGGAAATTTGCATGACAACAACATAAAAGACACATTGGAAGCGCGGTGTTGGCAATGTTTTCCAGTGTTGATGCATTCCATCACTCAAGAAATCACCATGAAAATAGAAGTGGAGTAATGTAGCTCTTGGTATGAGTGAGAAGAAAGTCTGGAAAATTCGTTTTTGAATTGGTAAATTCAAGAGTGGAAAGTGATATTATGATCTGTACGGTTTAAGTGAGCGATAAGCCTAGTCTTCCTGACAAACATTCGGCAATTCAACTTGTGAAATGGAGCCACCATTAATTGCAACGCGTGAGGAAGTTGTAGCTATTTCTTTCATTGGTGTGCTTGTGCTCAAGGAGAACCTGGTATCTGCAAAAAAATTGTCAGAAGGAAGCCCGAGGTATCGCAGAGAAACACTAGCTCTGCAAGCACGGTAAAATATTTAAATGTGTTAATTTTCTCTGCATTGAATGTGTGGAACGCTGAACACGGGAACATAATGTCACATTGGAACACGTTGGAGCCAATGAAACGTTGTGTGCATCAACGTGTCAATGAACTGCATGGAAATGGATTGCATTTGACAACCATTTATGATTGAAGAAGCTACTGAATGGTTTTAATGCTTTTACATGCTAAGTAATGGGTTTTAAGAAGCTACGCGACATATCTCACTTTAATTATAAGCTTTAAAGGAGAAAAATATAAATCACTTTTTATAAAGTGACTTTATTAAAGATTAAAATGAAACATGTGAACGTATGGAGTGATAGGGAGGTAATTAATATTAGATGAGAAAAAGGATTTATATGATAAAATTTAAAGTGTGGGAAGGAGTTTATGTTGTTTTTGGGGCTTTTGTAAAGGGTGGATTTAGCCATGAAATATGATTTTCTAGGGAATAGAGTTTTTTAATGTAAAATTCAAGTTTATATTTATTGATGTAAAAATTAAGAGTTTGGGTCAAAAAGTCAAGTCAAGTCAAGTAAAAATTTTGAGTTTTTGAATGTAATTGGTGCATGATCGACGAAGCCTGACACCAAAAGTATCGTCAAAGTGTTGTCAGGATAATTTGAAGAGTTACTGCAATTGTTGCTTGCAGCAAAGAGGAGAAAGGATTGCTCAGGATTAGGTTCAAGTGAGGTGAACCATTGTCCAAGTTCAGAGAAAACAACTCGGTAAAGTCTTAGTTGTTGCAGGTGATAGTGAACAAGATAAACTTCATCACAGAAGACGAAGAAAGATATCGAGGAATTGAAAGTGTGACTTGACAAACTAATAGAATGGCTACAAGGAACAGTGAATGAAGACCGAAGATATGGATGGAGAATGAGGAAACAAGTTAGATGGAACCTATTGCAAAATGGAATGCCAAGCTAATAAACAAGTTCAGAGAACTTGAAAAAATACATATTGGTTTGTTGGAAAAGGAGATACTCAAAGGAATTGAGTCACAACAAAGAGAATTTGTTGAAACCCAGAAATTCCATTGTGAAATATTGGTGCTTGAAGCATCAAATGAGGTTGAAAGGTCTTGTATTTTAAAAACTGATAGCTTGTTTGTGTATGCAGGACATGTTAAAGATGTTGAAGGTGAACAAATAATTGAAGTTGTTAATAATCATCAAATCATTTCAGATGTCAACATGAGTAATATTGCAGCATAATTAAAATTTATAGAAGAATGGTTGGATAATCCAAAGTTAGAATGTGACAATATGCCTTCAAATCAACAAATTTGGCACAACGGAAGCATAGAAAATGATAATAAAGTCGAAATTTAAGAAATGAAAATGTTGTTGGAACATGAACATATTGCACATACAGAAGAAAAATGTTCAAATGAGGAACCTAAATGTAATCATGATGAATTGTTATTCAAATCTTGTAAACAGCATCAGGAAGAAAGATTGAAGGACCAACGGAAAAACAAAGTTTGGAATCCTGGAGGTAGCAAGTCATTGAGACTTGTGGCTATCAAATTACTATAGAAAAGTGACAGACCTCATAGACAGTAGTCTATGAATTTTTCTTTTCTACATCGAGAGTCTGATGTAGGAGCATCTTGCTTCAGAAAATCATTGTATATTTGGTTCACTTAGTGGGTGTAATGTTTTTAATTTATTTGTATATTTTTAATAAATTGAGTGAAAAATATGTGTGTGAGGTTTTAATTGTAAATATTCTCAACTATGAGAGAATATGAGTGATGATAGACTTGCAAAGATCTCATAGAGATCTTAGGGATTAGGGGATCCTGGAATAGAGGATTAGTTGAGTTAAAGGTGGAATCAGAGGATTTTTGGGATTTGGACAAGAGATTTTAGGGATCAAGAAAGATATTGTTGGAGTTTTTTAAGGGATCTAGAACCTACTTGGCTTCTAATACATTTGTATAAATTGAGAAGAGCCTAAGAGGCATGTATGATGTAGGAGTGTGGGAGTGAGGAATGAGAATAATGAATTATTTCTGAGTTTTAATGTAGATACGTATTGTGTAGGATTCAATGCTATGAGTTGATTTTTCATTTTGAGGCCCCTTAGATTTGTTGCATAATGGATTAAACCACAGGCTCGAGGATTGTGAAAAGTTGTAGCTTTTCTGTGTCATTCATCATCTGCCTGATATATTCAAGAGAAAAAATCCTCATAGGGAGGAACATCGGTAATTTGTAAGGTGGAAGCTCGCATTCATAAATCCTTATTTTTGTGAAATTATGGTATAAATACCCGTCTCCAACTTTAGATTGCTCACTTAAATGAAAAATCCTCTTGATCTCTTTCAAAACTCTGGGAACTGCATCACTACTTAACAAACATATATCCATATACAAAAATTGATTGATAAGATCATTGAAAGAAAAAATTTCATAGGTTTTCCTCGCTAATGAGGTCTAATGAATAATTGAATGTTGTTTTCCTTTAGCATCCAATTTCTACAAAGGAAACTCGAATATTTTTTACTAAAGATATAAGAATAGGTAAATCAAAATTGATTGGTTCTTGAATTAACCTTCAGCATTGAACTTTAAAGATTGATCATGAATTGCATCAGAGAGAAACTGATTGTAATTAAACAAGATGGTTAGCTTTTTACTAGAAGAAAATGCTAACAAAAACCACAAAATAACCTCAGCTACCCATTGATCATTGGGATATCCTAACAGATAATAAAATAGGGAAATGACCTACCTATACACCTTAGGAAACATTGCAGAGGGATAAGGTGTGTTTCAGGGAAAACTAGTGTCGATTCAAGCTGCTAGTCCCACTAAGATGGGTAGCTACGTTAGAAACAAGCAATCAAAGCAATTCAAGATTTCCTTTAAGTGTAATAGATAAAAGGGAAGAAAAGAGGACCAACCTGGATCTTTCGTTTGGATCCTTGCTTGATTTCTCTTTCCCTTGATAGAATGTGCCACTTCTCTCCTACTTGTCTTGCTTTAAAGAGTACCTGTAGATTCAAAGTAACAGAAAACCATCAAAGCATCTCTATCTAAAACATCATAAACAATGCATAATCAAAAACACATTGACCATACAATTGCATTCATAAACAATAAGATTCACAAATACTCGATTATATGGAGGAAAAATAAAAGGACTTTATTAATAGTAGAAGAGAGGATTACAACCCAACTGTTTGATCCAACATCATCCTCCCAGCATAGAAGCCCTCTTCACCTCATGAAAAGCAAGATCACCCAACAATACAATGTCTTTTCTCACAGATACACCAACAGCACTTCCTTACAAATTACAAAATTCTAACCTCTAGATATCTTAGAAGAGGGATCCATTTATAGATGTCTTGCAAGGGTGTGAGTTAGCTCTAGGTTTTTTATTAGTGTCATTCCACTGATAGTTCTTGGTTCCACTTGGAGATTTCATTGATCTCTTACTCATCCTTGGGCGAATTCAGAGAGGCAAGTGTCTTGGGAGAAGTTTCTGGAAGATTCCATGAGCTTACACTTAGCAAATTGTCTCTACCATTTGTCTATTCTCGCTCATCACACCCTAAAAAAGGCCATTTCAGTACGCATCATACCTGGCTAGTGTGGCAGCCTGTATGCATTGCACTTTGACCATGAAGCAGTCAATATGGTCCAGTTTTGGCCAGTTCTGAGTGGTTTTTTAGGTGGAACTTCTGGGAAATGATGTAATCAGTTGACCATGATCCTTTAGGGTTGAAACAACACTTTTAGGGACTAAAGAGCCCTTGGTTTATGGAAATATGAGTTTGTGGTTGCAATGCCCAAATATGTCTATAACAGGTGCCCCCTAAAGCATGAAGTCATAAATCTTCTGATGTCGGGTGAAATGCTTTATCATGAGCATCCAAGGTATTCAAACTGGAAGGGGACCTATATAAGATACAATACAATACATCATCATCATATTATTTTTATGATCTAGCTGATGTGGGCATTCCCATGCTCAACTTTATAAATTCATTTTCATGTACACAGGACAGAGTGATTCTTAATATGAAGAGTCATCTTCTTTTGTTTAGATGACTATCTGTGTAGATTCCGTGCACATTAGATGTCTTTATGTTCTTGAATATATCGCAGCCCAGATGGAAGAAACTAGATCCAAGGTCTTCAAACTCATTCAATCTTCGCCCGATGTACAAGTCGATCCATGTGAAAAGATGTTCTGAAGTCGAACATGGAAAGACATCGCCTGATTACCAGCCAATAATGTAAACTTTTAACAGGCGCGAGAGGAGTCACCGATAATGATAATGACCCTCAAGGTACTACAGTACAATTCACATGGTGTGAATATATGAGCTGATGTTGAACACCATGCAAAATCTTTCGGTCGAAGGCCATTGTTGTAAACCTCTCGCCGAAAGTGAGAAACTTGCCATTGAGGTATGCATGCTTCAAAGTACTGAAAGGGTTGTTTCTAAGTCGACTTCTTAGATAATGAGTTGATGTCGACAAGAAGTGACCCGTCGTAGGAGGGCCTTGATGTATCCCACATCTACAACATGAAATGGAGCAAATGATTTTTTGGAGGTGAAAACAATCTGATGATACAAGGTTCAGGAATGGCGGTCATGAAAAATGAAGGGTGAAGGTATTGCAATGGACAAGGCGTTTCTTGGATGGTGAATTCTCTGAATGACTTCTCTTGAACATGTCGGCGACACTGATATGGATTGGTAGTGTTAACCCCATGGATGGTACAAAAGACCAATGGTGATATGATGAACGGAATAACCCAACCCGACTCAATCATGGTGATGGAGTGAAAGTGTCATGTTCAAGAGCGACCTGCTACCAATAAAATTCTTCAAGTTTTCTTCCCTTTTTCCCCAGTCATTGCTGACCAGTACCTCTTTATTTTTTTCAAGCTTGAGGAGGATAACATATGCTTGGTCTATAATTTTCCCTTCGAGCAAACCTGTCGCTATGTTTTTAGCGAGCCTAGCATCAGTGAGACTCGTTCTTGTCTGGGTGGACAAGTTTGTCGCTATTGTTTTAACGAGTTTAATGACAAAGATAACTTGGTCCTTTTCTTGTTTAGAGAGTTTGAAAAGGGATGAAAAGGAAACTCCAATAGTCCTTTTTCATAGCATAATCCCTTAAGTCCGAAAAAGTATAAAATAATACGAAAGGGATGACTTTTCGATCGCTTTAACGAGCCGAAAAAGACAAGCACTCGATCTTTTTGTTTGATAATCCCTTAGGTCCAAAAAGATTAAAATGTATAGGAGGGATGGTGTTTCCTTTTACTTTAACGAGCTGGAAAGGCCAATGGCTCGACAATCTTTTTATATTTAACGAGTCTAAAAAGAGTTTAAAAGTGACTCATTTTTTAGGAACGAGTGGTATTTTCAGGTAGCAACTGGTTCCAGGAAAGTTTGGAACTTCTCAAAACATGGCAGTGTGAAGAGGGTGGCAATCTGAATCACTCGTCGCAGTTGTTCCTCAAAAGGGTAAACAATCAAGTGGAAGCGTATGATCAGCCAAATGAATGGAGGTGATGGTAGGAACACAACCAAGGTTCGAAAAGGTTGATAGTAGGGAAATCACGAAGGTTATTTACTAAAGGTGGATTCATTTTTTAATGAGCTTGAATCGGAAGAAACTATGCTCAGTGGCAGGTTTATTTTTTAACGAGCTTGAACCTTGCGGGAACATTGCTCTTGATATTGGTCAAGGATATTCAGTTTACCATTTAACACGTTAGATTCTTTCATCAGTCATTCAACCTGCTCAATTGCTCCATCAAATTGATTAGAAATACACATATACATGCCCAAAAAATGAATTAAAACTAACATTTTACTTGAAGTACGTGAATAGTAACATAAAAGTAGTTTTACCTCTCATTTTTACCATTTCATTTCCAATTTGGGATTTTGGAGCTCTAGAGTGGTTTTCCCCCTCAAATTTCATCAGCTGATTTCGGGAGATCTGGTGGACTATTCTCTGCGCCGTCAAGACTAGGTAGGAGCTAACCCTGAGCTCTTCATTTTCATTCCATCTTTTTCTGATTTTGAGCAAGTTTTTCCTTGGTTTTGGGCCCTTGGGGTTTGAAGAACTTGTTCTCTATCCATCGCACCTAGTTTGCATCGAAAAGTGTGATGCATACTGAGCTGGACACTGGCCATTTAGTATGCATCTCACCTTGCTAACTGGCAGGGTGCGATGGGTGTAGAAAGGAAACTTTACACAGTGATTTTTCATGAAATTTTTACCTGTTTTGCTCAAATTTGGATCCTAATTCATCTTTTTTTTGTGACTCAGATAATCTTTGCATCAAGATGGTCGTTACATGGTGTGAACGCAAACATGAAGAAGAATACATGATTGCCTTACATGATCAGGGTACTGTTACTGCATTGCGAAATTGTGGTTTGCTCAAATTCTTCCGTATATCTTGCATGAGGCAACAAATCAGTTTGTTGCATTATTTTCTCAATGCTTGGGATCTGATCAACCAGGTACTCTAGATTAGAGGTAAATCTATTCCACTAACAGTCAAGGATATCTACTTTTTGACGGGGTTATCAAGGTGTGGTGCCCCTCTTTCACTATCAAGATCCACCCGTGGGGCTGAATCGGTGAGAGATTATATCTGTCAGCTTTGTAGAGATGGATCTCAGCCTAGTAGAGATGGCAAGATCAATATCCAGGATGTCACTTATCAGTCTCTAAGGACCATTTTATTCACCTTTACTAGATTGGCTAGTAGCATGGCTCTTCATTTGGCAAACAGATCTTATGTGCAGTATGCTCTGGAATGCCTGGAACCAATGGTATTCAACTGGTGTGAGGCAATACTTCTGGCGATAAAAGAATAGCTCTCTAAGGTAAAGAATGGAAGATCCAAGAACTTTGGCTATGGATCCATTTTGACCGCTTTTTCCTTGGAGAGGATCCCACTGATGCAACCTCAACACATTTCACTAGGATTGCCAGGACCGAGGAACCCAGGATGTAGATATGGGTTGATCTCATGGCTAGATATGCTGGTCAGCCACAGATTTCTTTCTCTGATGCCTTCTTTGAGTGGTTTGATCATCAAGAGATGGTCTTCACAGAGTATCGATATGTCAGGATGGATTTCCGTGGCAATCTGAATTTGGCGTTACCGACTGGCGAGCAGTGGAGTGTGATAGGTAAAGATGATTTGACCATATCTTTTTCTATCAGTTTTATAATATTTTTGTGATTTATCAAGACTAATTGAACCCATGTACTTGTGAAAATGTTGGGCCGGTGCGACCAGTGGCATGCCCAAGGGCAACAGCTGACATTCCAATAGGAGAGGTTGTAGGGAGGGCTATCCTTTACAATCTGGACATAGCAGAGACCCTGGCAATATTGCAGGATCAGATCGAGGGTCTTACCCTTGGTATTCAGGATATGAGGATCGACAAGTTACCTCTGAGGCTACAACACCATACTACTAGCGTGCCGAGTCGATGGACTAGTCTCTTGCGTATGATCGCACAGGTGGTGACATGTTATCACCAGCATCATTAGTATAGGATGCTTTTCTGTATTTACTTTTTAGTTTCTTAGTCACATGATTGATTTTTCCTTGTACACAAAACATTACGTGAAACTATAAACAGTTATATATTTTTTATTTTCGGAGTTTATTTTGGTTAAGTTATGTGATCTAGATGCAAGTGTTGATATGAAATGCTTTTCTTTATGAATGTTGCAAATGTCTGTCTAACACATAATTCGCTAATGAATCAGTTAATGTGTTTAAGTTTCTAGAAATGTTTTGATATTGAATGGAATCAAATTGCCTTTCCAAAATTGTGACCCTTAGGAACATACGATAGATAGCTAGATTTCGAACTGAATAGACGCCAGTAAGTTGTAGAATGACGAGTTGCGAATATAGCCTGACAACAAGTTGGTGTATACCATGTGAAATGGAATCAGAGAGAAGCTCCATCAACACATTGTACTCAACGATGTTGTTCATTGATTGACCAATACATATCCCTCTGAAACTCACTAACTCGCCGCTTGGAGCAAAGATGGCCCAGGCTGCAGAAGATAGGTTCCGCGTTCTACGACTAGCTCCGTCGGCATACCCAACGAACGTTTCCAAAAATTCCGACATCTGCAACAAATGCAAAGTGGATTACCTAACCAAAATGACAACTCTTGAAGAAAACAAAAATGTAACAAAAGCATATCTATAAAGAGATTACTACGCTTGATCAAGCATAGTACCACTTAAGATACAACCCGTTTCGAGGTTGCAACAGTGGAATTCCATCGTAATCTACCAGCTGGTAGGCTCCTTTTGCTAAAACTTGTATAACAATGTAGGGGCCCATCCATAATGGTTCGAACTTACCTGCGCCCAATTTATCAAAGTCCTGATCACAGAGCAAGACCAGGTCACCTTCCGAGAAGACATGAGATTTGACATTTTTGTCCAATTGTGCTTTAACACATTTCTTATGTGCTTTGTTAGCCAGCGCGGTGTCACAACGGGTTTCATCCAAGTGGATTAGTTCCAAGAAATGATCCTCTTCCTCTGAAGTTTCGGGAAGTAGATTGATTGTGAGCTTGAGAGATGCAATTTCACACTGAATTGGCAAGACAACTTCTAGACCATACACCAACTGAAAAGGCGTAAATCTGGTTGCATTTCTCACCGAAGTCCTATATGCCCACAGAGCTAAGTATAGGATCAAATGCCAATTCCGTTTGTGGACTCCAATCATTCTCTGCAGCGTGTGCTTAAGGACTTTGTTGATCGCTTCAACTTGCCCATTAGCCTATGGATAATATGGAGTAGAGCTATTGTGGGACAGTCCTAATTTGGAAGTCAATTCAACCATCATGTGATTGCGAAAATGTCATGCATGATCTGTGACTATAGCCTGTGTAACACCAAACCTAGAGACTACATGATTGAAAAAAAAAGAGCAGTCGTTTTGCCGCTGTTGTTTAATGTAGCCATCGCCTTGGCCCATTTTGTAAAATAGTCGACAACAACTATGATATACCCATGTCACCCGGCCAAGGTGGGGTTACATGTCATGAAATCTATGCCCCATTTAGCGAATGGCCCAACAGAAACTACTGGTTTCAGCGGTGCAGGTGGTAATCTGGTTTTGCGATCAAGAATCTGACAAGCATGGTAACTTCTGACTGCAATTATGCAATCTTTGAAGATAGTGGGCCAGAAGTAGCCAGCTCGTAGGATCTTTGTGCAGTAGTGTAACTAGATAGATGCCCCCCACATGCGCCTGAATGACAATCATTCAGGACTTTTTCGGCCTCCTCATGAGTGAGGCACCTTCACAGAACTGTATTGACACCATGACGGTAAAGTGTATCTCCGACGTGTTGGCATTATGATACAGGTGTTGTCCTTGATGGAAACTTACTAAGATGATAGATCACAGTTAAGGCTTACATAATGAACATATACGCAGGTTCCCTTTGATAAAGCCGTGTATACATGTAGGTTAGCCGACAAAAAGGCGCATATACGTATACACGCACTTTCATGGAAGGAAAGGCGTGTACATTGGATTTTGGTCCGTGGTATTTAGACCATGGTATTGCGATCCATAGTATTGGTCTAAGGTATCTTGTCCGACGTGTTGACCCTAGGTAATTGGTCCAAGGTATTGGTTCTAAGTGGTTTTGGACCATGGTATTGAGTAAGGCCTAAGACTATAAAAGGAGGAGAAGATCATTAGGCAAGGGTATTCAGAAAGTCTTGAATATCTGATGAAGTATGAGATCTAGTATGCAGGTCATGGGTTCATGATGCTTTGCTTGATCTAAGCTAAGAAGGAATCTCAAGGGTTGATGGAGAACAAGATCTAAGGATAGATCGGGATCAAATGGTTTGGAATGAATCATCTCTATATGGTTTGATCATGCTTGTTCTAGATCTGTATATTAATGCATGTAATGTTCTAATCTGGGTATAAATTAAGTTTGAAATAGCTGCAAATCATGAATGAATATTTACATATGTATACGTTGTTGACTTTGATAAAAGTGTGTACATATGCAAGTTAGATACATATAAGTAGCGTATACCATATGAGCTATGATGTTTGAAGTTGCAGGTGGTTCTGGTTGTTGATGAGTTCTGATGACAGTTTACTGATGTTAGTATTCTGCATATTCAGACTGGTTGATTGTGTTGAGCTTTAGTGTTGATGGATGAGATCTATAATGGATCAGGATCATAATGACTTATCTTTATGTGATCTGATGGACTAGATCTGGTTGCTAACATATGTATTATCCTTGTATATGTAATGATCTGGTTATGTCTAAAGTCAGGAAGTGCAGCGAAGACATAAGTAAGTAATTAATGACATATACACTGGTTTGCTTTGGTGAAGTTTTGTATACACGCTGGTTCGACTCTTCCAAGTAGCGTATGCACTTTCATGCATGATTTTTGATGATACAGTTAGATCTGAAAATTGTTGTAGAGTTCTGCGTTCTGCTCTATGTTTTGGTGATTGCAGTTTGTTGACAGGGTTTCAGTGATTCAGTATTGGGTGATTTAGAGATTGATGATGCTAGTGTTGATTGATTGTGTGCTTCAGTGATATTGATGGGTCCAGTATGAAAATTGGATGAAATGTGGTCTTCAGATTATGATGTTGTTCTTTAGTAGTATCCAGTCTGAAAATTTATGAAACATGGTACCTAGAGGAAGGAAGAGAAGGTTGTAGCCTTCTGTAGGTCGGCACCTACGTACTAGTACATCAGCTAGTACAAGAGCTAAGGGGGTGGTAGCTCCCTTCTAGTAGCAGCTGGAAAACAAGTGAAGGTTGGAGCATTCAGTAGGCCGACACCTACGTACTAGTAAAAGGATCGGCTAGTACAAGAGCTAAGGGGGTTGCAGCTCCCTTCCAAGAGAAGCTAGAGAACAAGAGAAGGTTGTAGCCTTCTGCAGATAGAAGCCTATGTACTGGTATAAGACTGCACCAGTAAAGAAATATTGTAAAAAGAAGTTTCTTATTAAAATAAAATAGAGATGACTTACAGCAGGTGGTTTTCACCCACATTGGGTTTCCACCTTACATCATGGTGATCATGTGTGCTTCTTGTGTGTGATGATCTGTTTTGTTTTACTGCATCTGTTACTATTCATATGGTTAATTAAAGTTCTGATGCACTAACTAAAGATCAACATTTAATGGATTAACTGAATCATAAGTTTACTGGATATACGCTAGTTACATTAGACACAGTTGCGTGTACACGCAGGTTCCCTTCACTGAAGTAGCGTATATGAATCTGAGAATGGAAATGAAAAATTGTTTGATTTGATAATACTGATTCACCCCCTCCCCCATCTCAGTATTATTTCCAACAATTGGTATCAGAGCAGGTCCTTTGGTAGAAGCTTGATCGCTTGAAGGAGATCTATAGAACAATGGGAAAGAAGCTTAAGAAGAAATCGCCTAAGAAGAAGAAGACATCTCAGAAGAACTATGACAGTGGGAGAATCGATTGGGGAATATGTGGAAGAAGCACTTTAGATTCAGAATCACTTCAGAATGAAGATGAACAAGCAAAAGAACTATCAGGTATGAATTTGTTATCCTCTGATGATACATTTATCCATCCATTTGAAGATGATGAGAGTGATAGTGAAACAACTGAATTTTCTCTTATGGGTTAGAAAGAAAGATATCAAATAGAGGTAGAACTTAAAAGACTTATAGACAAAATTAGAGATCAACAAGATCTATTGCACAAAAGGGAATGCATCTCCAAAGAAGAAGTTACCAAACTAAAGCTGAACCAGAGGAAGGAAACAAGGTAAGGAAGTTATTCAAGGAAAAGGAAGATCAATGTCAAAAGTTGTAGGATGAAGTGACATCATTAAGAAATGAAGTAAATGAAAGGAGCACAGCAATCAAGAAACTCAGAGAAAGATCCAGTTACTATGAAAGTCTTGAAGCTACAATCCTCTCGCTAAAAGAAGATCTTGAAGAATCAAATAAACAAAATAAAGAACTACTCCTAGCTCTTAAAAAACAAGAAAACGAAGTTCTTGAATTAAGACATCAATTGGAAGAAGGAAGAAAAGTTGAAGAAAACATGAAAAAGCAGTATCGTGAAAAGGAAGAGCAACATCAGGTTGAGGTAAATATTCTAAGAGACAACTTAGAAGAAAAGGATAAGCTCTTATGATTTCAAGATGGTACTAAGATCTTGGAAGATATTCTTAGTACTCAAAAGTCTCCTACTATCAAAACTGGTGTTAGTTTTCATGAATCTGTTCAAGATGAATCTAGTTCACAAAATAAGACAAGGAACTCTAATGCACAATCTGAAATACTTCACAAGGAAATGAGAGGTCAATCCCATCAACAACCAAGGAAAGAAAATCTTCAAAGAAAATCTTTTACTCCTCTGATGAATAATGTTGAATGTTATGTATGTCATAATCTTGGACATGTTGCAGCCAAATGCAGAAGTAGAATGGTTCAAGACCATCACACAAAAAGATCATCACATTCCAAGTACTTTAAGGGATATTGTTTTTCTTGCAATATGTTTGGTCACAAAGCTGTTGATTGCTACAGAATGAATATGAAACATGTAAGATGTTATGCATGTAACAAGCTGGGACATATAGAAAATGAATGCAGGAACAAAGTACGGGCACCATACGAAAAGGAGAAAACATCATCACACTTGAAGATATGGAAGAAGAAGGAAGTACAGTCAGAAAGATGTGGCATAGCACATGTATAGACATAACAGACTCAAAGGAAGCTGAAAGTGTAAAACTTCAATGTTATCAATCTCATACGCAAGTTTCATAAAGAGAAGTCACGTATATACGCGAGTTAG
Organism: Pinus tabuliformis; assembly: GCA_031772625.1. Classification (NCBI taxonomy): domain Eukaryota; kingdom Viridiplantae; phylum Streptophyta; class Pinopsida; order Pinales; family Pinaceae; genus Pinus; species Pinus tabuliformis. The sequence goes on from CM062815.1 coordinate 1,030,393,767, forward strand.
ACAGTGAACAGTCACGTATATGTCAGTTTGAGAAAAGCAGTGGGACAGGTTCAGGAAAAGGGTTTGATATGATTCAGTCCATTATTTTCTCTGTTTGATAATGGTTACAATCTTCTGATGATGTGTGGAAATGTCTTGATACTTGTAATATGTTTAGAAGTGTTTTGATCTTAACTTGATGATGATGATGCCTTGATACTTCTTGCTAATATATGCATGATCAGATCTGATAGTAAACAAGATGGCACAGGTTCAGGGGGAGAATATACTTTTGATAATGCATTGTTGGCATTATGGTTAGTAGTCCTTGGTGATGACGCTTATATGGCTAAATGATACAGCTTGCTATGATATGGTTATGAGTTTTCCATGATAAAATCTCATATGATTCTTGGGGTTACATAATTGGTGTTCAGATCAGATTTGTGGTTGATTCTCTGATGATGCATATATGGTGCTCACATGGTGATCTTCATAAGAATAAGGAGAATTACAAAGCTTGAAAACACAACTTCATTACTTGATTATGAGTCACTCATATGCTGATGTCGACATATAACACAGTTATGATGCAGGATTCCTATAGTTCTTGGCACTCACATGGATGAGGATTGTTGTTGTTGATGATATCAAGAAGTCTTGACAAAAGATCTTGAGCTCAAGATACATAGTGCTATATACAGTATGTTGGATACATGGATGATTACTCAAAGTTGCTTTGTTGGAGACATGATGATGATGAGTTCTTACCTATATGATGATAGGTTGATACTTACATATGTTGATTGATGCAGATGTTCCCAAGTGATGATACATGGATGATATATAAGATCATGCAGATCTTGATGTTGATGGCTATGGTGTTTTTCACATATGATATAATGTGAATGATTTTGTATGTCATATGCAGAATTCATTCATGGAAGGCAATGATAATGTTCAAAAGGATGAGTTGATATCTATATGTAGACATACCTTGTTACAGGTTGATGACTTATACACTAATGGTCATATACAGGTTGCTGGTCTGGAGGTTGTTGATAGAATGGAGTAGATCATACAGTGTGTATGATAGTTGTTGATGACTATCATGGTCCTGTTTAGATATTTGGTCTCTATTATAAATGTCATATATATCATTCAATGTAAATGTCATACCAAGACTCATGATGTAATAGTTTGTCTCTATCTATTGTAGTCATTTGATGAATCCCTTTTGGTCATATGATGTAATTTGTACCCCCACTATGCATGGGAAGGATGATGTAATATTTCAGTCATGTATAAACTATTGGTATCTGTTGTATCCCCACTTGGTTGGGTGGATAAGTCAATATTGGTATATCCCCACTTGGTTGGGAGATGGATGTATGTATGAGTCTTTGGTGATAGGAAATTCATTTATGATGTATAGAGTCATGTTCTTCTTGTAGAACATCTTTTTGCAGAACTTGATTACAGTCAGGGGGAGCATGAACATCACACTTCAGTAGAGTAGAGATTTCAGCATGTACTTAGAGGGAGTATGGACAGATTGGTACACCTTGGCATATACAAAGGGGGAGCTCAATCAGAGATTTCAGCAGGTACTCAGGGGGAGTATGGACAGCGGAATGTATATCAAGGAAGAGAATATCTTGGTCTGCCCTTTGCCCTTGATGTCAAAGGGGGAGAGTGACATGGTATGGTTGCTGCCATCAAGTCCAAAGGGGGAGATTGTTGGCATTATGATGCATGTGTTGTACTTGATGGAAACCCTCTTGTAGTAGAACAACTCACTTATATATACCTAGATGAATCTACAGAAGATATATCAGATGTGACAGAATACATGGGATGCAGGGCAACTCAAATGAATCAAGTTCAGATGTAATGTACAAATGGCAACTCATTAAAATGACAGTTCTTAGTATGGAAAGTTAGCTTTGCCATCAATTCCAAAGGGGGAGATTGTTGGCATTATGATACAGGCGTTGTCCTTGATGGCAACTTACTAAGATGACAGATCACAGTTAAGGCTCACAGAATGGAGATATACGCAGGTTCCCTTTGATAAAGCCATGTATACATGCAGGTTAGCTAACAAAAAGGTGTGTATACGTATACACAACTTTCATGCAAGAGAAGGCGCGTACATTGGGTTTTGGTCCGTGGTATTTGGACCATGCTATTGTGATCCATGGTATTGGTCCAAGGTATCTTGTCTGACGTGTTGACCCTAGGTAATTCATCCAAGGTATTGGTTCTAAGTGGTTTTGGACCATGGTATTGAGTAAGGCCTAAGACTATAAAAGGAGGAGAAGATCATTAGGCAAGGGTATTCAGAAAGTCTTGAATATCTGATGAAGTATGATATCCATTATGCAGGTCATGGGTTCATGATGCTTTTCTTGATCTAAGCTAAGAAGGAATCTCAGAGGTTGATGGAGAACAAGATCTAAGGATAGATCGGGATCAAATGGTTTGGAATGAATCATCTCTATATGGTTTGATCATTCTTGTTCTAGATCTGTCTACTGACGCATGTAATGTTCTAATCTGCGTATAACTTAAGTTTGAAATAGCTGCAAATCATGAATGAATGTTTACATATGTATACGCTGGTTGACTTTGATAAAAGCATGTACATACGTAAGTTAGATACATATAAGTAGTGTATACCATATGAGCTATGATGTTTGAAGTTGCAGGTGGTTCTGGTTGTTGATGAGTTCTGATGACTGTTTACTGATGTTAGTATTCTGCATATTTAGATTGGTTGATTGTGTTGAGCTTCAGTGTTGATGGATGAGATCTATAATGGATCAGGATCATAATGACTTATATTTATGTGATCTGATGGACTAGATCTAGTTGCTAACATACGTATTATCCTTGTATATGTAATGATCTGGTTATGTCTGAAGTCAGGAAGTGCAGCGAAGACATAAGTAAGTAATTAATGACATATATGTTGGTTCGCTTTGGTGAAGTTGCGTATACACGCTGGTTCGGCTCTTCCAAGTAGCGTATGCACTCTGATGCATGATTTTATATGATACAGCTAGATCTGAACATTGTTGCAGAGTTCTGCGTTCTGTTCTGTGTTTTGGTGATTGCAGTTTGTTGATAGGGTTTCAGTGATTCAGTATTGGGTGATTTAGAGATTGATGATGCTAGTGTTGATTGATTATGTGCTTCAGTGATATTGATGGGTCCAGTATGAAAATTGGATGAAACGTGGCCTTTAGATTATGATGTTGTGCTTCAGGAGTATCCAATCTAAAAATTTATGAAACGTGGTACCTGGAGGAAGAATGAGAAGGTTGTAGCCTTCTATATGTTGACACCTACGTACTAGTACATAAGCTAGTACAAGAGCTAAGGGGGTGGTAGCTCCCTTCCAATAGCAGCTGGAAAACGAGTGAAGGTTGGAGCATTCAGTAGGCCAGCACCTATGTACTAGTAAAAGGATCGGCTAGTACAAGAGCTAAGGGGGTTGCAACTCCCTTCCAGGAGAAGCTGGAGAATGAGAGAAGGTTGTAGCCTTCTACAGGTAGAAGTTTGTGTACTAGTATAAGACTGCACCAGTACAGAAATATTATAAAAAGAAGTTTCTTATTAAAAGAAGATAGAGATGACTTGCAGCAAGCGGTTTTCACCCACATCGGTTTCCACCTTACATCATGGTGTTCATGTGTGCTTCTTGTGTGTGATGATCTATTTTGTTTTACTTCATCTATTTACTGTTCATATGGTTAATAAAAGTTTTGATGCACTAACTAAAGATCAACATTTAATGGATTAACTGAATCATAAGTTTACTGGATATACGCTAGTTCCATTAGACACAGCTGTGTGTACACGCAGGTTCCCTTCACTGAAGTAGCGTATATGAATCTGAGTATGGAAATGAAAAAGTGTTTGATTTAATAATACTGATTCACCCCCCCGGCCTTCTCAGTATTATTTCCAACACGACGATCATGTAGTCTTTTGCTTGGTATCGAGTACGTCGTTGTTCCAAATGAGAGGTGTTAGGCCTAAAGGTTTGGGTTTGGAGATAGATTAGTATATCTCTGTACCACGGGTCGCTTGATGATATCAGAAACAGAGTTTCATCCATGATTGATGCTTTAGATGTTAAATCATTGGACAGTGATGGGAGGTCACAAAGTAACTCCACGAAGACTAGAGATTTCTTTGATTTGGATTTGGTGAATTCCATATCAAACTCTTGCAAAATGGCTATCCATTTGGAATATTTTCCCCCTAGTAATTGACGTGACAGAATGTAGGTCATAGGGTTGCAATCTGACAAAATGGTAGTTTTGCGAAAGAGTATGTAGTGTCGAAATCTCTGTACTACTTGAACAGCTGCTAAAGCTAGCTTTTCAACATAGGAGTACTTGCTTTCTGTATCATTTAAGTTGCGGCTTAAATAATACACTGGATGTTCTATTCCATTGTCTTCTTGTACTAAAACCATTGCGATGGTTGTATCTGTAGCAGCGAGATACAGGTTAAAATCTTTTTGATAGTCAGGAGCGTACATTAATGATGCTTTTACTAGGGAATCTTTTAAAGCATCAAAGGAAGCTTGCGCAACCTGATCCCAGTTGAAGGGTACTTCTTTTTTCAAAAGACGCATATAACCTTTAGCAAGTTTTGCGTAATTTGGAATGAACCTCCTTAGAAAGTTTTCTTTCCCTTGGAGTTTCTGAATCTGAAGCAAATTTGAAGGTGGAGGCATGTCAATGATTGCCTAAACCTTACATGGGTCGAGTTAGATTCTGTCCTTAGAAACTACAAAACCAAGTAACCGACCAGAACCGACACAAAACACACACTTGTGTGGATTTAGTTGTATCTTGTAGTGTTGGAAACGTAGAAATATAGCTCTCGAATGCTACGAGTGATCAGTCTGCTTTCGTGAATCAACCGGTAGATCGTCGAGATATGGTTGAACGATGTGTTTGATGTCATGGAAGGCGTAGTTCATTGCCCTCTGAAATGTTGCCCCTGCATTCTTCAAACCAAATGGTATTTTGTGGTACGTGAATGTGCCCCATGGACATATAAATGCACTCTTCGACTGGTCCTGTGGGCAGATATTGATTTGATTGTATCCAAAAAATCCATCCATAAATGAAAAGACTTCTCATCCGGGACATTCATCAATTATCTGTTCGATGAAGGGTGTAGGGTAGTTGTCCTTTGGACAAGCTTGATTTACATCCCTGTAATCGATGCACACTCTAATCATTCCTTTCTTTTTCATCACAGGAACAATATTCGATACCCAATCAGTTAGAGGAACAAGGTAAATGAAACCAACATGTAAAAGTTTTTCAACTTCTGCCTTAGTGGCAGCGGCTTTCTTCGGGGGAATTGGTCAAAGTCGTTGTCGTATTGGTTTGACATCTGGATAAATCTTGATTTCATGTTCAACGATACTTGAGTCAATGCCTGGCATTTCTTCATATGACCATGCAAAGACATCACTAAATTCATGAAAGAGAGCACAGTATATTTCCAGTTCTGAAGGAGAAGAAGATTTTCTAACATGAATATTCTCTACAACATTAGATTTGGTCAAGATATTAATGGCAATAGTTTCTTCAATATTGGATAGATTTCGCTCGGAATCCACCATATTTACAGTATAGAAAATCAAAAATTGAAGGATGATTAAGCTTGTTATAATAATCTTCGTTGTTATCTTGAAGCTGGGAATGATGGTGGTGATCTTCCCATGGTGCCTCTCCTATCATCATTGACTAAATGATTCCTTCATCTGTAGAATGTACATGAGACCAAGGATGAGAAGAGGTGCCATACTCTAGAGACCTATCTATCCAAACACTTGCCGAGCATTGATTTGGGTTTGCCACCCATGCCCAAAAAACTGATTGCTACAACAATTCTATAGGGCTTAGGGGCAACACATGGCAATGATCCACACTATCAAAATGTTTAGAGTTCTTCTTAATCTTTGTCAATGTAGAAGATATCATGTGACAGGTTTCCACTGTGGCGACTTCCACCAAATTACTTAGAGGCAGAAGGGAAAAAGTACCCATTAAGGAAGGTCTTTTAGGAGACCTACTTCGATATTTTGAAGCGATTGATAGCTTCCATGGATCAATGGAATGCTTCCAGTAACTTGCGAAGTGTTGAGGAGGAAGGTTAGTTGGTCAATGATTGTAATTTCGCCTTGAAAGGGGAATGCAATCTTTCTAAAATATGTTGACACAATAGCAGCCATAGCATAAATCCAGGGCCTGCCCAGTAGGGTATTGTGTTCAAGGTTTCCATCAATGACCTCGACTTCAATTTCTACTTTCTTGCCCCCCAGTTCAATTTTCAAGTTACTTAATATCCTATATGGCATGTATGTTCTTCCATCGAAAGCTTTTAATGTTGTTGATGATCGTGACAAGGGTGGAGAGACTAAAGTTTTCTAGCAACTCATTGACATAATACAGGTAGATGTCCCCTCATCAATGATTATTCGATGAACAGTTTTGTTGAGGGCTTTTACCTGTATGAGGAAAGCGAGTTGGGTCGGTAACTGAGGTTCGTATCCTTTATGATTAAAGGCCACTAGATTGGAATCCATTGGATCAATCCCACCTATCGCTGATAATAAAGCCTGCTTTTGGGAGGGGAAATTTTGCAGTACTTCAAGTGTCGACATAGCGGATGGTGATTGGGCTAGATCCTCCACTATATTATAATTCTGTGCTGCTCGAGCATGAGGATTAAACGTCGATTTATGTACTACTCCCTTAGGTGGTTTTATTGTTAATTTAGGAATGATTGGTGGAACAACTTCTAGCGAAGTTGTTTTTGAACCACTAGGTTGATCTGTAGCCTTGTTGTTCGACGACTGTGGATTCCCATAATCTTTATTCCTTGTTGATATCAAAGCATCATTTTGCTGTTTTGAGATGGATAGCATAAGCACTTGGGATGGGGAAGCACGATCACTAGCAACCAGATTAGTTTCTGGGTTTGGAAACAGATCAATCAATACCGCTGAGGTACTTGAAGTCTTTAAAAACTTTGTGACCTCAGCTCAATGTGGACAATCTCTTGTGTAATGGTCCTCATCACATATGAAACATGGTTGATTAGGTTTCTTTCGTCCAGTAGGGTTTCCAGAAGACTTCTCAGGAGTCGAATCTTCCTGTTTCTTCTTTTTTTTGTCCCTTTCTTCTTGCCCCCTGGTTTCTTAGGATTTTTTCCCTTGTTGGTTAACACAACATTAATCTCCGAGGCAAGAGGTTCTTCATCTACTTTTTGACTAGAAACTGCATGTGCTTTTTTAGATGTAGCCTTTTCAGTTTTCGTTCTTGTGGTACCGATCATGCCATCACCGACATGAGAGCCCTTGTTTGATTTAGGAGGGGGAGGAACAGAAAATTATGGTCTAGGAGCGTCAGGAATTTGTCGTAGAGCATGCTAGACTGAGTATAGATCAAGTCTAAATATTGTGCACGAGCAATGAATTTCTCTTCAGTGACAACTCCTCCCTTAGCCACATCCTCTGTAACAGAGGGCAATAATGACTTTATAAAACATTTAGCTAAACGCTGATAAGGAACTTACGTCTTTACCATTCGATGACGACACTGCCACTCATGAATATGATCAGATATGTGAGTGGTTATCGTTTGTTTAAAGTTGGTAAGTAGTTTTGTCCCCATTTCGTACCTTATGGGTAACTGAATATGGGTTAAAAAGGTAGTGCCAAGGGTGTTGAAGTTATCAAACGAAGCTCTAGGCAATTCAATATACCATTTTGTTGCCATAGCAATTAGCGTTCATTGAAAAAGGCGAAGCCTAATCGAATCATCATTCAAGGTGTTAGATGAGCACCACAAATAGAATGTCATTACATGATTCGATGGATCTTCACCTGGGTTTCCATTGAATTTAGGAATATGATAGGGAAGTTTATGAGAAATCGCTGGCCACCAAGGGGCGTAAGCAATTGGATCATTCATCAGCTAGTTTAGATATGGTAATTCTAGAGTTGCTACAAAAGGAAACTGTTGATTCAGGTTAGGCGAAGCATACCTAGGATAAGATGGAATCGCCTAAGCAGTAGGTCTTTGTATACTAGCATAATGTATCTGACGTTGATAACTTTGATAAGGTTGATGGGCATAACCATTATAGTATGGTTGTTGATAACCGTTTTGAAATGTGGTTGCCCATTACTTACAAAGCCTTGTTTCTCAGGTCCTTGGTAAGATTGCTGGAATTGCGGTTATTGATATTGTACCAGCCATGGTTGTTGGACCATTTGCTTTTGTCCAATACCGGATGATTGACCAAGAAGCGAAGTGATAGTACCTATTTGAGCCTGAGTCGTTCCAAGTAAGGAGGCACTAACCTGAGGTTATGATTGAATCGCAAAGATGAGAGGCTGTTGTATTGTAACTTGAGAGACTTGAGGTTGACACACAATAGGTAGGACTTGTACTTGTGATATAGTCACAATAGCGGTGTAGTGGGAATATTTGACACGGGTTGGACTAGTTGCATTGAATATAGAACCCTTGGGTTTTGAGGCAGTATGGGTACCCATCCGTTGGATGTAATTCCAATTTGACCTGAATTTTGTTGTAAACTCTCATATGGTTGTTCTCCAGGAGGGAACAATGAAAAGGCATACTGCCCCCCATATGGTGGCAATCCAGTGCTTAAAGGGTAGATCGGCCTTTGAAGACATATTGGATCAACTTGTTGAGTTTCAACATAAGAAATACCAGATGAGACTCCGGATGAAGAAATAGGAACAGACCATGTCATCGAAACAGTCCCTGAGTGGACTCCGGCTTGCTGTTGATAACTAGTCGGGACAGATGGTATACCAACAAACATTGTAGGAATGGCAGCAGGAAGTTCTATCGTAGCTGTGTCAGTTGACACAGTCCTAGATGTTGATGGTTGCTCAGACATATTTAGTCTATCCAAAAGATTTCCTAGCGATTCGACAGGAACTTGTGATGAAGGATGATTAAAAGAACTAACTTCTGTAGTAGAAGGATATAAGTGGATCCCAGTTCCAAAATGAAATGGAGTATTGGATGGAAGATCCTCTACTATCTCTTCTATGGCAATCAATCTAGGTGGAAGAGGTAGACCGTCAGGTCCGTAAAATATTTCTGGAGCCGAAGAAAGTGTAGCTTCTGCAGTAATAGATACTGGAGGGGTGACACCTTCTGAATTCTGGAACTCAACTTCCAGATGTTCAGGTAAGTGAACTTCAGTTTCTGGATCAACCCTAGATGGAGCTATTTCAGGAATAGAAGTGTCTACCATTACACTAGGATCAGTTCTAATGTCCTCTTGTAACTGCGGAACTTCTTTTGTAAAGGCAGATGTACCAGAAATAATCGGAGTAACTGTAGTCTCTAACGATGTTGAAACACAAGTTTCAAATAAATCAGGTGAATTGGACTCAGTTAAAACGAGACCATTTTGCCCGGAATGGTTTCGTCTTCGGAGTCAAAGACAGTTGACTCGCTAGTCTCCATGAACAACGGGGTTTTGATTGACTTTCTTCCATGATTGTGGATTACTTGATCAACTCAAAATTAAATGGGAAAAAGTTATTCCGATTCAAATAAATTTTAAGACACTTTGACGCAACTTTTCTTTTTCAATTTTTAAGAGTCAAGAAAAAGCTAAAGGTGACTCTAGTTGCCTTCGATTTTTAATGAGCCTGAAGTGACAAGTGCTCAGATGGACCTTTTCTTTTAAGTTGTCGAAAAGGAACGAAAGTGACTACTCTGGAAATCTAGACAAAGGGATTACCAAACCAATGGAAAAACTGCAAAATACATCTTGGTGATAAATGATAGAGAAATTACCAAGGACTTATGTATGGCAGTCAATCTTTCCGAATGTTGTGTTCAATGCATTGTGATCGATAGGGCGGCAGACACAGCTTCCTAAGGATAAAGGGTATTAGCCTATTGTCGTCTCCCAATATATACTCGATGGTACAGGGAGCACAAGTTCGTACTAGCACTTTTCATATCAAAGAGGAGGAATCACCCAACCTTCAATGAAAATGATAGTTACCAGGTTTTACGACGCCGGAACACGTCTCTAGCCTAGACTTCTAGATGTGTTGCGTTAGGTTCCAAAGCGTTTTTATGTTCATTGAGATCTATTTTAGAGTTGATCTTGCTTAGAAGTTTGTCTTTCAAGGTTCAACGCGTGATATAAATGTAAAATTCCTAAATATGCAATCTAAAATTATAAACAGTCGTTTATTTTGTTTTAGTAATGAAAATCCTAGCTACTAAGGAAAGAAGATTACGATTCTTTCAGCATAGAGGAAAGAGCACAATTTAAATGCACTTTTCCTAAATCATCTTTCGCACACAGTCTAAATTCAAATGCAAATGCATGTATTTGTTTTTTGTTTCCTTAATGTGAGAATGCTCAAAAGGAAAACTAAGTACAGATCTGAACTATTTTCTTCAAAGCAACATTTCAACAATTTCTTTTCAAAACGAAAGGAAGACTAAAATGACACTTTCAATTTCAAATGGAAAATTGCTTTCGACACTTCAAATATTAACAATTCAAATCAAATACAATGACAAAAGTACAATCAACTATCTAGAGGAGGAAGACTTTACGACACTCTTCTTTTTGACTCAAAATGACAGTTACGACACTTTTTGCATCAAAAACAACAGTTCGATTAAGCTACTTTCGACAAAGGAGGATAGTAAATGATGGACAAATACATAAAAACATTTACAAATCCTAATCAATGGAGGTTGAATAATGTAAAGGAAGGAGGCTTTAGCAATGAGATACTGATCATGAACAGTAAAACTACTGAATAAAGCTGAAAATCAGGAGGAAAAAACCAACTTTCAAAGCGAGAAATAGTATCACTCAATCATCGAACCTGCAACACAAGGAAATAGGGATGCATCTCACCTGCAACACACGAGAGGTGCGATGCATACAGGTTGCCCAGTTACACACAGTGTGATGGACCAGGGAGTGAAAATAAGTTTGGTTTTTGCTCAAAATTTGGAGCTAAGTTTAGTGATTTAGGCTGGGTTATGATGGACAGTAAAAATAAAGTATAGGGGTATGATCTTATGAGTTTATTGAGCTACCACAAGGGCACTTAGAATGCTTTTAAGTCAAATGTTCAGCTCATAAACCAACCCGGAGATTGACTGAAGCAGCATTCATCTACTTCGCAATTGCATAGCAAAGGCGGTTCAAAGGCTAGCTAGCTAACTTCAGGCTTTGTCTATAGTTTATAAAGCAAACAATAAACAAAAAAAACAAACTATCTGTTCCCCAGCGGAGTCGCCATTTTGTTTCAGGGCAAACTAGTGTCGATTCAAACTACTAGTCCCACTAAGATGGGTAGTGGCGGGTCCCAATATTGCAGCAATAATGCTGCAACTCCTGGAACTCCCTTCTTTAATTTTATCAACGCGGTAGTTCGTAACAAACTTGGAAGCGACGGTGTTGTATGCACAAGTACTAGCTCTTGCCGCAGCTGTCACTTGGTTAGCTGGCACAAGTCTGCTAGGAGCTTAATCCAACTTCTATGAGCTCTGAGAGAAATATTTTTAACTGATAGACGAAAGCTAAGTCAAAGAAGGCTGATCTACTTGCAAAAAGAAACTGGAAAGTTGAAAGAAAACGTAAACCCTAGCAAACCCTAATTTTACCAGCTAGCCCTACTAATGCAAGAAAGAGGATGCAAGCTACTGAAAGAGATGCCATTGACTTCTAGAAAGGTAAATACATGTATCTAAGCTACTTCTATAGTAACATCTCAAAAAAAACATATTTTTTGTATTTTTTAATAAGTTGCCAGAATTATCTTGCGTGCGATTTGACTGTTTTGACTGTGCAGAGGTGGATTGGCAAGAGGAAATGCTTGGAGGAGGTTGGGAAGGTTCAGAGAGGGACTAAGGGGTCCCTAACACCCTTCCAGAGAGTTTCACAGAGTTTGGCTATCAAGAAACCTCATTCATGAGCTTCTACAGGAAGTCTGCAGGGGTTCTACAAGATGTCTGTGATTTTCTACAGGATGTCTGTAATTTTTTTGTAGGATGTTCAGAAATGGGATTTTGGAGGATGGATGGAGGAAGAAAGATGAAGGAGTGGGTATGGAGGTAGGAGAAGGGTTGGAGGTGGTCCAGGACTTGGTGGATGGAGTTGAGGAAAGATGTAGATGGTTGGATTTGTTCAAGGAGGACTGAAGCAATGATGCACAAAAACTAGGGTTATGTGAGAAAATGGAAAACGGAAGGCAAGAAGCTAAGTTGAAGGATGGAGAAGATGGGTTTGATGGAGTATGGGTAGGTAGAGAAGTGGTACAGGTGCTCTGCAAGTTTTTTTTCCAACTGAACCAATGAAGACTTGTAAAATCAAAGACCTAGTTACGTTGACCTAATCTGATCTAGATGACAGTAAAGAGAATGAACAGGAGTTTGAACTGTAATGAAACCATGTATACTAACTTATGTAACTAAGCAAGCAAAAATCTGAACATGTAACCAACTTCTACAAATGAAAATCAAACACTAGTGATTGCATGGCAAAGCAAAGACTGTGTTTTTGTTGGCAGCAAGGTCACCTTGATCCCAGCTCCTGATCCCACTGAGGGAGAGGTGAAATCAGAGGTTCTTGATGGCTCTTTTTCTGAAGATCTTCCCTGTTATTAACCTATCAACTAAATCTGAACATGAAAAGCCTTTTTTAATCATCAAAAGCAACCTAAATAACAAAACAAGATTTAAATCTAAATACTAGATTTTATTCTAAGAATGCAACAAAGACACATGAAAGTAAACAAAGGAGGTATTGGGCACTTGAGATGGGCCCAACCCCAAGAGCCACAGCCTCCTAAGAGAGATTTAGAGCTGGTACAAAGCTAGATTCATCTTTATTGAGCAAGAAATGAAGAGTTACATCAAAAACTGTCCACAAGGGAAAGCTTGAAAATGTGTTGAAATGCAAAGCTAATTACTAACTAAAATCAAACTACAAACTAGCTAACTTCTGCCTACAAAGTGACTAACTAAAATGAGGCTCTAAGCCCTCTTATTTATACAAATTGATGACCCCAAAAGCCCTCCTAAACTTTAGGAACTCGGCTGCCAAAACTTGTAGTTAACATCACTTTTATTAGCACTTGCTCGGCTGCCCTTGTGATAATTGATTTGGTGGCCCTTGAACTCCGAGTTGATGGTGGAGAATTCGAGGTAACGTCCCATAAATGAAGGGGACAACTTCCTACAAATCCTCTCCCTTGTTCTCCCACAAATTTGGCTGCCAAGTGCTCATTAAAACCTTTGATTTTGTCTCAAAATTGACTAAAAATCTGCACAAAGCACCCATTAGACTTGTTGGCATAATGACTAACCCAATTCACTCTTTTAGCATAAATATAATAAAAAACATGCAATAAACTAATGAGAATGGTGGATTAAGTCGAATTAGGAGGTTGAATGAGCCCATATAATTATCCATTTTTGGGGCTCATCAGGTAGCTACCTTAGAAACAAACAATCGAAGCAATTCGAGATTTCCTTTAAGTGTAATAGATAAGAGGGAAGAAACGAGGACCAACCTGGATCTCCCGCTTGGATCCTTGCTTGATTTCTCTTTCCCTTGATAGAATTTGCCACTTCTCTCCTACTTTTCCCACTTTAAAGAGTACCTGTAGAGTCAATGTAACAGAAAACCATCAAAGCATCTCTATCTAAAACATCATAAACAATGCAGAATCAAAAACACATTGACCATACAATTGCATTCATAAACAATAAGATTCACAAATACTTGATTATATGGAGGAAAACTTAAAGGAATTTATTAATAGTAGAATAGAGGATTACAACCCAGCTGTCTGATCCAGCATCATCCTCCCAGCATAGAAGCCCTCTTCACCTCATGAAAAGCAAGATCACCCAACAATACAATGTCTTTTCTCATAAATAAACCAACAACACTTCCTTACAAATTACAAAATTCCAGCCTCTAGATCTCTCAGATGAGGGATCCATTTATAGATGTCTTGCAAGGGTGTGAGTCAACTCTATGTTTTTTATTAGTGTCATTCCAATGATAGTTCTTGGTTCGACTTGGAGATTTCATTGATCTCTTACTCATCCCTGGGTGAATTCAGAGAGGCAAGTGTCCTGGGAGAAGTTTTTGGAAGATTCCATGAGCTTCCACTTAGCAAATTGTCTCTGCCATTTGTCTATTCTCACTCATCACACCCTACAGAAGGCCATTTCAATATGCATCGTACCTGGCTAGTGTGTCAGCTAGTATGCATCGCACTTTGACCATGGAGCAGTTAGTATGGTCCAGTTTTGGCCAGCTCTGAGTGGTTTTTCAGGTGGAACTTCTAGGAAATGTGTTAGGCCCCTATACTACTAGTGTAACCCCTTATTGTTATTAGTATAACCCACTTATTATATTGATGTACCCATGTAGTGCCCATATTGTTACTATTGTGCCCCATAGAAACCCACTATTGTTATTATTGTGCCCTTACATTATTATTGTTATGTCGGCTCTGATTATGTTATTACCCCTTAGACTCCTATCTATAGAAAGGAGGTCTTTTCATTTGTATCATCCAAGAATTGTTCATTTATGTAATGTAAAGGAGGTTGCCCCCTCGAAGAGGCTGAATTCTAAGGCGTTGATCTATCTTTTCTATCTTTTCTTGAGTTGGTTTCATAACATTTGGTATCAGAGCTTTGGATTCTAGGGTTTCGCTGCTCCAAACAGGTCATCGTGGCATTTTCGCTATAACGTTTTTTCTGTGACATTTCAGAAGTTGCAAAAAAAACCCATTTGAGAAGAAATCGGGCTGAACCGTGGGTCCAAATTTCAGAGCTTTTCGCCCGATATTTGTGGAGATATGATCTGAGGAAGTTGGTATTTTTGCAGACTCTTGAATTACATTCAAAACAGGTGACCTGGGGAAAATCGTCATAACTTTCTCTCTGGGGATCGGATTGAAATTTCGTAAGAAGATACAGAAAGAGAATGGACTGTAGTTTTCTTGTATATATTTTTCAAAGTCAATGGTCGAAACAATGACACGTGGAACTTCATACAAGTTCGCTCTACGGAGATAGTCTATAATCAGGTCATCTTGGGAGATTGTGCATAACTCTTTCTTGGAGAATCCAATTTGGATTAGACTGGTGGCATTGGAAATAGGACATAGAGGGCTACTACAAATCACAATTTCAGAACTTAAAGATCTGAAAGTACAGAGTTACAGTCGTTTCAAGGTCGTGCTCCTAAAATCAAGAAAAAGCAAGATGAGGAAGTTTGATGGCAAGGATCCGGTAAATTGGATACTTCAAATGGAGCAATATTTTGATCTACATGGTGTACAACTGTTACAAAAGGTATGTATTGCATCCTCATATTTAGAAGCAGGTCAATTTTTATGGTACAAAGGACTTTGTTCTCGTAAACAACTTGTTACGTGGTCAATTTTCACGAAGGAAATGATAGCACATTATGAGGATACAAAGAGCAACACCTTCTTTAGAGCAACACCACAACAATTGGAAAGAGTAAAAGGGCCTTGTGACATAGTGGAAAGCAAAATTATGGAAACCAGGAAGTGTACCCCTCACAACTATAAATATGGAAGTGTTGTTTCTCCTAGCCTTCCACAACCTACAAGGGTTACACCACAACAATTGGAAGAAAAAAGAGAAAAAGGGCTTTGTTACAATTGTGATTGGAAGAAAAAAGAGAAAAAGGGCTTTGTTACAATTGTGATAGCAAATGCACTAAAGGTCATAAGTGTGCTGAGAAGAAATTATTTTACATAGAATATGAAGAGGAGGAAGAAAAGGATCAAGAAACAACAAAAGAAGAAGATATACGCCAAGACCCCACCCCAGAGAAAGAAGAAATGAATCAGACCATATCTTGTAAAGCATTGGCAAGAATTACCACTCCTCAAACTCTTAAGATAGAAGGACATATCAAGAAGAAAAAGGTGCAAGAAGTGAAAGATCACATCGAGAAAGAAGAAATGAATCCAACCATATATTGTAATTCATTTTTCGAAATTACCACTCCTCAAACTATCAAGATAGAAGGACATATAAAGAAGAAAAATGTTCAAGAAGTGAAAGATGACATCGAGCATCAAGAAATGAATCCAACCATATCTTGTAAAGGATTGGAAGAAATTACCACTCCTCAAACTCTAGAGATAGAAGGACATATCAAGAAGAAAAAGGTTCAAGCAGTGAAAGATCACATCGAGCATCAACAACAAGTTCTCCAACTTTTAAAGGATAACGCCACTTCGGTGCAAAATCAAACGAAACAATAGGTAGATCAACATCGTAGTGAAAAATGTTTTGATGTAGGTGATTGGGTATTTTTACTGCTACATCTCAAGCAAGCTATTTATGAGAAGGAAATGTTGGCAATACTACATGCACTTAAAAAATGGCGACCTTACCGAATGGGAAGACTCTTCAAGGATGAGGATGTGGAAGCATTGTTTTATGCTATTTATATTATCCAACCAGATTGGATAAACGAAGCAAGGGATGAATGGAAGAAGGACGAAGAATTATGGACACTTATTCAAAAGTTGCAAAAGATCCCAATTCAAACAATATTTCCAGAAATTAAAGAGGAAGGAAAAATCATATTGGAACCTGGAGCAGTCACAGAAACAAGAACCCGACAGCTACGAAATCGATCAATTTCAGAGTATCTCATCAAGTGGAAGACCTTACCCGCTGAATATTCCACATGGGAGGACAAGAATTTTATACAGAAGCATCAAGAACTACTCAAGCGTTGAGGACAACGCTTTTGAAGGAGAGGGGCATGTTAGGCCCCTATACTACTAGTGTAACCCCTTATTGTTATTAGTATAACCCATTTATTATATTGATGTACCCATGTAGTGCCCATATTGTTACTATTGTGCCCCATAGAAGCCCACTATTGTTATTATTGTGCCCTTACATTATTATTGTTATGTCGGCTCTCATTATGTTATTACCCCTTAGACTCCTATATATAGAAAGGAGGTCTTTTCATTTGTATCATCCAAGAATTGTTCATTTATGTAATGTAAAGGAGGTTGCCCCCTCGAAGAGGCTGAATTCTAAGGCGTTGATCTATCTTTTCTATCTTTTCTTGAGCTGGTTTCATAACAAAATGATGTAATCAGTTGACCATGATCCTTTAGGGTATGAAACAACACTTTTAGGGACTAAAGAACCCTTGGTTTATGGACATATGAATTTGGGGTTGCAGTGCCCAAATATGTCTATAAGGGTTTGTTTGGATAATTCTAAGTTTTCTGGTAAAAATGACTAAAAAATATGTTCTCTTTGTGAAAAAGAAAGTCTCTAATAAATCTCCATTAAAACATCAGCAGAAAATGGGTGAAGGGAGTATTGAGAATTTAATTGAAGGGCCTGGTAGATTGACTCAAGGGTTATATGAAACAAAGTTCCATTATTTTGAACAATAACAATTCTTTGGCTAGGAAGTTATCGAGCTCCACACCAATTGATAAATTCTGGAAAATGATATATCTGAGGGAAATAAAACTAGGGTAGTAGTGATTGCCAGAAGGAGAGTTCATCACTGGAATCTTAATACTTCTGATAAGCCAAATTACGAACTTCATATAAGTCAAATTCAAAATTGGTCTTAATAATTTTGAAATGGGTATCAATCAATGACAATTCATCTAATTTAAATGCAGGGGACAACATAGGATTGTCTACAGACATATTAGATTTTCCGTTATGGGGAGCCATTAGGGAAGAAAAAGAATTGTTGAGGATAACTAAATAGTTACCCCGAGATAGTGATGATCATGTGATGGAATCATGAAAATTCGCTTGTTGTGTTGTGCTAGAGCTTTAGTTATAGGCCGAAATGGTGAAAAAATGCATTTCGAATAGGGGAGAAACTTTTATTAAGGTGATCATAATGGATTTTAGTTACATTAACCGTTATTGGCATAGAGAAATTAATGTGCTTAAACATTGGTGGGAGAATTTAATAGTCAACGATCACTTGCTACATTTATAGAAAGGGTTGGTGATGACTTTGTGTAGTAGAAAGTTAGCGATGGGTGAAATAGACAATAGGTTCCGTGGGAGGAATGAGTAGGAGATTCGACAAGAGAAACGAGTTGGAGGATTGGTGGTTTGTTTGGGGGGGGGGGGGGGGGGGGCACTATGATTGGGAAGCTACCACATATCAAAAAGCGGAGTTGGCAAAACAACATTGCAGATGACCCTCCCCCCCCCGTTAACTTCCGACAATACACGGGGTCCTGCAATCTATCAGGGGCCCTTGGTTTCGATGGGCCTAATCTTGTCTGCTCAAAGTTGCATGAATGTCAATTGCTTGACAACAACCAATCACATCATATTAGTATAATAAAATAATGTATTTAAGAATATGCTAAAGATAATAAAAACAAAAATGCAACATTTAAATGTGCTCACTGCTATTTAGGGATATTATACAATTTTTTATTCTTTTATTCCTTTTTATTTTTTATTATCTTTTTTCTTTTCTATTTCTTTTTCTTATTTTTATTTTTCTCTATTTTTTTTTGTAAATGAAGGAAAAACTACTAGGGTAAATATAAGGTACAACATCGGCTCCATTTGGGGACTTCTTCCCCTTGCGGGATGTAGAGAACTTGTGGATCCATGTACCTTCTCCTCGGGATATGGAGTCTTTGCCATGAAAATCACACTTGCTTGGAATTTTAAAGAAAAACCAGAAATTTACAATGATGATGATAAAAACACTCAATACTGAATATAATGCTTGAGGTATTTCCCATTGACTGGCAATGAGAAATACTATCCTTCCAAATTGCATAGGATGAATGCATTATTTCCTTTAACTTCTGCAATGTTGAAAGGTCCCAACCATAAGTTATCAAACTTCCCATGTTTGCCTCTTTCTTCTCTTCTTGCATCCTATATGAGAACTAAATATCCTTGTCTAAAATATATTTCCTTGGCATTCCTGTCAAACAAACTCTTCTTCTTGTCTTGATATTTTCAAAGTTTATGTTGAACTTTGTCTCTATCCTAATTTAGTTCAATGATCTGATTGATCCTTCTTGAAAAATCATCTGCGTCTTCATATGACTCCTACAAAAACTTTATGACTGTAAATGCTAACTACGAATGATCCGAATAAGGTCATTACATTGTTTGTGATCCATCTTGATGCATTTGGAGTGGAAAAAGTGGAGGAAACAATTCACGGAACCATTTTTACCGGTGAGACGTAGTTTGGTGAAACGAGGTCTGATACCTTTTGAGAGTTTTTTGAGGCATCAAACAAAGTTTTTGGGGGTAAAAATTTGTCACTCTAAAAAAGCTAATTTTCATGCTATTCTACACATAGATACGTTTCCAACGACATAAGAAGTGCATCAATCACGGTTTGTATGCAAACGTTATGCCACTCAGAAGTTGACCTTCCTATTTTCACACCTATAGTTTGTGAGGATGTCGTGTCAACCCCCATTATTTATGGAAAAGGGGCTAGCCATGTGTTTTTGATGTAAAATACTCTAGAAGAGTATATATTATAACTCTAGATAAGAGTTGATGTAATCAAAATTAACCACTAGTAGGCTATCGAGTTGTGTTATAACCAAGCCACTAGGAAGAAGAGGCATTCGAATCTTTTGAGAGCATTTTGTTCCATAGCTGAGCAAATATATCTAGGAGAGATAGGAGGTAGTGAACATAGAGAGGATCTGTGCACCGTAGCAGCCCACGAGCCACAAACATCACTTCTTTGTACCTGCAGCCATATTTCCAAACAAAGAAAGAGCGAAGGTACCTCACCTTCTAGCTAGGTTTTCTCCTGAAACGGTTTCCCAGAAAGCATATCATGTGTCAGGTGTGTGTGTGTGTGTGATTATTTTTTCTTTCTCTACTTTTCTATATAATTTCCATTCACATGAAACCACTAATACAGTTAAATCCATAGATCTTAAAGTTTAATAAACTATAATAGCGTAGGATTTTCAGAGTTTTAATATAATATTATTAGATATGTCATGACCAAATGTCAAGTGGAATATCAATGTTATTTTATGGATCAGTGTAGGGAATATAGATTTTGTTCAATAAACAAGTTGAAAAGGAGATTTTCTAGTAGACATTTTAGGTGAAACCCTATTTTCCCACATTACATATTTGAGATGACTGTCTCAACTCCTTTTGTGATCTGCTAACACTTTCTTAATAACTTTAATCAAACTTTTATTTGATGACTCTGCGAGCTCATTACCCTATGGATAATAAGGTGTGGAATGATGTAAATTAATCTGATATTTTGACAGAATTCTATCATCTTTATTCTACTAAAAGCTTGAGAATTATCTGTAACAATTTTTTTGGGACAACCAAATCTGGACAAAATGTTTTCTTCAATGAATTTTATCACCACTGTATCAGTTGCATTCTTAACAGGAATTTCTTTTACCCATTGATGGGCCCCAAAATTTTCTATTTTATTAGGCCCATTTGATTATTTATACAAACTTAAAACATGTATTTGACCCCCTTACTGGCACATCATAGAGTTAATTTTTAGTATTAACATGTCCTTCGGAATTTGGTTTATCCTTACTTATTATGTGCCTAATATTATTTATTTTTGTAGAATATTGTGAGAATATTGGGTAAATTATGAAGATTTGGAGTAGGAGATAATCTAGGGACTTTCTCCCTACTACAAGTGGATCAATATTGGATAATAAATCAACAAAATATTATGAAATTATTGCACAAATTTTGGAGCTCCAGTGATTGATAAAATCTAAGAATGTGTTCCCTGTCATTTAATGCAGATTCCTAGTGTTGGGAACCAAATCCACTACTTGAGGGATTTTGGAGGGGAAAGATTTCTCCTTTCAAGGAGAATACTTCCTCATCATTTTATATAAGTACCAATTTGAATTTTCCTCTAGGGGAATGTATTTCTTAGTCTTCTTGTGGAGAAAACTTGTATTTTGTCACTCCATTTTCATTTCTAACAGGGATGTACTTGGATTGATTCAAATAATGAAGTTTGGTGCAATTTTATCTTCTAAATCTTGGTATCCTTCATATGAATCTAATTATACTTAGGTAGCATCCCAAGAGCCTCAGATCCCTTTTGTATAATTTTATTTTCTTTTTTTCACTTCTTATTCACATGCATATCTTATTCTTGCTTTTACTATTTTTGCATTTATTATTGATGCTTATTTTGTTGTACGATTGGGTTAAATGATTGAAGTGAGTTTTTTTTTGTAGTTTAGTTATAGAATAAAAATCATGATTCATCTGTAGAATAGATTTTAAAATTCATATTCATCATTGGCTACTTGGATTGGTTTACTAGTTCATAAATCTAGAATTTCTAGAAGTTCCTTGTAGCAAAATAGTAGTAATTTTCTTCTATTTTTTAGAATGTGCTAATGAGATTAATTTGAGTTGATGAAACTTGTATTAGGTCATAAGAACATTCAAGTTAATAAAAAAATTTAACCCAATAAATTTTCACTTGATTAGGTTAGGCATTTGATAGGTTAACTAACTCACTAGTTCTTGAATTTCTAGTTTTTAGAGTAGTAATTTTCTGCAAATTTTTAGCACATGTTAACAAAGGTATTTGGAGTGATTCCACTTGGAATGGAGACCTAATACATACTAATTAATAATAATAAAAAAATTCCCATGCCATTTTCATTTTATTTAATTGGTCATTCAGTGAATTATCTCCCCCTGTAGCAATTTTGTTTTTGCCTGTAGCAACCTCCTATAGCACTCCTGTAGCACGTGTAAACTTGACCAAATTTGCTCCAAAAGATTGGTTATTATTTATTAGGCTTGAATCATGGCCCCTAGGCTCTAAATAAATGATTTATGAAAAATAAATACCAATTAGGAAATGTCTTTTTTACAAAGCATATTAGGCCTATTTATTTGAATTCATTCTCTTGGGATTTCAACTACAAATTGTTGTTCTTGCTTAAGATTAATTTCCTTTCAAAGTAACATTTCCATTTATGAAATTATTTTAGGCTTTTATTTCATGAAATTCACTCCATTACATCATATCAATAAAAGAAGGACAAATTGTATGTTTCACATATAGTTTTGACACCTCTTAAGTTTGTACGAACCCCAAGTTGATAATTTAAGTTGGTAGCCTTGGGAGTTGCAACATTCTTGTTACAATACTAGGGCTCATCACTTTTTGGCACCACTACCTGGGAGGTGTCAAATTATGCATTATTCTCTTCCCTATTTGGTTAATTTCTTTTACTTTATGCAAAAACACAAAAAATTGCATTAGACATCTTTCATTTCAAGAATAGAAAATTGCATTGCATTAGCATTATAATTTGTTTTTTTATATAATATATATATATATATATATATATATATATATATATATATATATATATATACTTCTCCAACACCAACCCCCCTCCAATTTTATCACGTGGTGTAGTAAGAGCCAACCACCATTCACTTTTGTAGCTAGAAGAAGAAGAGGTGGCAAAGAAAGTAGAAGAAATGGATGGAGATTATGACAATGAAGAAGATCCTCTTGGATTTCCCATTCAAGATACTAAAGTCAATGTGCATATGAATAACATCCCTCCATATTTATTTCCTAAATTCCATGGTCTAAGGTTAGAGAATCCATAAACATTTCTCTTTTAATTTGAAATTGTTTACTTATTAAACACTCAAAAATTGAGATTGTTTCCAGCAACATTGAAGGATAGAGCTCTTAAATTGTTCATGAGTTTCGGGACTCGTTCAATAAGATCATGGAATGATATGCAAAAGAAATTTCTAGAAAAATATAAAGATCATGATTTTAAAGAAGAAATCTTTAGAATGACTCAAAAAGAAGATGAGAGCCTTGAGGATCTAATAGAGAGGTTCATGTATAATGTTAAGAGGACAAAATTACATCATTTAGGATCGAACACACTAAAAACCCTCTTACTTAGAACAATTAGGTATGGGTGGATTGATATCCTTGATCTCATGAGTAGAGGTGATGTTTACCAATTATCATTTGAATAAATTTGTGAAACATGCAAATACATATCAAGAGGAAGGTCAAGAGTAAGTAAATCATCATCAAGATTGGTAAGTCGAGCTAAACTTGGAAATTTTGTTTGATGACTTTAAAACATAAATTCTTAGAAATCTAAATGAACAAGTAGAAATGTTAAGAATACAAAATGAGGAAAAAGAAGATGTTGATATTTGTATTGTACATGCAAAATCACATGTTTTTAAATATTTCCCATCATTACCAAGGTTGAGGAAGTTTACCAAGAGGATAATGGAGCAAGTCAATCACCAAATCAACTATGTTATGTAGCTCTAGGAGGACCATGGCATCATAGTCAACCTAGAATGATGCAAGAACCTAATTCAGAATTTCAAGGTTATGCACATTCATCTCAAAGTAATTGGAACACACCCTTTCCTTGGAAACCTTTTCCATCTCAACCCCAAAACCAATCTTAGCAACAAGGTTGGAAATAAACTTATGGGATCAATACATAATATCCTCAATATCTTCCATACCTAACTCCATATTATTCCTAACATCCACCTCCACCACAACCGCAACCCCAACCACATCCATATCAAAGATCCACCCCCACTCAACTACCTGTACCACCATTTCCAAACCTGTTGATTGTGATGGACCTGCCAACATGTCAAGGGGAGCTCCCCGGTAAGAAGTCCCAATTAGACCTCACACCATTTGGTTTATGAGTCCTAGCAATGGGTCGTAAGGTAATGCCTTGACTGCGATGTCACACAGAGGCAAGTAAGATAACTATGTCAGTAGCAAGGGTGTGACTAATGCAGTGAGTCAAGGAAGGTGTATGAGAGGTTCTAACACTTCAAAGGGAGAAGAAGGTGAATGTGAGTTCCAGGTTAAAATGGATCAGCCCCAACTCGGCTAGGAACACACAACACAAAAGGACATAAACAACTTCTAGCGGAGTAGTCCACTCGGATGCGGCAGTCACATCATACAAGGTAAGATAATACATACAACACTCATGGATCAGTCCAAGACAAGTGCAACAGTTGTTATGGCAAGGTTCAAGTGAAAGGTTTGTCTGATGTCCGACAGAGCGGTCAACACAGACAGTGACAACATTAACAACATAAGCAACACATTAACAACAATATTCATATAATTGCATACAAATCAGTTCATACACAAGTATGTAAGTTAAACAACATATATCATTAAGGCAACCAGAGCAGTCCAACTACAATAAAAACATATACATGAAAATGTGTTGGCTCTTATTATATAAAGAAGTGTAAGTCACAATCATACAATACATCCATGTAAACTTGCTAGCCCCAACAGTGGAACATTACAGCCACATCCGCCTACTCCTCTAAAGAGATGTATGAGCTCCGTGCAGTGGAGAAGCCAAGGCACGTTACAATATTGTCCAAGCCTTCTTCAAGATAGTCTTAGTAAAAGCTTGGTTGAAGAAAATCCCTTAAAATGAGTTATGAGGGACTATTTATAGCAAAGGGTGGGGTGACCCTTGCCATTCCCCTTCTTGACAGTTCAACTACCCTCATGACTCTTCACCTACTTTATGACTGTTACATCCAACCATTGATACTTGACTTACACTTGACATGACTCAACATTACAATGCACATGTACTCATGTGAGATAACATGGCTTGAGCAAGCCTTGCAAGACATCACTGACACTCGGTCCGCTGTGATGAGACCAGCTCTTTGACATGCTTGTGATGGTGAAGGTGGTGAGCTGATTCCAAGCTTGGTGGTCCGTGATGGTGTGCATGCACCTCATGGTAACATCTTGCTTAATCAAACTCTTGCCTCTGTTACAACCGGTGGATTGGTTCAGCCCCTTCATCCAACTTGTCTGCTAACATGCACATGGTCTTCTTAGGTACGGTTGAACTGGCGACATAGTGATGCATAGTTTCCATGCTGATCTTCAAGTGTGCACTGGTGGTCATGCACATCAACTTTCCGAGGTACATGTTTAGCCCTAGTTGGACTTGCATCTTGTATTCACCTTGGTGAGTGTGTTGAATTGTTTGGATTGCATGTGTGCACTCAACGACATGCATGTTGTTGAATCCCTTGCATGCAATCAACAACACTGCTCACCATGTCTGCTCTATGTCAGCTGCTAGGATGGATCCTTAACTTGTACAGGCGTAGTTTCATCCATGAGTGCGTATTGTGCCCATTGTTGTTCCTATTCGTGTTGCAACTCATTTGTCTTTATGTGCAGCTTCATGTTCTTCCTGAGTTCCTACTTCAGCACATGCAACTCCTTCTTTGTTCCATCTTTTGCCTTCACGCAATCTTCATGTCGCGTCGTCACTTCATAGCCAGAGTCTCCAAAGTTGCTTTCATCATCAATGGACCTGCTTGAGCTTGTAACCTTGTTCTGCCTCTATGTTGTCAACAACCCTCCTCTTGCATTCATTGCATTTGGTATGCTATCTTTAGCTATTGTTCATGATGTTTCTCACTGTGATGTTGCTATTGTCATATCTTGATGTCCTTGTCTACGAACAACTTGATGTCTTCATGGGTAGGCAAGTCCAGAGACACTTGATAGACTGCATCCCCAAATGTTCTTTGAACGGTGTCTTCATCTCTACTCTCCTGGAAACCATTGTACATGTACTGCTGAGAGGCATATGAACGCCTACAATACCTAGAGACATGGAAACACTCATGGAAAGCAATCTGTCAGTCAAAAACCAACATGAACATGAGAACTAACTTACAATATACTAGGGTGAATGATCATGAAGGTTGTGCAATTTTAGCTGGGAGGTCAGGAGATCGACTGCCAAGACTACACAAGGCATAGTCTGGACTACTAGGAGACTGACTGACTGTTGGAACTGCACAATGCACAGTCTGTCCTGGCTACTAACTACTGGGATTGCACAATTCCAGCTGGGAAGGACTGCTAGCCTAGGGACAGATTTGCACAATTTCTTGGGCCAAGCAGCCACTGTCCTCTAGAAATGCACAAAACAGCCCTGGAGGCTAGTGCTAGGTAGGAATGCACAAATCTGGAGAGGAAGGTGAGCCTTCCTTCCCCAGATTGCGCAATGAAGCCTTGGTGAAGGCAGAGTCCAGAACAAGGTTGGCCCGACTCCCCGACGGGCAACTGAAAGAAACTAAGATGGTAAATGCATGGTGACACTAAGTGATACTAGAAGTGATTGAAAGTGCATGCAAAACATGAATGAAAGATTCAACAAACATATCAACATGCATGTGGGTGAGGCAGTTCGTCGGTTGGGTGAATGTCCATGCAAAACAGTTTCATACATGCGACAGTAGTGAGATAGAAATGAAAACTGAAATAGAGCTAGGAAAAGCTAGCATATATGTAAGCGACAGCAAGCGTTCAAAGAAATCAAGAAAATAGTACTCCCATAAGCGAAAACACAAAAAGCGACAGAAATGCAGCACAAGGCATGGAAAGCAGGCTTACCCCAAAACAGCTGAGATGAATGTGCTGACTGCTCCTAGATGTGATGTGGGATGTCAGAGCTGATCTGATTAATGAGTTTTGATAACATTGAGGACGTGACGCGCATGCCATGAATCTAGGGGAAGCGACACTTGGTGAGAGGTTTCGAAATTTCTCCTTGCATGCAACCTCCAACTGCTAAACATAGATCCCTGAAACAAGGGATGCCTTTGCATATTGCCTTGGGAGAAGTAGCCCATGCATGCAAGTCTATTTTTCTCAGTCTCGAAGGGAACCAATCAACTCAGCTGCACATGCAAGAGACTGCTCAACTATTGGAGAAAAATGCACATTCTGGTTGGGAGATGGGTTGGATTCCGAGGAGATTCATGAAATTTCTAGGCAGAGTAGCTAAATTCTACCTAGATTTCTTTAAATCCTGGGTTGAACAGCTTGCTGCTGGGAAAATTTGCTCAAATCCTGCTGGGAGGGTTGGCTAGCAGGATTGCGCAATCCTGGAGCCTAGCAGGTTGTCAGAGAGGATTATGCAATTCATGGAGGGAAGGCTGGTTTCCCTCCAGAAATGCGCAATTTTTAAGGGGAAGTTGCTCAGCCTGCAGCTGGACCAAGTCTAGGTGAGCAGCCAGCTTATGAGGGGAATGGATCAACTGTGATTGGTAAGATGTCTTTGTGTGAGGAAAACACATGAAGCTTGAGTACTTGAGAAGCAATTAAAAGTGATGTGGAATATTGGTAGGGAGGCTCCAAAATAGGCTAAAGAAAAATTTTGGAGGTTGGTTGTAGCTGCTACAACAAAACCCACACAAGGAAGTAGGTCAACCCTCTTGCAATGTTGAGGTACAACACTTCATAATATCTCTTCTTGATATAAATGGTATTCATCTTAGCTTAGGAAGAGTATTGCAAAAAAGAGATTCTTTTAATGTCATTGAAGGAAAACATTAAGAAAAAAAAAAAAGATTCAAAGGAGAAGACCAAATAATCATGGGCTTCACTTGATGAAGAGTAGACATCAAAAAGAGGTTGAGAAAGTTCCCTCATATTTACCATTAGAGCCTCCATTTATTCAAGAGAATAATTAGCAAAATGGAAGATTTGAATGTCATGGTAGAAGAATACATGAAGAATGATCCACATGGGCAATGAACCAAGGGAATCAAATCTATATTGAGGTTTGGTTC
This sequence comes from Pinus tabuliformis, assembly GCA_031772625.1. Taxonomy (NCBI): domain Eukaryota; kingdom Viridiplantae; phylum Streptophyta; class Pinopsida; order Pinales; family Pinaceae; genus Pinus; species Pinus tabuliformis. The sequence continues at coordinate 1,030,421,561 of CM062815.1, forward strand.
CATAAAATCAATAAGATGAAGCATCACTCTCTTCATCAAATTTGCTTGATATCGTCAAATTCAAAGTATTCGGTCTCTAAAATTCAGGTACATGTGAAAACATATATTTCGAGCCTACACATCAATTTATCTATCATATTGATGTGAATATGGATCCATTGGAAGTATTCCTATACCTGAAAGATATTTTTTCTTTCTAGTAGAGTAGGATAGAAAAAAGAAATAAAAAATGAAAAATAGAGGAAAAAATACAATCTCAGGTGAAAACCTTCTTTGAGGCACCTGGGATTGGCTCATTGATTGAAAACCTCCATGAGGAAGTCAATGGGTTGGAAAAAATTATAAAATAAATAAGATCCTAGGTGAAAACCTCTTTTGAGATGCCTAAGCAAACCTACTAGTTGAAAACCTCATTGAGGCAACTAGTAGGCCTAAAGAAAACAAATGAAAAAAAAAGAGAAAAAAAGGAAAAAGGACACAATAAAATAATAATAATAATAATAAATAAATAAATAATAATTGCCTTTCCATTTGCATATAATTAATTTCATGCAAGTACTCCTCCACTTGCATAAGGGAAAGAAACAGGGCGGCACCACAAAAAGTGAAAAAGAAAAGAAATGAGCAATGAGGTAAGAAAAAAGTAAAAGAAAATCAACCTTGGGCTTCTTACCTTCTGTGAAAATTTCTCAAGAAGCACTAAGTACATGTCAATCCATAACCCTCAACCATTTCCATGACATTTCCCAGCATTCCCAAGATTTTCTCATGCATTTTCCTCGTTGTCCTAAAATCCTACAAGAGGGCTCTGTGTTGCTACAGGAGGCCAAAATACATAGAGAAGAAAAAAATTTTTATCATATATTGAAAACCATGGATCCATTGGTCGATATATTTCATGGGGAGATGCATCTAGATGATGGTAACATGCTAAAAAAAATTCAAACAATTCTAGTGCACACTTTTTGAGAAATCAGCCTCCATCACCTACAACCTTTTTTATTTTTTCCCGTGATTCGTGCATCCATTGGCCAAGATTTTTTATGGGGAGATGCATAAGGATAATGGAAACATGCTCAAATTTTTGTAGGTCAATAAGTCTACCATTTGAGATATATGGATAAAAAAAAATTTACTATAGGAGGCTATCCTAAAATGCCATAGGAGGGACCATAATTGCTACAGGATGCAAATACGATTGGAGAAAGAGGTCAAAAGGTCATGTATTCTTTAGAGAAGTTTGAGAGAGGTCCTCCAATGATTCAGTCATCATCCATCGGTCTCTTATCCATTGCATTTCACCAAAACTTTCTCAAAATTTCCACTCCATCCTACTTCTGAAAAAAAAAGAGAAAAACCACAAAAACCACTGTTTTCTATTTTTCCAATGTCAACTCTATTCCCTCATGACTCCAACAATATTCTAATGACTTTTCATCATTACCCTAAACACCACCATGCAATCTAAAGACTTCAAGGGACGATTAAAAGGCTTCTACAGGAAGAAAACTCCTTTTGTAACAACATGTGCAGTCACAATATAAATCTTTGAGATCTTTTTTTTTCCACCAACATAAGCATGATGAAGCCATGTGTGCAATTAGGAAGGGACACATTCCTTGGGAAGGCATTCCACTAGCAACAAAAACCTAGGCATCAAAGAGGCCTCTACACACACATAACAAAGTTATCAGTCAATGTATAATCAAGTTTTAAAGACATGCACCAGGAAAAAGAAAAATAGTAAACTCCCTCTAATATCATGATGTATATGGCCCAACTCCAGCAAGCAATCACCTCTAGTAATGTGATCCACAGGTAGGCAAGGTATGTAATCGAATATTTTGGGCTTCATGAGTGCTATGTAATTTCTCTATTGTGTGTCTAAGTATTGGGGGTCAATAAAGGCAGTTATCCACAAGCCAAATACTTCACCAAACTCAATATTTACATAGCCTCATTTTTGTCTCCCACTAGCCTCGTCTTCATATAGCTTCTTTTTTATCACCACCAACCTTGTTTTCATCACCATTAGTCTTATTTTCATCACCCTCAACCTCCTTCAACTTTCTCCATCAAAATTAAAAAGTCAGCTAACCAACAAGAAAAGAATTCGGGCCAGGGGAAGGGAAAATTGAGGAGGACACCTCCCCCAAAGCCAAGGATAAACAATTTGTGACATTCATGACAAGGTAAACCATTAGCTTAGCCATAACGAATAAACTAAAAGCACAAATAACCTTGTTATAGGAGAAATCAAGGGTGCTATAAGAGAAAGACAAAGCTGCTAGAGGAAGGAAAATATTTAGAAAAGGTGCTACAAGAGGAGGCAACAACATCAAAAGAGGTAGAAATAGGCCCCCAAGAACTCCAAGAGCCTGAATCACAACCTAACCTGGAGTATTATTATAAATTTGTGAAAGCAGGAAGGATTATTCCTAAGAAATTTGCAGTACCCATCTTATTCAAATTTTAAAAATAGGGGCAAAACTCATAGATGGATGCAAATCTCAAAATCAAAGAGGGTAGAGGATGTGGAACAACAACACCAAGTCTTCCGATCAAACTAGTATCAGGATCAGAGGGGCCTTCTAGAGTAGGACCGTCCATGGTTGAGTTCTATTCAGAAGAAACTGCCTCTACAATTGCCTAAGACATCAAGAAGATACCAAAGGACACCATGACAAAGGAAGGAAAGAGGAAGAAGGCTAGGTTGCTCAAGGGTGAGAAACAATTTCAGTAAGGGGGAGATGATGGGCCCCAAAATTGTCTATTTTATTAGGCCCATTTGATTATTTATAGACACTTAAAACATTTATTTGACCCCCTTACTTGCACATCATAGAGTTGATTTGTAGTATTAATGGGATCTTAGGAATTTGGTTTCTCCTTGTTTATTATGTGCCTAATATTATTCATTTTTGTAGAATATTAGGCAAATTATGAAGATTTGGAGTAGGAGATAATCTAGGGACTTTCTCCTACTACAGGAGGATCAAGAATAAATAATAAATCAACATGATATTATGAAATTATTGCACAAATTCTTAAGCTCCAGTGATTGAGAAAATCGAGGAATGTGTTCCCTGTCATTTAATGTAGATTCCTAGTGTTGGGAACCAAATCCACTATTTGAGGGATTTTGGAGGGGAAAGCTTTCTCCTTTCAAGGAGAATGATTCCTCATCATTTTTTATAAGTAACAATTCGAAATTTCCTTCTAGTAGCATGTATTTCTTAGTCTTCTTGTGGAGAAAACTTGTATTTTTGCAGCTCCACTTTCATTTCTAGCAGGGATGGACATGGATTGATTCAAATAATGAAGTTTGGTGCCACTTTTATCTTCTAAAGCTTGGAATCCTTCATATGACTCTGAGTATCCTTGGTCTTGGCCATCCCAAGATCCTTAGAGCCATTTTGTATAATTTTATTTTCTTCTTTTCACTTCTTATTCACATTCATCTCTTATTCTTGTTTTTCCTATTTTTGCATTTAGTATTGATGCTTCTTTTGTTGTAGAATTAGGTTGAATGATTGAAGTGATTTTTTTTGCGGATTATTTAAAGATTCAAAAGCATGATGCATCCTTAAAATAGCTTTTAAAATTCATATTCATCATTGAGCTACTTGGATTGCTTTACTAGTCCACAAATCTAGAATTTTTGGAAGTTCCTTGTAGCAAAGTAGTAGTAATTTTCTGCTATTTTTTAGAACGTGTTAATGTGAATCATTTGAGTTTATTCCAATTGGATTAATTCATAAAAACATTCAAGTTAATAAAAAAATTTACCCTAATTAATTTTCACTTGATTAGGTTAGGAATTTCATATGTTAACTAGCTCACTAGTTCTTGAATTTCTGGTTTTTAGAGTGGTAATTTTCTGCTATTTTTAGCACATGTTAAAAACAGTATTTTGGAGTGATTACACTTGGAATGGAGACCTAAGACATCCTAATTAATAATAAAAAAATTGTCCCATCCCATTTGCATTTTATTTATTTGGTCATTTGGTGAATTATCTCCTCCTGTAGCAATTATGTTTTCGCCTGTAGTAGTTTTGTTTCGCCTGTAGCAACCTCCTATACCATTCATGTAGCACGTGCAAACTTGACCAGATTTTCTCCAAAATCTTGGTTTTTATCTCTTAGGATTGAATCACAACCCCTAGGCTCTAAATCCATGATTTAGGAAGAAGAAGCACCAATTAGAACATGCCTTTTTACAAAGTAGATTAGGCCTATTTATTTGAATTCATGCTCTTAGGATTTCAATTACAAATTGTTGTTCTTACTTAAGATTAATTTCTTTTAAGCCCATGGGGTTTTGGATTGATGGTGAATGGGTGCATTGTTAAGGCACTCCTTGCGATAGGGCACCGGTTCAAATCCCCCGTGGGTACTTAGATTAGTCTTAACTTAGAAAAAAAAAAAAAAAAGATTAATTTCTTTTCAAAGTAAAATTTCCATTCCTGTAATTAGTTTAATATTTTGTTCATGACATTCACTCCACTACATAAGATCAACGAAAGAAGGACACATTGTATGCTTCACATATAGTGTCGACATCTCTTAAGTTTGTACGAACCTTGGGTTGGTAATTTAAGTTGGTAGCCTTGGGAGTTGCAGGAGTCTTATTGCAATCCTAAGGATCATTCCCCACTTCGTGAAATAACCAGTGGCTTTTAATATCCATTTGTGTTGATTCCTGGAGGTTAGAACTATTTCACCAATGAAATCCAATCCCCACTGCAAGAAAGGGGCTTCTACTGAAACTAGGACAAGGGGAAGTGCTACTAATCTTTGTTTCCCTACAAATATCTGACATGGGATACAACTCCTCACCTTTTCTCCAACCTATGCGAACAATTTTGGCCAATAGAAACCTGCTCTCAGTATCTTATATGCAGTTTCCTTCCAAGCATAATGTCCTCCACAAATTCCTTCATGAAACTGCTCAATTACTCCATCTGTTTCACTTTCAGTCAAACATAGTAAGAGAATATTTAGAGGATCCTTCCAATACAAATTTGCATTTACTATACAATACTTCATGGCCTTGAGTTTGAGGGATCTACATTGATTCTTTGTGAAGTCAAGAGGGTATTCAAAATTATGTAGAAAATGCACATTGTCTTTGTACCAATCTGATAGTAAAAAAAATATTCATTAATGTATAAACGAACAGGAATAAAAACTACAATGGAAGAAGGTTCTTGTGGATTCTTCTCACTTGAAATCTGAGACGGTTCTTTCGGATTTTCCTCACCTGAAATTTGGGAAGGTTCTTATGGATTCTTCTCACTTGAAATTTGCATGATAGTATTAATACCAAGTATTTTTCATTTTGATTCAGCTAAACCCTATCCTTTCACCAACTTTATAGGTCTGATGTCTAAATCAAACTCAAGTATCTTAGAAATCCATCTTCCCCTCTTTCCATCTATATCAGGCTGAGTCAACACTGTTTTTACTACATTGTTAGGAACATAAGAAATTATAGGAGAATGTAAAACATAAATCCTAAATTCTTTCAAAGCTTGTACCAAGGCATAAGCTTGTTTCTCTATGATGTCATATCTCAGTTCAACATCTCTCATAACCTTACTAAAGAAGGAAATTGGTTGTTCTTGTTGATCATCATTTCTCTGCAATAAAACAATTGCTATAGTGGTATCTAAGGCAAAGGAGAAAATACTAAACATTTTTGTATAATTTGGGCTAGCTAACACTAGGGCTTTTGAAATTGCCTTTTTTATTTGTGAGAAGGAGTATCTAGCTTGGAAATTCCATTTAACTTCATTTTCTTTCTTAAGCATGTCAGTAATATCTTTCACAATTTTAGCATAATTAAGTATAAACCTCCTTAAAAAAATTATTTTTCCTAAGAATGACTGAATCTCTTTTTTATTTATGGGAAAATTGATTTCCTGAATTACTGAAACTCTCCTAGGATCAATTATAACTCCTTTTGAAATTATGTGTCCCGACAATCTTCACTCCCTCATTGCAAAAATTGACTTTTTAGGATTAAGAGAAAACCCAAATTTTCTGCATCTTTCAAAAAAATTTCTCAAGTGTTTAATGTCTTTAGCATCAGAATTAGAAAACACTATCAAATCATCAAGATAAATAACTATAAATTTATTTACCTTACCCACAAATGTGAGATCTATGTCCCTTTGAAATGTTGCTCTAGCATTGATTAAACCAAATGGCATATTGGCATACATGAAAGTGCCCCAAGGAGTTGTGAATGTAATATTCTCTCTATCTTCTTGACTAACTAGAATCTGGTTGTATCCAGAAAAAACCATCTAACATTGAGATCCTATTAGAACTTGATACTCTTTGAAGCAATTGATCCATTTTTGGTAACAAATAATTATATTTTAGGGATAATTTGTTCAAGTTCCTAAAATCAACACACAATCTAATTTCCCCATTTTTCTTCCTAACAGGTACCAGATTAGCTATCCATTCAAAGTATCTTAAGGGAACAATTATTTTAGCATCCAATAATTTTCTCACTTCTTTCTCAATAATAGGAAGTAAGACTGGGTTAATTCTCCTTAATTTTTGCTTAAATGACTTAGCTTCTGGTTTAAGAGGAATTTTGTGCTCAATAATAGCTGTGTCATAGGTTTTCAATTCTTCATATGACCATGCAAACACATCTTTGTATTGCTTAAACAAACTGACATATTTTTATTTTATGTCCTGAGGCAAAGAAGATGAAATTTTGACATTTCTGATTTCTTCTGTAGTACCAATATTACAATCATGTACATCTTCATGTTGTGAACTTAGCAATGAAGTTTTTGATACATCATTCTGATCAAAAAATAAATCCAAGGGAACCAATCCCTTTGGAATATAATTATTTGATAATTGAATGATATCATGATCAACAATTTTTTATTTCAAATTCAGATCTAAATCACCATCATTTGATTTCATTTCACCATTGTTTTCTTCCTCAACATGTAAACCAGAAAATTCATCAATTTCCTGTAAGAAATTTTTTAACTGCTCATCATCTTCAAAAAATTTCCAAAATTATATAGGATGGAAGGTTTGTACTTTACTTCAATATGGTAATGTAATTGCAAAGGATCAAGTGTTTTAAAAGAACTTGCAGAGACTGCCAAAGAATCTGCATGGATGTTATCTTCTCTTGGAATTGATGAGATGTTGAAGGCCTGAAAATAGTTTTCCACACAATCCCATACTTCATTCCTATAAGCTTTGAGTCTAGGATGCTTGGTTTGACAGAGATTTCTGATTTTTTTTACAATTAATTCTAAATCACCATATACTGCCAGATTTTTTACTTTCAAAATTTTAGCTAATTCCAATCCTAAAATTAAGGCTTCATATTCTGCCACATTATTTGTGACTTCAAAATCTAATTTGAAGGATTGGGTTATATTTTTCTTTTCAAGATAAATGAGTACAATTCCCATGTTAGCTCCATCCTTAGAAAATTCCCCATCAAAATACATTTTCCAAATATTACTATCCGAAAATTGAGGTATATTGACAGTATCTTCAATTCTAGTTTGAGGATTAGAGAGATCATTTGCATCCAAAGTAAAACATCCAAAATATTGATCAATAGCATAAATTGGATGATTTATTGCTTGATCAACTTTACAGATAGTATTAGTGAATCTTACTTCTCTGTAACATCTTAAATGTTCTCCTCCATAAACTGAGATTGCAGCATCGGACATGTCCACCTACAAGCTTCCTCCAAACTTAGCATAGTAAGATCTTACCAACAACATGAAAAAATTTGGTGGGATGTTTGTAACAACTATATCCAACACTATACTTTTCATAGGGATTTGAGCAAGTGTAACAACTAAATCTTTGATTAATCCCAGGCAAGGAACTTTCTTTGAATCAAAAGTATATAGATCATGATATGGCCTAGTGATTTGCAACTGAAGTTGGTCCATGATAAATTTAGTATCAGATTATGGGATGAACTGGAATCTAACTTATGATTGTATAATAGGAAATCATGAAATTTCAATGTAACATAGAAAGGTGGCACACTTTCATCAATCATATCTGAACTAGGTCCAAAGACAACTGAAGGTTTCTCATCTTGAAGACTAATAACATCCCCTTCAACATCCACACTAGAATATTGTATCCATTTGGAAACTTGTTGTTTATATCCTGGATTTCTGGAAAGTTCAGATAAAGGAACAGGGATTTTAACCCTTTCTAATTCTTTTTCAACATTAAAAATAGTTGGAACAAGTTTTTCAATAGTGAGTTGTTCTTGTAACTGATTTGGTGGTTGAATAGGTGGTAATTTTGCAGCTTTTTATTTGAGATTAATCAAAGGTTACATTTGTTACAGGTCTACCAGGGCCTTGTCTAGGTCTTAGGTCATACCTCCTATTCAGTTCAGCAATGAGAAACTCAAAAAAAGATTGATATTTGGAAACTTGGGATGACTCTTGATTTTGAGCAATAGGTTGGTCCTAACTGATTGGGACAATAGCATTTTGAGATGATGGGTCTTCAAAATAATTAATATCATTTGTAACAATAGGAACAACTTCTTTAGGGTCTTGGTCATCAATCATCAATGGAGGTTGAATTTGTTGATTAGTATTTGGTCTTTGCAAAATCTAAGGTTGAAAAGGTCTTCTATATTGAACTGGAGGTCTATTTGCAACCTATTAGGTTACTCTAGATTTAATTTCCATTCTTGAAATTCTATTAGACATATTTCTTAACAAATAGGTTATTTCATCAATTTTATGTTCTTCATATTTTGTCCTTTATGATGAAGTAGTTTCCTCTATGGATTTTATTTTCCTTTCAGCCTTTGATTTCAATTTACTGGATGTTGATCTGTTTACTTCCACTTCAATTGCATTAGTCTACATATATGCTAATGTTTCAGCTTTTCTCTCTTTAAGCATTACAACAAAATAATCATCAAATGCTTTGGAGAATCTGACTTTAGTTGCGGTGACTGGGGTTTTACAAGCTAGTGGCATTTCATTGTAAATATTATTGAATATCTTAATAAATTCTACAACAAGTTCTCCAAGGTTTCTTCTCAAATATTCAAATTTTGTTAAATAGTAAACATGATCCTTTTTAATTCCCCATTGATTCTTGAAGATGTTGGTTAATTCAACCCATGAGTTTATAGAATTTTCTTGTAGTTGTCTAAACCATATCCTGACATTTCCTTCTAATGATTGAACAAAAATTCTAGTGTAAACATCCTCATGTTCAATGTTCATGTTATCAACAAAATCCAGAAATGCAGCCAAGTGGTCTTCTGTAGATGGTCTAGTTTCTCCATTGAATCTGGGAAAATGTTTCAAATACCCCTTAGGAAAATCATGAAGTTGGGAAGCTGGTGGAAGCACTAATGTTGTGTATCTAGTTGTTACAATTGGCCTAAATCTAACCATTTGGTACTGTAATGGAACTGTCTGTTTTGGGGAGACAACTTTGCTTGAAGATGGTTGTGATGGAGGTTTAGGTTTCTAGAAAAACTGAGGATGGAGAACTATTTTCTGAACTTTAGGTATGATTTTCTCTTGATATTCAAAGGCCAAAGGATTGGTATAAATGTTAATTTCCTCTTTAGACTTGGGAGAAAATAAAGGATGAGTATGTGCAAAGGAAGAAATGAAATCAACTGGTTTTAATTCTGGTGTTTGAAGATCAGGATCTACTTCAGTATCAGAAGGTTTAGAATGGGAAGAAGGAAACTCAAAGGTCTCAAGCTAATGAACTAGCAATGCTGATTGAAGATATACTCCTTTAGAAAGGAGTTCTAATACTTTAGGTGGAAGATCTGATAACTCAGCAAGTATTGGAATTGATTGAAAAGGCTCAGTTTGTGAGGATATTTCAGGTGGAAGAGAAGCAGGAACAAAAGTGGATGCTTCTAATCTATGTCTAATAGATGCAATTCTCACAAGTCTCTTTGGATTTGATAAAGGAGAGAAAAGCTCAAGATCTAAATGAGATCTGGTATGCCTGCGTGAAGCCAGATTTAACCAGTGGAGTCACCAGGTGAAATATTTTAGCCTGCTGACCTCTTATTCACCATTAAGAGGCAATTATGATTGTTGTCCCAGGGAAAATATTCAAACTTCGTTCCCCGAAAATGACGCCAATATGATGTTTTATCTTTGTAGACAACTCTAGGTTGGGAGATTGTGCCAAAACATCTAAATAAGGTTTTAATTGAATTGGATGACCAATGTACTAAACCTTTAGCACTTATAAAATCCAAATATTTTTTAGAATCTCAAAAGGATGGTTTTAATTCATAACATGAATAAATTCAAGTTTGAAAGAAAAATTAAAGAAAATATGTGATAATCAAACATCCATATTGAATATTTAACCAATCAAATATAGTTGACGCGTGTAGAAAAATTCCACGGCTAAATAGAATATGTTCAAGAGGTGACATAAGGAAACAATAAAAATATGTGGAGGAATTAACCAAAACATATTGTTTAGTTAATTAATCTTTTTAATGATTCTAACTTTGCAGTGGGTTGTGAGGGAGATTGATACTTAATCTAGCCTTACCCTAACTCCCATGTTACCTTGAACATATGCAGAATTAAATTATGGAAAACATAAATGAATAACAGGAAAAACTCACATGGACAAAAAAGTTGTTAAGAATGAAGCCATAATCCTTTGATTATCTTAAAAAATATTTCATGGTATTATAGTGGTATCATTGGATCATCACAAGGGTTCAACCCATCTTTCTTCGAAATACAAAATACTTATAGAGTGTAATTCAAATATATCTAGATATAGAATAAAATTTATTACAAAATGAAATATTATCCAAAACTGATTTGGATATTACAAAAATAGAACACAAAAATAACTATTCTAAACTGATTTGAACAATCAACACACAATTCGAGGCTATTGTTTGATGATTGTTGTTGGAAACTGAATTTCTATTTTCTACACCTTCTTTCTCTGCAACTTGTTACTGAATATGTGCATTTTGTTTTACTCGATGAGTTCAAGTAATTTATCCCATATTTTATCATCTGGGATAGAAAATTTTGTTACTTTCTTGTATGCCTCATCGACTTTTGTGTATTTCTCAAAGGTTGGCCTAGTAATAAATAAGTGTTGCATTTCTTGTTTAATAAAGAGATCAAGTTCAAGGCCTTCAAGGAATGCTTTCCCACTGATCATTCCTTTGAATTTTGTAAACTTGGTTCTATCTATTACTATCTCATGCAATCTGTGTTGGTAAATTTCTAGTGGAATCAATAGGCCACTAGAATCTCATAGAGATGGAAGTCATTTCTAGCGCAAAACATTGAACTTTTATGAAACTTTTTAACCTTCATTGCCAAGTTTTAACATTTTTTTTTCTAATTGTAACATTAAGTTCCTTTTTTTAAAAAACCCTTCTTACTTCTAGGACTATATCAGCCCTCTCTTCGATTCCAAACTCCTTAAGTTCTTCTTTTGTTTTATAATTTAGCACTATGCTTATTCTAGTAGCTTCCCCTGACTTGTGATCTAAATCTTCGTTAATCTATTTCATGGCCACCTTTGACCTCTGCATTGACGCCTCCTGTTCAAAAATGATTTCAATAGATATCCAAAGTTCAGTTATGTTTTAATTTATATCAATCCATATCTTTTCTTTGGCTTCTGATAAGGTTTGTGCAGACACTGATCCATTTTCATATTTCTCCAATTGCTTGATTAACCTGAAGTTTTTCTATACTTTAGCCATATATGAATTATCATCTTTTATCTTATTGTCTTGAGATTTCTCCAACTGAAATATGAGTTTTTCAATATCCACATCCTTTAATGATAAGTCTCCCATAGCTTTAGATAATTATTCTGCTGGATTTTGACTGGTAGATTTTGTTCGTGTTGTGGACACTGCTATTGAAGATGTTGTTGTTGTAAATTCTCCTACTCCAGTGTTGATTTGGAGCTCTCTTTCCTTAAACAATTTTTCCATCTCTTCCTCCATTTTATGAATTTGTATATTTTACTCTACAATCATTCAGAGCATGTGTTCTTTTTCCTTCTCCAGCTGACTTACTTGTTGCGCTTGAGCATGTTCAGTAGTTGGTAACTTCAATTGCTTCCTTAGTGCCTGCATATCTACATTTATTCTTTTAATTATTTCTTCAGCTGTCTTTACGTCTTTAGGATTCAATCCCAATTTTAAAAATAGATACTCCAATCCTTTAATTTTTTTATCCTTTTCTAGAGAACACATTTTTCAAGCTTCAATTCAGAATGAATATTATTCAGAGATTCTTATAGCTTAGAAGTTGTCATGGTCGAACTTGTCAAATATGTATATATCATTTCTCCTGCTTGCTTGTGAAGATTGATTTGATCAATAAGATGTATCTATTTTGTGTCAAATGAGAACACAGAGGTTTTGTAGTCTTCAGCACTTTTGGGCACATGGACCTTTGGTTCAAAAAATTTCTAATTGGAATTGTCCCCTTTCATTGTCTAAGGTAGAAAGTAACACAGTGAGAGTTATGGAAGATTGTTTCTAAAACTCTACATATGTAGAAGTTTTTAGTGCTTAATTTTTATTCTTCATCTCTAAAAACCTTGTAAAAATACTCTATTTCCTTGAAGAAGAAGGAAAAGGAAAATCTATTGTTGTTTCTTCAATCTTCTATAATGAAAATGCAGATTCTCCTGAAAGTATAACTATAGTAGGTTCCTTAGATTTTTAAGCTTCTGAGGATTCTTCTTCAACATTTATGGTTTTCCTCCTCTTAAACACCTTAAATGTTTCCTTATGTAACTATGATCCTACTGGAGATAGACTGTCTCTCGGTCTCTTCAATTCTTTTTTTGTCATCCTTGGAGTCTCCAATGATGTTTGACTGAAAACTAGCTCCTCAACTTCCTGTAGTGTATTTTCTTCCCATTCTTCTTTGTTGGCGTTTTTTTCATTCTCAGGTCTGAAAATATGAAAATATGGTGCAGACTTCTAACCAACTCTCATTGATAATATTAGTCCTAATGGATCATATGACCAGCTGAAACTTAATCTAAATTTTAGCTACCTCAATAACTCATTGACTTCTTTTTCTACAGCTCCGTTGTTGACTATGAAAAGGCCAACTTGCACTTTTAATTTGAATTGAGCCTTTTGTTTTCTAGAAGAAAAAAGAACATCATCCATGTTCATCATCTGCCTGATATATTCAAGTGAAAAAATCCTCATAGGGAGGAACAACAATAATTTGTAAGGTGGAAGATCATAGCCATCAATCTTGATTTATGTGAAATTCTGGTATAAATACTAATATCCAACTTTATAATTCTCACTCATATGAAAAAATCTCTTGATCTCTGTTGAAACTCTAGTAAATGCATCACTACTTAACAAACATATAGCCGTATACAAAAATTGATTGACAAAGTCACTGAAAGAAAAAATTTCAAAGGTTTTCCTCACTAATGAGGTTCAATGAATCATTGACTATGGTTTATCTTCAACATCCAATTTATGCAAAGGAAACTTTAATCTTTCTGTCTTATGATATAAGAATAGGTAAATCAAAATTGATCAGTTCTTGAGTGAACCTTCAACACTGAACTTTAAAAAATGATCATGAATTGCATCGGACATAAACTCACTGTAATTGAACAAGATGGATGGTTTTTTTACGAGAAGAAAATATTGACAAAAACCCAAAAGTAACCTCATCTTCCCATTCATCATTGGGATATCCTAATAGACAAGAAAATAGGGAAATGCCCTTCCTAGACATATAAGGAAATATTGCAGAGGGATAAGGTGGGGTTGTCCTAGGTAATTTTGAGTTTTTTGGTAAAAATGACTCAAAAATATGTGCTCTTTGTGAAAAATAAAGTCTTTGATAAATCTCCATTAAAACATCAATGGAAAAACGGTGAAGGGATTCATGAGAATTTAATTGAAGGGATTGACAAATTGACTCAGGGGTTATATAAAACAAAGTTTCATTATTTTTAGCAATAACAACTCTTTGGTTAGGAATATATCGAGCTCCACACCAATTGACAAATTCGGGAAAATGATATGTCTGAGGGAAACAAAATTGGGGTAAAAATGATTCCTAGAAGGAGAATTCATCACTAGAATCTTGATACTTTTGATAAGCCCAATTATGAATTTTTTATAAGTTGAATTCACAATTAATCTTGAGAATTTTGAAATGGGTGTTGATAAATGACACTTCATCTAAATTAACTACAAGGGGCAACATAGGATTGTCTACATACATCTTAGATTTTCCTTTATGGGAAGCCATTAAGGAAGAAAAATAATTTCTGAGGATAATTATATAGTTACCCGGAGATAACGATGATCAAGTTTTGGAATTGTGAAAATTCACTTGCTATTTCATGCTAGAGATTTAATTACTGGTGGAGATGGTGAAAGTATGCATTTCGGATAGGGGAGAAACTTTTATTCAGGTGACCGTAACGGCTTTCAGTTACACTAACCGTTATTGGCGTGGATAAATTAATGTGCTTGAATGTTCGAGGGAGAATTTAATAGTCAACAATCACCTGCTACATTTATCGGAAGGGTTGGTGATGACTAAGTGTAGCGGAAAGTTAGCAGTGGGTGAAATAAGCAATAAGTTCAGTGAGAGGAATGAGTGGGAGATTCAGTAGGAGAAACGAGTGAGAGGATCAGTGGTTTGCAGGGGGGTGGGAATAGTTTGTGGTTTTGAGCTGAAGGGGGGTTGCAATGATTGGTAAGTTGCCACGTATAAAAAAATGGAATTGGGAAAATAGCTTTGCGGAAACTCCCCCCCCCAACCCTCCCCCCCGTTAACTTCCCACAATGCGGGGGGTCCCACAATGTATTGTGGACCTTTGATTTCGATGGGCCTAATCTTGTCCACTCAAAGTTGCATGAATGTTAATTGCTCGACGACAACCAATCACATCATATTATTACAATACAACAACTTATTTAAAAATATGCTAAAGATAATAAAAATACAATTGTGGCATTTAAACGTGCTCGCTACTACTTGGGGATATTATATTATTTTTTATTCTTTTATTGTTTTTTCCTTTTTTTAATTTCTTTGTTTGATTTTTTTTTCTCTCTTTTATTTTCTATTTCTTTTTCTCTATTTTCTTATTTTTATTTTTTATTTTTATTTTTTTAAATGAAGGAAAAACTACTAGAGTAAAAATAAGTTACAGCACATGTCTTTCCTATTTGTGCTTCCATGAACTTATTAGGCTCACACCTTATTATGAACAACAAAATAATGATTCTACTTTACTTAGAGGAGCCCTCCTTCTAGAACCATTTCTATTGATGACCCATATGTGACTACCGTGGGAATAGTCATCAATGAAGGGAGAGAACCCGATCATGGGTTTTAATTAGAGCCTCCTTCATTTGGAATAGTAAACTTTGATTGGTATGTGGGTCTAGTTTCTACTTCATGGTAAGGGATTCTTATGTGAACTGAAAATTATATCTACGGGTAGTGCGATTTTCCTATCCTTACCTTTGTACTTATCTTGGTTTATAAGGAATAATAATTCTTGGGGGGTCAAGGAAACATAATCATTAGATTGAATGGAAATGGTTAATGATAAAACTAATTCCTATCTTAAATATAAGATAGATATTTAACAATTGCAAAATTACCAAAATATTGATGTCTTTTACAATCATTAAAAAAAAACATAGATCACATTAATACCAACCAATCATAAATGATAGAATCTACTCATTATCATACATATATGAAAATTCACTAGACTCATGTGTTGGAAACATTAACAATAGCTACAGATGAAAGACACATATCTCCCTTGAACAAGTAGATTGTATTGATCGGAAAAGCCTTCAATACAAAATATTGCATAATGGATTTTTAGTATGGCATTTGGTCTTACAATACACTTTCTTTCCACTCCTCCCCACTCTTATCAAAATGTGGGGGTTTTTTCTTTTATGCATGAGTTTCACTTTAGAAAAGTGGCTTTTAGATAATAATTCCCTTGAAGCAGTAGTGGCATTTAGACTTCTTTGGGATTATCTGTTGTCGATACATATTCCAAGAAGCATGGATATTCGATATTTTTTGAAATATTGGGATTGTATACATTTTGTAACTACCACTCTCCCTTCAGTGCTTGGTATTCTAACCTCTTCACATCCATTTCCATATTGGCGGTATAGTAGTTGAGTTGCATTGCCCCTTTGGTGGGAGTCATAATAAATTTATCTATTGATCCCTCAACCACCTTGTGGATTTATTCAATTTTAGTAACCATATTGGCCATAAATTTAAGTAATTATTGGAGCTTCCTTCCAATGAAGGAAGAGCTAGATAGATTTTCTAAAGTGCCAAGTTCCCATTCCCCCTTCATTTTAATGGTAGTGTCCCACATTTTTTAGCAATTTCAATGGCCCCATCCATCGTTGCTTTAGTTTCTTCACACTTTGATCCCCACACATTGATCAAGGATCGATATTTCATCTTATTCCTTTTTTCCAACCATGGTAGTGAGTTTGGAGCATATCAATGCTTCTTTGTCCAGTTGAGAATCTAATTGAGAGCTTCATTGGCGTTATTATGGGCTTCCAATTGGGTCTATATTTCGCGAGCTATTTGATTTAATTGTGTGAAGTAACCATGGACCTATTACAACTTCCCCATGAAATAATTTTTCATTTTTTGAAAACCTTTGTTAAATCTAACATCTTATGCCTTCAATACCTAGAGGTTAATTTGAGTCTCGTGAACCTATTCAATCTTTGCACTGATATCTTTCCTATGATTTTCATTCAATGCATTTATCTCATTAATGTGAGATTCCTTAATCTCTTCTATCTACTACTCTAGTTGGGTCTTAAAATACTCCAAAGTGTTATGCACTATTCTTTTAACGTGTCTTGTCTCTAGGTTTCCATCTACTACTTTTGCACTTTAAGTTGTTCTTGTAGTGATTCTACCATTTGAGTTAGTTGATCTACATCCATTAACAAACTTTGAGTTGTATCTCTGTTTTCCATGTCCAACGATCCTAGAATAAAGGTTGTGTCCATTGTGGTCTTTTGAGTGCTTTGGCCAACAACACTCAAGATTATCCTTTACTATAGGACTTCCAGAATAATTTCTTCCTCCCCAAAAACTCTAATTTTTCTCTTCTCAGGGACATTCCAAATGTCTGCCTTACTAGATTTAGTGTATTATTATTCTCCCAACTCAATGAATTCATCGTTGAGGTCCCCGGGAGCATCAACAATGGGTGCAGTCCTTGATTGTTTAACAATCGACAGGATAGAGGCAATAAGATTCTACAGGATGATAGGACTTTGTACTGAGATAATCATCAAAGGGCTTGTCTCCGTGACTTATTTTTCTTGGGATGATTCTGAGAGGTGCTCTAGATCTTTCCCCTTTTCATCACCCTTTTCTGATGCATCTTCCTCCTCTTATAGGTATTTATCACCAATATTAATTTTCTCATTGATCAGGGCTTCTACCTGAGTTAGCCTTTCTTGTTCCTTCCTCATTTCAAATTCAAGCCTTTTTTTCGAAGGCCTCATCCTTAACTTTTTCTTCTTCATTTATGGATTTTTAGATCACTTCTATCTCTCAATAGCATTGGTCCCTCTACCTTTTTCTTTTTGATTCTTCGAGATACTGAATGGAGACATGTCAACTTTCTTTCTTTCTTCCATTCTCTGATTCATTTCTTCATAAGTGAGGATGCCTTGGAACACTGGGTCAGCATGGAGGGACTTGCGTTAGTATGAAATTGAAAGCGTCATAGATTTGCAATGATCTTTTACAATACTATGGGGGTCATGTCTTCTAAAAACACTTATGATGAATTTTAGCTCTTTAATACTATCTTCATCTTTTATCATCCAAGAAAACTTCATTAAATCATAGTGGCCTATTCTAATAGGGAATCCTATCCATGACATTTTATTGTTATTGGCTAGTACGATTACTATCCAAGCCCCCACAGTCTGATCAGAAAATTCTCTTATAATAATCCAATTTGGGACCAATTGTGGCATCAAGTGACGGGGTGTTGAACAACCATAAATTTGGATGTAAGTGTAGTGTTCTTCACAATACCAATTTCCTACTCCTCCAATCACATTTCAAGCTTCTTCAAATATGTTGGGGGCTATAAAAGAAGATAGAATTCGATGGGTTTGGGTTAGGAAGAGATCACAAAATTCATAGAAAAAATTGGGGTAGTGGTCTTTCCACAACTCTTGGTAATAGATATGTATAGGTGGCAAGTCAGGTGTCCATTTCTAGTTCATGCCAAGAAACTCATTGGAAATGCAAAAAGAATCTATTAAGTATGTTGACATATAGAATGTGATGCTCTAATTTGTTGGGGTTTCCTTTACTTTCACAAGGGATTTCAATAAATTGTTTGACAAAATTCGACTGGTTGAAACTATTTCAACCACTAAATGCAACCATTAAATTTTGAAATGAGAGGCGTTAAAATCACCATACAACCGGTTGATCATTACTATGAGGTGCTAGAATGGTGCTCTCAAATGTTGTGTGGGATATTTCTTATTAGCATGTTCCTTGAATGGGTCATTGTCCCACCACCACCCTTTCATAATCTTGATGAATTTGGGATGCGTGGCGAAGAATTTGTTAAGGAATTGCTTATTCAACTTGATTTGGGGAGGGTTGAGGTGGTACATTTAGCTGAATATGTATGCCTTCAAAGAGGCCACAATCTCACCTATATTGTTAACAATGGCTTCCTGATTTAAGTCAACCTATGCCATAACCCATTTCGTCATGTTATTGTATGGCATTATGGGTAGTATTATGGCTACCCAATATTTCATATTTCTTTATGTTGCACATGGTTGGATAATCTTGGTCAGTTGCATACAACCGAGACTTAGCATACGTGTTGTAGGTTTCTTTCAAATTAGGGTATACATCTACTCCATCAAAGGCTCCGGTATCCCCATAGAAAACTTTGATCACAAGAGGATCTAGCACGATAGATTTGATGATATTGAGATTTTTCCATTTACCTTCGTGTTTTTTAAACATCCTGTATCTCTTATATCTTCAACATTTGCATGTAACAACTAATATGGGTTATAAAATATAGAACCTATGTATAACTAAAAGCAAATTAAAAAACATAATTTCTTATTTTGAGTGGACCTAAAACCTATACTAGTAGTCCCTTGAGCTTGCGGTTGGCTTTGAGCATATAGAAAGATAAGAGTCATAAGAGAGTACAAGCATAGAGCTCAAAGCAAGTTAGAGAAGGTGCACGGAACTTTTTTTATAAGGAGATAAGACTGTTCAAGGTAGGCTTTAATATAATTGAGATGGGTATTAATGTAAGAATGTAAGTTGTTAATGTTAGAAGAACATGCCAACACAATAACTATGATGCAATAAAATCATCCTTGGATATCTGATGCATGATTGGTATATTTTAGTATCCACATGGCATATTAATGCTAGCAGGTTGGAAAATATAACCTATTGGAGTGTCTTAATCGAAAGAAATATCACACCTACTATGAAGAAACTTCGTAGGAGTAGGTATATTAAATGATGCTAGAACTTGGCAGTAGAATACCAAGAAAAATGTCAAACAGGTGTGTGCATCAGTATTTAGAAGAGCCAAGCAATGGAAGCACATGAAAAACTTATCAGGATGCTCTTGATCTTAGATTTCTATTACTATGTCGGCGTTGGGAGTTTGAAGATGCATATAATAAGGTTTGCATGGTACTTATTGTCAACACCCAACATCCAACAAACTGAACCTTTGAGAAGGATAGGGAACAAGTCTCTGATGCAGTGTCAATATCAGAGATTTGGAGGAATTAAATAGTTGATAAGTGACATGACTTATTTATTTACGATCCCCAAACCCCGATATAGGGTTAAATATGAGGTAAAATGAAAATAACTCCTAAGCATCAATGATGTTGGAGAATCGGTAAGGGAAACTTTGAATTTGTGGATGTGAAAGGTTTCCAATATTTTATGAAAGTAGCTAGGATGTATAGGATTTATTCCTTGATTTTTAGCTTTACGAAAAAGGTGTCTTCATTGGGTGTGACTGGATACAACCTAAGACTAGGAAGAAGATTATGGTGAAGGAGGAGGTGGGGGAACATAATTGTTTAATCTTACTAATTGTGAAGGGGGATTGTTGGGCACAACACATAGTTGAAAAAAGTGTCTAAGAGTGGTATTATTCTAGCATAATAGAGGAGGAGGCTGATTTTATAGCAACCATTCATGCCACATTTTCAAAAGATAACTCCATAGTGATTTCCCATTCCTTTGTATGTGCATTTTTAGAAACAAAGCAAAGAAAGAAGAGGATAGGCCTAACCTTCTAGCTAGTTTTTCACCTATAATATGATTCCCAGGACAAGTCCAGTGTTCATGTGGATGGTGTGTTTATGTGCATGTTCTTTCTATTTATTATTTCAATCATTTCATAAATTTCAGTAAATCAAAGAGTTAATTTAATATAGGATGTAAGGAGAACTAATTTGCATAGTATAGGATTTTAGAATATTATAAAATCTATCCATGGTAGTTTACAGATCACTTATTCCATTGGTGAATGAATATTTCACCAAGATCATTATTTTATCCTTATAGGATTCTATGACTTATTGTTGACATTGAGTTGGAGAAATGATAGTAGATATTAGAGAATGGAAACATTGACTAGTATAATGTGTCCAATGGAAAAATGAATATGCTTTGATCCTAGACCATATTCATGTACTAAGTTTCACCTAAGCCATCAAAATGCATGCTCATGTGGAGTTTGAATATCACATTATGCAAATTCTCAAGACGAAGGGTTAATATTTTCAATGAAATTATGAGTATTTTGAAGAATATTTAAATTGCAAGAGACCTACTAACAAAGCATTTGTATTGCCTTGATGAAAACCTCCCACCCTCAAGCAACTCAAAGACAAGTTCATCCAAATACTAAAACCCAAGAATTCCAATGCAATTATTAATGTTAATGAGGTGATCTAGAAAGTTTCTTAGTACTCTTAGCCAAGTAAGTTGAAAGACTAATGCACACATGTTATCAACTTGCTAATAAGAGAATTGATTAGAACTAACGTTGGCTAGTCTTGGCCCAAGGCATAAAATTTGTTTAATATGCATGGAGGAATGTTGGGTAAAATATTCACCCACATTAAATTGTATACATCAACCCTTACCTACTTGATTATTATTTAAATGTTGTTTGATAAAAAAAAATCAAGAGAGAAAAGATATAGTGGGGATGGGTGGAGGGTGTGCGGCGTGGGGGGGCAACACAAAAGTTACTTGGGAGTTGAAGAGTTATTTGGAAGGTCAATATTCACATTGTTTTAAACCAAGGAAACAAGTACTTATTCTTGAGAGGGTATTTTTCTTTACAATGTAAGTTATATTTATATGTGAAGAAAGAGACCATAGTTACTGAAGTTCTTTATACTTTTTAGATGTATGCCTAGTTATGAACTATTCTCTCCTTGGTAAAAATTTATGGAATGGAATATTATATCTAAGTATAGTATTATAGGAAAAGAAATTGGTTTGATAAAATAATACATATAGATAATATAGGTGAATATTTGATAACCTAAGCAAACAAGTGAATATTTGATAAAAGAAAAGAAAAGAGTACAATTTACTATTAATCCTTTTAAAATTTGGCAAAAATCATTACTCTGAGCATATTATATATAAAAAATAGGTGAACACTTAAAGAAAAAATGGTTAATTGATGAATTATTTTTCAAGAAAAGGCCAAAAATAGCCACTAAAAAATGTAACCATGCAATCTTCTCTTGGTGATTTTCAATTGTAGCATTGTATCAGGTGGATTATTCCCTTGTTGATTTATTGTTCTTTAATTACCTTTTATATGCTAAGAATTTGGATGTAACTCTTGGTGATGTGTACTCTATCCTCAATTCTTAGAGTATTCTTTGAGTTTTGTCACATATGGTAGATAGTGGATTATTCTCCCTATTCTTTGCAATTCTCCCCTTCCTTTATGTCCAACATTTTGACATGGAATAGGTGTTCTCTTGGGCATGTGTAAGCTATCCTTGATCCTCAAATTTTATTGTAAGGTTTAATTCCATTGGTAGTTGGTGGACTATTCTGCTCATTCTATGTACCTCTACTTTTGTTTCATGAAAAATTGGTTCTTTATATTGCTCCCATGGGATTAGATTAGGTTTCACTTCATTTGAGTTTTGCATTACCTAGTATACACATTCCATTTATTCCATTGGAAACCTAAATGGTAAGTTGGATTTTCATCAATAGGGTAAAGAACTAATGATAAATTTAGTTGTACCTATAGGGTCTTCCATTTTCAAAAGAGGAAGGTCTATTTGATTCCTTTTGTTGTTTGAATGTATGATGTTGACTTGGGAACATTTTCTTGCATCAATAAATTGATAAATATAATCACTTTTCTAATGATTGTGTTTATGTAATATTGAGAAATATAGAATGATTCTATAGTAAACATAAGAAAATATTTTATCCTCTATATTCATATGTGCATGACATCCTTTAAAAGATATACTATTTTAAATCCTTAGCTATCAATTTCAATTATCATTTAAATTAGAAGTGTAATTTCTACAAGAGAATTAGTAGTAGTAGGAAAGCTTAAGTTTTCAAAACATTCTTGGGATGGCATAAGAAAAAAATCATTTTAAACACTTTTGTTATCTCAATGATTATTACCAAATGCCACCATGTTTGAACCTACAATATCTCTTGTAAGAATTTACATAAAACTAAGCAAATTCAAAAATGTTTTATAACATATCCTTTTACGTTCAAATGCAACACTTTTAACTCCATTTTCTTGATTGAAGATGGATATGTTTTTATGGAATCTAAACCCATCAAATAATTAATAGACACCACACACTGAAAACAAACTAGACTAAAGTAACTTAACCTTTGAAACTTTAGAAAACAATCAAATTAATATTATACATAATATTAAATCAAAGCTATTCTATCAACATTAAAAACTTAAAAAAAAAAAAACAAACAAAATGAAGATTAGCACCAACCCTTATGACTTTCAACTTAGTTTTTACACTAACCATAAAATAGTTTACACTCATTAGATGAAGACGAGAATGGAAGGAAATATGTTGGAGTTCAATATGGACAATCTCTTGGCCTTCGACAACATCCTAGAGAGTCAAATATTTACTCGTAGTGGATGTCAGTATTCGACGACCACACTTGGACCAACAAACACTTGTAATAGCTGCACTATGGTCTTTGTCACAAAGTTCCTTGGCAACCCCTCTAGTTTCAAAGTCCCATATAACACAAGTTCCATTTGTACAACCAGTTGTTTCATCCAAGCAAACAAAAACTCAAATCTCTTTCCCACAGTTAGAATGAAAGTGAGCAGTTAAAAATGCAAAGGAAGTAGACAATTGTGCAGAGAAAAGTTGTAATTTTAAAATACTATCCTATGACCAAATAAGATAACCAAGTTGTTATTAATCACAAAATTCTTTAAAAATTTTGCAAAATAGAAAATAGAAAATAAGACCTGAAATAATTTTATGACAACTTTGACAAAATGTACTTTCACGTTTGTTGATTCACTAATGGAGAAAACCTTTGTTTATTTGTTACCAGTAAAAATCAGAATATTTCCCAGTTATTGTTAGCTCTCCCTATGTAAAAACTAATAGAAGCTTTAGCCATTTGAAACATCTGAATTTAGCGAGTTTCAGTCTCAATGTAAGAGAAACATGTAGAAGATGATAATATTTTCATCAGCTCACAGTCTGCTACACATCTTGTTTCAACGAACAAATTATTTTGGTTGTTTTTTCTTTGTTTTTTCTTTCAATTAAGCTTTTTAATATCTAACTAGAATTGATAAATAATAAGTGTTGAGTTTTCTTTGGAAATATGACATGATACCTATTTTACTTCATGGTTAAAATAGGCCTTGGCATCGCTATATGGTCTTGGCATTTAAACCTCTATGCTATCTCCAGTTACCAAAAGCATACATGTAATTACTTGAAATGAAACTTCATATATTAAGAACCTACTTAAAGACGTTATGGAGGATACATCTACACACAACAAAGCTGGACAAGGGTTCATTATTTTAGAGTTGTCCCTTAACAATCATCTCACAATCCCCAAATCTACCCTACAAAGATTTCAATAGAATATGCTCTCCACTGCTCATCCCTTAAATATTTTCTTCCAAACATGATATTCTAATTGAAGATTGTGTTACTGAAGTTTTACAAATCGAAACAAGAAAAACCAGGCCTATGGGACCACATAATGTTAAAATATCATGTGTATTTGACTACCAAAGATTTGGGAATGATTGCATAGAGTATTCACCCATGTATGATATATGGTCCATTTTGGCATGAACAATGATAATAGCACTTGTCAAGAAAATATTATATATTAACAGCAACTGCTAAAACCCAAGATGAACAAAGGAGTCTCTGATTTATTCTTAAAGTGCTCAAAGTTCAACCATGTGGTGAGTTCATGTTGTTTTGCTGAAATTTTAAAGTGGAAACAAAGTGATTAAGTTGATAAGCTCATTCTATAGTTTAGTATGAGGGATGTGTAATTCCATCAGTGCTCAACTTAGATTTGACACATGTTCTTTAAAAAATACTTTAAATAAAGAAATGTTAGCTATAATAAAAACATAAATGATTATACATATTTGATTAGTTTTAATTAAAAACATTATAAAACATCAATAATCTCATTCTCATTCTTAGTATTGTTATATAATATAATTTTATATAACTTTATATATATAAAGTCATTAAGAAAAAAAAAAAAAAAACTAAAAGTATTTATTCAATTTCCAACTAGAAAGATAACAAATTACCTTGAAATGTTATTAAGTTTCATCTAGATTATTGCAATGCCACAGGTAATTGTTAAAAACACATTGTTATGTTTAGATTCTCAAATAAACATAATGTACATATATTGTTTATTAGAGATGATAAATACATCAATCATAAAGTAAATGTTGACCAATCATTGTCTTTAACCAATCAATACAACTTTGAAATTATCATATAAAGTCATTTGTCAGTGATATATAATGATATTATGGAATAATGAATTGCATATTCGTACGAGATTGGTTCCCATACCATCATTTGGGAGTTTTTGAAGCAAAAAGGAGCCAAATTACAAATCCTCTGACACAAGTTATGCATCTCATTATTCTTCAGTATGTAGTTTGTTCTTTGAGGAGCGAGGAGTGGATCCAATGTCCCACTACTGGGACTAGTGATGTATGGTGTACAGATGTGTCTTGGGACTTTTGCTTAATTCAAAATCCTGTTAAGGCCAACATGTTTTCACACATTTCTTGTAGATGTTTGTAAGACTACTCTTTAAACATTTGTAATGCATGTTTGCTTAACTTGTACTAAGATAGTTAAACTACATTGGTTATTTTAGTACTTACATTGTTGAATATGTGTTGTATATTTTATCATTGTTGTCTCGTCCTTGTGGACTACTCCGCAAGACATTAGACAAAGCATTATTGTTTATTTGCTATAACAACTATCACCTCAATGTGGACTACTCTATTGGATGGTGTACATGTTTTCCCTTGCACTTTGGTTTTAACGACTACCACATCCAATGTGGACTACTCCGCTGGATGTTCATCAAACCCTTGTTGGTTCACGTGTGTCTCTCCTTGGGTGGTACTACTACCTCTCATCTAGAGGCTCACTTTAACTCTCTCCCTTTACAGTAAGAGAACCCGGACACATGTTACATTACGCAATCACCAGGCATACTCACCTCACTTTTTGAAGATACAAGCATAACACTCTCATGTGATG
Source organism: Pinus tabuliformis (assembly GCA_031772625.1). Taxonomy (NCBI): domain Eukaryota; kingdom Viridiplantae; phylum Streptophyta; class Pinopsida; order Pinales; family Pinaceae; genus Pinus; species Pinus tabuliformis. Next base: position 1,030,447,517 of record CM062815.1, read on the forward strand.
AACAACAAGAGTTAAGGAAATTCTCTAGGATAATGAAACCAGGCCGCATAACGAATGGGACTCCTACACCAAACAAGTGAGGTATAGTTGGAACTTCATTCCAGGGATATACCCTGAATGTTGGAAGGTCCAACACCGTCAACATTTCTAGCACTAGAAGGAGGGCCGCCAACAGTTTATGGCTAAATTTCCTACCAACCCCACTTATCTATCATCTGGTCAAGGAAGTACCACACACTCCCTCTTCCCTACACGCAACTCTGAAGTTGGTTATTCCTCACCTCCCAGACCTGAACAAGAAATCTCATATCAGCACATCCGCGTTGTCTGTCCCATAGTGAAGGCGGAAGAATATGGCTTACTGCTCAGTGGAGATTGGTCTAGAAAGTTGCAAGGATACTTTGCTATGAACTGGTCACACTTATGGCTTCCGCACAAGGGCATAAACAACTAGATCAGGGTCTTGTCAGAAATAAACATGAAACATAATGTTACTCCCTTGGATGGTGAAAATGAACCTTTGTATTTTGCAGAACTTATGTTCAAAAATTTCTTTCTAGAAACATAGAACAAGTGTTATCTTTCACAGCTAAGTCCCACCCCACGAGACACACAGTTGGGTCTCGTTCCTTGCCCAACTGGCGAAAGTACAGTACATTGTAACAGTAGTAGTAGCAATAGAGATAGTAGTACTAGTGTGGCAAGTAGTCCTTGTATAGATAATATGTGGACCTTATACTTTGACGGATCCAAGACACAGGAGGGCTTTGGAATTACTTGTGTCTTAATTGACCCGTTGCAAACGGGACACTTGGTCTCTAGCTTCTTGGAGTTCAAGTGCACAAACAACACCGTCGAGTATGAAGCACTCATTATGGGCTTACAGAAAACCATCAACCTCAACATTGTTGTGCTAAATGTGGTAGGTGACTCAGAGATTGTGGTGTGTCAAGTACATAACACTATACATTGTGTGTCACCCAGTCTTAAGAGTTATCAACAAGAGATATGGAAACTTATTTCTAACTTCCAAGATTTCAATATTATTTTTGTACCAAGAATTCATAACGCAGGTGCAGATGCTCTAGAAAATGCAGCTGCTAGGATGGCACCGTTAAGCAATAGATTTTCTATTGAAATTTTGTATAAGCCACTTGTCCCTGATAACATCACTAATTTAAACATTTGTTATGATGAACAATAGATAATCCATTTCATGGCTAATGTTGACGTCTTCAAAGATGCAATGATAGATGAAGAAGAGCACAAGTAGTCTTTGCAGAACACAGCTGATCATATCAAAGGCAACCTCATCCACAAGGGTGTGGTATCACTTGAGAAGTTGTATGACTTGCAAAACCGCTTTCAAGGACCCACGAATGCCAAAACCCACAGTTACACAATGTTGTATCAACCTATCAATATGGGAACAGACAAAGATCCAAATTTTGTGAATCTTGATTAACTATCAATTGATACCCTCATGCAGAAAGAATTGACTAAGCTGTTGGATTCTCGGATCATTTACAAGGTTCATCATTCCACGTGGGTTTCAAATCTAGTTCCTGTTACGAAGAAGTCTAGGAAGATCTACTTGTGCATTGATTTCTGAAATCTTAACCGTGCCTCAGACATAGATAACTACCCAGTGCTATTTATGGAACACATATTGCAGATAGTATCTGGAGAAGAGATGTTTTATTTTCTAGATGGGTTCTCAGGATACAATCAGGTTTTGGTAGCAGAGCCTGACAGACTAAAGACAACATTTTGTACCAAGTGGGGTATGTTCGCTTACCGAATAATGTCTTTTGGGTTGGTAAATGCAAGAGCTACATTTCAGTGTGCAACGAACATCGCTTTCTGTGGGATCATCAGATAGAGTGTAGTGGTTTACCTCGACGACGTGACAATCTTTTGTAGACAGTGGTCAGACCACCTGCGCCATCTTAAGAAAATCTTTGAGCAATGTCGAAAGTACGAGATATCCTTGAATTTCCAAAAATATCATCTTCACCGTGTCTGAGGGTAACTTCCTTGGGAACATCATTACCAAGAGTGGGATCAAAGTAGATCCAGACAGAGTTCAGACCATCATGCAGATTCCTTACCCTATAAACAAGAAAGCTATGCAATCCTTTCTAGGGAAGATCAACTTCCTCAGAAATTTCATCTCTGATTATGCACAGATTGCTAAACTCATTTAAGAGAGGACCAAGAAGGACGCAATGTACAGTTGGGGGGAAAAGGAAAAGGAATCGTTCGCTCAGATTAAGCAAGCCATAGCAGAAGCTCCTGCACTGTACAACCCAAATTTCAACAAGGATTTCTTGATCTACACATTTTATTCCAGCACTTCACTCAATGTTGTGCTCACTCAGAAAGACGAGTTGAACAATGAACAATACGAACTATCTCTTTCATGAGCAAAAGCTTGCAAGGACCTGAACTAAACTATCCCACCATGGAAAAATAAGCATACACGGTATACAAGGTGGCTAAACACTTCAGACGGGCTACCTCTTGAAAAAACATTTCATTGTCTTTTTATAGCACCCATCAGTCAGACCACTGCTTGTTCAGTAAGAGCTAGGTGAGAGAAGGGTGAATTGGATGACAGGAATGCAAGAATATGATTTTGACATCAAGCCAGCTGACACCATCAAGGTTCACAGACTTTCCAAACTAACAGTGAAAGTAGTACATGCACAAGAGAAACAAGAAAATCTCACCAACTGGGAGAAAGAAATTGAAATGTATAATGTTGAGCAAGGGTCCCCCACTTCGCATGGAAACTCTTGCTACGAATACGTGCGCCAGTACCTTGAGCATGCCACCATGCTCTCTTACTTCTCTATGCAACAGAATATGGCACTCTGACTCAAATATCTATCTTACAAGTTGGTGCATGGAGTTCTTTACAGAAAACATCACAACAACATTTTGCTCAAGTGCCTGAAGGTACAAGATTTAAAAAGGGTGTTACGTGATCTCCATGATGGACCAACCGGGGGTCAGTTCGCGGGAAACACAACAATGCACAAGGTCATGCAGGCCAGTTTCTATTGGACTACATTATTCAAAGATGCACATGCTTATGCACACAAATTTCCGGTTTGTCAAAGATGTACCGATAAACAACGAAGATCAGCAAGCCCGCTACAGCCTGTTGCAGTGGGAAAAAACCATTCCAACAGTGGGACTTGGACATAATGGGGGAGATTTTACCACATTCGTAAAAGAAGACCGCTACATATTAACTACTACATATTACTTTACGTGATGGGTAGAAGCAGTTTCGCTGAAACAAGTGAATGACCAGGAAGTCATCAGCATCCTAAGGTAGAACATCATTTCCAGGTTTGGCATTCCTGTATCACTTGTTTTTTACAATGCAATGTACTTTTCTTTGTTAAATATTTATGAATTTGAATTGAAAAATGGTATTGTGTTAAAACATTCTTCTAACTATTACCCATAGGGAAATGGTCTTGTCGAGTCGACAAACAAAAACTTTATCGCATCATAAAAAAGACCATTTACTTTGAACAATGAAATTGGCACTCCGCTCTCGTGAATGCTCTATGAGTTGACCGAGTCACACCTAATCCTTCTCTAAATACCTCTCCCTACTTCCTAGTATACGGAAAATAATCCATCCTCTCACCGAACAATGTGGTAGGTGACTCAGAGATTGTGGTGTGTCAGGTACGTAACACTATACATTGTGTGTCACCCAGTCTTAAGAGTTATCAACAAGAGGTATTGAAACTTATTTCTAACTTCCAAGATTTCAATATTATTTTTGTACCAAGAATTCATAATGTAGCTGCAGATGCTCTGGAAAATGCAGCTACTAGGATGGCACCATTAAGGGATAGATTTTATATTGAAATTTTTTATAAGCCATCTGTCCCTGATAACATCACTAATTTAAGCATTTGTTATGATGACCAATACATACTGCATTTCATGGCTAACGCTGACGTATTCGAAGATGCAATGATAGATGAAGAAGAGCACGAGCAGTCTTTGTAGAACACAACTGATCATAGCAAAGGCAACCTCATCCACAAGGGTGTGGTATCACTTGAGAAGTTGTATGACTTGAAAAACCGCTTTCAAGGACCCATGAGTGCCAAAACCCACAGTTCCATAATGTTGTATGAACATATCAATATGGGAACAGACAAAGATCTGAATTTTGTGAATCTTAGTTAACCATCAATTGATACCCTTATGCAGAAAGAATTGACTAAGTTGCTAGATTCTCAGATCATTTACAAGGTTCATCATTCCACGTGGGTTTCAAATCTAGTCCATGTTAGGAAGAAGTCTAGGAAGATCTACTTGTGCATTTATTTATGAAATCTTAACCGTGCCTTAGACATAGATAACTACCTAGTGCTTTCTATGGAACACATATTGTAGACAGTATCTGGAGAAGAGATGTTTTATTTTCTAGATGGTTTCTCAGGATACAATCAAGTTTTGGTAGCAGAGCCTGACAAACTAAAGACAACATTTTGTACCAAGTGGGGTATGTTCGCTTACCGAATAATGTCGTTTGGGTTGGTAAATTCAAGAGCTACATTTCAGCGTGCAACAAACATCACTTTCTGTGGGATCATCAGATAGAGAATAGTGGTTTACCTCGACGACGTGACAATATTCTGTAGATAGTGGTCAGACCACCTGCGCCATCTTAAGAAAATCTTTGAGCGATGTCGAAAGTATGGGATATCCTTGAATTTCCAAAAATATCATCTTCGCAGTGTCTGAGGGTAACCTCCTTGGGCACATCATTACCAAGAGTGGGATCAAGGTAGATTCGGACAAAGTTCAAACCATCACACAGATTCCTTACCCTATAAACAAGAAAGTTATGCAATCCTTTCTAGGGAAGATCAACTTCCTCTGAAAGTTCATCTCTGATTATGCACAGATTGCTAAACCCATTCAAGAGAGGACCAAGAAGGATACAATGTAAAGTTGGGGGGAAAAGGAAAAGGAATCGTTCGCTCAGATTAAGCAAGCCATAGCAGAAGCTCCTGCACTATACAACCCAAATTTCAACAAGGATTTCCTTCTCTACAAATTTTATTCCAACACTTCACTCGATGTTGTGCTCACTCAGAAAGATGAGTTGAACAATGAACGACCTATCTCTTTCATGAGCGCGAGCTTGCAAGGACCTGAACTAAACTATCCCACCATGGAAAAATAAGCATAGACAGTATACAAGGTGGTTAAACACTTGAGACCCTACCTCTTGAAAAATCATTTCATTTTCTTTTTATCGCACCCATCATTCAGACCACTGCTTGTTTAGTAAGAGCTAGGTGAGAGAAGGGTGAATTGGATGACAGGAATGCAAGAATATGATTTTGACATCAAGCCAGCTGACACCATCAAGGGTCACAGACTTTCCAAACTAATAGTAGAAGTAGTACATGCACAAGAGAAACAAGAAGAGCTCGCCGACTAGGAAAAAGAAATTGAAATGTATAATGTTGAGCAAGGGCCCCCCACTTCGCATGGAAACTCTTGCTACGAATACGTGTGGTAGTACCTTGAGCATGCCACCATGCTCTCTCACTTCTCTATGCAGCAAAAGAGGACACTCTGACTCAAGTCTCTATCTTACAAGTTGGTGCATGGAGTTCTTTACAGAAAACATTACAACAATGTTTTGCTCAAGTGCCCGGAGGTACAAGATTCAAAAAGGGTGTTACGTGATCTCCATGATGGACCAACCAAGAGTCACTTCACAGGAAACACAACAATGCACAAGGTCATGCAGGCTAGTTTCTACTGGACTACATTATTCAAAGATGCACATGCCTATTCACGCAAATGTTTGGTTTGTCAGAGATGTGCCGACAAAAACAAAGGTCAGCAAGCCTGCTACAGCCTATTGCAGTGGAAAAACCATTCCAACAGTGGGGCTTGTACATAATAGGGGAGATTTTCCCACATTCGTAAAAGAAGCATTGCTACATATTACTTTACATGATGGGTAGAAGCAGTTTCACTGAAACAATTGAACATGGAAAATTTTAGGGGCTAATGTTCGCCCAGTGGGCTAATTTTCCATGATTTTTCCACAAAAAAGATTCGCCAATTTCCAATTTTATAAAAGACGATTCGCCCAAATTTTAGAATATAAAATTATTTTACCTTAAAAATCGCCAACATTATAGAGAGACTATATATAAAATAATTATAAATTTGATTAATTTTACAAATATATCAATAAGCATTTATAATTTGCATATTAGGGATTAGTGAGATTCACCAATGTTTTAAACTTCAAGAAAATTTTCCATCCTTAAAATTTTCCTTGCAATTGAATGACCAGGAAGTCATCAGCATCCTAAGGTAGAACATCATTTCGACGTTTGGCATTCCTGTATCACTTGTTTTTTATAATGCAACATACTTTTCTTCGTTAAATATTTATGACTTTGAATTGAAAAATGGTATTGTGTTAAAACATTCTTCTAACTACTACCCATAGGGAAATGGTCTTCTCGAGTCGACAAACAAAAACCTTATCGCATCATAAAAAGGACCATTTACTCTGAACAATGAAACTAGCACTCTAATCTAGTAAATGCTCTATGGGTTTACCGAGTCACACATAAGCCCTCTCTAAATACCTCTCCGTACTTCCTAGTATATGGAAAAGAATCCATCCTCTCACCGAACATCTACTTTCCTTCTCTCTAGTTGTCCCAAGAATCCCAAGGCAAGTTGTGTCTATTAGTTGAGCGTAGGATGGACACAATACACATGCTACAGGAAGAAAGGGTGAAAGAAAAACAATATTTTATACTTCAACGTATCAAGAGATGGTTCGAAATAAAGTCTGCAAGGAGTACTAGCTTCAGTGTGGGTGACTTAGTCTTAAAGTGGGATAAACCCCACGAAGACAAAGGCAAACACTCAAAGTTTTAGTCCTTGTGGATTGGCCCATTCACCGTTCACGAGAAGCTTGGCCAACACACGTAACATTTACAATCACTTGACAAGAATATTGACACTCTCCATATCAATGGCTAAGACTTAAAATATTATTTTTAATGATCTGGGGCCACGCGTCGCATTGTGTACATAGTTCTTTCATTGTTGTTTTGTTCATTTCTTCACTATTTTTCTTTGCTTTATTGTTTTGTTCTTTTCTTTCTTTTTTTCTTTGCTTTGTTATTTTGTTGCTTGGTTTTGTAAATAAGTGTTGTCCCGCAATGTGTTCTAGCTTTTGAATGTGTATGTGGTTGAAGTTCGAAGACTCTTGTGACACTACAGTGCTTGGTCAGTTTTGTGTCCGTCTTATTTGTGCTTGGTTGTAACTTTTGGCTAATGAATTCTTGACGGAAAATACAATCAGTCTATAAAGAAATTTTGGTCAAACCATGAAACTGTGTCTAGTCTGGGAAACCTCATGCCCATACTTAGTTTTCTATTATGTGTGTTCAAGCTTATCCAACTAGTAGAAACGGAAAAGGGGAAAATCTAAACGAGCAAACCTGAATCAAAGGTCTTTACATGCTTCTCTAAAGGAACAACCTCTTCTACTCTCAATAAGTCGAGATCCCTCTTCCGCCCCAAAAATAAATAAGTGCATATGTATAGTCCTCTTTCAAAAATAACAAAGGTGAAAGAAGAGAAAGGCTTCTTGCGCAAAGAGGTGAAGCAAGCAACTCCACCAGGTTACTATCCAAGCTCCCTGGTAGTGGAGCAATGTTTGTGCTCCAGCATGACTCTGTTGAGGTACTGTCTAGGCTTGTTGGCAGTGGACCAGAGGTGAAAAACTATACTCTTAAAATTTTAAGCTCGCGAGCCAAATTACCCTTCCCATTTTGAAACACTGTGATCTGGCTTAATATTGTGTTGTGTTCAAATGAGTCGGTACAAGGTGCACTGTGTCTATCCATGGGTTAAGTGGGGAAGTTGAAGTGATCTACACAACGAATCAATACTCCCTAAAAGGCCAAGGTCCGGCACTGAAATGAACCAAAACAGAGAAGTTGGTATTCAACCAGTGTGTCACCAAGTGTTGTAGCGGCTGCAACACTCTCCAAAATTTTGGCTTGCATCCCAATTTTGGAACCTTCCTTGGCTTTTCCTTTGATGGTTGCGAACACTCGAGCTCACCCATAAGCTCTTGTGAAGTATTTTTCACCTTTTTTTCTTGTTTGACAAGCGATCATCTTTCGACATGTTGATTTCTTTGTCATGCTTGCAATCTTGTTCTCGTGAGTTTGAAGGTTTGTCTTTGTGTGTTTGGGTTGTCTTCGCTGTGTGAACACTCATCATATGCACACACAAAGTTGTAAGCACTGTCACGCAAGTGTCATCACAGTCATCCAAAAGTCTATCTCAAGTGTCGCTCTCGGCTCTAAGACAGTATCACCAAGAGCATCTTTTGTCTTATTGTACTAGTGGTCTATGTTGTCCCATCATCAAAGTATGCTAAGTGTGTGATCACAATGTCAAGTCTGCACAAGTTCACTTTCTTTCGACACTTAGCCATTTTCCTGAAAATATGTTCGACCAAATAACATTCTTCCACCAGACCCCGACTGAGCTACACTGTGCAGTCTCAGCCCTCAGTGGCCCTGCTTTATTGCAAAATGCTTGAGGTTGTCCTCTAGGTTAGTTGCACTATGCAATCCTGGAGGTGAGTAGCTTGTCTGCCTCCCAAAACTATGTAGAATATTACCTCCATGTCCTAACTGAATTGCATATTTCTCAAGTACAATCATCAAGACTCCTTCTTGTTTATTGAAGCCTGCACTGCTCTAAGACCTAGGTCTACACTGTTCTCCAAAACTGCACAGTCAGGCTCAAACTGTGTAGAACTACCCAGTTGTCCCTCTGCAGCCCTGCTCTATCTTCCCTCTAGAAACTATGCAAAACTAACTATCTTTCCCATGCAGCCCTATCTTGTCTTCCCCCTAGGAACTACGTAGAAGTTCCCCCCTCAGGGTCCCATCTTGTAGCTATCACTGGTGTCCTTCACCACGCAATTATGCCTCCTAGTGGTCACTACACAATTTTTCCCGATAGTGCAGGTTGTACTACCGAAGTTCTTCATTCCAACCTAAGTTGCGCTCTGCGTTGTCTCAATGAGTTGTCCTCCCTCCCTGTAACCCAAAACATGAGAACAATGCACCATGCTAGACTAGGAGGTTTTGTATTTGATGCCTTCCCGTCATGATTGATTTGCAATACTAGGTAAACTGATAGATCATGGTGAGATGAAAAACGAGATGAAGAAGGAGAACACATGCTAGAAGACTTGCTTGTAGCTGGATGGATGTACGAAGCATATCAAGCAAGAAGCGAAAGGAACACATGTATTGAACCATCATGCAAGACCAAGACAATCGAAGATCCTATAGTACTATGCCATGCCGAGGAGAAGACAAAGCACACCAAGAGTACATCCATCACTCAGCAGCGCAATAAATTGACATGGACACCATAGTCAGCCAAACATGTCAGTAGTGTCATGTCGAGTTGTGTCATGAGTTGTCTTGGCCACATCACCATTATGGGCCATATCCGTTTTAATTGAATGTAATGTAAAGTGAACTCCAATGGACACACACAAAATTCGAAGAGTCATGTCAGTTGAAAAGTCATGGGAAGTTGAACAGTCACAAGGGTAGTCCAAGAGTCACAAGGGTCAAGCATCACCCTTGGTTATATACCCCTCCCATTGTATGAGCGAGGACTTTTCACCTTGGCTCCTCCCACATAGCCTTGAGAGTCTGTAGTCTGTTCTTTAAGGAGAGAGGAGTGGCTCTAATGTCCTACCACTGGCACTAATGATGTATGGTGTACAGATGTGTTTTGGGAATTTTTCTTAATTAAGAAGCCTATGAAGGCCAACACGTTTTCACACATGTTTTGTATATGTTTGTAAGACTACTCTTTAAACATTTGTAATGCATGTTTTCTTAACCTGTATTAAGATAGTTGAACTACTTTGGTTATTTTAGTACTTACATTGTTGAAGATGTGTTGTATTGTTTATCATTGTTGTCCTGTCCTTGTGGACTACTCCGTAGGACATTAGACAGACCATCCTTGTTTATTGGCTATAACGATTGTCACCTCCATGTGGAATACTCTGTTGGATGATGTATGTGTTTTCCCTTGCACTTTGGTTTTAACAACTGCCACATCTGCTATGGACTACTCCACTAGATGTTGGTCAGGCCATTGTTGGTTCATGTGTGTCTCTCCCTGTGTGGTACTACTACCTCTCATCTATAGGCTCACTTTTAATTTCTCCCTTTATAGTAAGAGAACCCAACCACATGTTACATTACACACTCACCAAGCATACTCACCCCTCTTTTTGAACATACAAGCATAACACTCTCATGTGTTGAACAATAAGAGCTAAGGAAAATCTCTAAGATAATGGAAACCGGGCCATTGTACTGGATGAGACTCCTACACCAAATGGTGTGAGGTCTAGTTGGGACTTCATACTAGGGAGATCTCCTCAATGTTGGCGGGTCCAGCACCATCAACACCTATGAACCATGTAGAGGGGAGCATGCAACTTACCTAAGATTAATAAAAATAGTAAATGAAATCAAATTAACTTTTATTATAGCTTAGTGTTCAAAATCAAACATAAAATGTCAGATTCAAATGAACACTAAAACATCTATAAAAAAAAAAAAAAAAAAAAAAAAAAATTGATAATATTAAAATGAAATGGAAGAATCTTTAACAAAATTTTAAATCTAAACAATTTTTTTTTATGTTAATATATATTTTTATGAATTAATTTGTATTTCTAAATTTATAATATATCTATAATTTAAAAATAAGTGTTTAAATGGATAAAAGGAAAAACAAAATTTATATAAAGTAAAATTTATGTTATTAATTGAGCTTATCTTAAATGATAGGGGGGAGAAGTTTTATTCTCTCCATTCATATTTGATTTCCATTACACCATGTTACTGCAACTGCAAGACTAGTGTCACACCTCAGCGTTATATCTCATAGTCAAAGTGCTCTCCCTCTTGGGCTAGATTCATTGGCATCTGGGAGGATGAAAGCACCGTTCCAGGGAAATTTGAGTAATCATAGCGAACGTTAAAGCATCTTGGGCACATTAACACGGGATATTGTGGCCAGACAAGTGTGGCACATGGGTGGCATGATTGACATGTGGATTTCGGAGCATGAAGAACAATGCTTGGGTCATTGATTACTTATTTTTATCAAATTAAATTGATTATCAATATCATAATTATCCATCTTATCTAACCAATATCTAAGAGATCAAAATGCACGCACCTGTGCCATAACTTCCTCATCAGGCTCAACAAATGTCTTTGCAAATGACACTTTCACAGTTTTATCAGTACCCAACACAACATCTCGCTTTTGCAGCCGTTTGTACACATTCATGGCATCTGAACGGGTTGAAAACTCTAGAAAGAAAAATCCATGATTCATTTCCTCATTTTTAGGATCTTCGAAAAGAGTGAGATCCCCAATATTATCAATGCCAAATATTTTTAAACTTTTAGCTTAGTTAGAAAACCAAAAAGAATACCAATTATAAAAATATTCTAGATTTCACATTAAAATATTTTGTTCAATTAAGTAAAACAGATGGTAGATTTAAGCATGAAATCTTACAAATTCTTTTGTCCATATCTTTTATATATTTCCTTCGAAAAGTGTGTCACTGTCCTCGCTGGGTGACACGCCACAAACTTTACCTTTAACCTGTAACAAAGATATAGCATAATTTTTGCATACTGTAGTATACCTGGGGGGGATAATATGGGGTACAGAGGGAGGTACCCAAGGGAATAATGTAATAATCAAATGGGTCATAGTAATAAATAAGGTGGTTAACCCGTATCATGTAAGGGACCACAAGTAGTTAGAAATAATGTAATAAGCCCATGGTATTAGATAGATGGTATTGAGGGAACCATGGTAATGACCCATGGTATTGTATGTATGAGGCCTATATAGAGGCTAGAGACTCCCCATTGAGGGATGTCATGGAATATTGTATGAACAGTCATAGGGCTTGTGGAGTGTTCTCCTTCCTTAAGGAGTGAATGTATGGTGTTGCCCTACCTTAAGGGTTTGATAAATAAAGGAAGCATTTCTATCTATTTCTATCTTCTTATTTTAGGGTATATTTGTATTATCATATATTTTCATATCATATCTATAACAAGTGGCATCAGAGCACTTTCTTGGGCAAAGCAAAGATTTTTTTTATTTTATATTTTTTGCAGGAACTTTTTCGGGCGGCAAGTTTGCGGATGATAATTGTACATTCTGGGGGGAAAATTGCATAATCTCATTGCAGATCTTGGTTCTTGGCAAAAAAATACCCAATTTGAAAAAAAAAATGGCTGAATCGGAGTCCGGATGAGGGATATATTGCTGATTTAAAAATTAGCTATGTTGTAGACATTTTTCGGGGCGGCGAGTTTGCAGATCAGATATGTACATTCTGGGTCAACATCTGCAGAATATAATTGCAGATATGGGTTCCTTGTCAAAAAATATCCAATTTAAAAAAAAAAATTATATATATATATATATATATATAGATCCGGTTGGTTCAAGTCTAAGTAGCGGCTTGAAAACAAATAGAAAGGTGGTTTATCCCCATTGACCGAGTGAAGTAACAGCAAGCATCATAGGCTACACATAGGCCTTGAACAGAGAGGCAAGGAGGCCTTGATTGAAACGTACGTAGGTTCTGGTGGGCGTTAACGGGGGTGCATGGAAGTCTCTTTATTGGAATCAATGGATGAAACTACTCGAGCAACTCCAACTACTTAGTCCACCGGACCGGATCAACCGCCTACCAACGCTACGGCCTATACCCCTGCTACTGATAGTGCTGGCCATACAATCTATTTCCCCATGAACTGGCTTTTGCCCCTCTATCCCCACTGGCTTTCAGAACTCTAATACTAGCTTTGGCTTTCACAGAGAGAATATAAAAGAGGGGGCATTGTTTGCTAACTAACCCATATATCGGCTGAATCGGAGTCCGGATGAGGGAGATATCGTTGATTTAAAATCAGCTCTTTTTCATAAATTTTTGTGACGGCGGGATAATTGCAGCGTGAATCTGAAATTCCAGTGCCTAGATCACGATTTCTATCACATGAGAAGATGCAGAATGGTTAATCCATTTCCGAAAACATGTCATGATAAAGATTCTGAGCAATATTGACTAAACTGTGGTCACTTTAAATTTTCGCCAAGTAAGTGATTTTTTTTGTGCCGTCTAGCAAGATGTTTTTTACAGGAAAAGATGATAGTCCTACTATTGAAAAATTCATACAGAGTCAAAAGTTCACATATGGGAAACAATGGAAAATTTTATGTTAGGTCCCTATAATACTAGTGATTACCCCATTACTACTGTAGTTGTATCCCTTATTAAGATTGTTGTGCCCCTATTGTCCCCATATTGTTATTACTATGCCCCATAGAATCCCTCTATCGTTATTTTTGTGCCTTTATATTATTATTGTTAGGTCAGCTGGGTTATATTGTGACTCCTTAGACTCCTATATATAGAAATGAGGTTTTGTCATTTGAATCATCAAAGAATCATTCATTTGTGTAATATAAAGGAGGTTGCCCCCTCGAAGAGGCTGAATTCTAAGGCGTTGATCTATCTTTTCTATCTTTTTGTGAGTTGGTTTCATAACATTTTATTATCGCTTGGTTTCCAAGATGAGGCTTACATATGGTGGAACTCAATTTACAACAAGTAGTTGTCTGAACTTTTGGATAAAGAATTTGAAAAACTCCTTTTGGAAAAATGGTCTCATGCTAGAAAACAGGGGAATGTGACATGTAAGGGGCTATTTTCTACTGGTATCTCCTTATTGTAGGTTCATGGATGTATATAGAAGGAGAAGATCATTGTGTCTATAAATCCTAGATGCAAGCATAATTTTGATCAATGTTAATTTGGCAAAAAAATTGCAAGTTCCAGCAAAACACATTGAAAACACAGAGGTTGACAATAAGTATATTCAAGTTTAAAAATATTTGAAGCTTTCTATAGATATGTGTTTCATTGTGATTTTTATGCTTCAAATATGGCTAATGTGGATGTTGTTTTTGGATACCCTTGGATGGAATCTGTGGGTACTACCAATATTAATGTGCAGAATAAATTCCTGAAGCTCTCGTATAAAAAGAAGAAAATTACATTACAGGATATTTCCATCAATAAACAGGTAGAGTCCACAGAGGCTGAAGCAAAAGATGTTTTAGGGACTGACACATCTAATGATGAGCCTTTAATGATCAACAACCAAACACAAACATCAAACCAGGTACAAGAAAAACAGGTAGATTCCAAGGAGGCTAAAGCAGAAAATGTTATAGGTACGGATACATCATATCAGGAATCTGTGGTTGAAGTAATATTGGAAGATAAGCAACAACAACATATGCCACAATATGTACCAGATATCAATCATTCTCCATTAGGTGGTGAATTAAAGAAAGCTACATCGTTGGTTAAAACTTCATCATATCACCACCCACATCACGCCGTAAGAAAACAACCTACAAGATGGCAACGAATTAGCCACAAGGACAACAACCCCCGAATGACAGATAGAGAGGGGTGACGATCCACCTATTACACATCAACACAGAAGAGCTGCCAGGGTCAACTTCCATCTCAAGCGAGCGAGGCACCAACTAGATCGAGGGTTCACCTTTCTCTTGGATGGCTAAATGCACATGCATGGTACCAGTGGACTACTCTTTTGAGTAGATCTTATTATTTGTGTTTTTCTTATGTTTCGAGGACGAAACATGTTTAAGGGGGGTGGAATGTAGTATAATTAGGGGGGATAGTATTGGGTACAGACGGAGGTACCTAAGGGAATAATGTAATAATTGTTGGCATTATGATACAGGTATGATAAGTGTTGTCCTTGATGGCAACTCACTCAGAGGTATGATACAGGTGTTGTCCTTGATGGCAACTCACTCAGATGAAAAATCATAATGCAGTGGGTCAAGAGAAAAGAATTAATGATCAGAGAGAGGTATACGTAGGTTAACCTTGATGAAAGTGCATATACACACAGGTTAGCAAAAAAAAGGCGCGTATGCATACACACACAGTTTCACAGAAGGAAAGGCGCGTACATGTTGGGGATCTAAGTTTTGGTCCGTGGTATTTGGTCCATGGTATTTTTGTATTGGTCCATGGTATTTGGTCTAAAGTGTTGACCCCAGGTATTGGGTCCAAGGTATTGGTTCTACGTGGTTTTGGACCATGCTATTGAGAGAGGCCTAAACCTATATAAGGAGAAGATCATTAGGCCAAGAGGTGCATGTGTGCAAGTGATGAATATCTGATGAAGTGTGAGATCTAGTATGTTGGTTAAGCGTTTGTGAGCTTTGCTTGATCTGAACCTAGGAGGCACCTATGCGATTGATAAAGGTTGATGGACCGGGATCATGAAGACTAAAATGCATTATCATTATATGGTATGATCATGAATAGATCTAAATACTAACGCATGCTTTATCCTTTATATCTTATGTTCTAGGTATATCTGAAGTTGAAAATTGCAGCGAAGGTATAAGTAATTATTTTCATATCTTTATATGCGGGTTCTCTCTAGTGAAAGGGTGTATACACACTGGTTCAACACAATCAAGTAGCATATACATTATGAGATTTGATGTTTGAGGTTGTTGTTGGTTCTAGTGGTTGTTGCAGAGTTCTGGGCTCTGCTCTGTGTTATGGTGATTGTATTTTGATGACAAGGTTTCAGTGATTCAGTGGTTGGGTGATTCAGAGTTAATGATTGTATTGCGGTGGTGGTTGTTTTGTATTTATGGATCCAGTCTGAAAATTTATGAAACGTGGTCCCTGGAAGAAAAAAGAAGGTTGTAGCCTTCTGTAGGTCAGCACCTACGTACTAGTACATCAACTAGTACAAGAGCTTAGGGGGTTGTAGCTCCCTTCCAGGAGAAGATGGAGAACAAGAGAAGGTTGTAGCCTTCTGCAAGTAGAAGCCTGCGTATTGGTATAAGACTGCACCAATACAGAAATATTGTAAAAAGAAGATTCTTATTAAAAGAAGATAGAGATGAATTGCAACAGGTGGTTTTCACCCACATTGGGTTTCCACCTTGTATCATGGTGTTCATGTGTTCTTCTTATGTGTGATGATCTATTATGTTTATTTCACCTGTTTACTGCTCATATGATTAATAATGTTCTGATGCACTCATTGAAGATCAACTAATTGAATCATAATTTTACTCGATATATGCTATTTGCATTAAACATAGTTGTGTATACACGTGGGTATCCTTAACTGAAGTAGCATATATGAATCTGATAATGGAAATGAAAAGATTATTTATTTGCTAATACTAATTCACCCCCCCCCCCCCAAATATTATTTCCAACAATTGGTATTAGAGCAAGTCCTTCGGAAGAAGCTTGATCGCTTGAAGGAAGATCCATCAGGATGAGTAATCAAGAAAGAGAGGGATCCATCAAACCACCAATCTTCGATGGGAGCAATTTTGTCTACTGGAAGATAAGAACCACAGCATATCTACAATCGCTTGGAACGGATGTTTGGGGAATCGTGGAAGGAGGATATACATATCCATCAGCAATTCCTACAGATACAGCAGATAGAAAGCAATATGAACTCAATGCCAAAGTTGTTACTATCTTATTGGGAAGTTTGTCACAATCAGAATTTGTCAAGGTCATGTAGTTCAAATCATCGAAAGAAATATGGGATAAAATCATTCTAAGCTACGAAGGATATGATCAGGTAAAACGTGCTAAGCTTCAAACTCTCAGAATACGGTATGAAACTCTTAAGATGCATAGTTGTTACAGGGAAAAGTGTCTATGCAGAACTGCTAATCCCACTAAGGCTGGTAGCTACCTTAGAAACAAACAAAGTAAAACTACTTTCGTTTTCCTTTATGAAAGATAGATGAGAGAAGAATAAAGGAGACCAACCTCTGTCTTGCGCTTGGTTCCTTGCTCAATTCCTCTCTCTTCTGATAGTCCTTTGCTACTTGCTTTCTTGTATACCCAGCTTCACAGAGTACCTGTAGAATCAAAGCAGCATAACACTATACGAGAACATGGATCTATTATCATAAACAATCTAGGATCAGATGTAAATTGACCATACAAATGCATAAAACATAAATCACACAAGAGTATGGAGGAAAACTTGAATAGTTTTATTGATAATCAAGAAAGAGCCAAGAGAGTTACAACCAATCGTTCTGACCCAGCATCATCCTCTCAGCAAGTGAGCCCTTCTTCACCTCATGAAAAGCTTAGATCACCCAACACTATGATGTTGCCTCAAGAAACCAACAGCAATTCCTTACAAGATGCAAAATTCCAGCCCCCTGGATCTCTGGGATGAGGGATCCATATATAGATGTTTGCAAGGGAGATGAGTCAGCTTGTGATTTGATTAGTGTCTTCCCTCTGATAGTTCTTGATTCCACTTGGAGATTGATGATCTCTTACTCATCCTTGGTCGAATTCAGAGAGGCAAATGTCATAGGAGAAGTTTCTGGAAGATTCCATGCTTCTCCACCTCGCGGATTGACACTGCCATTTGTCCCTTCTCGCCCATCGCACCCCATAGAAGGGCTTTTTGAAATGCAATGCACCTACTGTGTGTATTTAGGTGAGATGCAGCACACTTTGCCTATGGAGCAGGTGAAATGGTCCATTTTTGACCAGTTCTGAGCAATTTTTCATGGAGAACTTCTGGGAGAAGCTGTAATCAGTTGACCTTGTTCTTTTAGGGGTTGGAACAACACTTTTAGGGACTTAGGAACCCTTAGTTTATGGACATTTATGCTTGGGGTTGCAGTGCCCAAAAATGTCTATAACAGCTGCCCCCTAAAGTATGAGGTCATTAATCTTTTTTGATGTCGGGTGAAATGCTTTATCAAGAGGATCCGAAGTTCTTTCAAGCTAGAAGGAGACCTGTAATAAGATACAATACAATACATTATCTTCATAATATTTTCATGATCTAGCTGAGGCAGGAATTCCCATGCTCAGCTTTATAAATTAATTTTCATGTACATAGGACATACAATCATCTGAGTGTAGATTGATGATTCTGGTAGAGCCATCATCCCTTAGATTGGATGATTATCTATGCAGCAATGATGTACATTTGATGTCTTTATTTTCCTGAATATATATCGCATCCTGGATGGATGAAACTAGATCCGGGGTCTTCAATCTCGTTTGATCTTCACTCAAAGTACAAGTCGATCCATGTGAGAGATGTTCTGGAGTCGAACATGGAAAGACATCACTTGATTACCAGCCAATGATGTAAGCTGTTAACAGGCGCGAGAGGAATCACCGATAAAGATAATGATCCTCAAGGTACTGGAGTACAATTCACGTGTTGTGAATAAGGGACTTGGCGTCGAACACCACGCAAAATCTTTCGGTCGAAGGCCATTGATGTAAACCTGTCGCCGGAAGTGAGAAACTTGCCATTGAGGCATGCAAGCTTCAAAGTACTGAAATGGGTGTTCCTAGATCGACTTCTTGGATAATGAGCTGATGTCGACAAGAAGCGATCCATCATTGGAGGGCCTTAATGAATCCCACATCAATGACATGGAACGGAGCAAATGGTTTTAAAGGAGGTGAAAACGATCTTGTGATATAAGGTTCAGGGTGGCGGTCATGAAAGAATGGAGCGTAAATGTATTGCAGCGGGTGAGACACAGGTGAATTCTCCGAGTGACTTCTCTTGAACATATCGGCGACACTGACATGATGGATTGGTAGCATTAACCCCAAATGTGGATGGTGTGATGTGACCATGGTGATGTGACCGGTGAATGAAACAACCCAACCCAACTTGAATGCGGAGTGAAAGTGTCATGTTTAAGAGCGACTTGCTACCAACAAAGTTTCTTCAAGTTTTCTTCCCAATTTTTCCCCAGTCATTGCTGACCAGTACTTCTTTATTTTTGTCAAGCTTGAGGAGGATAACATATGCTTGTTCTATAATTTTCCCTTCGGGCAAACCCATTGCTATGTTTTAACGAGCCTAGCGATAGTGAAACTCGTTCTTGTCTGTTATGGACAAGTTTTTCGCTATTAGGTTTTAATGAGTTTAACGACAAATATAACTCGATCCTTTTCAATTTTAGAGAGTATGAAAAGGGACGTAAAGGAAACTCCAAAAATCCTTTTTCGTCATCTAATCCCTTAGGTCCGAAAAAGTATAAAACAATACAGAAGGGATGAGTTTTCCGTACTTTTAACGAGCCGAAAAAAACAAGTGCTCGATCTTTTTGTGTAATAATCCCTCAGGTCCAAAAAGATTAAAATCTAAAGGAGGGATAGCACTTCCGGTCACTTTAACGAGATGGAGAGGCCAATGGCTCTTCAATCTTTTCATATTTTATGAGTCAGCTGAAAAGAGCTTAAAGGAGACTCATTTTTTGAGGAACGAGTGATAAATTCAGGTAGCAGCTGATTCCAGGTAAGGTTTGGAATTTCCCAATCACGGCAGTGTTACAAGGATGGCTAATAGAATCACTCTTCGCAGCTGTTCCTCAAAAGGGGTAAACAATCAAGTGGAGGTGAATGATCGGCCAATACAAAGTGGAGGTGATGATGAGAACACGACCAAGGCTTCAAAGGCTGAAGTACTACATTCACGATGGTTATTTACCGAAAATTGGTTCATTTTTTAATGAGCTTAAATGCTGGGGGAAACATTTGCTCATTGCTTATGTTTATTTTTTAACGAGCATGAAGTCCGCGTTAAAACTGCTCGATATAACGGTCATTTCTTGACTTTACCATTAATAGCTTTGTTCCTTCAAAGATTGTACTGCATGCTCAATTACTTCATCAAACTAGTTAGAAATGAACAATATATGTTTGAAAAATGAGTTAAGACACTAATATTTTACTTGAATTATGAAAAAAAGTAATTTAAAAGTGCTTTTACCTCTCATTTTACCATTTCATTTGAACTTTGACTTGTTGGAGCTTTGGAGGTGCTTTCCCCCCTTGATTTTCACCAGCTGATTTCGGGAGATTCTGTGGACGATTTTTGGCACCGTCTGGACCAGGTAGGAGCTAAACTTGAGCTCTTTCATTTCATCTTTTCCATTTTTCATTCTGAGCTTGATTTCTGGTTTTTCTGAGCCTCTGGGGTTTGAAAAACTCGCTCTGGCCCCATCGCACCCTTTCTGCATCGAAAGGTGCGTTGCATGTTGGCCTACTCACTAGGCAGTTGACATGCAATGCACCCAGGACTAAGTTGGAGGTGCGATGGGCGCAAGGAGGGAAATTTGTGCACAGTTTTTAATGGAAATTTTTGCTTGTTTCTCACCAAATCAGGATCTAACTCTTCTCTTATTTGCTTTCAGAGATTTATTGGAGTAAGATGACTATTACATGGCGAGAATGTGAGCATGAAGAAGAGGACATGCTTGCTTTACATGATCCAGTTACAGTAAATGCACTGTGGAACTGTGGCCTATTAAAGTTTTTCTGCATCTCTAGCATGAGACAACAAATCAACTTGCTGCAGTATTTGCTCGGTGCTTGGGATCCTACCAGCCAGGTGTTCCAGATTAGGGGCAAATCCATCCCCTTGACTGTAGTGGACATCTATTTTTTGACCGGCTTATTGAGGCGGGGTGCCCCTATCTCTTTATTAGGTTCAGTCCATGGAGGTGAATCTGTGAGAGATTATGTTCGCAGGTATTGCAGAGAGGGATCTCAACCGAGTAAAGACGGCAAGATCATCATCCGAGATGTCACTGACAGGTCTTTGAGGACCATTCTATTCACCTTTGGTAGGATGGCTGGTGGTGCGGCTCTCCATGTGGCCAACCGGTCTTATATGCAGTACGCCTTGGAATGTCTTGAGCCGAAGGTGTTCAACTGGTGTGATGCAGTACTCCTTGTGATGAAAGAACAGTTGACCAAGGTGAAAAACAGGAGATTGAAGAACTTTGGGTATGGTTCTATTTTGACCGCCTTCGCCTTGGAAAGGATACCACTGATGCAGCCGCAGTATATTGCACTTGGTTTACCTCCACCGACCGAACCACGGATGCAGAGATGGGTCAACCACATGTCCAGACATGCTGGTCAGTCTCAGATTTATTTTTTTGATACCTTCTTCGGGTGGTTTGATCGTCAGGAGATGGTTTATTCCGAGTACCCATATGCTGGTATGGACTTCCGGGGTGACCCGGATTTGGTATTACCGGCTGGCGAGCAGTGGGGTGCCATTGGTAAATTCTTGACCATATTTCTGTTTATCGTTTTTCTTTTATAATGTCCTTGTGCTTTATTCTGTCAAGACTAATCAGAACTCATGTGCTCATGCAGATGTTGGTCCCGTTCGGCCAGTAGTATGCCTGAGAGGGCCAGCCGCCACTCTAGCAGGAGAGGCTGTGGGAAGGGCTATCCTTCGCGACCTTGATGTGGCCGAGACTCTTTCAGCATTACAGGACCAGGTCGAGGGCCTCACTCTCGGTATTCCAGATGTGAGGACTGATGAGCTGCCCCTGAGGTTGCAGCGACATACCACTGGTGTGCCAAGTCGATGGACTAGGCTTTTATGCATGATTGCAGAGGCAGTGACTTGTTATCACCAGCATCATTAGACTAGGGTGCCCCCTAGCGTTTTGAGTTTTGGGTCATTTGACAAATTTTGTCTTGGTTACAGAACATTATGTGTAAACCATAAATAGTTATATATATATATATATATATATATATATATATATATATATATATATATATATATATATATATATATATATATATATATATATATATATATATATATATATATATATAGATAGATATATATATATATTTATATTTGATTTTCGGAGTTTTATTTTGGTTAAGTTATATGATCCACATGCAAATATTGATGAAATGCTTCTTTTTATAAATGTTGCAAATGTCTATCTAACACATAATTTGCCAATGAGTTAGTTAATGTGTTTGAGCTTCTGGAAATATGCTGATATTGAATAAAATCAAATTGCCTTTCCAAAATCTTGACCCTTAGGAACATGCGATAGATAGCTGGATTTCGGACGGAGTAGATACCAGTGAGTTGTAGTATGATGAGCTGTGAGTCTAGCCTGACGACCAGTCGGCATATGCCATGTGTGATGGCATCAGAGAGAAGTTCTATCAACGCGCTATATTCAGTGATGTTATTCATTGATCGACCAATACATACCCCTCTTAAACTTACTAACTCGTCGTTTGGATCAAAAATGGCCCATGCCACAAAAGATAGGTTCCGCAAACTACGACTTGCTCCGTCGGCATATCCAACAAATGATTCCAACAAGTTCGACATCTGCGACGAATGTAAAAAGTGGATTTACTTGACCAAAACAAATACTTTAGCGAAAACAAAAATGTAACAAAGGCATATTGGTTACCACACTAAATCATGCGTAGTAACGCTTAAGGTACAACCCGTTACAAGGTTGTGCCAGTGGAATCCCGTCACAATCCATTAACTTGTAGGCTCCTTTTGCTAACACTCGCTTAACAATATAGGGGCCCATCCATAAAGACTTGAATTTACCTGCTCCCAATTTATTGGATTCCTGGTCATAAAGCAAGACCAAGTCACCTTCTGAGAAGACACGGGGTTTGACATTCTTGTCGAACTGCGCCTTGACTCGTTTCTTATGGGCTTCGTTAGCCAAAGTGGCATCACGACGGGTTTCATCCAATTGTATTAGTTCCAAGAAACGAGCTTCCTCTTCTGAAGTTCCAGGGAGAAGGTCGATTGCGAGTTTGAGGGACGAGATTTCACACTGAACTGGTAAGATTGCTTCTAGGCCATACACCAGTTGGAAAGGTGTAAACCCGGTTGCATTCCTTACCGATGTTCGGTATGCCCACAAGGCTGAGTACAGGATCAGGTGCCAACTCCTTTTGTGGACTCCAATCATCCTTTGCAGCATGCGCTTCAGGACCTTGTTGATTGCTTCAACTTGTCTGTTGGCCTGCGGGTAATATGGAGTAGAGCTGTCGTGAGACAACCCTAATTTGGCAGCTAATTCGGCCATCATGTGATTGCGAAAATGCGATCCATGATCTGTGACTATAGCCTGTGGAACGCTGAATCTGGCAACTACATGATTGAAAAAGAAAAGGGCAGCTGTTTCACCAGTGTTATCTAATGTAGGCATCGCCTCAGCCCATTTGGTAAAATACTCGACTGCGACTATGATATACCCATGCCCCTCGGTCGAGGTGGGGTTACATGTCATGAAATCGATGCCCTATTTGGTGAATGGCCCAACAGCAACTATTGGTTGCATAGGTGCAGGTGGTCTTCTGGTTTTGCTATCGAAAATTTGACATGCATGGCAACTTCTGACTGCGGTTATGCAATCTTTGAACATTGTTGGCCAGAAGTATCCTACTCGTAGAATTTATTACGTCGTAGCGTAACCGGATTGATGCCCCCCACACGCACCTGAATGGCAATCATTCAGGGATTTTTCGGCCTCCTCATGGGTGAGACACCTCGTCAGAACTGTATCAACACCACGACGGTAAAGTGTATCACCGACGATCATGTAGTCTTTTGATTGGTATTGAATACATTTTTGTTCGAAGTGGGAGGTATTAGGCCTATATTTTTAGGTTTGGAGATAAATGATTATATCTTCATACCACGGATTGCTTGAAGATATCAGAAACAAATATTCATCCATGATTGTTTCTTCAGATGTTTCATCGTTGGATGACGATGGGAGATCGCATAATAATTCTGCGAGAACCAGGGCTTTCTTTGACTTGGATTTTACAAATTCCAAATCAAACTCTTGTAGAATTGCTATCCATTTTTAATATTTGCCCCCCAGCAACTGTTGCGACAATATATAAGTCATGGGGTTGCAATTTGACAGAATGGTAGTTTTTCGAAAGAGGACATAGTGTCAAAATCTCTGTATCGCTTGAATAGCTCCAAGCGCTAGCTTTTCAACATAACAATATTTTCTTTCTGTATCATTTAAGTTCTTACTGAAATAATATATAGGATGTTCAATTCTGTTGTCTTCTTGAACTAAAACCATTGCGATGGTTGTATCCACTGCAGCCAGATACAGGTTAAAGTGTTTTTGATAATCGGGAGCGTACATTAATGATGCTTTCATTAGGGATTCTTTTAAAGCATCAAAGGAAGCTTGCACAACCTGATCCCAGACGAAGGGCACTTCCTTTTTCAATAGACGTGTATAACCTTTAGCAAGTTCGGCGTAATTTGGAATGAACCTCCTCAGAAAGTTTGCTTTCCCTTGGAGTTTCTGAATCTGAAGCAAATTTGAAGGTGGAGGCAAATTTATGATTGCCTGAACCTTACATGGGTCGAGACGAATCCCGTCCTTTGAGACTACAAAGCCAAGTAAACGACCAGAACTGACACAAAACACACATTTGTGTGGATTGAATCATATCTTGTAGTGTCGGCAACGTAGAAATATCACTCTTAAATGCTGCGGATGATTAGTCCGCTTTCGTGAATGAGCTGGAAGGTCGTCGAGATATGGTTGAATGATGTTTTTGATGTCATGGAAGGCATAATTCATTGCCCTCTGAAATGTTGCCCCTGCGTTCTTTAAACCAAAGGGTAATTTGCGATATGCGAATGTGCCCCACGAACAAATGAATGCAGTCTTTGACTGGTCCTGTGGGCGGATATTTATTTGATTATACCCGGAGAATCCATCCATAAATGAAAAGATTTCGCATCTGGTGCACTCATAAATTATCTAGTCAATGAAGGGTGTAGGGTAGTTGTCTTTTGGACAAGCTTGATTTACATCCCTATAATCGACACACACTCTAATTGTTCCTTGTTTTTTTATAACAGGAACAATGTTCGATACCCAATCGGTTAGAGGAACCGGGTAAATGAAACCAGCATGGAGAAGTTTTTCAACTTCTGCTTTGATGGCAGTGGCTTTCTTGGGGTGCACCTGCCATAGCCGTTGTCGTACTAGTTTGACATCTGGATACATCTTAATTTCGTGTTCAACGATACTCGAGTCAATGCCTGGCATTTCATTATATGACCAAGCAAAGACATCTCTGAATTCGCGAAAAAGAGCGTTATATATTTCCAGTTCTAAAGGAGAACAACATTTGCCAACATAAATATTTTCTTCAACATCTGTTTTGGTCGAGATATTTATGGCGATAGTCTCTTCAATGCTGGACAAGTTTCGCTCGGAATCCACCGTGTTTACAGTATTTGATAGGAAATCAAAAACTGAAGGATGATGAAGGTCATCAGGAGTATCTTCTTCACAATCCGGAAGAAGGGAACGATGGTGGTAATCTTCCCATGGTGCCCCTTCAATTACCATTGATTGAACAATTCCTTCGTCAATGTAATGTACTCGCGACCAAGGATCTGAAGGGGTGCCATATTCCTTAGACCTATCTATCCAAACGCTTGATGAGCGTTGATTTGGGTTTGCCTCCCATGCTAGGAACATTGATTGCTACAATATTTCCATTGGGCTTGGAGGCAATACCTGCGTATGATCCATGTTTATATCATTTTCTGAGATCTTTTCAATCGAAGATATCATATTGCAGGTTCCTATCGATGCTACTTCCGCCAGATTTATTGGAGGCGGAAGGGCAAAAGTTCCCATTAATATAGGGTCTTTTAGTAGGCCTACTCCGATATTTTGAAGCGAATGGGGGCTTCCATGGATCATTGGAAGGCTTCCCGTAACTTGAGAACCACTGGGGAGGAAAGTTTGTTGATCGACGATTGTAATCCATCGTTGAAAGGGAAATGCAATCTTCCTAAAATAGGTCGACACAACAGCAGCCATGGCATATATCCATGTTCTTCCCAGTAGGATGTTGTAATCGAGGTTTCTGTCGATTACTTTGACATCTATTTCTATTGTTTTCCCTCCTAGTTCAACCTGCAAGTTACTTAGAATACCATAAGGGGTATATGTTCGTCCGTTGAATGCTTTTAATGTTGTCGAAGATCGCGACAAGGTTGGAGATTCTAACATTTTCCAACAACTCATCGACATTATACATGTAGATGCCCCCTCATCAATAATTGTTCGATGAACAGATTTGTTGATGGCTTTCACTTGAATGAGGAAAGCTAGTTGAGCTGGTAACTAAGGATCGTATCCTTTATGATTAAAGGACACAAGATTAGAATCCTTTGGGTCTATCCCACCAATAGCTGATAATAAAGCCTGCTTTTGGGATGGGCAATTTTGCAGTACTTCAAGTGTCGACATAGCGGATGGTGATTGGGCCAGATCTTCCACTATATTATAATGTTGTGCTGCTCTAGAATGAGGATTAAATGTCGACTTGTGTACTACTCCCTTTGGCGGTTTTACTGTCAGCTCAGGAATGATGGGCGGCGCAACTTCTGTCGAAGTTGTTGTCGAACTACTAGGTTGATCTTTATCCTTGTTATTCGACAGTTGTGGATTCCCGTAATCTTTGTTCCTTGTCGATATCAAAGCATC
Source organism: Pinus tabuliformis (assembly GCA_031772625.1). Taxonomy (NCBI): domain Eukaryota; kingdom Viridiplantae; phylum Streptophyta; class Pinopsida; order Pinales; family Pinaceae; genus Pinus; species Pinus tabuliformis. The sequence continues at coordinate 1,030,474,145 of CM062815.1, forward strand.
ATTTTGTTGTTTGGAAACCGACAACATCATCACTTGAGATGGGGAAGCATTTCCACTATCAACCAGATTTGTTCCTGGATTCACAAACGGATCAGTTAATACTGCCGAGGTTTTTGAATTCTTGAAGAATTTTCTAAGCTCAGCTTTGTGTGGACAATCTGATGTCCAATGATCCTCATCGCATATAAAGCATGGATTTTTTGGTTTCCTATTTCCAGGAGGGTTTGCAGAAGATTTTTCAGGTGATGATTCTTCCCATTTCTTCTTCTTCCCTTTGTTTTTCTTCTTGCCTCCTGGTTGCTTGGTTTCTTTACTTTTATCTGTCGAGATGGCATTTACTTCTGAGGCGAGAAGTTCTTCCTTTGCATTTTGACTAGAAATCTTACGTGCCTTTTTAGATGTAGCCTTTGTCGATTTCGTGTCTGTCGCGCCAATCACGCCATCGCCGGAATGAGAGTCATTGTTTGATTTAGGAGGAGAAGGGACTGAGAATTCCAGTCTGGAAGCGTCAATTATTTTATCGTAGAGCGTGCAAGACTGAGTGTAAATCAAGTCTAAATATTGTGCACGAGCAATAACATGCTCTTCGGTGATGACTCCCCCTTTTGCCACATCTTCTATAATGGAAGGTAACAAAGACTTAATAAACCATTCAGCTAAAAGCTGATCAAGAACATACGTTTTTACCATTCTACGATGACGTCCCCACTCATGGATATGATCAGATATGTTCGTGGCCGTTGTTTGTTTGAAATTGGTAAGAAGTTCTGTTCCCGTTTCATACCTTATCAGTAACTGAAAATGGGTTAAAAAGGTTGTGGCTAGGGTACTGAAGTTGTCAAACGAAGCTCTGGGCAATTCGATATACCATTTTGCTGCCGGACCAGTTAACGTCCTTTGAAAAAGGCAAAGCCTAATCAAATCATCGTTTAGGGTGTTTGATGAACACCACAGATGAAAGGTCATCACATGATTCGACGGATCTTCACCCAGATTTCCATTAAATTTAGGAATATCTGACGGAAGTTTATGCAGAATCGTTGGCCACCAAGGGGCGTAAGTGATTGGATCGTTTGTTAACCGATTTAGATCCGGTAACTGTAAAGTCGCCACGAAGAGTAACTGTTGATTCAGGTTAGGTGAAGCATACCCGGGATAAGATGGAATCGCCTGGTCAGTTGGTCTTTTCATATCAGCATAATGCATTTGATGTTGGTAACTTTGGTAAGGTTGGTGGGCATAACCATTGTAGAATGGTTGATTTTGACCATTTTGAATATACAGCTGCCCATTATTTGCAAAGATTTGTTGCTCAGATCCTTGGTATACTTGTTGGAATTGCGGTTGTTGGTATTGCACCAGCCATGGTTGTGAAGCCATGTGCTATTGCCCGATACTAACTGTTTGACCAAGATGAGGGGTAATTGTACCCATTTGGGCCTATGTCATTCCACCAGTCGGCGATTGTGGTTGAGTCGCAGGGTCAAGAGGTTGTTGCATTACAACCTGAGAAACCTGAGGTTGGCATACAACAGGCAGTGCTTGTACTTGCGACACCGTCACAATAGCTGGCGTAGTTGGTATATTTGACATAGGTAAACATTGTTGCATTGAATATACAACTCTTGGTTGTTGAGGCAGTATCGGCACCCAACCGCTAGATGTAATTCCAGCATAACCTGAATTTTGTTGTGAACTCCCGTATGGTTGTCCTCCCAGAGGAGACAATGAAAGGGTATATTTCCCCCCATTCGGCGGTAATCTGGTACTTAAAGGAATGGTTTGCCCTTGGGGACCGGACTGCCCAAATTGACACCTTGAAGGATAAATTTGCTGAGACTCAACATAAGAGATTCCAGATACTATTCCGGATGAACAAAAAGGAACGGACCATACTGTCGAAATAGCCCCTGAGCGGACCCCTTCTAGCGATTGAGAGCTAGTTGGGACAGATGGTATACCGGCGAACATTGTTGGAGTGACAGCAGAAAGTTCTATCGTCGCTGTGCCGGACGACACAGTCCTAGATGTCGATGGTTGTTCAGACATTTCTATTCTATCCAAAATATTGCCTAGCGATTCTACAGGAGCTTCTGTTGGCGGTAGACTAATTTCTTATGAAGAAGGATACAGAGTGATCCGGACTCCAAATTGCGATGGAGTACTAGATGTAGGATCCTCCACAATCTCTTCTATAGCAATCAGACCAAGTGGAAGAGGTAGACCGTCAGGTCCGTAAAATATTTCTGGTGCCGAAGAAGGTATAGAATCTGCAGCGACAGATGTTTGGGGAATAACACCTTCTAAATCAGCTATAGGTGGAACTGGTTCAGTAATACAAGTGTTTACCCTCAAACTAGGATCAGTACTACTATCCTTCGGTGGCTGCTGAACTTCTTCTGTAAAGGCAGGGATACCATAAATGTTTGGAGTAACCGGAGTCTTCGATGGTGTTGCAACACTTGTTCTAACTTTACCAGGGGATTTGGAACCGATTAAACGAGTTCACTTTGTCCATAATAGTTTCGATTTCGGAGACAAAGACGATTGACTCATAAGCCTCCGTGAACGACGGCGTTTCAATTGACTTTCTTCCACAATTGTAGATTACTCTATCAACTAAAAATAAAGGGGAAGTTTGTTTCCGAATTAGATGAATTTTAGACGCTTTGACACAACTTGTTTTTTCAATTTTTAAGAGTCGAGAAAAAACAAAAGATGACTCTAGTCGCCTTCGATTTTTAATGAGCCTGAAGTGACAAGTGCTCAGATGGACCTTTTCCGTTAAGGAGTCTGAAAAGGAATGAAAGGGACTGCTCTGGAAATCTAGACAGAGGGATTACCAGACCAATCGTAAAACTGCAGAATACTTTTTATGGTACGGCATTCAATCTTCCCGAATGCTGTGTTCAGTGCATTGCGATCGATAGGGCGGCAGACACGGCTTCCTATGGATAAAGGATTAAGCCTATTGTGATCTCCCAAAATATACTCGATGGTACATGGGAGCACAAGTTCATACTGGCACTTATCGTCTCAAAGTGGAGGAATCACCCAACCAACAGATGCTTTAAGACGTTGGAATACATCTCTAGCCTAGACTTCTAGATGTTGTGCGTTAGGTTCCAAAGTGTTGTTAGATTCATTAAATTTATTTTATAGTTGATCTTACTTAAGAAATTTTCCTTTCAGGTTCATTGCGTGATGTAGATGTACAATTCCTAAAATGAAATCTAAGATGATAAACAGTCATTTTATCTTCTTTGTGCAATGAAAATCCTAGCTACTAAGGAAAGAGAAATGGCGTTCCTTCAGCAAAGAGTATAGAGCACACACTATATGCACTGTCCTAAATCAAACCAATCAAACAGTCTAAATGCAAATGCACATGAATGTATTTGTTTTCAGCCTTCTTAATATGTGAATGACAAAAAGAAAGCTAATGCGCAAATCTGAATTATTTTTCAAAGTGACAATTACTAACAAGTTTCTTTTCAAAATCAAAATGAAGACAATGACAACACTTTGTGATTTGGAAATGAAAACTTTCTTTCAACACTAGAAAAACTACTAATTCAGATTGAATACAATAGTAACAGGGTAATCGACTATCAAGAACAATCATATTCTCTTCTATGACTGAAAACGACACTTGCGACACTTTCAAATCAAGAAACGACAGTAAAATTACGTTACTTCTTTGTAAAGGAGAACTGAAAATGACTCAAAAAATACATAAAAACATTTACAGTTCTTTGCACAATGGAGGCGGAATAACAACAAGGAAAGGGGTTTCAAACAGAGGTGTACTGACTACAGGTAGCAAAACTCTTGAATATATCTGAAAAGAGTGAACACAGAAACCAAAATTTAGGAACAATGCCTAGTCTGATCAGCGCACCTGTAATGCAGTGAAACTAAAATGCAATGCACCTACTACACTTGGGAAGTGCGCTAAATTTGAGATTCACAGAACAGACAGTGCGCTGGACCAGGGATGAGACTTTGATTGGATTCTGGGTCATAGTTTGCAGTTCAGTTCAGGGATTTTGGCCGAGCAAGTGGTAATCAATAAATCAATCACAGGGGTAGATCTAAGGAGGTTACTAGAGCCACCACGAGGGAAATTAGAAAGCTTGTAAATCAATTGTTTAATTCATAAAAAAAACCCGGAGATTGACTGAAGCAGCGTTGATCTACTTTGCACTTGCATAGCAAATGCAGTTCGAAGGCTAGCTGGCTTGACTTCAGGCTCCATCTGTAAGTTTATAAAGTAAACAAATGTAGATAAACAATCAATCTATTCGCTCCCCAGTGGAGTCGCCATTTTGTTACAAGGAAAAGTGTCTATGCAGAACTGCTAATCCCACTAAGGCTGGTAGCTACCTTAGCAACAAACAAAGTAAAACTACTTTCGTTTTCCTTTATGAAAGATAGATGAGAGAAGAATAGAGGAGACCAACCTCTGTCTTGTGCTTGGTTCCTTGCTCGATTCCTCTCTCTTCTGATAGTCCTTTGTTACTTGCTTTCTTGTATACCCAGCTTCACAGAGTACCTGTAGAATCAAAGCAGCATAACACTATACGAGAACATGGATCTATTATCATAAACAATCTAGGATCATATGTAAATTGACCATACAAATGCATAAAACATAAATCACACAAGAGTATGGAGGAAAACTTGAATAGCTTTATTAATAATCAAGAAAGAGCCAAGAGAGTTACAACCAATTGTTCTGACCCAGCATCATCCTCTCAGCAAGTGAGCCCTTCTTCACCTTATGAAAAGCTTAGATCACCCAACACTATGATGTTGCCTCAAGAAACCAACAGCAATTCCTTACAAGATACAAAATTCCAGCCCCCTGGATCTCTAGGATGAGGGATCCATATATAGATGTCTGTAAGGGAGATGAGTCAGCTTGTGATTTGATTAGTGTCTTCCCTCTGATAGTTCTTGATTCCACTTGGAGATTGATGATCTCTTACTCATCCCTGGTCGAATTCAGAGAGGCAAATGTCACAGGAGAAGTTTTTGGAAGATTCCATGCTTCTCCACCTCACGGATTGACACTTCCATTTGTCGCTTCTTGCCCATCGCACCCCATAGAAGGGCTTTTTGAAATGCAACGCACCTACTGTGTGTATTTAGGTGAGATGCAACGCACTTTGCCTATGGAGCAGGTGAAATGGTCCAGTTTTGACCAGTTCTGAGCAGTTTTTCATGGAGAACTTCTGGGAGAAGCTGTAATCAGTTGACCTTATTCTTTTAGGGGTTGGAGCAACAATTTTAGGGACTTAGGAGCCCTTAGATTATGGACATTTATGCTTGGGGTTGAAGTGCCCAAAAATGTCTATAACAATAGTAATGAAAGCATAGCTAATTAGTTCCTACGTATAGATGAGATTGTCAATTGTATGAGGAATCTGGGTAAAGAAATTAAGGAAGTTGTCTTAGTTGAGAAAGTTTTGAGATCCCTGTCTACTAAATTTGAATCCAAAGTGTCTGCCATAGAATAAAAGGAGGATCTGCAGAAAATCACTATGACGCAACTTCACAGAATATTAACTACTTTTGAGATGAGAATAGAAGGACCATCAGATATGAGAGAAGCCACATTTAAAGTATCAGCAAATGGAAAAGAAAAACTCAGTGAATCAGGATACATTTTAGAAGAAGAATATGAGGTAAATTTTTTCAAGAATCTTGAACGGGGATTTGGAAGGTTCAAAGGTAAGCTACCTTTCAAATGCTTTTCTTGTGGTAGAGTTGGTCACTACGCTGCTAGATGCCCTCATAACAAAGAAAAGATGTCTGAAGAAGGTAATAGAAGTTATTATACTCATGATAAAAGTAACGACTCATCCAATAGTGATGAAGACATTAGACTTCTCATGGCATATGAAAATAAGGATGTAGAAACAAAAGAAGTTACCAGATTAAAAGAACAGCTGGAGACAGTAACCAGAGTAAGGGAGTAGCTGTAGGATGTAGTAAAAGATCAGAGCATAACAATTTAGAGACTTGAATCTAAGATCCTCTCTTTAAAAGAAGATCTTAAAGAATCAAAGAAGCAAAATAAAGAAGCTCTTGAAGAACAAGAACATGAAGTGCTCGAATTAAGGCAACAAGTGGAAGAAGGAAGAAAAGCTGAAGAAAACATAAGGAAGCAATATCTGGAAAAGGAAGAACAACATCAGGTTGAGGTAAATATATTAAAAGGTAAATTAGAAGAAAAGGACAAATTGTTACGATTTCAAGACAGTACTAAGATTTTGGATGATATTCTTGGTAGTCAAAGATCCCCTGCTATCAAAACTAGTCTTGGTTTTATGAAACTGTTGAAGGCGAATCTAGCTCACAAGGTGAGGGAAGGAATTCTAATGCAAAATCTAAAATGATCAACAAGGAGATAAGTGGTCAACCCCAACAGCAACCAAGGGAAGAAATTCTTCAAAGAAAATCTTTTGTTCCTAACTTTGGAAGTGATAAATGTTATTTCCTCCGATGAGTAATGTTGAATGTTATGAATGTCATAATCTTGGACATGTTGCAGCCAGATGTAGAAGAAGAATGGTTCAAGACCATCACAGAAAGATAATCACGTTCCAAGTACTTTAAGGGATATTGTTTTGCTTGCAATATGTTTGGTCACAAAGCAATCGATTGCAATAGAAGGAACATGAAACATGTAAGATGTTATGCATGTAACAAGTTTGGACATAAAGTAAGGGAATGCAGGAGAAATTTCAAACTCCAAAGAAAGAGGATCATACATCATCGCAATTCCAGGTATTGAACAAGACATAATTAGAGACAGAAAGATGTGGCATAACTCAGTTAGCTGACATAACAGACAAAGGGGAAATTGAAAGTGTAAACCTTCAGTATTCCAATTTTTATACGCAGATATTATGAAGATAAGTCGCGTATATATGCGAGTTAGAGGCTGCAGAGTCGCATATATGGAGCTCTGAAGAAAAAGCAGCAGAACAGACTCAGGAAATGATTTGGTCATGGTATATGATGGTTGGCACAAGCTCAAGGGGAGCATATACTTCTAATAATGCATTGTTGGCATTACCTTAGAAGATCTTGGTACAATTTCACAATTTTTTTTATTCAGGTGGAACAGGTGCAGAGGGAGATCATGGTGCTGGTTTGGATGGTGATTGACAGATGTTGTTGATGATAGTTACTGATGACTATCATAGTCTTGTTTTAGATATTATGTCTCTATGTCATATCTATATTTTATTATCAAGGTCATGTAACGACCCATTTTGTTTCCCCACTATGCCTGGGATGGATGTTGTAATGTTCTTGTTTTATCATGTATAAACTTTTGGTGTATCCCCACTTGGTTGGGTGGATGAGTTAAAATAGTGTATCCCCACTTGATTGGGAGATTGATGTATGTATGAGTCATTGGTGATAGGAAGGTCATACTCACTTAGTTGAGTTGTAGAGTCATGTTATTCTCTTGAAAAATATTTTTGCAGACTCGACATGTGCTCAGGGGGAGCATGGACGGATTGGTACATCTTGGCATGTACAAAGGGGGAGCTCAATCAGAGATCTTAGCATGTACTCAGGGGAATATGGACAGTAGAATGTATATCAAGGGAGAGAATATCTTGGTCCACCCTTTGCCCTTGATGTCAAAGGGGGAGAGTGACTTGGTGTGGCTGTTGCCATCAATTCCAAAGGGGGAGATTGTTGGCATTATGATACAGGTGTTGTCCTTGATGGCAACTCACTCAGAGGTATGATACAGGTGTTTTCCTTGATGGAAACTCACTCAGGTGACAGATCATAGTGCAGCAAGTCAAGAGCAAAGAATTAATGATCAGAGAGACGTATACGCAAGTTAACCTTGATGAAAGTGCATATACACGCAGGTTAGCAGAACAAAAGGCGCGTATACGTACACACGCAGTTTCACATAACGAAAGGCGCATACATGTTAGGAATCTAAGTTTTGGTCCTTGGTATTTGGTCCATGGTATTTGTGTATTGGTCCATGGTATTTCGTCCGAATTGTTGACCCTAGGTATTGGGTCCAAGGTATTGGTTCTACGTGGTTTTGGACCATGGTATTGAGAGAGGCCTAAACCTATATAAGGAGAAGATCATTAGGCCAAGAGGTGTAGGTGTGCAAGTGATGAATATTTGATGAAGTGTGAGATCTAGTATGTTGGTTATAGATTTGTGATGCTTTGCTTGATCTGAACCTAAGAGGCACCTATGCGGTTGATAAAGGTTGATGGATCGAGATCATGAAGAATAAAATGCATTATCATTATATGGTATGATCATGAATATATCTGAATACTGACGCATGTTTTATCCTTTATATCTTATGTTCTAGGTATATCTGAAGTTGAAAATTGCAGCGAAGGTGTAAGTAATTATTTTCAGATCTGTACGTGGGTTCTCTTTGGTGAAGGGGAGTATACACGCTAGTTTGACATAGTCAAGTAACGTATACATTATGAGATTTGATGTTTGAGGTTGTTGTTGTTCTAGTGGTTGTTGCAGAGCTCTGGGCTCTGCTCTGTGTTTTGGTGACTATATTTTGATGACAGGGTTTCAGTGATTTAGTTGTTGGGTGATTCAGAGTTAATGATTGTATCACAATGGTGGTTGTTTTGTATTTATGGATCCAGTCTGAAAATTTATGAAACGTGGTCCCTGGAAGAAAAAAGAAGGTTGTAGCCTTCTGTAGGTCAGCACCTACGTACTAGTACATCAGCTAGTACAAGAGCTAAGGGGGTTGTAGCTCCCTTCCAGGAGAAGCTGGAGAACAAGAGAAGGTTGTAGCCTTCTGCAGGTAGAAGCCTATGTACTGGTATAAGACTGCACCAGTACAGAAATATTGTAAAAAGAAGTTTCTTATTAAAAGAAGATAGAGACGAATTGCAGCAGGTGGTTTTCACCCACATTGGGTTTCCACCTTATATCATGGTGTTCATGTGTGCTTCTTATGTGTGATGATTTGTTCTGTTTTACTGCACCTGTTTACTGTTCATATGATTAATAATGTTCTAATGCACTTGTTAGATACCTATACCAATAGGTTTCATATTTCATGATTGGCAAAGAAAGTTCCAAATATGCTCTGCTTTGGTGATGCAAAGATCCCATATTTCCAAGGGAATGCAATGTGTGTACATAGCTTGATGTTAACTGATTTTGGATGGATGGTCCAACAGACTAATCTGGATCATGCCATGTTTCAATTTTCTGTTGTAGATTAGAGAAAGAAATTTGTCCAAACAGTTCAATCTTGGCAGATAAAGTAGTTAGGTAGAGAATGGAGGTTCCCAACTGTTTAATCTGGGGCCTTGGAAGCAATAAGGCTATCCTTAGATAGAAAAATCAAAAGAAAAAAGCCAAAGGAAAAGAAAAGGCACATAAGGGTTTGCAAGTCTAAGTGCACCCTCCTTGCAGTAACACAAAATTCTAGGCAGTAGATGGGTAGGTAGATGGGGTTGCAGAAGCATGATTCCTTTGTCACTGGCTCAAGCAAAGGAAAAACATGGTGCCAGTGCAGGTCTCTTATTCAGCAGTTTTACAACAGTACAATGAAGCATGTCTAACTCCCTGATTACCCCCCATTATACTCATTACTAACATCCCAATACTACCTATGTTCATGGAAGAAGGCAAAGTCTTTTGTTGGTTCTTGTTTCTTTAAAAGCCACATTTCTTATCTAAAATTCTTTTCATTTTGATCTACTTCCTGAACTAAGTTGATTTCATATAAACTTAGTGGTTTTTCCCCCCTTATTCACCTCCTCCACTCATATTAACTCCTAACTTCTTATTATCTAAATCCCCTATGTTCCCCTTTTCCCTTAATATTATAAACACTATGGTGTATAAACCCCAAGCAATCTATAAATATTCCCTCCCCCTGGCAATTATAGCCATATGCCCAAAAGCAGGGATTAAATTGACCTCTGGTCAGTCTAATAACCTAAGCCCTACCCCTTTTTCCCTTTACAACCCTCTGAAAAGATTTACCTATTTTACGTGCAAAAAGCATTGTAAAAACCCACTATTACCCCTAACCCACGCTATTTGCAAAATGCACTAAAAAACCCATTTTTCTGCTTTATCCAAAGTCTTATTGCCATGCGCCTTTCCACAAAAAACATTGGAAAAACCCGCAAATCCGCCAAAACCCAAAGTTCCGACCGGGCGCGCATTTCAAAAAAATATATTAAAATATTCCTCGCCCGCTGCCGTATCGCCCTGACAACTTGCTCTCCCGCCAGCCATCAGATCTGGGTTTTCCCATCCGACGGCCCTTATCAATTTCGGAGCGGCCCCGATGTACTGCCGTTAGCTTCCGAAAAATGACGTCCGCTGACATATACACGAGGGCACGCATCGCCATACTACTGGATTGGGCCAGCCTCTAACAATCCCGCTTCCGTATGAATAACGGTACGATATCATACTGCTTACCACTTCCGGTTTTCCACTGACCGGTCATGCCAACGTCACGCCACCTCACCGCCGCATCAACACCCCCGCCCGTCATCACTCCGAGCTGTCACGCCACCTACGCAGTCGCCGTGGACCACTCACAGGCCGCCACGTCAACCGATGACGTCATGTTGACGTCACCTGACCCTGACCCCACCTGATGACGTCATGCTGACGTCATCCAAATTTTCGCGCCAATGCCCAAAAGTCCATATTTGGCCGAATTTTGCCATTTTTGCGCATTTTTATATGTTTTTCTGCTCTGCCTCCTGCATGTATTTTTACGTCCTTTGCTGCCGCAACTTACCAAGACCATTCGGAGCTGCTGTTACATAGACTTCGACTACAACCAATCTCAAATACCGCCATTAAACCAGGTATTTGTCAATTCCCCAACTGCGCGCTCTGTTTCATCTTGCATTGTTAAAAAACCATTAAAATTGACCATTTTCCCTGGAGAAATAGGCCTGCTACGCCTTAAAACCAATTCCATAACTTTCTAACTGGCCAATTGTGCCCAATTACACCCCTGTTGCTCTAAAACAGGCTGTAATTCATCAAATTACCTAACCTACCGCGCAGGACGGTATTTCTTCCAGAAATAGTCGAAATTCAAACCAAATTCACTTGTAAAACATGGATACACCAGTAGCACCTGTTGCCCTGAATGTTGCTCCATTGAATGCCCCTCAGAGAGAGTTGGAGTGGAAACCATTAGCAGATCAAGATTACCAAATATCAGAGGAAATGCTAATTCATAGAAAATATCACATTCACTTGCTAAATGAATTGAAACTCAAGCATGATAGTGGAATGGATATATTGGGCATTTGGGACTCTTTCCTCCCCATCTTCAAGCTCCCTCAGGTCAACCAGTTCCCTGACCTAATCCACCGATGTGCTGACTGCTATGACCCCACTAAGAGGGCTGTGCTTCACCCTTCAGGCTCAGTTGTTTTTTATGTCACCCCTGCAGCCATCAGAGAGATGCTGAACTTCAAGACTGATAAGAAATTAGTTCCTTTGTCACTATTGGATCTGATAAAACAAGGAGCTAAATTGACAGATGCTCAAATCACTAAGATAAATCAATTGTTCATTGATTCAACCTCTGAGACCATGAAGTACCCTCCCATTCACCATGTATACCTGAATCAATTGGGCAGAGACCTTGCAGACATGATTAGTCCCATACTGGGCTATAATTCAATAGAATTTGTTGATGAAACTGTGCTGGTGATGATGCCCATGTTTTCCCCTGGTAAGCCCCCAATCTGTTATGACTATGCCACTTACATCTCCAATAAAATACATGAGCAATTGATAGACTTGGCAAGAGAAAGGGTGTTCAGATACACCTCATATATCTACCATTTAATCCTATACTATCAGCATGAGAAATTTCCTTTTCCTGTGAAAAGAGTGGATGCAGAAGGAAATCCAAGGTCAGTGGTCTATTGGTCCTCTGCTTTCCACTGCAGATCTTATTCCCCATACACTTATTGTGAATTTATAGACCTCTTCATCCACCTAGCCATGTCTCTGCTTCTGAGCTCACCTCCTCCAAGACTAACTGATGAGATGCAGAGGATTCTTCAGTTGTCCAAGGTATACAGCATTGGGGATTGGTATTTTTACCAAAACCACACAGTTATTAGAATATATGGGTGTGAGTTGCCCCCATATAAATTGCCCAGATATGTGCCTATGAGATTGTTTGCCCTCGAGTATTTCAGGCAATTTGGGAATGCTGATGTACTCCATTTTTCAAGCAGGGGCAAGAAAGCACAGCTTAAAGTTAGAAATCAATTAGGCCACTTCATTTACAATAAAAGGGAGGAAGGTTGGCAAGAGGCAGATAGAATGCTAGAAGACCTTGGCTTACAGACCAGTTTCCTTTGGAAACCATTCGACCCCACTCATTTCATAAGCTTAAGAAGGATCAGATATAGGCTGGCCAGTTATGGTCACGTAAGGTTGCCTCACATAGAAAAATATGCAAATCAACTAGAATGGAGGGAAGGCACCTTAGAAGAAGCTACTACACAAGAAGAACTAGCTCAAAGAGGAATAAGAAATCTCCAAAAGTTGGCTGACTTAGAGCTTTGTTCACAGGTATTTTCTCTTCCAGGCACTCAAGTGGGAGCAGCTGCCTCATCATCTACAGCTCCACAAAAGACAGTCCAAGCCCCAATCACAGCAGAGACTTCAGCCAAGGATAAAGGCAAGGAAACAGAATAGAAATCAGCCCAAGAAGAACAGCCTGAAAATCATCCTGAACAGCAGGAAGAAATGGCAGAGGCTCCTGGTCCTAATGATGAGCAAACGCAAGAAAAGGAGGCCTCAGTGCAGAATGTTACAGTGGAGACTTCGGTGCTCCAAACCCCTACAAATGAAGAGAGGGGTAAGAACAGAGATAGAGAGGAACAGACTCCCCTTAGCACCGCAACATCACAGCAAGGGGAAAAGAGACAAAGGCTCGATCCTTTCTCAGAGGAGGAGATGACTTTTGGTCAAACACAGATGGGTCCCCCCAACACAGAGGTATCAGCTAGCTCATTACAGCAAGAGCAGCAAAGAACATATGGAGGAGAGGTCAGCTCCTCAGGGCAACAAAGAAAGGGTGAGTCTAGCATAAAGAAACAATACATAGACATCAAGACCATAAATGAGCCATTGAGGTTACAGCTATACAACCACTTGCTGAAAATGGCTCCTACAACCCAGCAGAGGTTGATGTCTGCATATGATGTGCAAGAGGGCAAAATGATAATGAGCCATTTCAATCCCACAGCGCTGCAGCCACAGTCTGCAGCTGATTATATAAGAACAAACTTGGAAATCTTGTCCAAGGAAATCCACCCAATGGATCAAATTGAATTGCATAAACAGACGGGTGAGATGGTGTATGCTACCCTAGCAGATAATACATTGATAAATTATAGATTGCAGAATTCTTTGAATAATACCACTGCACAATTGGAGTTAGAAAAGGCATCCTCCCAGGCTAAAGACAACAGAATAAGGTCTTTAGAGGATATAATCATAGAGCTCGGGCATGACCCAAAGGATCCCAAAGCTGTGCAGGCACTACTAAAAGAAAGAGATGAAGATATTGCAGCTTTGAGAAAAATGGTGAAGATCCCAGCAACCCTTCACCCCCAAACAGAAGAGGTTGCTCAGCAGAGGAAGGACCAGGATACAGCAACATTGCTGGTAACACTGCACAAACAGTTGGTGCAGACTGAAGAAAAATTAGTAGAGACAGAGGCTGCATTGCAGGTAGCTCTACAGCAGAAAGAAGGAGGCCAAACATCTCAACTCCCTCCACAAGTAATCAACCTTGAGGAACCCCCTCAAATTGTCACTCCTCCTACAGAGCAGACAGTTGAGACAGCTCCATCAACATCAACACCAGCACCAACATCAGAGCAGGCTCCAAGCCTTGATATGCAGAAGTTGATGAATGAAATTAAAGTCCTAGAAGCCCAGATGGCAGAGCTGAATGAATCCAAGGAGAAATTTGCCACGCTTAATGAGAAACATGATAAATCTAAGCAATAGGTGGCAGAAAAGACAAGGGAAGTAAGGACCTTGGAAAGAAAAATCAAAGAGCTAGAGAAAGACATGGCCATGGGCAAAGCAATAACAGAACTCAAGAAAATAATATGGGCAAAGATTGGTCAATCAATCACAGACCAATGGCAATATATAGAGACCATCCATGAGCAAATAGATTTGCTGGGCAAGGCTTATGTAGAAAATCAAAAAGCCAGAGCTGCTCTAGGAAGTATGCCAGATATAGCTACTAGAATGATCAATGTGTTGAACAACAGAACTGGCATACAGTTAGCAAACATGGGTATCAGAGATAGAACTGATACAATTTTGATGATCAAAAGGGTACTCACCCTCAGAAACTATGTTCAGGCTCTAGAAAGAAAGTGTCAGGATATTCAAGCAGAGGTAAATGCTTTTGGTGCCAAGATCACAGCATTGTATGACAGGGGACTCCCCATATTACTAAACAGCGCAGGAAGGCTATCTTCTCATGAGAAATATGCAAAAAGAGTCAACAACTACATCACTGATCAGTTGACTCCCTCATCTAGCACTTCAGAAGAAACTGGGCCGCCCACAGGACAAGAGCTGTATGATAAACTAGAAAATTTGTTTTATATAGAACATGAAATCAATCATCTATTTGCAGCCCCCCCTAATTACTACAAATATACAGATGCAGATGAGACACTCCATAAAATGCAAAGGCATCAGTTGCCCACTGATCAATGGTGGACAGATATGATAAGGATTTTGTTGTGATTTGATAAAATAATTTAATCAAATGCATTTTACAGCAAGCAGAGAATCAATAAAGAAGTCACAGAGCTGCAACGTGTCATCTACAACAACCATCGTCAGCAGGAGCCGTCCAAGAATTAACGCAGCTGGCCCTTGGGCCCAACAGTCATCATCAACTGACAAACAGCAAACAGTTGTTATATGCCTTTATTACAGGTTTTTATTTTTGTAATAACTTCACTGTACAAAGTTGGTAGAGACAATTATTGCTCAATAACTTTCATTCTAGATATTTTACTTGATATTTTTATATAAAATCTCCCCCACGCAGTTGATTCAGGGGTTGTTGTTTCTTGTTAAAAAAGGAGAACTCGGCTGTAATCTCTGGAGGAATAATACAAAGAAAGCTTGGAGTTTACAGAAATTTGGTCTTACTGATGCATGCTGTCTTGGAACCATTGAATGCTACAGGATTCTAGTGCTATGGCTTAATATAATAAGTTTTCTCTATCTCTGTTAATGTTTTATTATATGTTTAACTCATATCTTTCATATGTTGTTCTAAATTTAGGAAGAAAGAAAAAGAATAGCTCAGGATTTGTCCATGGAGACACCCTGATTTCAATCTTTCTTTACTATAAATGTTTTCTACAGGCTCAGCTATTTAATTGGAATTCTTAACTGCTCCAATAAACCCTGAATCTTTTGCAGTTCCTATTTAGTAATTCATGTATGCTACTGAGTAGAAATTGCTGCTCAAATTGTTACCACACTGTCTGTAATTCCATTTCCCATTGTTTCACTCACTAATCAGAAATTATATTAAGAAAATTCATCTAGCCTTGCAGTAAAACTTTCTCCATCACAGGTACCAGGACTGTCTCAGATTTCTGACTCCAAATGCCCAATGGACTAACATCTTCCAAACCTTTCATGCCCTTCTCACAACAACAGTTCACAACCAAAACTTCAAACAAAAAACTGAAACTTATAACTAGCCTAAAATCTTCACAAAACAGAGCTAAAACTTAAAGAGAGAGCCCTCTCTGATTACAGGTAGGCTAGGACATATTATCCAAAGCTTGGTTAGTGGTTACCCCGGTCGTATTCCCTTGGGAGTCATAGGGAACAACCTGGGTGTTAACATAAATGGCGACTCCACTGGGGACCTGGATGAACTTCGCAACCTCCTATTTGATTCTTAATGCTGTAGATAAAGCCTGAGTGACAGCCAGATAGCCTTAGAAACTGCCTCTGCTTTGCATTTGCAGGAGTATATAAAAGCTGCCTCAGTCAATCTCTATTCAGTATTAGGTTTCATATAGTTGTGCTATAACTGACCAGTCCTTGTCAAAATATTACCACTTCTTTAGGAATTCTCTCAAGGAAAATTATAGAAGCTGGCTCCTAAGAAGAAAACTCGTTACACAAGATCAAACCCAGATCCTGATCCAGCACCGGAGTTTCAAAATGCAAACTTGATTACAAGAATCCACAAGAGACACAAATCAAAAGGCACTTTATCAGACTCAAGTTCGGAAGCAGATATCCAAACTGACATTCCAACCCCTGCTAAGGCTTCTCTACATCCTCATACAACTGGCCCAAAATCTCCTAGCTATTCATCCACTTCACAAGGTGTCCTTTCAACCACTCCATCGACTACACACGCTCCACTTGTCCCATTCATCCCTGTTATCCCTGTTGTCCCACCAAACATGGCTAATAGATATGCCCCACTGCAGTTACCAGCTAATCTAGGGCCTATGCCTCAAGATTATCAAACTAAGATATCATATTTTGATGGTACTAGCTCTTATTCAGCCCTTCAACATACTAAAAAATTGCAGGACTACTTTGAAAATTACGAAATAGATGATGATGGGGTAAGGATGAAAATTTTTGTGCAAAGCCTAACAGTGGATGTAAGAACCTGGTTTAGATCACTAGCAGCAAACTCTATAGCTGACCCTGAAGCCCTCTATCAAACATTTATCAACAGATGGGAGAAGAAGAAGGACCCACTTCATATATTATCTGAATACAATACTATCAAAAGAGGTCCCCAAGAAACTGTCTTGGACTACTGTGCTCGGTTTAACAATGTCTACAATGCTATTCCCCAAAATCTCAGACCCCCACCGGACCTAGCCCTATATACCTTTCCTGATGGGTTTGAATCAGATATGGCATATCAATTAAGGGAAAGGAATCCCCGAACTTTAGCAGAAATGCAAGATATAGCAGTAAGTGTAGAAGCTAACCTAATAGCCAAGAGAAATGGGACAAGAACCGAGAGAAATACTACCTTTAAAGAAGAGCCTTCAGGCTGGGATCAGAAATTGGATGCAATAATCACTGGGATGCATAGATTAGGTGACCGAGTAGAATCAGTTGAAAGGAATTCATCATGGGAAGCACCACAGAATAATTCTATTAGAAATCCCAATTTCAGAAGAAACCAAAATCCTAATGTTGGTAAAGCAAATTCTGAGCCAGAGATTAGACCTCCATTCCAAGAAAATTATACAAAAGCATCCACTTCTAATGAACAGATAGATGACACCCACATTAACCTAATGGGCCTGAATGATGATCAACAAGTTTTTCTGAGTCAAGAAGATCATAAGGATGATGACATTAAGCAGTTCTAAACCAAGTCAGGTGAGTCATTTGACTTTAAACAAGGTTATGACACAGTTTTTTATGAAGTTCATAAGCAATACAAGCTAAGGAGCAGAACTATAAATGTGACACAGCCTGAGAAAACAAAGGACACTCCACTGCCTAAGAAAACCATTGTCACAGAGCCAATTGACAAAGCTGATTCAATTACAAAGGAAGTAACAGTTGAAGAAATAACTGAAGCATCTTCCCCAAATCAACAATCAATGGCCACATCACCCTTGCAGCCTAATCCAAGCATTACTGCCCAAAAGATGAGTAAAAAGGACAAGCCTCAAGATCCGAGTGAAAACCAAGAAGAAAATTTGAACAACAAAGAAAGGGTTGTCAACCACAATACCAAGGTCCAATCTGAAAAACCCTTTGACTTAGAAGCTGAAATTGGCAAATTGAAGATAGCCATTCCTCTTTCAGAGCTAGCCAAGCATGACATTTACAAACAACAAATCAAAAAGTCCCTTCAACTTACCCATAATAAAGATGATGTCAATGTGTTGGATGATACCCCAGAACTACTTTTCGGTCCAGAGGTTGATGGAAAGACAGCAGTTACAGGGATCTTACCTTTTTATGTCAGCTTGCATGTTCATGATAAGATATTACATAATGCCATGTTTGATTCTGGGGCATCCCATAACCTTATGCCCAAATCTGTGATGGAGAGACTGAATTTAGACATAACAAGGCCATACAAGGACCTATTTTCATTTGACTCCAGCCAAGTTAAGTGTTTAGGTTTGATAAAGGATTTATGTGTTTCCTTGGTTCAATACCCAAATAAAACAATTTTAATGGATGTAGTGGTTGCTGATATCCCACC
Organism: Pinus tabuliformis; assembly: GCA_031772625.1. Lineage (NCBI taxonomy): Eukaryota > Viridiplantae > Streptophyta > Pinopsida > Pinales > Pinaceae > Pinus > Pinus tabuliformis. Next base: position 1,030,492,452 of record CM062815.1, read on the forward strand.
CAAATATGGAATGTTGTTATCAAGATTGTGGGGGGCTAAACTCCAAGGTTCCCTGCAATTAGACATGTCATATGCCACCATCTTAGTCTTTGGTCAACCCAAGAGGCTATATAGAGAGTCACTTATGAAGTACATGGTGAGCAGTGAAGAAAAACCTCAAAATTTCCCCATTTATGCAGTCCATTCAGATATGGATTCCTTTATTCTGTTCAATGATGATACAAGTCCTGATTGTGATGATAAATCGGTCACACTTGAATAGAATATGCATGAGAGCAAGCAACCGAGTCCCCAAGAAATCAAGATTGAGAAACCAATTGATGAGTCAGTCCTAAAAGATAAACCAGATGAAAGACAAGAACTCCAACTGATAATCCCAAGTTACAGAAAGAATGTTGAAAATCCCTTAAAACAAGAGATCTTATGGTTTCTTGAGTTTGATGGATCAGTCAACAAATTAGGGGCAGGAGCTGGAGTGTGGATTCATAACAAACAAAGCAATCATGCACAAGGTCGGGCCTATAGGCTTAATTTCAGATGTACCAACAATATGGCAGAATATGAGGCTCTTTTGCTAGGCCTCAAACTGGTAAAATCATTAGAGGCCACAAAACTTTCAATCATGGGAGATTCAAACCTCATTATCCAACAAGTGAAAGGCAATTTTGTCACCAATGACAAAAGACTAAGGTCATATCGATCTGCTGCTATTGAAATGCTTAAAACTTTCACTGAATTTCAGATAACCAAGATAGCTAAAGCCCACAATCTTCATGCACACAGTTTAGCCACATTTGCTAGTACATGCAAATTGCCTTTTGAACCTAAACATTGTTTTACAGCCGAGATAAAACACAGACCTTCTATCCCAAACAATGTTAAAGATTGGCAAGTGTTTGAGGATGATACACAAATAAATAATTTCTTGACTTTGCAGCAAGAATTTTCAGGACTAAACATTTAAACAGAGGCTGCAAGTGATTCACAAACACTAGGTGAACAGCACCAAACAAATATTTCACCCAAAACAGCAAACCAAATGCTACATCCAACAATTTTTAACAAAGAAAACATACAAGAAATCAAACAAATCAGTTGTGAGGAAATAGCTGATGCTGAAGCTGAAGTTATACAATTGAAAGACAATTTTCTCCCAACAGGCCTCACTCCTTTGGAAGACATTTTTTACTCAAATGATATTCTTAGGAAGCCAAAAATGCAGCCCCTCAATGCTGCCATGGAAGAATGTAACATTGGAACTGCTGAACAACCCAAAATAATAAAATTGTTTGCATCCTTACCTCCCGACCAAAAGCCCAAATATGTTGACCTTTTCAAAGAATTCCAAGATGTCTTTGCATGGAGCTATGAGGATTTGAAATCATATGACACCTCTGTCATTCAACATACTATTCCCCTCAAGCCAAATCAAAAACCCTTTAAACAAAAATTGAGGAGAATCAATCTTATGCTTCTCCCATCAAAGGAGCAAGAGGTACAAAAAATGTTTAAAGTTGGCATCATAGCACCAATTAGGTTTTCTGATTGGATTTCAAATTTGGTCCCTACAAGAAAGAAAACTGGTGAAATAAGGCTTTGTGTTGATCTAAGGAACTTGAATCAAGTGTCCCTAAAAGATAATTACCCCTTACCTAAGATGGATCACATCTTGCAAAGAGTAGTGGGGGCCTCAAGAATTTCTTTACTTGATGGATTCTTAGGTTTCAACCAGATCCTTGTTCACCCTGATGATCAGGACAAAACAGCATTCACAACCCCATGGGGAACCTTCAAATATGTCAAAATGCCTTTTGGCTTGAAAAATGTAGGAGCTACCTTTCAAAGAGCAATGGATATTGCTTTTGCCAAAGAGATTCATGATTTCCTTGTGGTTTACTTAGATGACCTTACACCATTTTCAAAATCTGATCCTGAACATTTGAAACATCTAAAGCAAATATTCATAACGTGTAGGAAATATCGAATTTCCTTAAATCCTAAGAAGTCTCTATTTGTCTTGGAAGAAGGTAAGTTGTTAGGTCACATCATTTCTAAGGATGGCATTAGAATTGATCTAGACAGAATGCAGGCCATCTTGCAAATGCCCAATCCAAGAAACATCAAAGAATTACAAGCCTTCTTGGGAAAGATCAACTTCCTAAGGATATTTATCCCAAACTTGGCAGAATTGATCAGATTACTTAATAACATGCTTAAAAAGGATTCTAAGGTAAAGTGGACTGTGGAAGCAAATCAAGCATTTGAAGGAATCAAACTAGCCCTCACCCAAACCCCAGTCCTAACAAACCCTCAATTTGATAGAGACTTCATTATATTTTCCTTTGCTTCCCAACACACAATTGCTGCTGTCCTGTTACAAAAGGATGATCAAGGGAATGAAAAACCCATTGCTTTCTTTAGTAGAGCCCTCAGAGATGCACCTCTGAAATATTGTTGGGTATACGACCAAAGTCCCACATTGACTAGAGGTGGGGAGGATCATGGATATATAAGGATGGACAAATATCTCCATTGTTGGGTATACGACCAAAGTCCCACATTGACTAGAGGTGGGGAGGATCATGGATATATAAGCAAATCCATGAGGGCTTAGGCCCAAAGTGGACAATATCATACCATTGTGGAGATATGTGGTGTCTAGAGTCCTTACAAGTGGTATCAGAGCCATGCCCCAAAGTTAGCCAAGTGGATGAATCCTCGGAATACCGAACGAAGGTGGTGGGCCCCGGTAATATCACGATGGGATCCGTGGATGAGCTAGGTTAGACAGGCTGTGTGCTCCGGATTCTTCATGGACGTGTCCTCGTCCCAACACGGTGAAGAGGAGTTGACCTGGGATAGAGAAAGCTCTCGAGGCAGGTGGTGCTCCATGTAAGGCGTGTGGTTCCAATGCATTGGAGCAGAGAATCCTAGTTGGTAGAGAGTGGACGGATGGATAATCGTTTGAGGGGAGGCTCGATGGTTCTTTGTTCGAGGGGAGGATTGTTGGGTATACGACCAAAGTCCCACATTGACTAGAGGTGGGGAGGATCATGGATATATAAGGATGGACAAATATCTCCATTGGTATGAGGCCTTTTGGGGTAAGTCCAAAAGCAAATCCATGAGGGCTTAGGCCCAAAGTGGACAATATCATACCATTGTGGAGATATGTGGCGTCTAGAGTCCTTACAAATATCAGATCATGGAAAAACAAGCTTATGCTTTGGTCAAAGCCATCAAAGACTTTAGGATCTACATCCTATACTCCCATGTTATAGCTTATGTACCAAGTCCCATTGTGAAAGACATACTCACTCAAGAAAACTTGGAGGGCAGAAGAGGAAAATGGATTGCCAACATTTTAGAATTTGACATTGAAATAAAACCCACAAAACTGATAAAAGGCCAAGGTTTGGCTAAATTAATGTCTGAAACAAATTTTCAAGACTTGGACATTAACCAACTGGACAATGAACCGGAGCTGGCGACTCCAAAGATCAATGTAGCCTTTGAACAATCCTCTTGGTATTCTGATATATGTTATGTGTTGCAAAACCTGTGTGCTCCCCCAGGATTGTCCAGAACCAAATCTAGATTCCTAAAAATGAAAGCTTCAAAATTTTGTGTCATGAATGGCAATTTTCTTTGGAAAAACCATGAGGGTATATTGTTAAACTGCTTAATTGAGAATGAGACTAACAATGTCATGAAAGAATTTCATGCAGGTGATTGTGGTGGACACTTGTATTGGAAGTCCACTGTGGATAAGATACTGAGGGCTGGTTACTATTGGCCCACTTTGTTCACTGATGTTAAAAATTTCACTACTTCATGCCATAAGTGTCAAATGTTTGAGGGAAAGAGAAGGTTACTGCCACTTCCTTTGAGGCCTATTGCAACAGAGAGACCTTTTCAACAATGGGGCTTGGATTTCATTGGGGAAATTCATCCCTCATCTTTAGGCCAACATAGATGGATCCTCACAGCCACAGACTACTTCACCAAATGGATTGAGGCCATCCCATGTAGACAGGCCAATGATTCAACTATCATTCAGTTTTTGGAGAATAACATATTGTCTAGATTTGGTTGCCCCAACAAGATAATAACAGAAAATGCTACTGCTTTCAGATCCAAGAAGATGGTGAACTTCTGCCACAAATTTCATATTACTTTGGGCCATTCCACTGCATACTACCCTCAAGGAAATGGCCTAGCTGAATCATCAAATAAAAGCCTTGTAAACATCATAAAGAAGGTGTTGGAAGAAAATAAGAAGAATTGGCATAAGAAGCTTGTGAATGCCTTATGGGCAGATAGACTAACAACCAAGAGATCCATTGGGGTCAGCCCATATGAGTTAGTCTATGGATTAGAAGCCAAATTTCCTTCATCACTAGGGGTTCCTGTTATGAAACTACTTCAAGAAAGTCAAGCTGAGCCCAATGACATGCAAAGAAGGATCAATCAAATAATATGTTTGCAGCAAACTAGAGACCAAGTTTATTACAAAGTTCAAGTTCTACAAGAAAAGTTAAAGAAAGATTTTGATAGAAGGACTAAGGCTGAAGATTTCAACATGGGTGACTACGTCCTCAAGTGGGATTCAAGAAGGGAAGATAAAGGAAAACATGGAAAATTTGATTCTCTTTGGAGAGGACCATTTGTTATCCAAGCAGTGCAAGGAAACAACACTTACTTCCTAAAAAATCTGGATGAAACTGACTTAGATGAAGGCCCTGTGAATGGCCGGATGTTGAAGCACTATTTTGACTACTTTCCATGTACATAGCAGGATCTCCCCTTCTGTACATAATCAGGTGTATATATTTTCTTTCAGGATACAAATAGTTCAGTTTAAGAAGTTGCTGTAAATAAGCAGAAAGGGCTTTATAATCCAGAAGTTCCACGGAGGTGATAGCCTCCAATTTTCAAGTACAAAGAGTCGCCAGAGTTTTTAAATTTTGATAGAAGAAGTCAAGGGCCAAGGCATTCTGACCTGCTGTTCTTGGTCTTTCAAATGGAAAAACCATCCCCATGTGGAGCCACTGTTAGATACCTATACCAATAGGTTTCATATTTCATGATTGGCAAAGAAAGTTCCAAATATGCTCTGCTTTGGTGATGCAAAGATCCCATATTTCCAAGGGAATGCAATGTGTGTACATAGCTTGATGTTAACTGAATTTGGATGGATGGTCCAACAGCCTAATCTGGATCATGCCATGTTTCAATTTTCTGTTGTAGATTAGAGAAAGAAATCTGTCCAAACAGTTCAATCTTGGCAGATAAAGTAGTTAGGTAGAGAATGGAGGTTCCCTACTGTTTAATCTGGGGCCTTGGAAGCAATAAGGCTATCCTTAGATAGAAAAATCAAAAGAAAAAAGCCAAAGGAAAAGAAAAGGAACATAAGGGTTTGCAAGTCTAAGTGCACCCTCCTTGGAGTAACAAAAAATGCTAGGCAGTAGATGGGTAGGTAGATGGGGTTGCAGAAGCATGATTCCTTTGTCACTGGCTCAAGCAAAGGAAAAACATGGTGCCAGTGCAGGTCTCTTATTCAGCAGTTTTGCAACAGTACAATGAAGCATGTCTAACTCCCTGATTACCCCCCATTATACTCATTACTAACATCCCAATACTACCTATGTTCATGGAAGAAGGCAAAGTCTTTTGTTGGTTCTTGTTTCTTTAAAAGCCACATTTCTTGTGTAAAATTCTTTTCATTTTGATCTACTTCCTGAACTAAGTTGATTTCATATAAACTTAGTGGTTTTTCCCCCTTATTCACCTCCTCCACTCATATTAACTCCTAACTTCTTATTATCTAAATCCCCTATGTTCCCATTTTCCCTTAATATTATAAACACTATGGTGTATAAACCCCAAGCAATGTATAAATATTCCCTCCCCCTGGCAATTATAGCCATATGCCCAAAAGCAAGGATTAAATTGACCTCTGGTCAGTCTAATAACCTAAGCCCTACCCCTTTTTCCCTTCACAACCCTCTGAAAAGATTTACCTATTTTACGTGCAAAAAGCCTTGTAAAAACCCACTATTACCCCTAACCTGCGCTATTTGCAAAATGCACTAAAAAACCCATTTTTCCGCTTTATCCAAAGTCTTATTGCCATGCGCCTTTCCACAAAAAACATTGGAAAAACCCGCAAATCCGCCAAAACCCAAAGTTCCACCCGGGCGCGCATTTCAAAAAAATATATTAAAATATTCCCCGCCCGCTGCCGTATCGCCCTGACAACTTGCTCTCCCGCCAGCCGTCGGATCTGGGTTTTCCCATCCGACGGCCCTTATCAATTTCGAAGCGGCCCTGATGTACTGTCGTTAGCTTCCGAAAAATGACGTCCGCTGACATATACACGGGGGCACACATCGCCATACTACTGGATCGGGCCAGCCTCTGACAATCCTGCTTCCGTATGAACAGCGGTCCGATATCATACCGCTTACCACTTCCGGTTTTCCGCTGACCGATCATGCCAACGTCACGCCACCTCACCGCCGCATCAGCACCCCCGCCCGTCATCGCTCTGAGCTGTCACGCCACCTACGCAGTCACCGTGGACCACTCACAGGCTACCACGTCAACCGATGACGTCATGCTGACGTCACCTGACCTTGACCCCACCTGATGACGTCATGCTGATGTCATCCAAATTTTCGCACCAACGCCCAAAAGTCCATATTTGGCCGAATTTTGCCATTTTTGTGCATTTTAATATGTTTTTCTTCTCTGCCTCCTGCATGTATTTTTACGTCCTTTGTTGCCGCAACTTACCAAGACCATTCGGAGCTGCTGTTACACAGAATTTGACTGCTACCAAGCTCAAATCCCGCCATTAAACCAGGTATTTGTCAATTCCCCAACTGCGCGCTCTGTTTCATCCTGCATTGTTAAAAAACCATTAAAATTGACCATTTTCCCTGGAGAAATAGGCCTGCTATGCCTTAAAACCAATTCCATCACTTTCTAACTGGACAATTGTGCCCAATTACACCCCTGTTGCTCTGAAACAGGCTGTAATTCAGCAAATTACCTAACCTACCGCGCAGGATGGTATTTCTTCCAGAAATAGTCGAAATTCAAACCAAATTCACTTGTAAAACATGGATACACCAGTAGCACCTGTTTCCCTGAATGTTGCTCCATTGAATGCCCCTCAGAGAGAGTTGGAGTGGAAACCATTAGCAGATCAAGATTACCAAATATCAGAGGAAATGCTAATGCATAGCAAATATCACATTCACTTGCTAAATGAATTGAAACTCAAGCATGATAGTGGAATGGATATATTGGGCATTTGGGACTCTTTCCTCCCCATCTTCAAGCTCCCTCAGGTCAACCAGTTCCCTAACCTAATCCATTGATGTGCTGACTGCTATGACCCCACTCAGAGGGCTGTGCTTGACCCTTCAAGCTCAGTTGTTTTTTATGTCACCCCTGCAGCCATCAGAGAGATGCTGAACTTCAAGACTGATAAGAAATTAGTTCCTTTGTCACTATTGGATCTGATAAAACGAGCTAAACTGAGAGATGCTCAAATAACTAAGATAAATCAATTGTTCATTGATTCAACCTCTGAGACCATGAAGTACCCTCCCATTCACCATGTATACCTGAATCAATTGGGCAGAGACCTTGCAGACATGATTAGTCCCATACTGGGCTATAATTCAATAGAATTTGTTGATGAAACTGTGCTGGTGATGATGGCCATGTTTTCCCTGGTAAGCCCCCAATCTGTTATGACTATGCCACTTACATCTCCAATAAAATACATGAGCAATTGATAGACTTGGCAAGAGAAAGGGTGTTCAGATACACCTCCTATATCTACCATTTAATCCTATACTATCAGCATGAGAAATTTCCTTTTCCTGTGAAAAGAGTGGATGCACAAGGCAATCCAAGGTCAGTGGTCTATTGGTCCTCTGCTTTCCACTGCAGATCTTATTCCCCATACACTTATTGTGAGTTTATAGACCTCTTCATCCACCCAGCCATGTCTCTGCTTCTGAGCTCACCTCCTCCAAGACTAACTGATGAGATGCAGAGGATTCTTCAGTTGTCCAAGGTATACAGCATTGGGGATTGGTATTTTTACCAAAACCACACAGTTATTAGAATATATGGGTGTGAGTTGCCCCCATACAGATTGCCCAGATATGTGCCTATGAGATTGTTTGCCCTCGAGTATTTCAGGCAAATTAGGAATGCTGATGTACTCCATTTTTCAAGCAGGGGCAAGAAAGCACAACTTAAAGTTAGAAATCGATTAGGTCACTTCATTTACAATAAAAGGGAGGAAGGTTGGCAAGAGGCAGATAGAATGCTAGAAGGCCTTGGCTTACAGACCAGTTTCCTTTGGAAACCATTCGACCCCACTCATTTCATAAGCTTAAGAAGGATCAGATATAGGCTGGCCAGTTATGGTCATGTAAGGTTGCCTCACATAGAAAAATATGCAAATCAACTAGAATGGAGGGAAGGCACCTTAGAAGAAGCTACTACACAAGAAGAACTAGCTCAAAGAGGAATAAGAAATCTCCAAAAGTTGGCTGACTTAGAGCTTTGTTCACAGGTATTTTCTCTTCTAGGCACTCAAGTGGGAGCAGCTGCCTCATCATCTACAGCTCCACAAAAGACAGTCCAAGCCCCAATCACAGCAGAGAATTCAGCCAAGGATAAAGGCAAGGAAACAGAACAGAAATCAGCCCAAGAAGAACAGCCTGAAAATCATCCTGAACAGCAGGAAGAAATGGCAGAGGCTCCTGGTCCTAATGATGAGAAAACGCAAGAAAAGGAGGCCTCAATGCAGAATGTTACAGTGGAGACTTCAGTGCTCCAAACCCCTACAAATGAAGAGAGGGGTAAGAAGAGAGATAGAGAGGAACAGACTCCCCTTAGCACCGCAACATCACAGCAAGGGGAAAAGAGACAAAGGCTCAATCCTTTCTCAGAGGAGGAGATGCCTTTTGGTCAAACACAGATGGGTCCCCCCAGCATAGAGGTATCAGCTAGCTCATTACAGCAAGAGCAGCAAAGAACACTTGGAGGAGAGGTCAGCTCCTCAGGGCAACAAAGAAAGGGTGAGTCTAGCATAAAGAAACAATTCATAGACATCAAGACCAGAAATGAGCCATTGAGGTTACAGCTATACAACCACTTGTTGAAAATGGCTCCTACAAACCAGCAGAGGTTGATGTCTGCATATGATGTGCAAGAGGGCAAAATGATAATGAGCCATTTCAAGCCCACAGCGCTGCAGCCACAGTCTGCAGCTGATTATATAAGAACAAACTTGGAAATCTTGTCCAAGGAAATCCACCCAATGGATCAAATTGAATTGCATAAACAGACGGGTGAGATGGTGTATGCTACCCTAGCAGATAATACATTGATAAATTATAGATTACAAAATTCTTTGAATAATACCACTACACAATTGGAGTTAGAAAAGGCATCCTCCCAGGCTAAAGACAACAGGATAAGGTCTTTAGAGGATATAATCATAGAGCTCGGGCATGACCCAAAGGATCCCAAAGCTGTGCAGGCACTGCTAAAAGAAAGAGATGCAGATATTGCAGCTTTGAGAAAGATGGTGAAGATCCCAGCAACCCTTCACCCCCAAACAGAAGAGGTTGCTCAGCAGAGGAAGGACCAGGATACAGCAACATTGCTGGTAACACTGCACAAACAGTTGGTGCAGACTGAAGAAAAATTAGTAGAGACAGAGGCTGCATTGCAGGCAGCCCTACAGCAGAAAGAAGGAGGCCAAACATCTCAGCTCCCTCCACAAGTAATCAACCTTGAGGAACCCCCTCAAATTGTCACTCCTCCTACAGAGCAGACAGTTGAGACAGCTCCATCAACATCAACACCAGCACCAACATCAGAGCAGGCTCCAAGCCTTGATATGCAGAAGTTGATGAATGAAATTAAAGTCCTAGAAGCCCAGATGGCAGAGCTGAATGAAGCCAAGGAGAAATTGGCCACGCTTAATGAGAAACATGATAAATCTAAGCAACAGGTGGCAGAAAAGACAAGGGAAGTAAGGACCTTGGAAAGAAAAATCAAAGAGATAGAGAAAGACATGGCCATGGGCAAAGCAATAACAGAACTCAAGAAAATAATATGGGCAAAGATTGGTCAATCAATCACAGACCAATGGCAATATATAGAGACCATCCATGAGCAAATAGATTTGCTGGGCAAGGCTTATGCAGAAAATCAAAAAGCCAGAGCTGCTCTAGGAAGTATGCCAGATATAGCTACTAGAATGATCAATGTGTTGAACAGCGGAACCGGCATACAGTTAGCAAACCTGGGTATCAGAGATAGAACTGATACAATTTTGATGATCAAAAGGGTACTCACCCTCAGAAACTATGTTCAGGCTCTAGAAAGAAAATGTCAGGATATTCAAGCAGAGGTAAATGCTTTTGGTGCCAAGATCACAGCATTGTATGACAGGGGACTCCCCATATTACTAAATAGCGCAGGAAGGCTATCTTCTCATGAGCAATATGCAAAAAGAGTCAACAACTACATCACTGATCAGTTGACTCCCTCATCTAGCACTTCGGAAGAAACTGGGCCGCCCACAGGACAAGAGCTGTATGATAAACTAGAAAATCTATTTTATATAGAACATGAAATCAATCATCTGTTTGCATCCCCCCCTAATTACTACAAATATACAGATGCAGATGAGACACTCCAAAAAATGCAAAGGCATCAGTTGCCCACTGATCAATGGTGGACAGATATGATAAGGATTTTGCTGTGATTTGATAAAATAATTTAATCAAATGCATTTTACAGCAAGCAGAGAATCAATAAAGAAGTCACAGAGCTGGAACGTGTCATCTACAGCAACCGTCGTCAGCAGGAGCCGTCCAAGAATTAACGCAGTTGGCCCTTGGGCCCAAAAGTCATCATCAACTGACAAACAGAAAACAGCTGTTATATGCCTTTATTACAGGCTTTTATTTTTGTAATAACTTCACTGTACAAAGTTGGTAGAGACAGTTATTGCTCAATAACTTTCATTCTAGATATTTTACTTGATATTTTTGTATAAAATCTCCCCCACGCAGTTGATTCAGGGGTTGTTGTTTCTTGTTAAAAAAGGAGAACTCGGCTGTAATCTCTGGAGGAATAATACAAAGAAAGCTTGGAGTTTACAGAAATTTGGTCTTACCGATGCATGATGTCTTGGAACCATTGAATGCTACAGGATTCTAGTGCTATGGCTTAATATAATAAGTTTTCTCTATCTCTGTTAATGTTTTATTATCTGTTTAAGTCATATCTTTCATATGTTGTTCTAAATTTAGGAAGAAAGAAAAAGAATAGCTCAGGATTTGTCCATGGAGACACCCTGATTTCAATCTTTCTTTACTATAAATGTTTTCTACAGGCTCAGCTGTTTAATTGGAATTCTTAACTGCTCCAATAAACCCTGAACCTTTCGCAGTTCCTATTTAGTAATTCGTGTATGTAATAAGTAGAAATTGCTGCTCAAATTGTTACCACACTGTCTGTAATTCCATTTCCCACTGTTTCACTCACTAATCAGAAATTATATTAAGAAAAGTCATCTAGCCTTGCAGTAAAACTTTCTCCATCACAGGTACCAGGGCTGTCTCAGATTTCTGACTCCAAATGCCCAATGGACTAACATCTTCCAAACCTTTCATGCCCTTCTCACAACAACAGTTCACAACCAAAACTTCAAACAAAAAACTGAAACTTATAACTAGCCTAAAATCTTCACAAAATAGAGCTAAAACTTAAAGAGAGAGCCCTCTCTGATTACAGGTAGGCTAGGACCTATAATCCAAAGCTTGGTTAGTGGTTACCCCGGCCGTATTCCCTTGGGAGTCATAGGGAACAACCTGGGTGTTAACAGCACTCATTGAAGATCAACTAACTAAATCATAAGTTTACTGGATATACGCTAGTTGCATTAAACACAGTTGCGTATACACGCGGGTATCATTAACTGAAGTAGCATATATCAATCTGATAATGGAAATGAAAATATTATTGATTTGCTAATACCGATTCACAACCCCCCCCCCCCCCCTCTTAGTATTATTTCCAACAATAATGTGATGGGCCATAGTAATAAATAAAGTGGTTAACCCATATCATGTAAGGGAACACAAGTAGTTAACAATAATGTAATAAGCCCATGATAGTAGATAGATGGTATTGAGGGAACCATGGCAATGACCCATGGTATTGTATGTATGAGGCCTATATAGAGGCCAGAGACTCCCCGTTGAGAGATGTCAAGGATTATTATATGAACAGGCATATCGCTTGTGGAGTTTTCTCCTTCCTTAAGGAGTGAATGTATGGTGTTGCCCTACCTTAAGGGTTTGATCAATAAAGGAAGCATTTCCATCTTCTTATTTCTGGCTATATTTGTATTATCATATATTTTCATATCAGATCTATAAAACATACTTGAGAAACTTAAATCAAGGCCAAGGATCACATTGCACATAAAGTCCTGTCAAACAGTGAATAAAAGAATCACTTGTGGATTCTTGAGTTCTTTGCAAGCACAGTTATCTTGATATTGCAACAGAAACTGGCAATTTTCATCTGCATCTCGCACATCAGGGGCAGGAGGGTCTAGGGTTTGATACTGGACATCACTTCAACACAACCAACACCTCAATTTTTTCCCTTGTGTTTATTTCCTTGGCTTCTTGAGCTTGCGGAGTTCCTTTGCACCTCTCGATGCAATTGCCAGTATAAAACATTTCTCAAATTTCATTGCTTAACTAGTTTTCAAGGATTATTAGCCAAAACCCATAATGACTTTCATACTTTTATTTCTATCACATTTAAATATAAAAATGAAATTATGAGTAATATTTAATCTAATTCTATTTATTTGTGAAACAAACTTTGTTGGATTTAGGAGAAAGCATAATTGTTAACTTCAAAGTACGATTAAAACATTTAAATTACATAAAATATGAATGATAAGTCTTAATGAAAGTATTTGTTAAATAGTTTTTTTTTTAGACATTTGACCATTATCATCATTAACTTTGATAAATTATAGGACATATTTAGCATTATCGTCTTGAACTTTAAATATATTTTTAAAACATATATATAATTAAAATAATCATGGTTTAAAAATACAAATTATATGGAAAACTTCATGAAGTGCGGTCTTTTTTATCATAAAAGGATTATTTTAATATATATCAAATAATAATATTTATTTTTTATCATATAAATTTGGTAAAACAAAATTAATTGTAACAAATTGTATAATTGTAAAAAGATTACATGTCGTTTCCATCCATAGTCAGTTTGATCTAGGAACATAATTGAATTACAAGAGATTCAAGGCATGCTCAATACATTCATACATCTAGGCTCATCATGACTAATGAAAGAGCAAAGTTCCTCACAACAAACATAGACCAATTTTTGAACTTCCAGGAGGCCAAAAAAATAACAACAACAACTTTAACTCACTTGCAAACATGCCAATACCCAAATGAAACAATGGACGAATAGATCTAAGAGATTGTCCATAATCCAAAAAGTTCATATCCAAAGACAAACACATAACAAAAGATGTGGTCCAAAAAGAGGATATGCAGATCCCATTTGACACATTACACCATCAACATGCAACTTCACCCAAAGGCATAGAGCTCAAACAAGATGGCCACTCCACCAATTGAAGGTTGTAGAGAAGGTGACTACAAGAGATAAGCATCGAGTTCCGAAGACAAAAAATGGTGCAACAAAGTTTCTTCAACCATTACCACCAGAATAGTGAGCTTCATGTTCCTACACTCTTCAAAATAACTGCAAAACCAAGGAATCAACATATAAACACCATAAAAACGCCTTGTTCGGAGAAATAAAACCATGTGCATCACTAAGACAAACCCATATCCATCAGAAGACACAATAGAGATACCCGTTTTTCAATATTAATTAGAGGAGATGTTGGCATTTATAATAGATGGATTAATTGGATCTCCAAGAGGATTCATAAGATCCCCTGAGGCAAATTATGACACTAAGAAACTCTCTAGACGAATCAAACAAGAATCCATGTTTTCAAGATAAAATATGACATTTCATATCATCCACTTGATATATTCAATCCCAGAAAACACATTGTAAATGTCAACTATCTTATCCATAAATATGATATGAAGCAAAATTTCCATATGTTGATGCAATGAGAGAGAATGTAGAAAATTGAGTCTTCTCTTCTGAAATCAAGCTAAGTTTGGAACCCAATTCAACCCATCACCACTAATTTCTGAGTTAGAATAGTAAGGTTTATCACTCGATTCTTGAGACTCCAAAACCATAATTTGCTTTCGAACTTCAAGGGGTACAAAATCAAAAAAATTGTCATTGATTCAAAAGAAAAAGGTCAAGACCGTTTAACCCCAACATTTCCTACACCACCTTGTCTGCACACCATTCGTTAGCGAGGTTCCATAGTAGAAGCAAGAGGAGAGAAATGAAATTGACCAGAAAAAACACCATGACCAAAAAAGAATGCAAAAGGATAGACTACTTACCCCTTCAAAACAACACAGGAAGACAATTATGTCATCCCCCAACCTCCACTCCAGGGGACCCAATTTAAGGAGGTTTTGGAATTTAGAAGACTGCAAATTCATAAGGTACTACAAACTCTAATACCATGCCGAAATATGGTGTTGGAAAAAACCCTCGAGACTAGAAGAGAATTCCTCCCAGCAAACGCAAAATCCAAGATAGTTCCAAACCATAGACAACAACAAATAAGCAACTTGATGACTCTAATAAAGAACCAATTGACAATACCATAAAATTTTAGGACCAACTGAGCAAAATCCCGGAACAAGAACCAATTTTCTACTGACAAAAAAAGGATGCTCTCAAATTCAATACCAAGCCGATAAATGACCAGGGTATCAACAACCACAAACAAGAGCTAGGGAAGGATATGAAATACCTCTATATTTTTTGTCCAAATAGGAGAGTATGAATAAATAACCACTAGTTCAAATACCATCCCAAGGTCTGTACAATGAAAATACAGAATGAAGAACATTGACTCCACAGTCACATCAATTGAAATTGAATTGGACATACCATGAGCTCCCACTAGTTATACCTGAACACAACAACATGCAACAAGAATCCAATGGAATACACTGCAAGATGATGAAAGGTGCAAGATGTAAATGCGTAAACCTCACCTCCACTTCCACACGTAACCAACCTCGGCCACCCCATAGGAAAGAGAAATCATTTATAATGAAGGGACGTTGGAAGTGAATCCCCACCCCTTTCACCTGTGTGTTGCCACACTCGGCATGGAATGGGAAAGTGTATAGCCAGTTCATTGCTTAAGAATTTACTTACCTACCACTATTTGCACCCCATCGGGGAATAAATTTGGTAAAATTACTAAATAATTTATTTTGATATTTAATTTTTATTATCATATAGATATATATGTATATGTATATGTGTGTGTGTGTGTGTATATATATATATATATATATATATATATATATATATATATATATATATATATATATATATATATATATATAGATATGGGTGGGCACATGGAGATGGGTTACACTTTTTGGCAAGAGAGGGTGCAATTTGGTTGAAAAACAACAGCTCAATCGAGCCATGTTTTTTAAATTTCTTGCCAATACAACCTAGGCATGGAATTAAAAAAAGTGGCTCAATCGAGCCTTGAATTTATATCAAGCATTTATTTCACCACGTTAATAGCTCGATTGAGGGTTTCTTAAACACTCGATCAAGCTATTTGAATTTCAAAATCAAGCGCTCAATCGATCTCCTGAGTTACTAAAAATCACTGCTTTAGTACCCCTTCAACATATTTCTCTACAACCCCATTTTGTACCCTAGTAGATTTAGAGCAGAATTTGTCCTTAAATGGAGGAGTCAATCATGTTGGGTTCGTGAAAGAATTCTCTATCCAATGGCATATGATTTTGACACTTTCGAATTCATATGATATTTTTCATCTAATTTCTTTTAAACATAATGTTTGAATTTTTTTGGATAGTTTCAAAGGGACTGAATAAAAAATCAATAACATAAAATATACACAATGAAAAAATTTCAAAAAATACCACTATTTTCGTTTACGAGTCTTCTTCAAAAGGTTACTATTGGTTTTTCAATTTATTTAGAAAGTTGAAAAATTATTACATGAACATATGTGTATCCAAAATGCAATTGAAAAAATTGAGACCCCTCTTGCTACTGAAATACAGAAAAAATTATCTTAATTGTAGATTTTAAATTATTTGCTAACTATCATAGTCATATAAATTAAATGGTTGATAAACATAGTGTCATCTTTTAATGTCAATACATTAGTGACAATATTTATATGAAAAAAATACATATAATTATTATATCTATATATATATATATATAGATATATATATATATATATATATATATATATATATATATATATATATCTATATATATATATATATATATATATATATATATATTTATGTTGATTGTAGATTTTAAATTATTTACTAACTAGCATAATCATGTAAATTAAATGAGTTGATAAACATGGTGTCACCCCTTAATGTCAATACATGAGTGGATATTAAAAATTGGAAAATTGTTTGAAAACCCTTAATTTCGGCCCTTAAATTATCTATATGAGAAAGAATATTCTCCCATTATTAAATCTTAATCATCTATATTTATTTATTTATTTATTTTTAAATGATTTTTATAAGAATGGAAATTTAAGAAGGCTTTCGAAATACACCACATGTATCTGCATAATTAAATTACTTAACTTTACTCATGTTACTAAATTCAGGCTTCTATGACCCATAATGAATTAAGAAAAGTCTTTTGGTAGAAATCACGTAACAATTTTTTTTTGCATAAGTGTTTCGAACCAACCAGTGTAGTTCATCATCAGGACCAGATGAAGAGGCTTAAATAGAGAATAATATAGAATAATCAAATTTCCAAAATATTATAAAATCTATAATCAAATTACACTCCAATACTTGTAGTAGATATCACAAGAGAAACAACAACGAACTCAAAGTTATTAAATTTGAATATTAAACCATAGAAAATCTCCATTGGAAACAAACACTGAAATATAAAAAGTTATGAGATAAGTTCTGGGATTTCTAACGAACCAAGTAATAATATATGTCAAAGGATATTAGCACAAGTAGTTTGGCTAACAATTTGTTTCTCCAATTACATAGGTTCAAGTTTGCGAAGACAATTTGTTTCCCCAACTATATAGGTTCAAGTTTCTAAAGACATATTGTAACTCCTTGATTAATGGCATTTATGAAATAATTGTATTTGTGTAATAGTAAGACTAATGTAATCCAAGTTACAAATTCTAAAAAATTTCTCATTCCTTTTTAATAATAATATATATGTTCTTGCATGAATCAAGGCAACCTGATGTAGATTATTTTAAATTATCATACAACCCATGCTTCAGAATCACGTCCCTGTATCCAAGCTAAATGAACCTGCTCTGTTACGACATAGGTTGCACAAGGTCTACATCCTTTGTTCATTTCCTTCCTATTTTTCCTCAAAATGCATGGAGATTCGTTTCACATTTGTTTTTGCTTCTTGCTTTTCTTTTTGGTTTGTTTGCTTTTTAATTTCCATAGGTTAGTTTCGCATGGACTGTGTGCAACTCTTGAAACAAGATAGGTAAAGTACAATAGGATTTGTACGGCTATCAACGTTTGGGTATCTATTATCCTCTCTCTCATGTAAGAATTGGTTGTCTTCATTCCATGATATATCAATGGAAATTACATACTGTTCAAAGTGAACCTTGGTGAAAACACAATGCTTGCGCACTAACTATGTCACCTACTCTAGTCGGTTATTTTTGGGTCAATCCTTGTCAGCTCAGTAAAGTAGAGTAAGGTGAGGGGGAAATCCTTAACAAGCATGTCAAAGGTATACATAAACTACTTCTCTGAGGGAACAACCTCTTCTGCTCTCAATAAGTCGATATCCCTCTTCCGCCTCTGAAATGAATAAGTGTTGTGCACGGTTATGAAAATGAAAAATGAAAAACTGAAAAAGTGAAAAATTTCCCAAAAAATGAATAAGGCGAAAGAAGAGAAAGGCTTCCTGTGGAGAGAGGTAATGCAAGTAACTCTTCTGGGGTACTGACCAGGCTCACTAGTAGAGGAGCGATGCTTGTGTTCCTGCATGACTCTGTTGGGGTACCGTCCAAGCCTGCTGGCAGCGGAGCAATAACAGATATGAAACTAAAACTCTGATGACTATACTGCTTGTGCCCCAATATACCCCTCATCCCCAATCAAAACATTTGTGTTGGCTTGGCTTGGAATATGTGTCAACCGAACAAGGGCTTGGTAGATGCTACATCTTACAATCAAGCAAGTGTGGAAACCAAGACGAACAGAGAACTGAACAATACTTCTGAAGGTGTTAGACTTGCTTTTCACGAACAAGGTCCATTCAAAGAGTTGGATTTCTACCAGTGTGTTGGCAAGTGTTGTAGCGGCTACAACCACCCTCCAAAATTTTTCCTTAGCTTCATTTTAGAGCCTCCTTACTAACCAGCCTCAACAGCATGTCTTGCACTGTCAAGCACACCAACTTCAGATGTTTCATAGAGTCTTGTCAGCCTGTGCATGCAAGTTTGTTCCATCCCCTTCATAGGCTACTTTCCGGACTTAGTGTCAGTTTCTAGTTGAGCAGCTCCCTCTGGGAATTGTGCAATTCTGGAGGGGAACCAGCCTTCCCTACAGAAATTTTGCAAACCCAACTGGACACCTAGCTGGGCTCTAGAATTGCGCAATTCCTCCTGACAGTCTTCCTCTCAAAAATTATGCAATTCATCCCAAGCCAGCTGCTTAGCCCAAAATTTGTGCAATATTGGGCAACAGTCACCTGCTGCTCCCAATAATTTCACAATCCCTTTGCGATAGCCAACCCAGCAGCTAGAAATTATGCAAAATAGTCAGGCAGCGTGCTGGGCTCAAAAATTGTGCAATGTAGTCAAACATGCTTCCTTGAGAAAATTACGTAGTCTGACCCAAGACAACTGCTCAGCCCAAAAATTGCACAATCTTGGGAGATAGTCCCCTGTTCCTCCCAAAAATTGTGCAATCCCTCTAGGACAACCATCTCTGCTCAGCCCAAAAAGTATGCAAATTTTCATCCTAGGTTCGTAGACCAGTACATATGCCTTCAGGTTGTCTAGTCCCCTCTGGGACCGAGTAAAAGTAATTTGCATGCATGGACTACTTCTGCCAAGGCAGCATGCAAAGGCATCCCTTGATTCAGGGATCTATTTTTAGCAGTTGGAGGTTACATGCGAGGATCATTTCGGAAACCTCCCGCCAAGTGTCACTTTTCCTAGATTTGTGGCATGAGCGTCACAACCTTGATTTATCAAAACTCATCAACTGGATGCTACAGAGCTCATTCCTCACATCAAACTTGCAGCTCTGACATCCCACAATGCATCTAGGAGTCTTCGACACATTCAGCTAAGCTGTCTCAGGGTAAGCTCGCTTCTCATGTCTCGCGTTGTGTTTCTATCGCTTTTTGTGTTCGCTTTGTGTGAGTGATTTCTACTTGATTTCAGTGAGTGCTTGTTGTTTTTTTTATGTATGTTAGCTTTTAGAAGCACCGTTTCATTTTTCGTTTGCATTTCACTACTGTCGTGTGCATGACACTATCTTTGCACGGAGGGTCACCGTTATGGTGACTCGCTTCACACACATGCATTGCACTTGATGTTTGCATGTATTATCAATCACTCTTGCTTGCACTCATCTCACCATGCATTCAAACTTCTCATTTTTTCAGTCGCCCGTCGACCGGTCTGGGCTACCTTGGCCTAGACTGTGCCTTAACCGGCTAGCACTGTGCATTTCCAGAAGCGAAGGCTCTGCCTTCCCTCCTGAAATTGCACAAGTCTAGCCCAACACTGACCTCCAGACTTGCATTGCACAATTCTTGGAGTCAGTGCCCTGTTGGCCCCAAAAACTGCGCAATGCAGTTTGCTAGTTGCATGTCACTACTAACTGAAATCGCACATTATGCAGTTTCAGTCCTTAGCAAGCTAGGCTAGAGTGTGCATTGCGCAGTTTCAATAGTCAGGCAGCCTCCCGATAGACCAGATTGTGTCTTGCACAGTTTTGGTAGTCAGTCACCCGACCTCCGATAGATTTTGTGAAACCTTCACGATCAATCAAACAGGTATGTTACAAGTCAGTCCTCAAGTTTGTTTGGTTTTTGACCAACAAATTGCTTTCCATGAGTGTTTCTATGTCTCCAAGTATCACAGGTGTTCGTCTGTCTCTCAGCGACACAAGTACAATGGCGTTCAGGATAGCAGAGTCAAAGGACATCGTTGAGAGCACAATGGGGGTTGCAGCCAAGCAAGTGTCTATGAGCTTGCCTACCTATGAAGACATCAAGTTGGTCATATAAAAGGACATCAAGGTAAGATGATAGTAGCATCATAGCGAGCAGCGCCATCAGCAGCAGTAGAAAGCATCACACCTGCATGTGGCGAGTGCAAGAGGAAGGTTGTTGGCAACATAGAGGTGGAGCAAAGCTGCAAGTTCAAAGCATATCCACTCATGACGAAATCAGCTTTGGAGATTGAGACTATGAGGTGACAGCGTGACATGAGCATCGTGCGAAAGCAGAGAAAGGAATAGAGAAGGAGTTGCATGTGCTGAAGCAGCAACTCAAGGAATAACAGGAGCTGCATAGACGAGAGAATGAGTTGAAGCAAGAACAAGTACAGCATGGGGCGCAACATGCACAAATAGATGAAACTGCCTCCGTACAAGTTATAGATCCATCCCAGCAGCTGACACGGAGTAGGCAAGGTGAGCAGTGTTGTTGATTGCATGAAAGGGAATTCATGAGCATGCATGTCATTGTGTGCACATATGCAATCCCACCCATTTGGCACACACACCAAGGCGAAGACAAGAAGCAAGTCCAAATGGAGCTAAACATGTATTTTTACAAGTTGATGCACACGACCACCAGCGCATGCTTGGAGATCAGTGTAAACACTATGCATCAACATGTTGTTGGTCTAGTCGCACCCAGGACGACCATGTGCATGCTATCAGACGAGTTGGACAAAGGAGCCATATCAGTGCACCCAGATGCAATGAAGGCAAGAGTTCGCTTCAAAAAGATATCGCCATTGAGTGCACAGACACCATCATGAACGACCAAGCTTGGCATTAGCTCACCACCTTCAACCATCATAAGGATGTCAAAGAGTTTGTCTCCCCAAAATGGTCTAAGTGTCACTGATGTCTTGCATGGCTTTCTCAAGCCATTTTGTCTCACATGGGCACATGTGCATTGTAATGTAATGTCTTGTCAAGTGGAATTTCAAGCATCGATAGTTGAATGTAACAGCCATAAAGTAGTTGAAGAGTCATGAGGATAAATGAATGATCACAAAGGGGAATGTCAAGGGTCACCCCACCCTTTGCTATAAATAGTCCCTCATAACTCATTGTAAAGGATTTTGGTCAGCCAAGCTTCCAATAGGAGTATCTTAGAGAAAGCTTGGACATTATTGTAATGATATTTGGCTTCTCCACTACACAAAGCTAGTATATCTCTTTGGAGGAGCATGCAGTTGTGGCTGTAATGTTCCGCTATCGGAACTAGTGGTTGGACATGGATGTATTGTATGACTGGAACTTACACTTCTTAATATAAGAAAGACAACATGTTTCATGCATATGTTGTATTGTATTTCATCTATCTTGAGTAATCTAAATGATATATGTATCTGTTTGCTTACGCATGCATGTGTAGTTATTTATGTATATGTATGTATGAATCTTTCTAAAATGTGATGTTGGTTTAACCATCACTTTGGATTGCTAGCTTACTTTCCTTCCATGTTGTGATGCATCTTTGTCCTTGTGTTCCCTTCTTAACTTCGTGTTATCACATGTTTCCAAGGGGCACACTAACCTCACCCTCTATGTGTTAGAACCGTTCATGCACCTTCCTTGACTTGCTGCATATGTCACATCCTTGCTACCAACAGGGACATCTTACTTGCCTCTATGTGAAACCATGCTCAAGGCATTACCGTACGACCCATTGCTGGGACTCCTACACCAAATGGTCTAAGGTCTAGTTGGGACTTCTTACCAGGGAGATCCCCTAACATGTTGGCAGGTCTAGCACCGCCAACAATTTGGTACTAAGTTAGTCAAGCTCTATAGTTCTGAATACCTTATAATTTGCAATGACATAAACAATTGGCTAAACTCAAATTCCCCTATCATAAATTTACTACAACTCTCTCTCTATTTCAATTAGCAAGTTCTTTATCGAAGTGTCATAGAAAAAGTATAATATAACTACCAACCCTTGGTATGATAATGAGTGTAAAATTCCTAGAAAATTAATTAGGGGTGCTTATGACATACCTTTAAAGCTTGATAACATAAATATGTACAAAGATCTAATTGAAAGGAAGAAAAGGTATTGTATGAATGGAAATCAAGAGAAGCTCATTGCACCTATCTAAATTTGATCCTAAAATGTTTTGGGGGGGAATTCTAATTAGTAAAACTAAACAAAAATAATTGGATTCCCTTGAAGACCTATAACTTCTACCTTCAAAACCTTTATGAATCCCCTTGTGCCATGGACAATATTATGAATTCCCCTATAGAGGATGATATTTGTTTTAAAGATGATATTGATTTTGGGGTTTAGTGTCTTGATAATGGGAAATATAAGGATATTGAAGGCTACCAAGCTGAAATTTTTAAAATGGGTGGGTCTATCATCATCCCTTACATACGCAAGCTATTTAATTTGGTAGTGAAGCAAGGCTCCCCTAAGCCTTGGATGCAGAGCCTCATTGTTCTTATCTTTATAAGTGGGGATAAAAAAATTCCTTCTAATTATAAGATCATAATGATTAGTTACAATTCAACCATTTTGTATAGAATTATTTTGGAAAACAAGATTAGTCTATTGCTAGAAAGCCACGGTAAAAGAGCTAAAGTCCAAGTTGGGTTTCCAAGATATCATTCAACTATGGACCACCTCGTTACTCTTAGGATCATTACAAAGGAATGTCACAATAATAAAATTGATCTCTTTTGTTGGTTCATTGACTTTAAAAAATATTTTGACACCATTCCTAGGAAAAATTGCAAAAACGGCCAAAAGAGAAAATGGTTCCTCTCGAGTTGAGGGTTTCTATGGCAAGGCTAGACAAGAATTTTACTACCAATTTTAGGACCATTGATGGTTGGATGGAAGAAATTAAATTCAATATCAAAGTCAAGCAAGGGTGTCCCTTATCCCCTATCCTTTATGGCATATGCATTGATATGCTATAAGAGTGTTTGGAAGATGTAGGTTGTGTTGACCCTATGCTTATTGGTATAGTCATAATTGTTCTCCTTTATGATGATGATATTGTTCTTCTAGTGAGGATCCATGATGATCTTGGAAAGAAACTAGGAATCCTCCAAGTTTTCTTTTCCACGATGGGTATGATTGTTAATATTGACAAAACTAAAGTCATGATAATTAAATCCAAAAAGATCACACATGATACTTTCATATATGACAAAAATTACATGGAGGAAGTTTGTTGATATGAATATCTTAGAACCAATATCCATAAATATCTCAATTACAAAATTGAGAAAAGGTGAAATGGAGGATGAAAAACTTATTATGAGCTTGAAGAAAATTGTAAGTCTACAAATCTTTAGATAACAAGAAACTTATCTTTGAGACTTTTGTC
Organism: Pinus tabuliformis; assembly: GCA_031772625.1. Classification (NCBI taxonomy): domain Eukaryota; kingdom Viridiplantae; phylum Streptophyta; class Pinopsida; order Pinales; family Pinaceae; genus Pinus; species Pinus tabuliformis. The sequence goes on from CM062815.1 coordinate 1,030,516,342, forward strand.
ACTCCTATTATTTTATATGGGTGTTAGGTTTGGGGTTGCAATATCTCCAGAGATTCATGAAAGAATATAAAACAAATCCAAAAAAAATTATAACATACAATCCTAAGATTAAAGGTAATACTCCCTATCTTATCTTCTTGATTGAAGTAAGCATTTCCCCCATTAGGAGCATGGTTATGACTAATTACCTTATGTATAAGAAGAAGCTAAACATTAAGGAAGCCAAGAGGCTTCATAAAATTGCTTCTAACTCTAGCCAAAACCCCCACCTTAGGTTTAAGGGGTGGTGGCATAAGGATGCCTAGTTTTGGTTGACCATTGGGGGATAAAGAAGGAAATCATTTTACAGAATAAAGATAATATTAAAAATTACTTCAAAATTGAAGGAGAAATGTGAGGTGATAAAGAGTTAGAGTGAAAAATAAAACTAATATATTATAAAGAGGTGATTAACTTAATCTTGGAAATAAAACAATATCTCTGTCTTGACTCATGTTAAGAAGAAAATGAGCATTGCTAAAATAAGAATAAATTGTCATGAGTTTCATAGTGAAACTGGGTGTTGATCAATTCCAAAACATCATGGTATGAAAAAGACTTATCACCTTTGAAACACTAAGAGGGTGAAGATGAAAATAATTTTCTCTTAGATTGTCCATTTTATCCTAACATGCAATCTAATTTTCAAAATATTTCTCACACTATCAAACTTTTTGAGGTTTTAAGTCAACAAAACTATTGTGATCTTGAAATGTTTCTTAACTTTTCTAGCATAGAAATAAAGTGCTAAATTATTTAAAGTAATTAAATATTTTAACTAATTTATCATATCTAACAAAATGAGGATTATAACTAATTTATGAATTATTACAAATACATAATTATAGATTTGTTTAGTGGTTACCATTAATTTCAATTTTCCCATATTTTTATTTAGTTATTCTATATTTTTATTTCTCATCATTATATATATATATATATATATAGATATATATATATATAGATATATATATATATAGATATATATATATATATATATATATATATATATAGATACATACATATATATATAGATACATATATATATATATATATGTATCTATATATATATGTATCTATCTATCTATATATAGATACATATATATATATATATATATATATATATATATATATATATATATATATATATATGTATCTATATATATATGTATGTATCTATATATATATATATATATATATATATATATATATATATATATATATAGTTTGTTAGGTAATGTGAATCCACTTTTATACCTAAATTGTGGTTTGAGTAACCATGATATCGTGGCTTATAAACCATCAAAATCACTAGGAGATCACACCTGACTGATCCAAATTGGATCCTTAAACATTTCCATGATTGTTTCAAATTATGTCAAGCTTCAAAATCTTATGAATAACGAGCTTATTAGAGATGACCTCTGGACAATGGAAATTTGTGGCTAGCACGAACAACGAGGAACCTCGGTCAAAGCGCGTTGACCATTGGCCCATGGAGACCACGTATGGACGAAAATTGGCAATCGGAAGCCCAAATCCAAAAACAAAGGCAGTTTTTGATACGTGATTAGTGCAAAGCGCTAATCGCGTATCGTAGGGAAAAACTCTCAGTGAAGGAAAGTCTCGAGCGCTCAGTCACGAGGAAAATAGGAAACCGTGCGAAAACTATCAGAAGGCAGGTCCCGCGCCCAAAATCAGCAAGATATCACATGCACTTCGAGCGATAAGTGGGTTTGGCCAAGTTTAATGCCATGCCACACACCGAGTGACACGCATCCAGCAGATGTGAGAGAAAACTGCTTACATCGCGTGAGTAATGGTCGAGCAACTTACCCGCGTGATATAGATGGAGACCGTAGGATCTGGAGGCTCCAGATCAACGGCGGAGAATCAACCCGATGGAAGACCGGATTTGACAGGGAAATAGACTGAGGTACATGAGATTTGAGGTCTGACATGACCGATGAGTTGGCAGAGGAACAGTTTCATGGGAAATCTTGGAGCAATGGAAATAACGACCGTTTAAAGAGAACTAACACTTAGTTCGTGAGGAAACAGGTGGCCACCTCTCTATGAAGCGTTACACAGCGATGATGACGCAGAGCATGGGAATTCTAGTAGATAGAGGCAGGCGATCTAGAGAGTCTGGAAGCGAAAATGAATAGTCAGGGAGCAGATTGGCTTTAAGCCACGAACAGAGAAACAGCAGGGGGGAAAAAAGTAGAGAGAAAGAAGTGAATTGCAGAGAATAGAGAAGTCGAGCTAACCTGCAAAGCAAAGGAAACATTTAGCAGATAGAACAGAGAGAGTCTGAGAGTCTGTGAACTCTAGAGAAGGCTTGAGGGGTTCAAGAAACTCCTCTATGTAGACTTGTCAGGTATTAAGTACCAAATTGGACTCATACCACTGGGACCAGTCGAGGTCGAGATTCAATAAGGGGAGTCTGTGTACTCTAGAGACTTGGGGGATCAAATCACAATCATATTGATAATTCTCTATTAAGTGAGACTCAAATTTAGCTCCTTATTGTAAAATATCTGCTTTAAGACACAATAGAAAAGGCCACCACTAAAGGTTGGACCCAGAGACGTAGCCCAGGAGGATTGGGTGAACTCCTTATTAAATTTGTTGTGTTTTGTATTTGCTTATTGTGTTTCTCTTACTATTCCAAGTGCTTGTGTATTTCGCAATCTTATCAATCTGTTGCTTAAAATAACATAGGCACACCCCAGCACATCAGTCTATAATACCTTCATTAATTAACTGAGATCATTCATGAGTGATTTCAGATCAAGTGGTATCAAAGCTCTAGGTTGTTTAAGGTTAGACAAGCTTGTGCTGGATTTTGTTGTTGAATTCTAACTAGATCAAAGCTTAAATTAGGAGAAGGAGAGTTGGTCGAAACTAACCCAGAAATTGGAAGAGTCTGTCCTAAGAAGAAAATGTCAGAAGAAAGTCCCTTGGGACCAGACCCCCAATTCATAGATAGTTTCCTGGCCATGAGGTCCATGGTAGAGGAAATGTACAGGGAGTTTAAGAAAGGTAAAGATGAAGATTCATCACACTCCAAAGAAAAAGGAGAAGAAGAATCTCTCCTCCATGACCACTCAAAAGGCAAAGGGAAAGAAGAAAACTTTCTCACACCTCCTAATAGCCCTAAACATAAAAAGAAGACATCTTTGATTAAATTAGATGTTAAATTTGATTTACCAATATATGATGGAGAGTTGAATGCAAAGAAGCTGGATAATTGGATCAGACAAATTGATGTTTATTGCAGAGTGTAGAGTATCGACTCAGACAATAGTAAGATTCAGATGGCCAGTCTACACCTCGGAGGCACTACCTTGGTATGGTGGGAAGGCAGGACACAAGCTGACATGAAGAAACATGGTAAGATTCTTTACGTCTGGAGTGAATTTGTTTCTATAATCAAAAAGCAGTTCTATCCACTAGCTTACATGCAGCAAGCCATGATGAGCTGGCAAAATCTTCGCCAATTGAAAGGGCAAAGTGTACAGGGTTACACCCAAGAATTTAGGAAAAGAGATTTGATTCTAGGAATTTCATTAGACTCACCTGAAACTTTGTTGAAGTACATAGGTGGTCTACACAGCTACATGAGGCACACTATCCTCATGTTTAATCTCACTAGTATAGATGAGGTATATGTTCAAGCTACACATCTAGAAGCTAGAGGAAAGAATGGGAACCCAGAAGTTGGAGGATCATCCAAGCCCATTGCAAACAAGAATAAGGAGAAAAGAAAATAGAAATGGAAAGAGAGGAAGGTCGACACTGCATAGAAAAGCAAGTCTTCATGCACTCACTGTAAGAAGGATGGGCATGATGATGAGCACTGTTGGATTCTGCATCCGAAGCTGAGACCTAAGAAGTTCGAGGGAAAGAAGAAGAAGATTGTTGCAGCTATTCAGAAAGATTTGGGGTCGGACTCAGGAGATGAAACAACCATTGCAGCCACAGGTATAAAAGGTAAAGATTCTAAAGCATCTACTAGTAATTTTACACAAGCTATTAATGATGAAGAAAATGAGAGAAAAAGACATGAGCTTTTCCATATTCGAGTTATTTCCAAGCATCAAAAGATTGATACTTTGTTTGATAGTGGCTCACAAGTAAATTTAATTTCTGAAGCAATTGTAAAGAAGTTGGGATTACTGACTACACCTCATAAGAAACCATACCCATTAGGTTGGTTAAGTGATAAAGCACAACTACAAGTGACTAGACAATGTAAACTTAAGTTTTCTTTTGGGTCAGCATTTGTAGATGAGGTTGAGTTAGATATAGTTCCTCTGGATATATGTGGAATTGTTTTAGGAAGTCCTTACTTGTATGATAGAAAAGCTATTTTCTATAGAGCTGAGAACAAGTATCTACTCATTAAAGATGGAATCGAATACTTTGTAAGAGCTCATAAGATCAAGAATAATTATACTCTCGTAAACTCAAGGAAAATGAAATGAATTGTAAATTCATGCAAACAATTTTTATTGATGGTTGTAAAGGAAAAGAAACCTAACAAAACCAATCTATTTGAGGGCTGTGATGCTAAACAACAAGCTGATTTAGAAAAACTTGTTTCAGAATATGATATCTTGTTTCAAGAACCTAAAGGTCTGCCACCCAAAAAGGAAATAGTGCATGATATTATTTTGCAGCAAGATGCTCCATTGCCTAAAATTGGAATATATAGGTTGTCCGCTTTAGAGAATGCAGAAATCAAGAAGCAAGTGCAGGAGTTGCTTGAGAAGGGGTTCATCAGACCTAGCACATCACCATGTGGGTCTCCAAATGTTTTGGTAAGAAAGAAAGATGGCTCATGGAGAATGTGCATTGATTACCGAGCACTGAATAAGATAACAATCAAAAATCATTATCCCCTTCCTCGCATAGATGATCTATTAGATCAATTGAAAGAAGCTATTTATTTTTCCAAGTTCGACTTGCATAGTGGATATCATCAAGTCAGAGTTGCAGAACAAGATGCATGGAAGACTGTTTTCAAAACAAAGCAGCGATTGTATGAGTGGCTGGTTATGCCTTTTGGCTTAACTAATGCTCCTGCTACTTTCATGAGAATAATGAATGATGTACTCAAACCTTTTCTTGATGATTTTGTTATTGTATATCTGGATGACATTCTTATATTTAGCAAAACATGGGAAGAACATTTAAAGCGTGTTAAGCAGACACTAGATGTTTTGAAAAGAGAAAAAATTCATGTTAAACTCTCAAAATGTGAATTTGGAAAAACATCTTTGAATTATTTGGGACATATAGTAGGGGGTGGTGAATTGAAGATAGATCCCTCTAAAGTTGCAGTCATTATAAATTGGCCTAAACCCAAATCTGCTACAGAAGTCAAAAGCTTCTTAGGAGCAGCACAATATTGGAGAAAGTTCATTTCTAACTTTTCCTTAATTGCATCTCCCTTACATGCTTTGATAGGATTGAACAAGTTGTTTCAGTGGGGAGGAAAACAGCAGAAAGCCTTCAACACCTTGAAAGAAAAGATTAGTACAGCACCAGTACTAGCACTGCTTGATCTTCAAAGACCATTTGAGATCCAAATGGATGCCAGTGAGTATGCCATGGGAGCAGTGTTGATACAGCACGGTAAACCCATATGTTATCATTCTGAGACATTTAATTCTGCAGTAGTTAACTATCCCACATATGATAAATAATTGTATGCATTAGTACAGAGTGTGAAAAAATGGAAACATTACTTAATGGGAAAAGAGACAGTTATACATACTGATCATCAACCACTTCAATATCTACACTCCCAAACTAAGTTGCAGTAATCAAGACACTATAGATGGATGGGTTTTCTACAACAATTTCATTTAGTCATCAGATATAAAAAGGGCATACACAATAAAGTTGCATATATGTTATCTAGACCTATTATAAATGCATCCACTATACTTAAGCATAATTCAGTACTGCATGAGAGCTACATTGAACAATATGCTCAAGATATAGATTTTAAAGATGTATATGCAACTTTAAGTCAAGGAAAACGAGTAGAAGAATTGGATTATCATGTTAAGGACTGACTCTTGTATCATTGTGGGAAGCTATGCATTCCACAAACTAAAAGAGTAAAGATAATTCGAGAAACACACACTTCTCTAATATCAGGTCACTTTGGGATAAGTAAAATGGTTGCACAGCTGCAAAGATTTTTTTATTGGACAAAAATGAATGAGACAGTTTCTAGATATGTAAGAGGGTGTACCATGTGTGCTAAAAGCAAGCCCAGCAATAGAAAACTAGGTTGTACACTCCACTGCGAGTTCCTTCTCATCCTTGGGACAGTATTTCCATGGACTTTGTTGGAGGACTGCCTAAATCTAGGAAAGGTCATGACTATTTATATGTTGTTGTGGATACGTTCAGCAAAATGTGTATTTTGATACCTTGTAATAAACAGATTACAGCTTAACAAAATGCAAAGTTGTTCTTTCAGCATGTATGGGTTCATTTTGGATTGCCCACTTCCATTGTATCTGATCAAGACACCCGATTTGTTGGGAAGTTTTGGTCGAGTCTGTGGGAACTGATGGACACCAAACTGAAGAAAAGCACAACCTTTCATCCACAGACAAATGGCCAGACAAAAGTAGTCAATAGGACAGTGATCCAATTGCTCAAAGTATATTGCAGCAAGCATCCAAAACTTTGGGATGAACATTTGTGTTATGTGCTGCATGCTTACAACTGAGAAAAACATTCTTCTACACAGAGATCTCCTTTTGAGACCTGTTTGGGTTTCACACCAAGGTCTCCCTTGGATTTTTTCTTTGGTAAAGACATAGCAGTTGATGGACATAGTGATGTGGACAAGCCAACCAAGTTCATTGAAAAAATCCAAGAGATTCACCAGGCAGTATAGGAACAGCTAGAAAAGAGCCAAGCCAAATACAAGGTAAGGCATGACAAGCATCGGATGGAACATAGTTTCCAAGTTGGTGATCAAGTTTGGTTGTATATCAGCAAAGACAGAATGCAAGGTGAAGGTAAAAAGATAAAGCCAATAATGTATGGACCTTTCAAGATACTTGAGAAAATTGGTGAGAATGATTTTCACCTTGATTTACCAGCTTACATGCACATCTACTCAGTCGTTAATGCAGACAGCTTGAGACTATTTGAACCTTTGTTAATTGAAGATCTCGAAGAGTAGAGTCAACTGTCTTCTATTGATGATCTGTCACCTAAATATCTCAATGAATTGCAAGAAGACCCAGTTCTGGACAGGAAGGTGAGGACGATGCGCAAGGGAGATGTTGAGTACCTCAGGATTGGACTCAAGGGTTCAAAGGCAAGCAGTGCAAAATGGATAGAGATTGGACAAGTGAGACAGCTATACCCTCACTTAGTCGATGCTTGAAAACCAACTTTTGGTGGTCCAAAAGATTTTTCAATGGGAAGGTCGTGATCCGAATTGGATCCTTAAACATTTCCATGATTGTTTCAAATTATGTCAGGCTTCAAAATCTTATGAATTACGAGCTTATCAAAGATGACCTCTGGACAATGGCAATTTGTGGGCAACATGGAACAATGAGGACCGTCAATCAAAGCGCGCTAACTGTTGGCCCATGGAGACCGTGCATGGACGCAAATTGGTAATCAGAAGCCCGGATCCAAAAACAGAGGCAGTTTCTGATAAGTGATTAGCACATCATAGGGCAAAGCTCTCAATGAAGGAAAGCCCCAAGCACTCGGTCACGAGGAAAACAGGAAATCGTGCGAAAATCGTCAGAAGGCAGGTCCCACACCCAAAACTGGAAGGATATTGTGTGCACTTCGAGCGGTAAGCGGGTTTGGCCGAGTTCAACACGATGCCACACACCGGGTGACACGCGTCCAGTGGATGTGAGAGAAAACCGCTTACATCGCATGAGTAATGGTCGAGCAACTTACTCGCGTGATATAGATAGAGACTGTAGGATCTGGAGGCTCCAGATCAACGGCGAAGAATTAACCCGATGGAAGACTGGATTTGACGGGGAAATAGACTGAGGTACATGAGATTTGAGGTCCGACATGACCGATGAGTTGGCAGAGGAACAGTTTCGCAGGCAATCTTGGAGCAACGAAAATAACGACCATTCAAAGAGAACTAACACTCAGTTCGTGAGGAAACAGGTGGCCACCTCTCTATGAAGCGTTACATGGCGATGATGACACAGAGCAGGGGAATTATAGCGGATAGAGGCAGGCGATCCAAAGATCCGGGAAGCGGAAACGAACAATCAGGGAGCAGATTAGCTTTAAGCCACGGACAGACAAAGAGCAGGGGGGAACAGAAGTAGAGAGAAAGAAGTGAATTGCAGAGAACAAAGAAGTCGAGCTGACCTACAGAGCAACGGCAGCATTGCGCAAATAGAACAGAGAGAGTCCGAGAGTCTGTGAACTCTAGAGAAGGCTTGAGAGGTTCAAGCAACTCCTCTGTGTAGACCTGTTAGGTATTAAGTACCAAATTGGACTCATACCACTGGGACCAATCGAGGTCGAGATTCAGTAAGGGGAGTCTGTGTGCTCTAGAGACTTGGGGGATCCAAGTACAATCCTATTGATCATTTTCTGTTAAGTGAGAATCAAATTGATCTCCTTATTGTAAAATCTCTACTTTAAGACACAATAGAAAAGGCCACCACTGAAGGCTGGATTGGGAGACGTAGCCCAGGAGGATTGGGTGAACTCCTTATTAAATTTGTTGTGTTTTGTATTTGCTTACTATGTTTCTCTTATTGTTCCAAGTGCCTGTGTATTTCACAATCTTATTGATCTGTTGCTTAAAATAACATAGGCACACCCCAGCACATGGGTCTGTAATACCTTCATTAATTAACTCAGAGCATTCACGAGTGATTTCAGATCACTGACATAGGTCAGACCAACCCTTAGTATGACTAGATTTTTGCCCACAAGTTTCGGTGATATTGTCACCAAGGATGGTCTTAATAGAGCACCCTATCAATGTCTATCCTACGCTCCATGGGCTTATTGTTTTTATTTTTTATCTAAACATTAGTGATAATATTTATATGAAAAAAACATAAAAATAATTATAAAAAACATGTTAATTGTAGAATTTAAATTATTTTCTAACTAGCATAGTCATATAAATTAAATGGTTGATAAATTTGGTGTCACTCTTTAATGTCAATACATTAGTGACAATATTTATATGAAAAATAAAACATACAAATAATTATAAAAAAAATATATATGTTTATGTTGATTGTAGATTTTAAATTATTTGCTAACTTGCATAGTCATATAAATTAAATGGTTGATAAACATGGTATCACCCCTTAATGTCAATACGTAAGTGGAGATTAAAAATTGGAAAATTGTTTGAAAACTCTTAATTTGGGCTCTTAAATTGTCTATATGAGAAAGAATATTATCCCATTATTAAATCTTAATCATCAATATTTATTTTTTTATTTTTTTTAAACCATTTTTACTTTTTTTAAGAATTGAAATTTAAGAAGGCTTTCTAAATAGACCACACATTTCTGCATAATTAAATTATTTAACTTCACTCATGTTAATCAAATTTCCAAAATATTATAAAATCTATAATCAAATTAGACTCCAATACTTGCAACAGATATCACAAGAGAAACAACAATGAGCTCGAAGTTATTAAATTCAAATATTACACTGGAGAAAATTTACATGGCAAACAAACACTCAAATATGAAAAGTTTTGGGATTTCCAACGGATCAAATAATAATTATTATTATTATTATCCAATTTTAAGGTCACAACCAAGCCAGACACGACATTGTTGTATGAGACCCCCTTTGTGGGACAAGGAACTGCGAAGTCTACAAAGGCATACATACTCTACCCCTCTAGTTTTGAATATATATGTCAAAGGATATTAGCTAAGTAGTTTGGTTAATAATTTGTTTCCCCAATTACATAGGTTCAAGTTTCCAAAGACAATTTGTTTCTTCAACTACGTAAGTTCAAGTTTCCAAAAACATATTGTAATTCCCTCATTAATAACATTTATGAAATAATAGTATTTGTATAATAATAACTAATATAATGGGATCAAATTACAAATTGGCATTTCCATTAAAATAATAATAATAATATATATATTCTTGCATAAATCAAGGCAGCCTGGTGTAGATTATTTTAAATGATCGTACAACCCATGCTTCAGAATCCCGTTCCTGTATCTAAGCTAAACGGGCCCACTCTGTTACGACATAGGCTGCACAAAGTCCAGATTCTTTGTTTGTTTCTTCCTCAAAACGCAGTGGAGATTCTCTCTGCTTGTATACTTCGAATGTGAAAGATCGACTTCCTCGTCTCAGAATCTGTGGCCGTACGTCCGAATCTGTGGCATTAACTGTAATACAATTCAAATGAATAGAAAATATATTTAAATAAAAAATAATAGGCATTAAATATTATAACAATTCATTAAAGAACTTGATTGCTGAAATCTAATATTAAGGCGTTGTTTATGGAGGTGGAAGAATTGTCTGATAGTTAAAAGTGGTTGGAATTTGGGTTAAGAAATTTCAAAAAATTTTGTAAAGGCAGTGTTTGAATCATGTTTTTGATGGTGGAAATGGATTTGCACCATCAAAAACATTTAGGGTGGCCAGAATTTCTATGACTTTCAGGGCAAAAAAGCAGTTTAGTTAGACGACAGCTAATATTAATTGAGAGAACAACTTCACCGCTAAAATCATTTAAATAAATTGAGATACTTTGAACCAATTATTTCATTTTAATCGAAGAAATAGTGTTTGGAGCAGCTCTCAGGTATATATAGTCTTCCCAAAATTGGACTAGGACCAAACTTCCAACCTAACTATTAGATCACATCAATAAAACTATTTTAAACAAGTTATCTCAAAATTGTAGTTGTATATTGTATTTTTATTTATTTATTTATTTTTAATATTTATGTTAATAGTAGTGTTTAATTTAAAATATAATTTTTCATATATTTTAATTTAATTATTAATAAATATTACGTGAATGGTAAGTTTTTAATTTCTATTGAATATTTTTTAAATATTTTTAATAGTGGTTTTAAATAATAATAAAATAAATTTATTTGAAAAGTAGTATTAAATTGATTAATTGAAAAAAATATCATAAGTATAAGTTATTGTTTTTTAGACATGTAATAAGGATTTTCATAGTAAAGTGGGTTGAATCTCTCTCATTAAAAATTTTATTACATGCTTTGTTTTCTTAAATGTATATGCGTTTAATTGATATTAATTCTTTTTATAATTAATAATAATAATATAAAATAAATTTCTCTAGATTTGGGTGTTCAAGTGGGGATGGGAGGTATTGATGGTCTCCATGGGAGCTTCTTTGCATGTTAGTTTGATTCATGGAGGCCATATGGTTTCTCATCTATTGGTAGATGGTCATCTTGAGGCTTTACATAGTGTTAGTTCCATGTTATAGTAAATTCTCAGTGATATAATAAAATATTACTTGGAAAATTAAAATTAAAATATAGTTATAATTTAGTAAATTTTTATGATTTTTTTCCAATTTTGATAATGTGGGATGTATCACAAGGAAAGTGTTTTGATGTTTATTGACATTTATTGGCTATCAATTTTATATAATTGTGCTAATTTTCAATAATATAAGGAGAGGATGCCCCCGGCAGGGTGAGGTACGAACACTCGACTGTTAAGGCAGTCATCGCTCGACCAACAGGAGAGGTCCGACAGGGCTCGACTGATAAGGAGAGGATGCGGAGCACGCTCAACCAACAGGAGAGGATGCCCCCGGCAGGGTGAGGTACGAACGCTACACTTTGTCTCACCCCAGTTCATCCCAATGAAGACTCCTCACTATGCTATGAATGGGATTTGTAAATAAAATAAAATTGTAATAATGATAAAGATGATGATGATAAAAATGGCCAATCAATCATAATCATAATTGATAAATCTTCAAAATAGGCATTCAATGATTCTTCTTAAAAAGACAAGTACGACTATGTAGAATGATAGCACAGTGCTTGCTGAATCAAGAGAGAGGACACTTGAAAACACTTTCTCCTAGCTTATTCATCACAAAGCACCTTTGAGGATACATTGTTGAAACTAGCCAATGAATAAATTCAGGAAACATATATGTTTGAGGGAAAAACGTTGCCAACACACCAAATTTTACCATTGCAGCATAAATTGGGGAATTAGATTAGTTTAACTGAATATGTTGGTAGAATTCATGATGGCTAATAGGGAAAGAAACATCGAAGATATCTCTTTCAGTATCCATGACTGGAATGTGAAAAGAGGAACTAGCTAAAACAGTTTTCTTGGCCATTCTCAAAGTATACAATGATTGATTATGATAGCAATTATAATTATAAGTAGCAAGAGGGGTCTCAATTTCTCAGTAGGATCATCTGAATTTGTTGCCACTACAATCGTGCATACATGTGAATCAATCTTTTGCTGTAAAGAAAGATTCATCTCTTTCAACTTCATAATTTCTTCATTCCTTTGTAGAAGCTCTTGGACCAGTAAATCTTTCTCTTTTTCAACCCCTTCTACCTTTGAAGCCATGGGATGCTCTGCAAAGGGCAATTTCAACTTCTTCTTCAGTACCTAAATTTATGCCTTAGCACTCTTCGGTAACTTCTGAACTACAGACCTGTCTTCTGGTTTCACACCAATCTTGACAATTATCTTCTTCAACTCCTCATTTTGGGTATTAAGAGCTCTGGAATTTGCTTTCTCCAACTCCAGTTGGTTTACCACTTTCTCTAACATATTTTTATCTTTAGAAGCAGCTGAAGCAGATTTATATAAATCATGGAAGATGAATTGACCAGTCTACATAAATTAATCTTATTGGGTAATGGAATCCTCTTTGCATCTACTATTAAATTAACAGTCTTGAACCCTGTTGCAGATGTCACTGACATTGTTGATGGATGAGAGAGAGCAAATTTCAACTAACTTTTCTCTAGATCCATAGCTGATAGCAGCCTTGTCTGATATTCAGAAGATACCTGAGCTTCTGATTGTGATTCCATATTTTCTCTAATCTTCTTGTTTCTTTCTTCCACCTGCAAAAACATTTGTTTAATCATGGGAACCGAATCTTGAGAAGATTCTCCTGGAGCTAGAGAAGGAGTACAAAAAGTCTCCCCCAATTGTAATCGTATACCAGGAATTGTTGACATACTAGTCTCTTCAGATATATTTTCCCATATTGTTTCTCTATCTTCTTCTTCCTCTAGATCAATTTCGCCTGGCCTACCTATTTTCAGGTTCTTTTCAGTAGCAAGAGGGGTCTCAATTTCTATATTTCCCAAGGGAGTTGATTGTCCTCCATTTTCCAGCTTCTCTATTTCTGGTTTTGATTCATGCATAAAAGGAGCATAGCCATTTTCTATTCTTCTGTTTGAAATTATATGATATGGATCATAAGCCCATTTCTCCTCCAGCAATAAATTCATTCCTTCTAACAATTTCTGGACTTCATCTATTACTTTCCTAGTATTCACAATGAATGGTCCAATAGTCCTAGGAAACTTGAAAAGGAGTCCCTTCTTTACAGGTACAAAATGTACCTGGTTGTGATAAAGGAAAGTGTTCCCTCTGCAGACAGAGGCAACCCCTCTAGCCGTAGAGTGGGTCTAGTCACAACAAAGACAAAACAACAATCGATTCCCTTAAATAGTCATCGTTGGAGGCCTACCTCAAACCGGTGGTTGATGAAGTTTCCATTGCACTACTCCAACTTCCGTTTCTTTCTCCTCAATGAGCAATCAACCTGAAACACCACAAGAAAAAAACAGAGCACGTAACCGAGAACAACAATGATCTATTTACTTATAAATTCAAGAAATCATAAGCTATCAAGTAAATTGTACACAAGATATAGGAAATCGTCATTGATTGTATTAAAATGAATCAAAAGCAAAGCTTACAACCAAGTCTTTACGTCGCAAGCCTTCTCAGAGGGTCCAACCAGTATGTTTCTTCAAGCATTCACTCTCAAGAATGGGTCTCCCAAATAGACAATATCTCTCTCTCACTCACAAGCTCTAATACAAGGTTAAGGCACTCCACAACTTCTTACCAAAATATTAGCAATTCCACACTTATCACACTCACACCAAAGCTATCTACTTAGTTTCAAAGCAAACTCAAAAGAACTAGCCAGCATTGCCCAACTAAAGAACTAGCAGATCATAGCAATGGTGAGTGATTTTATAGGAGAAGGAGTCTCCATGAAATGAGGGAGAGGGAGCTTATCCTTAAGGGAGGTTGCACAAGAGGCGGAACCACCATCCCAGAGGAGAAAAAGCGACCCAAAATGACCCAACAACTAGCTCTAGAAACACCCAGAAAGCCGACTGTTTGAACAAATTCGTCAATTTTGTATCGTCGCAGATCATGAACTAAGGCTCAGTGACAAAATTGCAAGGAAGCAATGCATTCAGACCAATCGTCGCGATAAATAGCTGGGAGCCTCGCGTCGAGCCCTAAAATTCGACCTTCATGGGAAACAAGTGTACACCCGTGACGGTGTCGTGACTGGACTGTTCATGACAAGGGATCGTCGCACCTTTTAATGTCTTACTAGCGACGATGCAGAAACTTAGGAAAAAGGGTCAGTTCTTCAACATCAGAGAGCACTGTTTAATCTTTTTGCATAAGTGGGAAGATATGGACATGTGTATTTGATACATGACATAGCATAGGGACTGAGATGAGGACAGTGACAAATTATTGTGTAACAGATGCCCCCTAAAGCATGAAGCCCGAGAGAGTGGGAGGGGTGAAATGTTTTACGAAACCATGACTGAACTGGAACACCACCTTGAAGAACCTGCAGGCGCAAGTACAACTTATATCTCTGATAGTGAAATACATGTAGTCTAGGCATGGGCGCAGCCATCCAAAAGACATATGAAAATTGGTCTGTGGTATGGACGCAGCCACTCAGTTGATACGAACATATATAATGACAAAGGTATGGTCGTAGCCATCCAATCAAAGAGTCATGTATGTAATCACGAAGAAATCCACGCAGCTCGAACATATGTAAGCTTAGTTCGAGGTCTTGAAATCATAACCGATCTTAGTACAAATTCTAGCATGCGAACAAATGTGCTGAAGTCGAGCATGATAGAAAGTCGCTTAATTACCGGTCAATAATGAAAACCGTTAACAAGCATGAGAGAAACCACCAATAATTCCAATGGCTTTCAAGGCACTGGCAGTACAATCCACTAAGTGTGAAAAATGGGTTGAAGTTGAACACTCGTGGAATCACCCAATCGAAGACCAATGATGAAAGTCTGTCGTAAGGCACGAAGAACTTGCCATTAAGGCATGCAAGCTCCAAGGTACTGAAAAGGATCTCCAGACCAACCTCCTGGGTAATGAGTTGGTGTCGACAAGAGGCGATCCGTTGCAGGAGGGCCAAAATGTTTCCCCCATCAACGACGCAATATGAGGAACAAGTGGTAGATGGTGAAACATAACATAAGAGAAGGAGGTAAGGGTGTAAACTACAGAAGGATTATACTCTTGAACATATCGGCGACACGACTCCAGAATGCGGAAACATTTTGGGACCAAGGAATCGGAGTTCTAACGGAGACAACATGGATGAGATGGAATGAGACAAAATGGAAACCCAAAACCCCAGAAGGCCAATGACGATGTGAGGATATCCCAACCCGACGAGAAGCAAAAGTGACGATGTTCAAGAGTGATTAGCTACTGTAGGTAACCAATGACAACTTTCCAAATTTTCCCCCACAATTGCTAGTGAGTACCCCAGTTATTTTTGATAAACAAGCTTGAAGGGGATAGCATATGCTTGTGATATAAGTTCGACCTTTGGATGAATCCAACCTAGTAATAGTTTAACGAGCCCTAGGGAGGAGAAGCTCGAGTCTCGTCATGGTGACAAGTCCAATGTCGTCAGGGTTTAATGAGTCCGACACAAGTAAAACTCGGAGTCTTTTTCATGTTTAGAGAGTTTGAAAAAGACATGGAAAAGAAAACTCTAGGGGGGTCCTTTTTCATAAATTTGTTTCCCTCGAGCCTGAAAAAGTAAAAAACAATACCCAAGAGAACCGCTTGACCTATTATGACCAAGAAGTACTTTTTGTAATTAGTGACCCTGATCCAAAAAAGTAAAAAAGCAATCGAAGACATGTCGTTTCATAACCAGTATCGAACTCGAAACGACAAAAGTCCAGCAATCTTTTCATGTTTATACAGTCAGAAAAGAGTTGAAAGTGGACCGCCTTTTATTCCGTTTAATGAGTTAAAAGGGAAAAATCAGCAATCTTTTCGTCTTTTGTAAGTCAGAAAAGGGCTTAAAGAAGACTTGTTGAAAATATGGACCAAGCATATATTAATCATTAAACATATCCTTTGTCCCTGCTTCTGGACAGAAAAACCACAGTATAAGATCCATTCAACAAAAACGCACTATACATTTGAAAATTAGGTTAAAAAACCTAAAACCATAAGCAAAGCCCCAAGTCCTATAGTTTAAACCCTAAAATTTGGAAAAAATGACTATAAAAGGGCTTATGGTAATTCATTTTTACATTTTCATTTTGAGTTTTTACCCTGGGTAACTTTTGAGTGCATACCTGTGCGAACTTCAAAGCTTGATTTTAATGCCGATGACCCACCATTCCACCCAATGCTCCTACCAAGTACACCATCCTTCGTGCTACATTTTCATTGTTTTTAAGTTTAATTTCATGTTCCATAGGTGGATTTCGACGAATTTTTTGTTTCAAATTCGCTCCTCAGTTATCGCGAAAATCCCTCATGGGTTAGCGACGACCGAGCATATTAACGCACACCACCGTCGGGGTCGTCGCTAGAGATAGGTTTACTGTCATGACGATCGAGGAAAAAATGAACTATGATTTTGAGTCGTCGCTACTGTTTGAAAAATAGTCGCGACGACGCCGTAAAGTTTGAATTTTTTATAAATTGCACATTTTAGCCCATAAAAACGATTCTAATTTTATTTTTTCTTCAATGCAAAGCAATAATGGCATTTGTATGGCAAGAGAGAACCCACGATGACGATGACGAATGGGCATTTAATGACCCTGAGTGCAGAAGAGCCCTGCGTGACTGTGGATTATTGAAATTCTTCCTTACACCACACCTTCGGGCACAGCCAGACTTGCTCGAGCTGCTGATCCATTCCTGGAACCCGACAGAGGGCAAGTTCGTCATCCGTGGTCAGGACATCGAGTTTGATGTGATGGACATATATTTCTTGACAGGTTTGTCTCATCACGGTGAGAGACCAATCATGGAGGGTGTACGGGCTGCCGGCAAGACTCTTGATATGTTGATAGCGTGGGTGTGCCCAAGGGCATGCAAATCATCCACTAGCGGGAAACTGCAGATCCCAACAGTGGGGGATTTGACCCTTCGTTCAGTACTGTTTATGGTTATGAGAGCAGCGAGCTCTCAAGCACAGCATGAGGCAACGAAGACCCAACTGCGGTTGGCCCTTGACTACCTCACTCTGACCATGTACAACTGGGCTGACGCAGTGTCTCTTAGCATGAAGAGGCAAATGACTACACGCCGACAGGGGGAGACCAAACAATTTGGATATGGATCCATTCTGATACCGCTCATGCTAGAGCATGTACCATCACTTCAGCTACAGGATATGGACCTGTATGTGCCAGGACCGCAAGAGACTCGCATCACCCGATGGGCA
The DNA here is from genome assembly GCA_031772625.1 of Pinus tabuliformis. Taxonomy (NCBI): domain Eukaryota; kingdom Viridiplantae; phylum Streptophyta; class Pinopsida; order Pinales; family Pinaceae; genus Pinus; species Pinus tabuliformis. The sequence continues at coordinate 1,030,534,172 of CM062815.1, forward strand.
CATGTGATGCCACGAGGAGGTGGTGGTCGACCAGTATCATGGGGAGTATTATTTCGGGAGTGGCTGGATTGTCAAAAGATCAACATCGAGGATTGGCCTTATGCGGGCACAGACTTCCGAGGAGATCCTGACATGCTGCTCCCACCTGGCGAGCAGTGGGATGAGGGAGGTAAAACACTTGGTCAAACACCACACTATTTATGTGTTTTGTTTTTTATAATGTTTTTGGATTTTCACATGCATATGTCTTAATTGTCGTTTCTATGTTATTTGTAGATGTGGGACTGGAGAGACCTGTGGGACTGGCTCCTATGGCACGGAGGGAGGGCAATAGAGAGCTGGCTCTGGCTCACCCGGGCAGTAATGCAGAGGAGGAGATTGCCCAGAACCTTGAGGGCCTGACTGATGGGATCCCATATTACAAGGGGATCGAGGAGGTCCTGGTGGAGTATCAGAGACATACTGTCGGTGTGACACCTAGGATACACAGACTCTTGAGACGAGTAGTGCAAGTAGTGGTCTGCTATAGGGAGCAGAACCCACCACATTAGACACTTAAGCTTACTTTCTTGCTATTTTGAGAGACATGTGTCTCGGATGTATTGTGGACACAAACTCTATGTTTGACATACACACTTATTTTTGAGCACCTCGGTGTGCCACACGATATTTATATATGTTATCTATGGTTTATTACTGTGTCTAAATGATTGCATACAATGTTTGATTATATATTGTGTAAATGTCTGTCTAATACATGATTTTCCAATGCATCAGTTAATGTGTTTAATCGTCTTAGAATGTGTTAATATGTGATAAAATCAAAATTTCTTTCCAATAATCTGACACATAAATACAACCTTAAAATCTAAGGATTTCTGACGGAATAACACCCGTTAAGTTGGAGGACAACAAGTTGAGAATCCAGATTCACAACCAATGCACAAATATTGAGGTTAACAGCCTCGGTCAATAATTCAATGACAACGCTATATTCAGTGACATTGTTTGTGGTACAACCTAAACAAACACCTTGAAGGTCTACTAACTCACTGTGAGGATCGTAGATCACCCATGCCACAGAGGAAAGATTTCAGGTACTACGGTAGGCACCATCAGCGAAACCAATGTAAGGTGTACCAGACATTTGCACAAGAAGTAAAAAGACACAATAAGTGGCAATTATGCCTACACACCAAGCCACACATGCACACACACACTGAAAACACACATATGTACATAGCAGATGCACGAAGTTCATGCATAATATTTCTTAAGGTAAAGCCCATTCTGGGGCTTATCTAGAGGATTCCCTTCATAATCGATCAGCTCATAGGCCCCTTTTTGCAAAACACATTTCACAATGTAAGGCCCATGCCACATAGGCTCGAATTTGCCTGCCCCCAGCTTATCATTTGCTTGATCATAGAGCAGGACTAAGTCTCCTTCAATGAAAGAATGAGGGGTAATAGTTTGGTCGACGTGAGTTTTCACTCTCTTCTTCTATGCTTCAATGACTAAAGAGGCTAGTAGATGGGTCTCATCTAACCGCTCTAGGTAAATAAGATGTTCTTCTACTGGAGTAATGTTTGGGAGCAATTTGACAGCTAGTTTAAGAGAAGGGATCTTGCATTCAATCGAGAGGGTAGCCTCCAGACCGTAAACTAGTTGAAACGGGGTGAATCCAGTGGCATCCTTCATTGAAGTACGGTAGGCCCATAAGGCTTAAAACAACATCAAATTCCTATTAGACTTGTGCATACCAATGGTACGTTGAAGCATTGTGACCAAAACCTTGTTGACAGCTTCTACTTGGCCATTGGCCTGAGGATAATACGATGTCGAACTATCATGATGCAAGCCTAGCTGGGTTGTTAACTCAGTCATCATATGACCATGGAAATGAGAACCATGATCAGTGACAATAGCCTGAGGGACTCCGAATCGAGAAATTACATGATTGAATAAAAACTGAGCCGTTTTCTTACCATCATTAGATAATGTAGGCATCGCCTCAGCCCATTTTGTAAAATAATCAACGGAAACAATGATATACCCATGCCCCTCGACCGAGCGAAGGTTACAGGTCATATAATCAATGCCCCATTTGGCAAAAGGGTCGATGGTAATGATAGGGTGTAAAGGAGAGGGAGGTGCACACATCTTCCATTGGTAGATTTGGCATGCATGACAAGAGCGGATGGCGAGAATGCAATCCTTAAAAATAGATGGCCAAAAATAACCAGCACGGAGGATCTTTTGGGCAGTAGCATACCTAGACATATGACCGCCACAGGCGCCAGAGTGGTAGTCATTCAAAACTTGTTTAGCTTCCTCGAACGTCAAACAACGGTAAAGAACAAAGTCAATGCCGAGATGGTATAGGGTATCCCTAATAATGCGATAAGGCTGAGAATGATGGCAAATACATCATCGAGCATCCTTGGACAAATCAAGATGAAAAGAGGATGTCTGAAGGTAGACAATAATATCCCCATACCAGGGATCAAGGGTGCTAATCAAGAACAGAGACTCATCCGGAATATGGTCCTCTAACCGAGAGGGTGCAGTAGCGAATGGTAGCAAGCAGAGCAATTTAGCGAAAACGAGGGATTTCTTAGACTTGGTCATAGTAAACTCCAAATCAAACTCTTGAAGGATGACAATCCATTTCGAGTATTTTCCCCCTAGCAACTGACGTGACAAGATGTACGTCATCGGGTTGCAGTCAGAAATCACCGTCATTGTACGCAATAGTATATAATGACGGAAACATTGGACAACATGAACGGCTACCAACACAAGCTTCTCAACATAGGCATATCGAGTTTCCATGTCAAGTAAATTGCGACTAAGATAATAGAAAACATGCTCGGCACCAACATCATCGTCTTGAACCAAAACCATGCTGATGGTGCTATCGGCGGCGACCAGATAAAGAGTATAGTCATGGTGATAATCAGGCGGACATAACAATGGAGCAGAAACAAGGAGTGCCTTGAGTTGCTCAAATGACTCTTGTGCAGCGGCATCCCAAACAAAGGAGGTATCCCGCTTTAATAACCGTGTATAGCCCTTGGCAACTTCAGCATAGTTTGGAATAAAACGGCGTAAAAAATTTGCTTTACCCTGCAAACTCTACAATTGTTGCAAAGAAGCAGGAGGAGGAAGATTCAAAATGGCTTCAACCTTGAGGGGATCCAACTGGATGCCCTCTTTGGAGACGAAAAACCCAAGAAATCTACTGGATTCAACGTAGAAAACACATTTATGCAGATCAAGACAGATATGGTAGTGTCGACAGTGAAGAAAAATTTCGCGGAGGTGATTTGGATGGTCATGGTGCTTTGCTGAATGGGCTGGAAGGTCATCTAGGTAAGGCTGCACAATGTGATGAATATCATGAAACGCATAAGACATTGCGCGTTGGAAGGTAGCACCGGCATTTTTAAGACCAAAAGGGAGTTTCTTATAGGCAAAGGTACCCCACGGGCAGATGAAGGCGGTTTTGTGTTGATCTACAGGCGATATATTGATCTGGTTGTAACCAGAAAAGTCGTCCATAAACGAATAAATCTCACTTCCAACACAATCGTCAATGAGCTGGTCAATGAAAGGCATAGGATAGTTATCTTTGGGACAAGCACAATTAATGTCACGGTAGTCAACATAAACCCTAATAGTGCCCTGCTTCTTGGTCACAGGGGCAATATTAGAAACCAAATCAGTGAGCGGGATAGGGTAAGTAAACCTAGCTTTAAGAAGCTTTTCAACTTCTCCTTTAATAGTTGCAGCCTTTCGAGGGTGCATGGGGCGTAAACACTATTGAACAGGTTTAGTGCCTAGATACGTAGGTCTTTCATGCACCATGATACTAGGATCAATTCCGGGCATTTCTTCGTATGACCAAGAAAAAACGTCACGAAATTCTCTAAAAAGATCGGTATAAAGTTGAATCTCCTCTGGAGTACAGGTTACTCCGATGTGAATATTCTTGACAACCCCTAGTTTTACAGAGATGTCGATAAGTATGGTTTTCGTAATGTTCCCCACGTTGCCTTCAGATAGAACTTGATGGATTTGAATGGATGTCTGAAGGCGTTGGGAGGGGACATAGGAATCAAACTGCTCAAGACAAGTAATCATAACCCTGTGGCTAGGGAGAAACGAGGAGCGATGGTGATGATCAAACCAAGGAGGTTCCTCGAAAGACATAGTCTCGATAATCGCTTCATCAAAAGGAAAGATTTCTTGTAAGGGATCTGAAGAAGTGCTATCTCTGAGCCAAGGGGATTGTATATATGTGTCAAGAGCCCTACTCGAAGGAGCAGGTTTAGAAGATGAAGCCGAGGCAGAAACAATTTCGACATAGTTGAGCTCGGCAGGACTCAACAGCATGACATTGCCCCAAGATTCTACCTGATCAATGGGAGGAAGGACCCAAGGATCAGAACGGACAGAAATCATATTGATGGGAGCGATTTTGGGAGGTGGGAGTGAAAAAACACCCATGAGGGTAGGATCTTTAAAAAGTCCAGCACCCACACGCTCTTATGGAATGGAGGTAAACTACACAAAATTCACATTGCCATCAGAAGAAGAAGAATCAAAGAAGGACAATTGGTCTACCGTGACAATTTTCCCTTGATGGGGAAAACGAAGGACATGAAATAGAGATGAAGCCATAGCTCACATGGCATATGTCCAGCTTCGTCCTAAGAGGAGGTTGTAAGTTAAATTCGCATCGACAACTTCGACCTCAACTTCAACTATCTTTCCTTCCAGGGTAATAGGAAAACGTGGGAGGATACCATAAGGATGGGAATCTCTCCCATCGAAGGCTTCCAAGGTATTGGGAGACTGACTCAGGGTTGGGGAACCAATAGCCTTCCAACAAGCAACAGACATGATGCAAGTGGAAGCGCCCTCATCAATAACAATGGGGTGAATATTCTTTGAGTTGATGATGACTTGAATGAGGAAGGCGATCTAGTGAGGCAGTCTTGGTACATGATTATCCAAATCAAAAGTGATCAAGTCCGAGTTGGTGGGGTCAATGCCACCAATGGCTGATAGCAGGGACTTCCTCTAGGAGGGACAACTCTGGAGGACTTCTAATGCAGACATAGCCGAAGGAGCTTGGGCTAAGTTCTCAATAATGTTATAGTGCTACGCAGCATGAGCATTAGTGTTGTAGGAAGATTTCCAGAACACTCCTTTGGTAGGAGGTCAAATGACTGACTCAGTACTAGGCAGCTTGATATGGAGGGGACCAGTACTGGACAAAGGAATACTGGAGGGGACTTCAGTTTCCTTCCCGGCGGGTGAAGGATATTCTTTTGATTGTGTACTAATATGGATGGGAATCGTCCCAGCCATGAAGACTTGAGAGCCGAAGGTGGAAGAAGATTGAGGTTGATCAGCCACCATTTGAGTTTGTTGCGAGGGAAAAGGCTCTTTGAGCACAGTAGGAGTCCCAGGGGCGCCTTTTAGCAAACGACTAACCTCAGACCATCTAGGGCAGTCTTTAGTATAGTGATCCTCATCAAAAATGAGACAAGGGTACTTAGGTTTGCGCTTGGCACTTTCTTCGGCCGGAGGCTTAGGGGGATCTTACTTTGGTTGATCGGCTTTATTCTTCCCTTCTCTATTTTTCTTACCTTTCGAAGTTTCATCCGCCGTGGTGGACTAGACGGCATTAACTTCAGAAGTTTTACCAGGATTGGGTGGGGCCTGAGAAGCATTTTCGGTTGGAGCAGCAGACTTTTGCTTCATAGGGTTCGCGGAAGATTTTCTGGAGGATGCATTAACGGAACCAATGACACCATCAATAGATGGCGTTGACAGATATTTGGAAGTTCCGAGTCGCGGAGCATCGGGCAAATAATCATATAGCATATCGGACTGGGAGTAAACCAAGTCAAGATATTGAGCACGCGCAATAGCTTGCTCTTCAATTACACATGCCCCCATTGCAATGTCCGGGCTATCGGATCGAAGAACGAGGTTGTAAACCAGTCAGTTAGAAGTTGATCAGGGATCCAGAACTTAATTATATGACGCCGCCTCCTCCATTCATGCGTATGATCAAAGATATGCATGGCCATGTCCTATTTCAAGGATGTCAGGAGGTGCGTGCCCATTTCATATCGAATCGGTAACTGAAAATGAGTTAAAAATGCCATAGCAAGCGAGTTAAAGTCCTGAAAAGTTCCGCGAGCTAGCTCAATATACCATTTCATGGTAGAGCCAGTGAGAGTCCATTGGAACAGATGGAGTCAGATGGAATCGTCAAGCCATGAATTAGATGAACACCATAGGTGATAGGTCATGACATGAGCTTGGGGATCTTCTCCAGACTTACCGTTGAATTTGGGACAATCACCAAGAATCTTGGTTGGAACCGGTGGCCAATATGGATTATGAAGAATGGGATCATTTGTCAGTTTGGACACATCTGGCAGTTCCAAAGTCACCAAGAAAGGTAATTGAGGATTGAAGGACATCTGAGGCCGCGGGTAAGAAATAGCATTAGAATTCCATCCAGTTCCCGGTTGCCCCCATTGATTTTGCCTGGATGGATTTTGCCCATAAGGGTTTTATCCGTAAGGGTTTTTTCCATAGGGATTATAAGTGTAACCGGATGGTTGACCCTGTTTTTGACCACCAGCATCCCACTGATTACCAACCTGACCAACAGGAGCAGCTTACAGTTGCTGAAAATTCTGATAAGGATTAACCTATGACTATTGATAATTTTGATATGGGGCAATTTGAGGTTGCCCTTGGTGCTACTGGAGGTTTTGAAAACCATATGGTGGTTGAGCTCCAAACTGTGCCTAGGGCCCAGGTTGCATTTCATAAGCAGGTTGGGTTTGAAATCCAACTTGAGTTTGGAGACCGGATTGGGTCTGGAGCCCAGACGAATGCCCTTGCGAGAACTGAAGCTAACCCATCTAGCTAGAAGGTTGACCTGGTTGAGATTGAGGTTGACCCATTTTCCCATAAGGTTGAGCTTGTTGGGTAATGGGTTGACCTTGTAGAACTGAAGGCTGACCTGACTGAATAATTGGTTGAACTTGTTGGATTTGAGGCTAACCTACTTGTCCAGAAGATGGACCAGGCTGGACAGTAGGTTGGCCTTGCTGGATTTGAGGCTGACCCACTTGTCCAGAGGATGGACCAGGCTGGACAGTAGGTTGGCCTTGCTGGATTTGAGGCTGACCTACTTGTCCAGAGGGGTGACCTTGCTGGGCACCAGGTTGGCCTTGTTGGATGTAAGGTTGTCCTGGTTGACCAGAAGGTTGCCCGAAGTAAGTAAAAGAGGAACCACTGAAGGCCGAAGGTTGTCCCTGTAAGGGTTGTCCTTGTGGGCCAACAAGTTTCCCTGGATAAGGTTGCCCGTAATATGGTTGTCCATAAGACGACTGACCTTGATAGGGTGGACCTTGAAAATTTGAAGGTTGTGCTTGGCCACCGTGATAACTAGTCGGGCCCCAAGCAACAGATAATAGAACGGAAACCTCAACTGCAGGCTGAGATGGGATGGATCCAGGGTGATAAATATGGGCTCCTTGAGAATCATAGTAATGAAACGGATTCTGTGGATCCAGATTCTGAAGAGCATGCATGTACTGGTCATGCATCCACCCTACCAGAATGGAACCAGAAGAAGGTGGGACACTATTGGTGGGATTAACAACTCCAAATGCCAACACCAACGGACCACCACTAGTAGGACCAACTGAAGGTTCGGCAACAATGGTCACTACTGAAGATGTAGTGATGACACTAACAGCAGGAGCTGAAGAAGCCACACAAACAGTCGGAATAGTCGGGACAGATGTGACAGTCACATTGTGAATTTGGGGTGTGAAAGGTTCTGAGGTCAGAGTGACAGTACGAGACCACATGGAACTTGTAAGGGGAGATCTGGAACTCATGATATCAGCCAAAGCATGGTAGCGTAAAGGCAATGTGATACCAAGAGGGGTGACACAGAAGGGTGAAGTTTCCATAGGTATAGGGATTTCACCACTTGCCATAAAGGTCTCTTCACCAGAGACGAGGTTCGTCTCATCCATGTCAGAGGAAGACATCGGGATTGAAACACCAGAAGGAGTAACGGGGAAATCTTCTTCGCAAGGTTCCCAGATGAGGTTCCAATGAATATAGTAAAACTCGTCTTCTGGAGCGCGAGAGTTAAGTGGTTGAATACTCGGAATAACAGGAAGAGTATTTCTAACAACCGATACCTCAGAAGTGACAGAAGATGCAGAGCCTTGGTCAGTTAGTACGGGAGACGTGATTGGTGATTCCACCAAGATGATTTAACTCAAAATCTCTAGGGAAAAAATAAATGAGTAGGGAAAAGAATCCTATGCAAACTGAAACACAGTCAAGATTTAACAAGGTAAATGTGAAAGTGGTCGAATAAATTTTATGACACAGGAACAAAACCTGACCTTTTCATTTTTAAAGAGCCAAGAAAAGGAAAAAAGATGACTCTAATCACCTTCGAATATTTAATGAGACTGAAAGGACAAGTGCTCAGATTATCCTTTTCTTTTAGGGAGTCGAAAAGGAACGGAAGTGACTACTCTGGAGAACTAGGCAAAAGGTTTACCAAACAAACTGTAAAACTGCATATACACCTTGGTGATCAAATGAAAGAGAAATTACCAAGGACTTTCCGTACGGCAGTCAATCTTCCCGAATGTTGTGTTCGGTGCATTACGGTTTGCAAGGCGGCAGACACGGCTTCCTATGGATGTAGGATGATAACCTAGTGGGGTCTCCCGATATATACTCGATGGTACTAGGAGCACAAGTCCGTACTAGGCAGCTATTGAGTCATAGAAGGAGGAATCACCCAACCTTAAGTGAAAGCAATAGTGACTAGGTTTAATGACACCGGAGCACATTTCTAACCTAGACCTCTAAATAATGTGCGTTAAGTTCCAATGCGTTGTTAAGTTTATTCAATTAATTTTAGAGTTTATCTTGAATTAGGTTTCAATTTCCAGGCCCTACCATATGTATATCAAAAACCCTAGGATGCAACTAGAATGAGTAAAGCATCTTTCATTTCGATGAACACCTACTTATAGAAAGGTAGAAAGTTCATTCCCAAACCAAGACAAAACCAAGACAAACAAATGCAAGTGCTAAGAAACACAATGCATTAACACACCAATCCTACAGTGCATCGACACTACTAATGATAGATTTGAAGTTCACTTTCCAATTTCTCAAGCATGAAAATTTGAAATGCAAATGTACCTTCACTTTCGTATACTAAATGAATGCAATCTTTTGATTTTATTTTTTTTGAATTTAAAGAGACAAACAAGCGAGTGTTGTTAGAAAATTATATATTACGGAGCAATGGAACACATAAAATATTGCATAAATATAAACACAGAAAACGCACAAAACAAGAGAGACACAGATATACGTGGTTCACCCAGTTTGGGCTACGTCCACCCCGAATAGCCAGTCCTTCCTTTCTATTATCCAGCAAAATAAAGAGACAAAACCTACAGCAAATCCATTGTAATATCCTTTGTTTTCTCTCACAATCTCACCTCTTTGTTTCTCGCTCACAGAATACACATCTATTTCACAGCCTCAAATACAATACCCTCATACATAGAGAGGGGTTGCCTTCTAGGGCAAAAAACCCTAAACTAAACATAAGTTCTACCGTCAGATCATCTGCCTAATGAACGACCCAGATTGACTATAAATTACTATATTTTTACAAAGTAATTTTACATTTGTTTTTAGCTTCTGGAGCACTGCCCCCGAGCCCCCTCCGGGGGACCGCTGGCCCCCAGACCCCCCAGCCGGGGGGGATCAGCCCCCCTGGACCCCCGCGGGGGGGACAAGTCCCCCGCGCACCCCCCCCGTGTGGAGGGGTGTACAAGACTTCCTGGGGTATACATCCGGCTGAAACAAAGACCTTTAAACAATCATGCTCCACACACAACAAGTGTAAACTGATCAATCCAAACAATTTTAATCTATGCTTGGTAGTGAAGACACCGAATCAATCATAAGAAATTGTTTCAATAATCGACACTAAAAAATCGACCAGCAAAACAAGCAACGAAAAATCCTCAAGCAAATCAATAAGACAGTTATGGATGAACCTTGGACAGACAAGTAACCCAGACAAATGGTTCAAAAACTTGAAAGAGCTAGGTCACAGGGCTTAAAAACACAAGATTCACTCAATGAAACCAAAGAGACAGTACCCTAACCAAAAGCAATTAAAACAAGCTGATGGGAGAGAGGAAAACAACAGGGGATAAATAAGACTGGTGAATTCAGGAGGTGAAGTTGTAAAAACAACTTACACAGGAATCATCATGGGTATATAACCAACAACTTGTGACGATAAGCGAATCATCGCAAGGGTGATGGTAGTAACATAGCGACATCATTGCAGGAGTACACCTATCTTCCGCGACGTGTTGTTTTCAAGAATAGTCGCGACTGTATGACAAGGAATTAGCAACGCACAGGTTTACAAAACGAGGACAGGGCAACGTCGTCGTGACTGTCAGACTTTTTCCAGCAATGAGTTTGAAAACAAGGAAAAACAAGTGAAAACTCCCAAACAAACGCTAGGATATTCTTCCAGACAGTAAGGGGAATTCCCAGATTGACCCAGATAACCCAAAAAAACTGATGGTTTAACCCCAAGATTCAAGAGACACTGAATCAAAACCAAACAAAAGCAAACAAGAGAAAAAGCATACAAAGGTCCCCAGTGGAGTTGCCAACTTGTGATAAAGGAAAGTGTTCCCTTTGCGGACAAAGGCAACACCTCTAGCCGTAGAGTGTGTCTAGTCACAGCAAAGACAAAACAACAATCGATTCCCTTAAATAGTCATTATTGGAGGCCTACCTCAAACTGGTGGTTGATGAAGTTTCCGTTGCACTGCTCCAGCTTCCATTTCTTTCTCCTCAATGAGCAATCAACTTGAAACACCACAAGAAAATAGCAAAGCACGTAACTGAGAACACCATAAAGTCAAGAAATCATAAGCTATCAAGTAAATCGTACACAAGATATAGGAAATCATCATTGATTGTATTAAAATGAATCAAAAGCAAATCTTACAACCAAGTCTTGACGTCGCAAGCCTTCTCGGAGGGTCCAGCCAGTATGTTTCTTCAAGCATTCACTCTCAAGAATGGGTCTCCCAAATAGACAATATCTCTCTCTCACTCACAAGCTCTAATACAAGGTTAAGGCACTCCACAACCTCTTACCAAACTATTAGCAATTCCACACTTGTCACACTCACACCAAAGCTATCTACTTAGTTTCAAAGAAAACTCGAAAGAACTAGCCAGCACTGCCCAACCAAAGAACTAGCAGATCATAGCAATGGTGAGTGATTTTATAGGAGAACGAGTCTCCATGAAATGAGGGAGAGGGAGCTTATCCTTAAGGGAGGTTGCACAAGAGACGGAACCACCATCCTAGAGGAGGAAAAGTGACCCAAACTGACCCAACAACTAGCTCTAGAAACACCCAGAAGGCCGACTGTTTGAACAAATTCACCAATTCTGGATCGTCGCAGGTCATGAACTAAGGCTCAGTGACGACATCGCAAGGAGGCAATGCATTCAGACCAATCGTCGCGATAAATAGCTGGGAGCCTCATGCCGAGCTGTAAAATTTGACTATCACGGGAAACAGGTGTACACCTATGACGGTGTCGCGACTAGACTATTCATGACAAGGGATCGTTGCACCTTTTAATGTCTCACTAGCGTTGATGCAGAAACTTAGAAAAAAGGGTCAGTTCTTCAGCATGAAAGAGCACTGTTTAATCTTTTTGCATAAGTGGGAAGATATGGACATGTGTATTTGATACATGACACAGTAGAGGGACTGAGATGAGGACAATGACAAATTACTGTGTAACATTGGTCCACATTTAGACTCTACCTAATGAATTCCATAGCAAACAATCTAATAGGAACAAAAGTTGGTAACCTGTCAGGATCAACCTCAGATCCATACAGTCTTATTTCAACATGATCCTGGAAATAAAACCAATCTCCAACCTTTACATCTTTACTCACTTGAAGGAAATATTGAGCTTTAGGGAGTAAAGCTAGTGTAGGTGAATTGTTTATGATTGAATACACAACTAAAAGGAAAGAGGATGCAAAATAGGACAGACCCTCATTTTTAGGATCAATTCTTACTACATCAGTCCAAAAGAACACTGATTGTTTATGCTTGAGAGTGTCCATGATATTCAACCCTAGATGCATGAATTTCTCAACATTGGAGTACAAGAATAGATAGGTCACAAGAGAAGGAAACCTAAAACAACCTGTAAGAGTGAAATTCATGAACTGGACATTAATTACTTTTTCCCAATATGTTGGTATATCCAATACAACTCCAGGTTTCATCATTACAACAAACATTCCTAGAACTGCTTTATTAATTACTGTAATGTCTTCTTTCCCTAAAATTTTGGCCAACACCTGAAGAAATGGTCTTACATCTTCAACAATGATATCCAAGGGACAATGATTGGAATCTAGTGGGAATTTTTTTCCATCAGTCATCAAATAGAAGAGAATTAGAGCACATTCTGGTTTGGATAAATATTCAAAATAGGCAGTCAATGATTCTTCGAAAAAGCACAAATAAGACTTTGCAGAAGGATAGCATAGTGATTGTTAAATCAAGAGAGAGGACACTTGAGAAACACTTTCTCCTAACCTATTCATCACAAAGCACCTTTGAGGATACATTGCTAAAACTAGTCAATAAATAAATTTGGGAAACAAATATGTTTGAGGGAAAAAGACTGCCAACACACCAGATTTTACCATTGCAGCATAAATTGGGGAATTAGATTGGTTTAACTGAACATGTTGGTAGAATTCATGATGGCTAATAGGGAAAGAAACGTCGAAGATATTTCTTTCAGTATCCATAAGCGGAATGTGAGAAGAGGAACTGGCTAAAACAGTTTCATTAGCCATTTTCAAAGGATAAAATGATTGATTATGACAGAAATACCTAGTACTAGTGACAAGGCTGACTTAGACGTGAGTTGGACTTTGAATTTCTCGATAGCAAGCAACAGGACAATGTACTTAGCAAAAATCCAAGAAAAGGTTTTATAGCAGAATGAGGAAATATAGGAGAGAAAATGGCATTAAGTGCTATCATGGGGGAAATTACTTAATTTAATGAGGGATTTGACATTTCGAAGGATATTTGGACGAAGGCGTATGACATGGAAAATGAAAAATATGAACTGACTCGCTTGATGATGTCACTGCGAGGGGACTGCTCTATACAGGACTAATTCACGGGTGGTGCCTCCGCATTAAATCTACACTATTCATCCAAAAGTCATCGGGTTTTCTCCATCGAGTGGGTCCCATCTTCTTTTCCTTTTGCTCACCACTGACTTTCCTACACTTTAACATTTTCGACTACTGTTGAAGGGTCCCACCATTCGTCTTTATTTATTACAAGACACTTTATAGTGACAAGATATTAGTATTAAAAAAAACCTTTGATAAACCAAAGTAACTTTAGTCTAAGGTCAATCCGGGGTGGTAAGACTTAGAGGCAGAGCTTCACTAACATGATGGCATGTCGCAGCTCTGCCTACGCCTACCCTAGCCACAACTCTGACCACGGTTAGCAGTAGTCACTGTAGCATTTTCTCCACAGTCACAACCCATTGTTCCTCACCTGTGTTTCCATCTATCGACGTTAACGGTTACATGGATGGTATGGAGCTCAATGCAGTAGATTACTCGTCAGATCCTTACTAGGAGCAAGCCATTTTTTGCAACCCTAACCCTAAAACGACTCTCATTTCCTCTGCTCCATCCAGCTCAATTCCAGTGCCAGTTGTCTCCCTCCCCAGGCATAAGGACTCCTCTCTTTGCATTGGGTCCCTCTCTATCGACTCACTGGCTCTTGACTACCCATCGTTGTCTCTTGGCACCCTTAACCTGTGAGCTTCCTATTCATCCCCTCTGTTCGACCATGCACCTCCTACAGATCTCTTCTTCTCTAAAAATTCATCCTCCTACCTGGGCCCCAAACCTAATACAGCTACACAGACCCAGAAGGCCTTTGATCACCCTGGATCTGGCGAGAAAACATAGGACATTGCTTCTCCATCTGGTTGCTTCGATACCTCGGTAATCTGAGTTAAGTTAGCAGAGACTCATCCAACATCAAATAGGCCCTCGGACCCTTTATAGGATCACCCTACTGCACCAAGAACATGTAAGAAGAAAATAAAGTGTGTCAAGGTATCCGGTAACAATTACACCATCAAGTTCGGAGAAGGACTCACCATGGGGGAAGTTGTCGATAAAGCAACTGCTAGTGGTTAGGGTTCGTGGAAGAACATACACAACGGATCGATTGGGGTTATGGGTAAAAGAGATATGAGGACAGATCTTCATACAACTCTCGGAGGTTCAAACATTGCCTCGTGGGTGGTTTGCGCTCCACGTCACACTTGAAGAATACATGAACTTAGCTTTGGCTCGATACTGGCATATCGAAATGGCTCTGGTTCTACTCAAAATATGGAGCCCTCTTTTCGATCCGGAAAGAGAGCAGATAGGAGCTAGACCACTTTGGGTACGGTTACCAGGCTTACCCCTCCAATACTGGTTAGAAGAAGTGTTCGTAAGGATCGGGAATACCCTTGGCACCTTCCTGGATTATGACAAATCCATCGTACAGTCCAAAAATCGAACCCTAGCCCGCATTCTGGTGCATCTGGACACCCAGGAAGGACTGGAAGAAAAAATTACCCTGCAATGGCAAAATTTCACCAGGGTTCAGATCTTAGATTATGAGGGTGTGCCTTTTAGATGTTGAAGGTGCCACAAGGTTGGGCATTTGTTTAAGGAATGCCCTCTGGTCTCGAAACCCCCGGAAGCAGTTGTGGGACAGGAAGCAGGCAATGAAAAGGGAACCCCGGACATCCCCAGGAAGCACTCCATGGCCGCTCCAGCTCCATCTCGGAAGGCGACTCCATCCAAGCCAGACTAGCACTCCTTAGGCAACCCTTCAAGCCCTCCATCTCCTCCTTTGACTCGAGCCAGGGCAGCTACAGAAGTGGCTCATTCATCGGGTATTCCTCTTCCCTCTTCCCCTATTCTATCTTTTGTTTATGCATTATATGCACATCATATGCATAATGCATCGACACATTATCATTCCACCCCTCCTGCATCCATTTCTTGTCCCCTTCTCCCTCACCATCTTGTTTACTCCACTACCTCTCCTATCCCTCATCCGGAACACACCTCTTCCCCATCATCTCCATCCCCAGCACCCCCTCATCCATGTAACATGTGATCTCGACCTCCCATTGGGGATACACACCAATCAATCTCTAATCATGGACTGTCCCTCCCCACAACATCTATCAAACCTCTCTGGGGGCGCAAATCATACCTATCGCATGCAATTCTTCGAGCGGGTGTTGAGGTGATCTCGGGAAGGAAAACCTCATTAGATCGGGTACTTAGAGCTAAGAAAACCCTTGACATGGTTCCCCCATGAAATGCCTATCATTTAACCGCAGGGGTTTGGCTAGCTCTCCCAAAAAACTAGCCCTTCACAGACATTTCACTGTTGAGCCTATTGATATTATCCTTCTTCAAGAAACCCTAGAGGAAGCTCACCACATCTCTCAAGATCTGCAGAGTATATGTCCAGGATGGGAATTCATTGCTCTAGATGTTGTAGGTCGATCTGGTGGTCTGGCCTTGGGATATAATCCCTTATCTATAAACCTCAAATCAGTTTGGGGAGGGAATGGGTTCACTGGTATAGATTTTTTCTCTGTGAAGTTTTGCATGGAGCTCCGTGTCATGAATATTTATGGCCCGTGTCAAGGACAGGAGGCTTTCTGGAATCAACTTCTCAATCTCTCCTTGACCTCAACTAACAACTTCATCTTGGGAGGGGACCTCAATTTTTTCATTGTATACAGTGAGTCTTAGGGATCATCGACACATATTGATCCACTCTCTGATACTATGTAAAATCTCCTCGAACAAGCTCACCTCATAGATATCCATATGAATAAACCACTTCCTACTTGGAGGAACAGAAGGGTTGGGGAGGTAGCCCTCACCAGAATACTAGATAGTTTCATCATCAAAAATCCATTGATTCAGTGATTATCTCATTACAGGCAATGGGTTGGATCTAGCGACATCTATGACCACTCGCCTATCTACCTAGAAATATCTGGTCTGCCTATCAAGCCAAGAACCCCGTTCAAATTTAACTCATCCTGGCTACAATATCCCTTGTACAAAAATATGGTTACCAATTACTAGTCACAAAACCCTCCCTCATAGGGACTCACTTGGGCCAAGGGTTTTTGTCAAAATCTTCTTCAGCTCAAAAGGCTCACTATCAAGTGGGAAAAGGAAAAACATCAAATGGATACCCATACCCTCTCCACTATGGAATTAGCCTTAGTGGACCTTATGGATGAAAACAACATGAGTTTCTTAAGTGTTGTAGCCAAATTAAACCTGATTGAGCTGGAAAATCAAAGAGCCAGAATTCTGAAAGAAAGAGAGGAAACCTGGAAACTCAAGAGTCGTGCAATCTAGCTCAAATCTAGGGATGAGAACACAAGGTATTTCCAAAAATTTTCCAAGGGAAGGAAAGCCTCCAATACTATCTGGAAAATTCCCACCCTGGATGGAGGTATTGTGAAAAATTTTAATCAGCTATCATAGTTGGGCATCTCACACTTCCAACAGCTATACAAGGAGCCTCTAGTTACAAACCTTGTTGAGATCATTCAAGTAGCAGGGCATTTCCCAAGATTTGTTGGTCTGGAAGAGGTAGTTGAGATTAATTCCCCTATCACCAAATATTAACTTGAAGGGACTTTAAAATGGTTTCAGAAAGATAAAGGCCCTCGACCGGATGGCTGGCCCATTGATTCTATTTATCCTTTTTTGACCTTATCGATAACGATCTTCTCAATGTTGTTGAATAGTGCAGGACCTCTGGAATAATGTATGAGGCTATCAATGCCACTTTCATTTCCCTCATTCCAAAATTTGATTCACCAGCATCCTTCAATGATTTCCGCCCCATCTCACTCTACAATACCCTGTACAAAATCATTGCAAAGATCATAGCAAATCGGCTTCGCCCCATACTCTCCCACCATATTTCCCTTGAGAAATTTTCCTTTCTCCAAAATAGGAAGATCCATGAGGCCATAGGTACAGCCCAGGAAGCCATTCATTCTATTAAATCTAGGAATCTGAAAAGCACAATCCTCAAGACTGATCTTGCTAAGGCATTTGATCGGGTTAGCTGGCTCTTCATCAAGATGATCTTGATCCACTTAGGGTTCCATTTAGCATTCACTGACTGGATTATTTGTTGCGTAACCTCAGCTTCCTTCAGTGTACTGATTAATGGATCGACATCTCAATTCTTTCACGTCGAACGCGGGCTTCGGTAAGGATGCCCACTGTCTCCTCTTTTGTTTCTATTAGTGATGGAAGGTCTCAGCAGGCTCATCGGCACCGCTAAAAGGGAAGGCAGACTCAAAGGACTGAAAATGAACGAACTCTACCACCTCACACATCTGCTCTTCGTAGATGATGTTATGATCTTCCTGGATGGCAGCATCAGGGATTCATCCTCCTTCCATGATATTCTAACCCTCTTTGAAAAATCTACAGGCATAGCTGCAAACCAGTCAAAATCTACTATTACTCTGTCGCATACCACCCCACAAGAGGATAGAGCATCCCAACAGTATTTTCATTATCAATCACACAACCTCTCGGATGCACTTAAATACTTGGGCTTTTGGATCAAACCCCATAGCTATCGGATTGCTGACTAGATCTGGCTAGTGATTAAAATTGAGAGGAGGTTGAAAATATGGAACCATATATTTCTTTCAAGAGCAGGGAGACTTATCCCAATAAAATCAGTACTGAAAGCCACCCCAGTATATTGGATATCACTCGCCTAGATCCCTTGGGAAATTCTCAGACATATACAACAGTTATGTTGCCAATATCTATGGAATGGCCAAAAGGAAGGTAAAACATTTGCATGGGTAAGCTTGAAGAAAATTGCTATGCCAAAAAAATTGGGGGGTGGGGGTTAAAAGATCTGCCTATTTTTTCCCAAGCTCTTGCATCCAAGATGAGTTGGTCCCTTCTCACTACATAGAATCTATGGATGACTGTGACATATTACAAATACATTTGGCCACAACAAACATTGGACTGGGTATGTTTACAAGACTAGCCTCGTGGGGCATATCCATAGTATGGAAAGCAATCCTACAAACGATGCCTTTCCTCAGAGTAGGCTTGGCTTGGCGCATCAACAATGGAACATCTGTTCGTTTAGGCATCGATCCTTGGATAGGTGGGGGGAACATATATAAATTGCCTCCTGATCTCATGCATTATATCAATCATAGGAATATCACGATGATTGCGCTGATTGTTGATCATGATCACAGTACCATATTTAGAAAATGATTGAGACTGGCACATGATCTGGATATTCCTGTACAATGGCAGCCTATCTGGGAATCATATCTAGTGGCGTTGTCTAAAGCACATGTGACTCTCAATCATGACCCTAATGTTCTAGTATGGATCCCAGCTGAGCACGGGAAATACACCCCAAAACTGGGTTGTAACCATCTTCTATTGGACTGCAAGCCTATGCTCACTAATGCATGGTGGCTATAGTTATGGAGACTGAAAACTCCCCCTCGGACATGCCTCTTCATGTGGAGTGCTTTAAGTAACAAAAGTCCCAAAGTTGAAGCCCTTATGCGCAAATCTATACACAGCCTGATTTGGTGCGTTCTATGCAATCAAGCATCTGAAACAAATGAGCACTTGTTCTTGCTCTACCCATCTGTCATTCATTTCTGGCAAGCTGCTACACAACAACTCTCTATGCAGAATGCATGGCAGGGCTCTTCTATCCTCCAAGCATGGAACAATTGGATTACATCACACAAGGGAGAAAAGGCACAATGCCTACCTCTTATCATCTGTTGGACCTTATGGATTACCTGAAACCGTATTATATTCAAGAAATAATCCACCCGCTGGCCACTTCTCATTGTGAAGATTGTGGTAGCCTATCGTGACATCCCAGAAGAGGCAAAACCCCACACTCGCAAAATCTCGGTCCCTGCATGAATTGATAAATCATAGTTGTGGGCTTTCTCCGATGGGGCTCCCCAACGTCATCGCTGTGGAGGGGGTTTCTTGCTATACCACTCAGAAAAGCATTGCTACAAAGTCAAATTGGGACTAGGGGAGGAAACAAACAATTTTGTCGAGCTTATCACTCTCAGACATTTGCTCCATTTTTCACTAGCTCATAACTGCACTACCATACAGATATTTGGAGACTCACAAATAATTATCAATTGGTTCAACAACAAAAATAATTGTCATGCTATTTCACTTCAAAATATTTTGGATGAAGTCTTCAATATCAAAGCAGTGTTTAACACAACCTCTTGTCATCATATATACAGGGAATATAATGAAGATGCTGACAGACTTTCCAAGGAGGGCTCGCTACTACCCCGAGGCTTGTGGATAATCTCTTAACAGCAGGGAACAGATTTCTATCAGTACCATCATAGGCCATATATAGACTTGGAGTACCATAGGGTGGAAAGGCCATAACTATATTTATTTTGTTGTCATTTTATAGCTAAAACAACATGTATATATTTATATTTTTGTTGATAAATAGACATACAGTCTGAACATTGTACAGGAAATGGCAAGGCCATCCATTTTGATATAGCTACATTTTTTTTGACAAGGTCTTCGACCTACAGTTATCGCATATGCCTTTGGCATCTACCAAATGTAATTTTTCCTCTTAATGAAAGATTATGATTTTTCCTTGGGAAAAAAACTTAGTTTAATCAAATAATAAGAAGTCTTTCACTTTTCTCTTTTCTCTTTTCAGTGTTTGATTTATTTTTATTTTACAAATATATTTAATATGTACAACACATAAAATAGGTCACAATAGTGAACACCTTTGATAGAGTTTTTTATTCCTTTTTGCTTTGTATCATGGAAAAGATAGGTTTCTGTGGAGAGTTCATCAAATAGATAAGAGCATGTGTTGGAAGCCCCTAGATTACTCTATTAATAAATGATTTCTACTGGACTACATTATTCAAAGATGCACATGCCTATGTGCGCAAGTGTTCAGTCTGCTAGATATGTGCCAGCAGAAAATGAAGGCCGACAGCCCCACTGCAGCCTATTGCAGTGTACGAACCATTCCAGCAGTGGGGCTTGGACATCATAGGGGATATTTTCCCACATTCTTCAAAGTAGCACCACTACATATTACTTTACGTAATTGACATAAGTAGTTATGTTGAAACACATGAATAACCAAGAAGTCATAAGCTTCCTAAGGTAGAACATCATTTCTAGGTTTGGCATTACTATATCACTTGTTTTTTACAATGCAACGTACTTTTCTTCGTTAAAGATTTATGACTTTGCATTGAAAAATGGTATTGTGTTAAAACATCCTTTTAACTACTACCCATAGGGAAATGGTCTTGTCGAGTCCACAAACAAAAACCTTATCTGTATCATAAAAAAGACCATTTACTCTGAACAATGAAACTGGCACTCTGCTCTAGTGAATTCTCTATGGGATGACCAAGTCACACCTAAGCCCTCTCTAAATACCTCTCCCTACCTCCTGGTATACGGAAATGAAGCCATCCTCCCACTGAACTTCTACTTTCCTGCTCTCCAGTTGTCCCAAGAATATCAAGGCAAGTTGTGTCTATTAGTTTAGCATAGGATGGACACATTACACACGCTACAGGAAGAAAGGGTGAAAGCAAAAGAAAAGTTTATACTTCACCAAAACCATATCAAGAGATGGTTAGATAGAAATTCTCCAAGGAGTACCATCTTCAGTGTGGGTGACTTAGTTTTGAAGTGAGATAAACCCCATGAAGACAAAGGCAAACACACGAAGTTTCAGTCCCTATGAATAGGCCCATTCATCATTCACGAGAAGCTTTGCCAACACACGTATCAAATCACTTGACAGGAATATTGACACTCTCCCTATCAATGGACAAGACTTAAATATTGTTTTCAATGATATGGGGCCATGCCCCACATTGTGTACATAGTTCTTTCATTGTTGTTTTGTTCTTTTCTTCACTATTTTGCTTTGCTTTATTTTTTTATTCTTTTCTTTCTGTTTTTTTTTGCTTTGTTGTTTTCTTACTTTGTTTTGTAAATAAGTGTTGTCCCACACTGTGTTCTAGCTTTTGAATGTGTAGGAATTTACAGGGTAAGTTCCTCAGATAGAACACCAAAGGACATTGCTCACAAACAGATCACAGATCAATACACCAATATTCTTGACGTGGTTAAAACCCTCTAAGAGGGAAACAGTCCATGGCCTGAGCCAATGCAGCCACTTCAGAAAATTTATTAATAAAAGAATGAAAAATTACATAAGCTTCTCTCATGAATGGTCAAACTACAAATGACCCTCCATGCTCTTTAAATAGAGATCATGGACCAATCGGGTGTTAATCCATGGATCGTGTCGGTAATACCGAGGAGAGAATGAACCATCCGATCACTTAATGTCTAGAACATATCGTGACCATTGGATTGTAAGTTACAAATGTACATTGTAAAGAAACACACTTTAACTAACTCTACACTAGACCAAGTTATACTTAACTATTTCCTATGTGTCGAAATATCCTAACATCCCCCCTTAAGAACAACTTGGGATAGGATTGAAGGATGTAAAAATATGACACAATAGGAGAAGGAAGGAGGCATTAGAGCCTATCCCCCCTTAGTGACAACTTCCTGAACTCCAATCATAAATCGAAGTTTAATAAACTTTGCCTCTGTGAGAGCCTTTGTAAAGATGTCTGCAACTTGATCATCAGTTGAAAAATATTGAACTTCAAGGACATGGTCATGAATGAGCTTTATGATGAAGTGCATGTGTATTTCAATGTGTTTTCTGCGCTGATGTTGGTCTGGATCTTTGCATAGTTGAATGGCACTTTGATTATCACACCAAAGTGTAGTCAGATGTTGTCGCTAAAATCCAAACTCTGACAGGATCTGACGAAGCCACAAGGCTTCCTTACTAGCTTCTACAGCGCCATGATACTCTGCTTCTGCTAAAGAAAGAAAAATGGCACTTTGTTTCTTACAAGCCCATGTAATATATCTAGAACCAAGAGTGAAGACATAACCTACAGTGGACTTCCGATCCTCAGGGTCACCAGCCCAATTGGAATCAGTGAAACCAACCAATAGAGGAGATGCTTCTACACTGTAATGAATCCCAAACTAAACTGTACTTTGAACATAACAAGGTAATCTTTTAGTTGCTTTCTAATGACTTTCATGTGCGTTTTCCATAAACCGAGCAATAAGTCCAACAGCAAAGGAAAGGGTAGGACGGGTATGGGTCAGATATAGAAGTTTTCCTACAAGCTGACGGTATAAGGTAGCATCAAATTCAGGGGAAGTACAAGTGACTGAAAGTTTGGCTCCAGACTGAAAGGGAGAAGGGGCTGGCTTACAGTCTTCCATGTGAAAATGGCATAGAAGATCACAAGCATCCTTGGACTCGGAAAGGGAAATACCTTCCTTGGTTTGCAAGACTTGAAGACCAAGAAAATAATGCAAGTGTCCTAAGTCTATCATTTCAAACTTCTTTTTAAGGCTAGACTTCACATGGTTTATAAGGTTGGGATCACTACTAGTAAGGATAAGATCATCAACATAAAGAACAAGAATAATAAGATACTTACCCACTTTCTTGGTGTAGACAATATTCTCAGAATGACACTTAGAAAAGCCAGTATCTAAAAGAAAGCTATCCATTTTGGCATACCAAGCCTGAGGGGCTTGCTTGAGACCATAAAGGGATTTCTTAAGCCAACATATAAGGCTCGAGTCTTTTTTCATAAAGCCAGGAGGTTGTTCCATATAGAATTCTTCATGCAAGTCTCCATGCAAGAAGGCAAATTTAACATCCATCTGATGGATTTCCCATTTGAAAGAGGCAGCAAGGGAAAGAACAAGGTAGATAGAGTTTATTTTGGCAACAGGGGAGAAGGTTTCAGTATATTCAATGCCTTAAACTTGTGAAAAAACCTTAGCAACAAGACAATCTTTATGTTTATCAACTTTTCCATCTGGTCCAAACTTGGTTCTATAAACCCATTTGCATCTAACAAGTTTTTGTCCCTTTGGAAGAGGAACAAGATCCCATGTATCATTTGCCAATAATGAACAATCTTCTTCATTCATAGCTGCGTCCCAATCTGGATGGCCCAAAGCTTCTGCAAAAGGTGTCAGGATCATAATTCGTTGAAGCTTGAGCCAGTAAAGAAGAGGCTCTATTGAATTAAGAACATGTACGTCATTGATCTGTAGGATCACCTACAAGAGCACATGTTGCATCCCAAGTAGCACGGGCCCATTTTGGAAGTTGAGGAGTTGAAGGAGGATTGTCAACCTCGTTGTCATCATCTGAAGAAGAAATTTTTTCATAAGTAGAAGGGATAGAGAGAGGTGGCACATCCTTCGAACTAGGCTTGCAGACTGATACATTTTCACCAAACTTTACTTCTCTTCTAATGATAACATTTTTGGACTTAAGTGGACTAAGTCTATATCCTTTGGCATCTTCAAAATATCCAACAAAAATACATTTTTCACTCTTAGGTTCTAAATCTTTCTATTTCTCATTTGGAATATGGGCCCATGCTTCACTTCCAAAAACACGAAAGTGATTGACATCTGGTTTAATTGAGCTTCATGCTTCTTTTGGAGTGATATTCTTTAAAACCTTAGTAGGAGTGTGATTTACTATGTAATTTGCATAGTTAATTGATTCTTCCCAAAAATTAAGACTAAGTCCTTTAGATTGAGGCATACAATTAGCCATTTCCTTTAAGGTGTGATTCTTCCTTTCAGCTACGCCATTTTGTTGTGGAGTATATGGAACAGTATGTTACATTTGAATTCCATGCTCAGTGAAAAAGTTGATGAATTTGTTGTTAACATATTCTCCGCCATTATCATATCTTAGCTTAATAATTTGATGTCCAGATTGTTTTTCAACAAAGGCCTTAAAGGCTAAGAACATGGTAAATACTTCACTCTTGAGTTTTAAGAAGTATACCCAAGTACGTCTGGAGAAATCATCAATGAAATTTAAGACATACTTGTAGCCAAAGAATGAAACAACTGGAAGTGGACCACATAAATCACTATGCACAAGCTGTAAAGGGGCTGAGGCATGCCAAGAGGCACATTTTTCAAAACTATCTCGATGATGTTTTCTAAGTACACATCTCGAACAAACACCATCTCTAAAAGATACCATAGGAAGACCTGTCACCGTATTTTCTTTACATAGATTTTGAAGGGAGTGATAGTTTAAGTGACCAAATCTCTCATGCAAAAGTTTGCTCACTTCATCATTATGAGCAACAAATACCGAGGTTAGAGTTGATGACCCAAAGTTGTTAAACTTATACAACCTTGTAGAATCATTAGCAATGCCAGTAGCTAAAATATGCTTAGGATCTCTTAGGTCCTTAATTATAACATCGTGAGGTGAAAATTCAATGGTTTTACCATCAACTAAATGAGTTATCTGATATAAAGATAGAAGGTTGCAGGATAAAGTTGGAACACATAATACATCATTAAATTGACTATTGTCTAGATAAACAGTTCCAGCCCCTACAACACTAAGAGATCTATCATCACCAACATATATATTTTTGGTGTTACAATCATTTAAAGAAGAAAACATGGCTTTGTTTTTTGCCACGTGATAAGAAGCTCCAGAATCAATGAGTCACTCATGAGAATGAGAAGAAGAAGATACATTTAGTGCATAACTAGACCTGGATGCTTGACAATGACATGCAGAAAGTGTTATTCTTGAAGATGAAGTTGAAGTTGAAGAGTGCTCCAAATGGATGTTATGCTTCTTCATTGTTGCTTCCAAGGCTTCCATCTTCTTAAAGCATTTGGATTCGAAGTGGCCATCTCAATTACAAAATTTGCAATGTCTATCAGTCTTCTTCCCTTTGCTTGTATTTTCCTTATCATTTTGTTGAATTGATTTTTCATTTTGAGTATGAAATTGCTTAGGACCCTTGTTTGGTTTAGGACCATTCTTTTTAGGATAATGCTTCTTAGGATTCTTTGAATTTGTTTGTTGTTGGGTGGCTAAGGCTTTCTTAGAAGAGTTTCCAACCAAGATGTAAGAGTTTTTATTGTTCTTTTATCTAAGAATCACAAAATGCATCAAAAGAGGGGGACTTGCAGTCTTGTCCTTGAGAAATAAAGGCTGCTCGAGTAGAATGGAAGGTTGAAACAAACACAGAGTAGGCTAGTCCCAACTTAGTAAGATGGAAATAGATAAGGCTACCATATTCTTTCTTAACCTTAACACCTTCCAAGAGAAGTCTAAGGGTCTTGAACTTGGACAAAAAATCTTCAATGGAAGAAAAAAAATTGGGGTCCAACATAAGCAACTCAATTTCGAGTTGATGGGCTCTAATTTCATTTTTAATTCCAAAAACTTTAGTGAGTTGTTTCATTGCTTCATTAGGGGTATCAAGTTCTGTGATATGGAATCTAAGGTCTGGAGAAATAGACATCCCTATCAACCCACTTGCTTGATCTTGCATATTTTCCCATTTGGCTACCTTATCTTCATCTTTAGGTTTAGTTTCTTGGCCTAAGTCTATTCTGTAAATACCTTTACTTCTAAGTAAATCCACAATGTAGGACCACCATTGGAAGTAGTTGGTGCTGTGAAGAATATCTTGGCATGGAATTTCAATTTTAATAGAAACTGAAGCTGTATATTTTAAAATTAGGTATTCCAATGGAAATATCTCAAAAAATTAAGCCGATTAAAAAAAGTGGCTCTAAAAACGGTTTCCAGATGAAGAAGTTATAGCTTTTTGAAGAAAAGTTGTTGAAGATGTTAACGAAGTGCATGAATGTGCGGAAATGAATGATAATGTTATATTTAAAAAAAACATATCCTAGCTTTTCAAACTTAATCTAATTAGCTCACTTTCAAAAAAAAAAAATATGTGACCCACTTTTATAAATAAGTGAAAGTCACTTTTACAGTGGTACTTTATGAGCTACCCACTAAATTTATGAGTTTTTTTTTTTAGTCATTGAAGCTTTGGGGTGTACGCTTACTTTAAAAAACTCTTTTTACCTACAAAACAAAAAACCACACAACCCAACATGGACATACAAAAAAATCAAACCTTATAGTTTGAAGTTAGCTTTCGCCGGAAACTAAATATTTTCCTCAATGTTTCTGATTTTCCGAGATCACACTAAGGCACGACGGAAAAGAGCATATGCATGAGAAAAATCCTTCCTTTATGTTTCTGATTTGCCCAGATCGCACAAAGTCACGGGGCAAAGAGCATACGCAGAAATGAAAGGTATAGATCTAGTAATAAAAAACATAGAGCTAAATAAACCGAAATAAACAGAGAGATGAATAACTAAAACTGCAAATAAAGATTGTATACCTCTAGATCTTAAAAATGACGTAGCTAGGGCTACCAGAAACCTTTTCGCGTGAAACGAAAGGGGTTCCTCACTGGAACAGATGCTCCTAACACAATAGAGCAGTCCTCTCGGCCCAAAAGTAGTCAGAAACAGTAGATCTAGGAAACAACAGTCGATGCAGTTGTACCGGCTTCAGATTTGGATCACTGACGAATGAGTCCCTCAAATAACTCTGATACCATGTAGGAATTTACAGGGTAAGTTCCTCAGATATAACACCAAAGGACACTGCTCATAAATAGATCACAGATCAATACACCAATATTCTTGACATGGTTAAAACCCTCTAAGAGGGAAACAGTCCACGACCTAAGCCAACATAGCCACTTCAGGCAATTTATTAATAAAAGAATGACAATTTATATAAGCTTCTCTCATGAGTTGTCACCCTACAAATGACTCTCCATGCTCTTTAAATAGAGATCATAGACCAATCAGGTGTTAAGCCATGGATCAAGTGTTGGTAATACCAAGGAGAGAATGAACCGTCGAATCACTTAATGTCTAGAACATATCATGACCGTTGGATTGTAAGTTACAAATCTACAGAGTAAAGAAACACACTTTACCTAACTCTACAGTAGACCAAGTTATACTTAACTATTTCCTATGTGTCAGAATATCCTAACAGAATGTGTATGTGGCTGAAGTTCGAAGAGTCTTGTGACACTGCAGCACTTGGCCAGTTTTTTGTCCGTCTTATTTATGCTTGGCTGTAACTTTTGGCTCATGAAGTCTTGATGGAAAATACGATCTATCTGTAAGGAAAGTTTTGGTCAAACCATGAACCCATTAACAGTTTGGGAAACCTCATGCCTATACTTAGTTTTTTGTTATGTGTGTCCAAGCTTATCCAACTAGTAGAAACAGAGAAGGGGAAAATCTAAATGAGCAAACCTGAATCAAAGGTCTTTACATGCTTCTCTGAAGGAATAACCTCTTCTGCTCTCAATAAGTCGGGATCCCTCTTCCGCCCCAAAAATAAATAAATGCCTATGCATAGTCCTCTTTCAAAAATAAAAAGGGTGAAAGAAGAGCAAGGCTTCCTGCATAGAGAGGTGAAGCAGCCAACTCCACTAGGGTACTATATAGGCTACCTGCTAGTGGAGCAATGATTGTGTTCCTACATGACTCTGTCAAGGTACTATCTAGGCACGCTGGTAGCGGAGCAACACCAGAGATGAAAAACTATACTCTAAAAATCTTAAGCTCGTGAGCCAAATTATCCGTCTCGGTTTGAAACACTGTGATCTGGTTGAATATTGTGTTGTGTTCAACTGATTCGATACAAGGTGGATTGTGTCTATCGATGGGGTAAGTGGGGAATATGAAGTGATCTGCACAACAAATCAATACTCCCCAAAAGGCCAATGCCCTATGCTGAAATGAACCAAAACAGAGAAGTTGGTATTCAACCAGTGTGTCACCAAGTGTTGTAGGAGCTCTAACACCATCCAAAATTTTGGCTTGCATCCTAATTTTGGAGCCTTCTTTGGTTTTTCCTTTGATGGTTGCAAACATTCGAGCTCACCCCATGATCTCTTGTGAATTATTTCTCACCTTTTTGCTTGTTTGACCAACTTTCATCTTTCGGCATGTTGATTGCTTTGTCCTACTTGCAATCTTGTTCTCATGAGTTTGAAGGTTTGTCTGTGTGTTTGGGTTGTCTTCACTATGTGAACACTCATCATACACACACACAAAGTTGTAAGCACAGTCGTACAGGTGTCATCACGGTCATCCAAAGGTCTATCTCAAGTGTCGCGCTTGTCGCTCTTGGCTCTAAGATGGTCCCACCGAGGGCATGTTTTTCCTTGTTGTACTGGTGGTTTGTGTTGTCCTGTCGTCGAAGTATGCTAAGTGTGTGATCATAATGTCAAGTCTAAACAAGTTCACTTTCTTTCAACACTTAGCCATTTTTCTGAAAATCTATCCAACCAAATAACCTTCTTCCACCCGACCTCAACTGAGCTGCACTACACAATCTCAGCCCTCACTAACCCTACTCTATTGCATAATGCTTGAGGTTGTCCTATAGGTCAGCTACACTATGCAATCCCGGAGTTGAGCAGCCTGTCTGCTTCCCAGAATTCCGTAGAACATTGCCTCCATGTCCCAACTGAATTGCACATTTCTCAAGTGCAGTCATCAAGCCTCCTTCTTGTCTGCTAGAAGCCTGCATTGCTTTGAGACCTAGGTCTACACTATTCTCCAAAACTGCGCAGTCAAGCTCAACAAGTCCCGTGCATCTTTTTCCTGCACTACTCTTAGAAACTACGTAGAACTGCCCAATTATCCCTCTACAACCCTGCTTCGTCTTCCCTCTAGAAACTACGCAAAACTGCCTAGCTATCCCCTGCATCCTTATCTTGTCTTCCCTCCAGTAACTATGCAAAATTCTCCCCCTCAGGGTCCCATCTTGTAGTTGCCACTAGTGTCCTTCACTGCGCAATTCTGCCTCCCAGTGGTCACTGCACAATTTTTCCTGATAGTGCAGGTTGTACTCCCAGAGTTCTTCATTCCAGCCTAAGTTGTGCTCTGCATTGTCTCAATGAGTTGCCCTCCCTCCATGTCACCCAAAACATGAGAACAATGCACGATGCTAAACTAGGAGGTTTTGAATTTGATGCCTTCCTATCATGACTGATTTGCAGGAATATGTAAACTGATAGATCATGGCAAGACGACAAACGGGATGAAGAAGGAGCGTGCATGCTAGAGTATTTGCCTGCAGTTGGATGGACATACGAAGCATATCAAGCAACAAGCGAAAGGAACACATGTATTGAACCATCATGCAATACCAATGCAATCTAAGATCCCACAGTACTATGCCATGCGGGGGAGAAGACAAAGCACACCAAGAGTACATCCATCACTCAACATCGCAACAACTTGACATGGACACCATAGTCATCCAGTACATGTCAGCAGTGTCATGTCAAGTTGTGTCATGAGTTGTCTTGGCCACATCACCATTATGGGCCATATCTATTGTAATTGAATGTAATGTAAAGTGAAGTCCAATGGACGCACACAGAAGTCGAAGAGTCATGTCAGTTGAAAAGTCATGGGAGTTTGAATAGTCATGAGGGTAGTCCGAGAGTCACAAGGGTCAAGCATCTCCCTTGGTTATAGATACCCCTCCCATTATATCAGCGAGGACTTTTCACCTTGGTTCCTCTCACATAGCCTTGAGAGTCTATAATCTGTTCTTTGAGGAGCGAGGAGTGTCTCTAATGTCCCACTACTAGGACTAGTGATTTATGGTGTAAAAATGTGTCTTGGAACTTTTGCTTAATTCAGAAGCTCATGTTTTGTAGATGTTTATAAGACTACTCTTTAAACATTATAATGCATGTTTTCTTAACCTGTACTAAGATAGTTGAATTACTTTGGTTATTTTAGTACTTACATTGTTGAATATGTGTTTTATTGTTTATCACTATTGTCTTGTCCTTGTGGACTACTCCGTAGCACATTAGACAGGCCATTATTGTTTATTAGCTATAACGACCATCACCTCTGTGTGGACTACTTTGTGGGATGGTGTACATTTTTTCCCTTGCACTTTGGTTTTAACGAATACCACATCTGCTGTGGACTACTCCACTGGATCATGGATGTTGGTCAGACCGTTGTTGGTTTGCATGTGTTTCTCCCTGTGTGATACTACTACCTCTCACCTAGAGGCTCACTTTTACTCTCTCCCTTTATAGTAAGAGAACTTAGACACATGTTACATTACACACTCACCAGGCATACTCACCTTACTTTTTAAACATACAAGCATAACACTCTCATGTGCTGAACAATAAGAGCTAAGGCAAATCTCTAAGATAATGGAAATCAGGCCATCATATCGGATGAGACTCCTACACCAAATAGTGTGAGGTCTAGTTGGGACTTAATATTGGGGAGATCCCCTGAATGTTGGCGGGTTCAACACCATCAACACCTGTGAACCATGTATAGGGGAGCATACAACTTAACCTAAGATTAATAAAAATAGCAATTGAAATCAAATCAACTTTTATTATAGCTTAGTGTTCAAAATCAAACATAAAATATGAGATTCAAACGAACACTAAAACATCTATATAAAAAAAAAAGAGTCAATAATGATAAAATGAAATGGAAGAATCTTAAAAAAAAAAAAAATTAAACAAATTTTATTTTTTTCCTGTTAATATACAATTTTATAAATTAATTTGTATTTCTAAATTTATAATATATCTATAATTTAAAAGTAAACACTTTGAATATATAATTTAGAAATAAGTGTTTAAATGGATAAAAGGAAAAATAAAATAAAATTTATGTTATTAATTGATCTTATCTTAAATGATAGGCGGAATAAGTTTTATTATCTCCATTCATTTTTTATTTCCATTACACCATGTTACTACAGCTGCAAGACTGGTGTCACACCTCGGCGTTAACTCCCATAGTCGTAGTGCTCTCCCTCTTGAGCTAGATTCATTGGCATCTGGGAGGATCATAGCATCATTCCAAGGAAATTTGAGTAATCATGACGAACGTTAGAGCATCTTGGGCACATTAACAAAAATGATAGTGGCCAAACAAGTGTGGCACATAGGTGGCATGATTGACATGTGGATTTTGGAGCATGAAGAACAACACTTGGGTCATTAATTACTTATTCTTATCAAATTAATTGATTATCAATATCACAATTATCCATATTATCTAACCAATATCTAAGAGATCAAAATGCATGCACATGTGCCATAATTTCCTCATCAGGCTCAACAAATGTCTCTACAAATGACACTTTCATAGTTTTATCAGTACCCAACACCACATCTCTCTTTTACAGTTGTTTGTACGCATTCATGGCATCTGAATGGGTTGAAAACTCCAGAAAGGCAAAGCCATGATTCATTCCCTCATTTTTAGGATCTTCGACTAGAGTGAGATCCTCAATATTATCAATGCCAAAACTTTTTAACTTTTCTCTTAGCTGGAAAACCAAAAATAATATCAATTATAAAAATGTTCCAGATTACACATTAAAATATTTTGTTCAATTAAGTAAAACAGATGGTAGATTGAAGCATGAAAGCTTACAACTTCCTTTGTCCATGTCTTGCATATATTTCCCAAGAAAAGTGTGTCACTGTCCTCGCTGGGTGAGACCCCACAAACTTTACCTTTAACTTGTAACACAGATATAGCATAATTGTTACATACTTGAGAAACTTAAATCAAGGCTAAGGATCACATTGCACATAAATTCCTGTCAAACAGTGAATCAAAGAAGCACTTGTGGATTCTTGAGTTCTATGCAAGCACATTTAGCTTGATATTGCAACAAAAATTGGAAATTTTCATCTGCATCTTGCACATCAAGGGCAGGAGGATCCATGGTTTGATACTGGACATCACTTCAACACAACCAACACCTCAATTTTTTCCCTTGTGTTTATTTTCTTGGCTTCTTGAGCTTTCGGCATTCCTTTTCACCTCTCGGTGCAATTTCTAGTATAAAACAATTCCCCAATTTCATAACTTAACTAGTTTTCAAGGATGATTAGACAAAACCCATAATGACTTCTATACTTTTATTTCTATCACGTTTAAATATAAAAATGAAATTATGAGTCATATTCAATCTAACTCTATTTATTTGTGCAACAAAATTTGTTGGATTTAGGAGAAAGCATCATTTTTAACTTTAAAGTACGATTCAAACATTTAAATACATAAAATATGAATGATAAGTCTTAATGAAATTATTTGTTAAATATTTTTTTTGAGACATTTAACTATTATCATCATTAACTTTGATAAATTTTAGGACATATTTAGCATTATCATCTTGAACTTTAAATATATTTTTAAAACATATATATAATTAAAATAATCATGGTTTAAAAATACAAATTATATGGAAAACATCATGAAGTGCGGTCTTTTTTTATCATAAAAGGATTATTTTAATATATATCAAATAATAATATTTATTTTTTATCATATAAATTTGGTAATTTTTTTTGAATGGTAACAACTTGTATAATTATAAAAATATTACATGTCATTTCCATCCATAGTTAGTTTGATCTAGGAACATAATTCAATTACAAGAGAGTCAAGGCATGCTCAATACATTCATACATCTGGGCTCAACATGACTAACGAGAGATCCGAGTTCCTCACAAGAAACATAGACCAATTTTTGAACTTCTAGGAGGCAAAAACAAAATAATAACAACAACTTTAACTCACTTGCAAACATGCCAATACCCAAACACAACAGTGGATGAATAAATCTAAGAGATTGTCCATAATCCAAAAAGTTCATATCCAAAGACAAACACATAACCCAAGATGTGGTCCAAAAAGAGGAGATGCAGATCCCATTTGACACATTTCACCAACAGCATGAAACTTCACCCAAAGACGTAGAGCTCAAACAAGATGGCCACTTCACCAAGTGAAGTTTTTAGATAAGGTCACTGCAAGAGATGAGCATCGAGTTCCGAAGACAAAAAGGTGCAACAAAGTTTCTTCGATCACTACCACGACAATAGTGAGCTTCATGTCCCTGCACTCGTCAAAATAACTGCAAAACCAGGGAATCAACATATATAACCATTAAACACCATAAAAACTCCTTGTTCATAGAAAGAAAACCATGGCATCACTCAGACAAACCCATATCCATCAAAAGACAAAATAGAGCTACCCATTTTTCAATCTTAATTAGAGGAGATGTTAGCATTGCTAATAGATGGATTAATTGGATCTCCAGGAGGATTCATAAGATCCCCTGAGGCAGAGTACGACACCAAGAAACTCTCTAGATGAATCAAATGGGAATCCATGTTGCCAAGACAAAATATGACATTTCATATCATCCACCCGATATATTCAATCCCAGAAAACACATTGTAATTGTCAACTATCTTATCCTTAAATATGATATGAAGCAAAATATCCATATGTTGATGCAGGAAGAGAGAATGTAGAAAATTGAGTCTTGTCTTCTGAAAACGAGCTAGGTTTGCAACCCAATTCAACCCATCACCACTAATTTCCGAGTCAAAATAGTAAGGTCTATCACTCAATTCCTGAGACTCCAAAACCATAATTTCCTTTCGAACTTCAAGGGGTACAAAATAAAAATAAAAAATTGCCATTGAATCAAAAGCAAAAGGTCGAGACTGTTTAACCCAAACATTTCCTACACCACCTCGTCTGCACACCATTCGTTGGTGAGGTTCCATAGTAGAAGAAAAAGGATAACAATGCAATCAACCAGAAAGAGCACCATGACCAAAAAAGAATGCAAAAGGACAAACTACTGCCCTTCAAAACCAGACGAGAAGACAATTATGTCATCCCCCAACCTCCACTCCAGGGGACCCAATTTAAGGAGGTTTTGGAGTTCAGAAGACTTTAAATTCATAAGGTACTACAAACTCCAATACCATGCCGGAATATGGTATTGGAAAAAACCCCTCAATACTAGAAGAGAATTCCTCCCAACAAATGCAAAATCCAAGATAGTTCCAAAACATAGACAACAACAAATAAGCAACTTGATGACTCTAATAGAGAACCAATTGACAATACCATAAAATTCCTGGACCAAGAACTAGAATGAGCAAATAAAATCCCGAAACAAGCACCAATTTTCTACTGACAGGTAAAGGATGCCCTCAACTTCAATAACAAGCTGAGAAATGACCAGGGTATCAACAACCACAAATAGGACTTGGGCAAGGATATGAAATACCTCTATATTTTTTGTCCAAAGAGGAGAGTGTGAATAAATAACCACTAGCTCAAATACCGGCCCAAGGTCTGTAGAATGCAAGTACATAATGAAGAACATCGACTCCACAGTCGCATCAATTGAAATTGAACTGGACATACCACGAGCTCCCACCAGTTAGACCTGAACTCAACAGCATGCAACAAGAATCTAGCGAAATACATTGCAAGATGATGAAAGGTGCATGACGTAAATGAGTAAACCTCACCTCCGCTTCCACACGTAACCAACCTCGGCCACCAGATAGGAAAGAGCAAACATTTATAACGAAGGGACGTCGAGAGTGAATCCCCACCCATTTCACTTGCGTGTTGCCACACCAGGCACGGAATGGGACGAGTGTACAATAGGTTCATTGCCTAAGAAATTTACCTACCTACCACTATTCGCACCCCATCGGGAATAAATTTGGTAAAATTACTAAATAATTTATTTTGATATTTAATTTTTACTATCACATATATATATATATGGGTCGGCACATGGATCTGGGTTACACGTTTTGGCAAGAGAGGGTGTATTTTGGGTGAAAAATAACTACTCAATCGAACCATGTTTTTGAAATTTCCTTTCAATACAACCTAGGCATGGAATTAAAAAAGTGGCTCAATCAAGCCTTAAAGCTATATCAAGCCTTTATTTAACCACATTAATGGCTCAATCGATGGTTTCTTAAACCCTCAATCAAGCTATTTTAATTTCAAAATCAAGTGCTCAATCGAGCTCCTGAGGTCCCAAAAATCACTGCTTTAGCACCCCTTCAGCAAATTCCTCTACAACCCCATTTTGTACCCCAGTAGATTTAGGGCAGAATTTGTCCTTAAGTAGAGGATTTGATCATGTTGGATTCGTTAAAGAATTCTCTATCCAATGGCATATGAGTTTGATGCTTTTGAATTCATATAATATTTTTCATCTATTTTCTTTTCAACATAAAGTTTGAATTTTTTTTTTATAGTTTCAAAGGGGTTGAATAAAAGATCAATAACATAAAATATACACAATGAAAAAATTTCAAAAAATGCCACTATTTTCTTTTACAAGTCCTCTTCAAAAGGTTATTGTTGGTTTTTCAATTTATTTAAAAAGTTGAAAAAAAAATCTTACATGAACACATGTGTATCCAAAATGCAATTGAAATATTAGTTCAACAACTTCGAAAAATAATAAAAAAAATATAATTTTACATTAAAAAGAATAAATAAATAATTTTAGACTAGGTTATGCTACGTGAGTGCACTCATATATGTTAAGATGTGCGAACATTTGCAAGGACAAGTATTGCATTTAATTGAAAATGGAGAGATTATGCGACACTAAATGTTTTTGCAAAAAATATCATTAGAACAACAAAATAATTCTCTACATATTGTCGTTTTACTCCAAATAAAAATTCACAATGCTTATATTAATTTTGAGGGTTTCAATTTGATAAAAGAGAAAGAACTTGAAATTTCATCGTCACATTTGGCCCAAAATTGTAACCCATCTTCATGCATTCACCCATCCATATACATATATATATATATATATATATATATATATATAACAACCTTCGTTAATAATTCATGTAAAAATAAATAAAATATAAGACCAAGGTCATGGGACACTTATTCCAAACCGAATTTTGGGCAAAACATCCTAGTGGGTGTTCATTTCGGTTATTATGGCCAAAGGAAATTGGAAAAGGCAATGGAAAAGGATTTGAAAAGGAAAATGGAATTAATTGGCATTTTATTTATGAAAATAAAGGAAATTAGGAGAAAAGGAAGGTGAAAGGCCACAAATTGCATGTGAGGAGGAAATTGAATGAAAATAATGGAAAATGAAGAAAATAGAAGCCTCATTAATAAAAAGGTTTCTAAGGATCAGTTCACAAGCTTTTGAGAGTTCTATGGTGGAGCTCTCTCTCTCTATTCTCTCTCTCAGACTCTTGGACACTTAGAGTTTTCTTGGAACACTTTAGCATTGGATCAAGAAAAGTAAAAGAAGGATAAAGAAGGAAAATGGAAACAAGGATCAAGCAAGGAAGAGCATGGTCAAGCAGCTACAATGAGATTACTTGTAGGTATCAATTTGCATGTGTGATTTCCTTGCTATATTTGGAATGCATGGTACATGCATGTGTGTATTTGCTTCTCTTATTATCATTGGCATGGTATTTTCCAGGTGTGACAGTGATCTTCAGCATTACCTTTCTATTTCAGGATAACTGTGGTGCAATGGTGGTTTCTCTTAGTTGGTTGAGCTGGATTGTCGAATGGTATCGAAGTTGAGTGAGGTGGTCTCTAAAAAATAACACAAAGCCTAGGAATCCCTAGATCGGAGAAGGTGGGATTGCAGTAAAGATGGATTTTGTGTGCCTCTATGGGCCTAGGATTCCTCAACCAGTGAATGGTGGGATATACTGTAAATACTTGAGGTGTGCGCCGTCGATCAGGCATAGGAATCCTTGACCGATGAATGGCAAGATATACAGTAAATCCTGGAGGGTGAAGTCTTGATTAGGCCTAGGAATCCTCAACCATTGTATGGAAGGATATACAGTAAAGCCTAGAGACTAGGAGACAGGAAAATTCCTCATGATGTAGGTGGAGAAATTGGTGGAATCCATGTTTGTTTAGGGCCTAGTGATCTAGTGGGGATTGTAGTAAAGCCTGAAGAAACCTGGTTTGGTTTGGTTTTGAGTCCCACATTCATGCTTGGAATATGGCACGGGGGTGATTGGCTGAAAGAAATATTTGGTTCAACCAATCTATGGTTGGGTGGTTCGTGGAAGTCCCATACTTAGTTGGCTTTTGCATTCATTAATAAGAGCTCTTTCTCCTTGGTATTTCATGTGTAAATGTATTGGATTATATGTGGATTTTATGGTTGTTATATCCTTATTATTTTTGTTGGTTATATGTTGGTTATGAGTATGTTTTATGATAGACTTGATGTATGGCTCTCATCATATTTTGATTAGTAAGTAAAAGTATAATGAATATATGACATAATAGATGATAATGCAGTTATTGTGATAAAGAAATCATGCTTCTTTACGAATCTCAGGTAAGTATGAGATCCATATGCTCAGATTTGTTGTTATGATCGATAGAATGCATATTTGTGACATGTTTGATGAAATGCCTGTCATGGCTAGTAGGGGTCCAATCAAGTCATTCATCAAGTGTTTGCATTTGTACCTTTGTTCCAGTGTCATTTATCATTTCTAGAAGTTTCATGAAGTTTTGGGCAATGCCCTCAATCCTGGCCCTAAAAAAGTGGCATAAAATATGGGGTCACTAGCTCAGAACTAGCTGAAAAAGTCCATACTTGTTGGCATGCCCTTGTTGTGGGAGTGACTAGAAGGCCTCAGTTGCATGCATGGCTTGTCATGGGAGTATCTGGGGGTCTAGATCAGCGAAATGTCAAGTTGCCTCGAGGCTTGGTCACCTAGAAGGGTTGGCTGGCTCCTAAAGGTTTTGTAGCATGTGTGGAAGGTCAGATTGGTTTGATTTTGTCGATTCTATTTCCTTAACTGTACATGGGGAGTTGAATCACATCATAGTAGCTTCTCATCACATGTTTACCCCAGTGGACCGGTTAACTTGAGTATATGTGTGTGTGTATACACACACATACACGTGCACTCTAACTAAAAATTGAAATGGCTCTTTGTGCACTTCGTCGAGTAAATTTTGCCTAAAATTAGATAAAGATTTTTAAGAATCATAAGTTTAAGTTGTTTAATCTGCAAAGTATGAGTGCTTAAGGGTTTTTTTTTAGTGCTAAATGTATTTATGCATTCAAAATTATTTTAAACAATAAGAAATCACAATCTTGCTTGAAATTGTATTTCCAATTAAAAAAAACCATTTATTTATTAGTCACACTACTATATAAAACAAGAACGTTCAATAATACTTTTATAAAAATAAATAAAAAAAATTATACCATATAAATAATGTACCAAATAAACTATTTTTCAACCAATTTTATTAATTTTAAGAAATATTTAATATTACCATCATTAACTTTAAATATACTTTTAAATCATATGTATAATCGTGGATTTTCACAATATAATAGCCTTAACTATCATCATCACTAAAACTAATCAAAATATCATTTCAATTTAATAATGCTATTCAATATACATCAAGTAAAGTATTTGAAATATTGAAATATAGTCATTTTTACAGTTGTTATTATTAATTATTATTATTTTTATTATCATTATCATCATTATAATAATATTTATATTTTTTTATATTATTGAAAATTTGCACAATTATATAAAATTAATAGCCAATAATTGTCAATAAACTTCAAAATACTTTCCTTGTGATACATCCCACATTATCAAAATTGAAAAAAATTATAAAAATTTACCAAATTATTACAAATAAATATTAAAAATAAATAAATAAATAAAAATATAATATACAGTGATATAACTTGTTTAAAATAATTTTATGAATGTGATCTAATAGTTAAGCCGGAAGTTTGGTTCCTAGTCTAATTTTAAAACTGCTCTAAACACGATTTCTTCGGTTAAAAAGATATAATTCGTTCAAAGCATCTCAATTCTTTCAATCCGTTCAAACGATTTTAGCGGTGAAGTTGTTGTCTGAATTAATATTATATTTGAGCGGTCAAGTTCTTCAATGAATTGTTATAATATTTAAATATAATTTCTATTATATTGTGGTTAATGCCACAGATTCGGACGTACGGCCACACATTCAGAGACGAGGAAAGAATCTGGACTTTGTGCAGCCTATGTCGTAACGGAGTGGGCCCGTTTAGCTTAGATACAGGAACGGGATTCTGAAGCATGGGTTGTACGATCATTTAAAATAATCTACACCAGGCTGCCTTGATTCATGCAAGAATATAAATATATATATATAATTAATGGAAATGAGAATCTGTAATTTGGATCATATTATATTATATTAGTTACTATTATACAAATACAATTATTTCATAAATATTATTAATTAGGAAGTTACAATTTTGCATCATATTATATACATCATTATTACGCAAATATTATTATTTTAAAATGTGATTAACTAGAGAGTTACAATATGTTTTTGGAAATTTGAAGTTATGTAAGTGGAGAAACAAATTATCTTTGGAAACTTGAACCTATGTAATTGGGGAAACAAATTATTAACCAAACTACTAGAGCTAATATCCTTTCACATATATATTCGAAACTAGAAGGGGTAGAGTATGTATGCCTTTATAGATTTAGCAGTCAAATAACTGGGCGGAGATGGGTCCCTTCAAGGGGGTCTCATACACCAATGTCGTGTCTTGCTTCGTTGTGATTGTAAAATTGGATAATAATAATAATTTTTATTATTAGTTAATCAGTTGGAAATCCCACAACTTTGCATATTTCAATGTTTGTTTCCCATTTAAATTTTTTGTGGTTTAATATTAGAATTTAATAACTTCAAGCTCATTGTTGTCTCTCTTGTGATATAAGTATTGGAGTCTAATTTGATTATAGATTTTATAATATTTTGGAAATTTGATTAACATGAGTGAAGTTAAATAATTTAATTATGCAAAAATGTGTGGCCTATTTCGAAAGCCTTCTTAAATTTTTATTCTTAAAAAAAAACGTTAAAAATAAAAAAATATTGATGATTAAAATTTAATAATGGGAGAATATTCTTTCTCATATAGACAATTTCAGAGCCCAAATTAAAGATGTTCAAACAATTTTCCATTTTTTAATCTCCACTTATACATTGACATTAAGGGGTGATACCATGTTTTTATCAACCATTTAATTTATATGACTATGCTAGTTAGCAAATAATTTAAAATCTACAATCAACATAAACATATATATATTTTTAATTATTTATATGTTTTTTTTTCATATAAATATTGTCACTAATGTATTGACATTCAAGAGTGACACCACATTTATCAACCATTTAATTTATATGACTATGCTAGTTAGCAAATAATCTAAAATATGCAATTAACATGCTTTTTTTATAATTATTTGTATAATTATTTTTATGTTTTTTTCCATATAAATATTGTCACTAATGTCTAGATAAAAAAATATAAACAATAAGCCCATGGAGCATAGAATAGACATTGATAGTGTGCTCTATTAAGACCCTCCTTGGTGACAATATCACTGAAACTCTTGGGCAAAAATCTAGTCATACTAAGGGTTGGTGTGACCTAGGTCAAGTGTGATCCCCTAATGATTTTAATAGTTCATATGCCTCCAGATCGCGGTTACTCAAACCATAGGTTAGGTATGCAAGTTGATTCACATTACCTAACAATATATATATATATATATATAGAATCACTAAATAAAAATATGGGAAAATTGAAATTAATGGCAACCACTAAACATATCTATAATTATGTATGTGTAATAATTCATAAATTAGTTATAATCCTCATTTTGTTAGATATGATAAATTAGTTAAAATATTTATTTACTTTAAGAAAAATAGCACTTTATTTCTATGCTAGAAAAGTTAAGAAACATTTCAAGATCACAATAGTTTTGTTGATTTAAAAGCTCAAAAAGTTTGATAGTGTGAGAAATATTTCGAAAATTAGATTGCATGTTAGGATACAATAGACAATTTAAGAGAAAATTATTTTCATCTTCACCCTCTTAGTGTTTCAAAGGTGACAAGACTCTTTGATACCATGATGTTTTGGAATTGATCAACACCCAATTTCATTATGAAGCTCATGAAAATTTGTTCTTATTTTAGCAATGTTCATTTTATTCTTAACATGAGTCAAGACTAAGAGATATTTTTTTATTTTCAAGATTAATTTAATTACCTCTTTATAATATATTAGTTTTATTTTTCACTCTAACTCTTTATCGCCCTACATTTCTCCTTAAATTTTGAAGTAATTTTTAATATTATCCTTATTTTGTAAAATGATCTCCTCCTTTATCCCCCAATGGTCTAGCCAAAACCAGGCATCCTTATGCCACCACCCCTTAAACCTAAGGTGGGGGTTTTGGCTAGAGGTAGAAGCAATTTTATGAAACCTCTTGGCTTCCAAGTTGTTTAACTTATTTTTATACATAAGGTAATTAGTCATAACCATGCTCCTAATCGAGGAAATGATTGCTTCAATCAAGAGGATAAGATAGGGAGTATTACTTTTAATCTTAAGATTGTATTTTATAAATTGTTTTTGGATTTGTTCTATATTCCTTCATGACTCTTTGGAGATATTGCAACCCCAAACCTAACACCCATATAAAATTACAAGAGTGACAGATGTCTCAAAGAGAAGTTTGTTGTTATCTAAATATTTGTAAACTTACAATTTTCTTCAAGCTCATAATAAGTTTTTCATCCTCCATTTCACCTTTTCTCAATGTTGTAACTGAGTTTTTGATGGATATTGGTTCTAATATATTCATATCAAGAAACTTCCTCCAAGTATTTTTTGTCATATATGAAAGTATCATGTGTGATCTTTTTGGATTTAATTATCACGACTTTAGTTTCGTCAATATTAACAATCATACCCATCATGGAGAAGAAATCTTGGAGGATTCCTAGTTTCTTTCCAAGATCATCATGGATCCTCACTAGAATAACAATATCATCATCATAAAGGACAACAATTATGACTATACCAATAAGCATAGGGTCAACACAACCTACATCTTCCAAACACTCTTATAGCTTATCAATGCATATGCCAGAAAGAATAGGGGATAAGGGACACCCTTGCTTGACTCTAATATTGAATTTAATTTCTTCCATCCAACCATCAATGGTCCTAAAATTGGTAGTAAAATTCTTGTCTAGCCTTGCCATAGAAACCCTCAACTCGAGAGGAACCATTTTCGCTTTTGGCCTTTTTTGCAATTTTTCCTAGGAATGGTGTCAAAAACTTTTTTAAAGTCAATGAACCAACATAAGAGATCAATTTTATTATTATGACATTCCTTTGTAATGATCCTAAGAGTAACAAGGTAGTCCATAGTTGAATGATACCTTGGAAACCCAACTTGGACTTTAGCTCTTTTACCATGGCTTTCTAGCAATAGACTAATCTTGTTTTCCAAAATAATTCTATACAAAATGGTTGAATTGTAACTAATCATTGTGATCTTATAATTAGAGGGAATTTTTTTATTCCCACTTATAAAGATAAGAACAATGAGGCTCTTCATCCAAGGCTTAGGGGAGCCTTGCTTCACTACCAAATTAAAGAGCTTGTGTATGTAAGGGATGATGATAGACCCACCCATTTTAAAAATTTCAGCTTGGTAGCCTTCAATATCCTTATATTTCCCATTATCAAGACACTCAACCCCAAAATCAATATCATCTTAAAAAAAAAATATCATCCTCTATAGGGCCATTCATAATATTTTCCATGGCATCAGGGGATTCATAAAGGTTTTTAAGGTAGAAATTATAGTTCTTCAAGGGAATCCAATTATTTTCTCTAGTTTTACTAATTAGAATTCCCCCCAAAACTTTATAGGATCAGATTTAGATAGGTGCAATGAATTTCTCTTGATTTCCATTCATACAATACCTTTTCTTCCTTTCAATTAGAGCTTTGTGCATATTTATCTTATCAAGCTTCAAAGGTTTTTCAGAAGCACCCCTAATCACTTTTATAGGAATTTTACAATCATTATCATACCATGGGTTGGTAGTTATATTATTCTTTTTCTATGAAACCTCGATAACGAACTTGCTAATTGAAGCAGAGAGAGGGTTGTAGTAAAATTATGATAGGAGAATTCGAGTTTAGCCAATTGTTTATGTCTTTGCAAATTATAAGGTATTCATAACTATAGAGCTTGACTAACTTAGTACCAAATAAATTCTTGGTAAGGTATTTATAGTTTATTTTGTATCTACTAGCTAAAACAAGGTCCTCGTCTAGCCAATGAGGATTCATGTTAGAATCATTGCTTAGAATAATGGTCTGGTTAGGTGCAATCCTAACATTAAATTCTCCTAATTAGAGCATATTCCCTTCATTTCTCATATTATGAATATCTTGTTCCATGGTATTATAAAGGACATTTTTTATCTAGATTTTTTTTCTTATAATAGGTAGGGTTGATGAGAAATTGGGAGCATTGAGTCTGGAGGAGGTAAGTCAAATTCCTCTAAGTTTAAATGAAAGTTATATCCTTCGAATATTAAGGGAATAAGAAATTTCATAAAATCCCAGAAAATTAAAGATTTAGTTAGAATGGAAAAACCTCAAGTCTTGTTCTTGCAAGAGACAAAACTAACTCATGAAGAGACCCCAGTTATATATAGGTCATTTTGGAGAAATAGTTATGGTATAGTTCAAAGCTCCTGTGGAGCCTCTCGAGGCTTGAGAACATTTTGATCAGACACTTGCTTTATGTTAAAATGCAACTCCAAGACAAGACTTTAGGCAACTGTTAAACTAGAAGACAAGAATACAAAATAAGTTTTTTCATTTATAAATGTT
This sequence comes from Pinus tabuliformis, assembly GCA_031772625.1. Classification (NCBI taxonomy): domain Eukaryota; kingdom Viridiplantae; phylum Streptophyta; class Pinopsida; order Pinales; family Pinaceae; genus Pinus; species Pinus tabuliformis. The sequence continues at coordinate 1,030,578,180 of CM062815.1, forward strand.
TATGTCTGACATCATAGTTGATGGAGACTTCAATACTATCATTCTCTCTTCAAATAAATGTGGAGGAAATGTCATCAGAGACCCTTTCTGAGAAAGGTTGGAAGATATCATCAATGAATGGGATCTCCTGGATATTTCCCCAAATAAAGGAAAATACACATGGTCCAATCAGAGAAGTGGTTATGGGCACATCGTGGCTAGGTTGGATTGTTTTATTATTCACACTAATTGTTTGGTTAAAGGAATTGAGTGTTCCTCTTCAATTATGGAAAGGAGGGACTCAAACCATTGGCTCATTTAGCTAATTACACACCCCCTCAGGATTTGGGTCCAAAACAATTTTTTTTTTAACCTAGGATGGCTCCAGAATGAAGGAGTTATAGAATTAATAAAACAATCTTGGGAAACTTCGGTAAAATGATTCCCTACCATTGTGTGGGAGACTAAAAGGAAGTAGCATGCAAAATAGGACAGAGCTTCATTTTTAGGATCAATTCTTACTACATCAGTCCAAAATAACACTTGTTGTTTATGCTTGAGAGTGTCCATGATATTCAACCCTAGATGCATGAATTTCTCAACATTAGAGTACAAGAATAGATAGGTCACAAGATAAGGAAACCTAAAACAACCTGTAAGAGTGAAATTCATGAATTGGACATTAATTACTTTTTCCCAACATGTTGGTATATCCAATATGACTCTGGGTTTCATCATTACAACAAACACTCTTAGAACTGCTTTATTGATTACTGTAATGTCTTCTTTCCCTAAAATTTTGGCCAACACTTGAAGAACTGGTCTTACATCTTCAACAATGATATCCAAGGGAAAATGATTGGAATCTAGTGGGAATTTTTTTCCATCAATCATCAAATAGAAGAGAATTAGAGCACATTCTCATTTGGATAAATATTCAAAATAGGCAGTCAATGATTCTTCGGAAAAACACAAATAAGACTTTGCAGAAGGATAGCATAGTGATTGTTAAATCAAGAGAGAGGACACTTGAAAAACACTTTCTCCTAGCCTATTCATTGCTAAAACTATTCAATAAAAAAATTTGGGAAACAAATATGTTTGAGGGAAAAAGACTGCCAACACACCAGATTTTACCATTGCATCATAAATTGGGGAATTAGATTGGTTTAACTGAACATGTTGGTAGAATTCATGATGGTTAATAGGGAAATAAACATCGAAGATATCTCTTTCAGTATCCATGAGCGGAATGTGAGAAGAGGAATTGGCTAAAATAGTTTTCTTAGCCATTTTCAAAGGATAAAATGATTGATTATGACAGAAATACCTGGTACTAGTGACGAGGCTGACTCGGACGTGAGTTGGACTTTGAATTTCTCGACAGCAAGCAACAGGACAATGTACTGAGCAAAAAGCCAAGAAAAGGTTTTATAGCAGAATGAGAAAATATAGGAGGGAAAATGGCATTAAGTGCTATCATGGGGGAAATTACTGAATTTAATGAGGGATTTGACATTTCGAAGGATAGTTGGACGAAGGCGTATGACATGGAAAATGAAAAATATGAACTGACTCACTTGATGATGTCACTGCGATGGGACTGCTCTATACAGGACTAATCCCTGGGTGGTGCCTCCGCATTAAATCTGCACTATTCATCCAAAAGTCAATAGGACTGACAAAAGTCTTTCCGGGGGCATTGCTCGTGTTATCCTTCGACTTAGTTGTGTCATCGGGTTTTCTCCATCGAGTGGGTCCCATCTTCTTTGCCTTTCGCTCACCACTGACTTTCCTACACTTTAACATTTCCGACTACTGTTGCAGGGTCCCACCATTCGTCTTTATTTATTACAAGACACTTTATAGTGACATGATATTAGTATTAAAAAAAATCTTTGATAAACCAAAGTAACTTTAGTTTAAGGTCAATCCGGGGTGGTAAGACTTAGAGGCAGAGCTTCACTAACATGATGGCATGCCGCAGCTCTGCCTACGCCTACCCTAGCCACAACTCTGACCACGGTTAGCAGCAGTCACTGTAGCATTTTCTCCATAGTCACAACCCGTTGTTCCTCACCTGTGTTTCCATCTATGGACGTTAACGGTTACATGGAGGGTATGGAGCTCAATGCAGTAGATTACTTGTCAAATCCTTACTTGGAGCAAGCCATTTTTTGCAACCCTAACCCTAAAACGACTCTCATTTCCTCTGCTCCGTCCAGCTCAATTCCGGTGCCAGTTGTCTCCCTCCCCGGGCATAAGGACTCCTCTCTTCGCATTGGGTCCCTCTCCATCGACTCGCCAGCTCTTGACTACCCATCATTGTCTCCTGGCACCCTTAACCTGCTAGCTTCCTGTTCATCCCCTCTGTTTGACCATGCACCTCCTACAGATCTCTTTTTCTCTAAAAATCCATCCTCCTACCCGGGCCCCAAACCTAATACAGCTACACAGACTCAGAAGGCCTTTGATCACCCTGGATCTGGCGAGAAAACACAGGACATTGCTTCTCCATTTGGTTGCTTCAATACCCCGGTAAGCTGAGTTAGGTTAGCAGAGACTCATCCAGCATCAAATAGGCCCTCAGACCCTTTATAGGATCACCCTACTGCAGCGAGAACATGTAAGAAGAAAACAAAGTGTGTCAAGGCATCCGGTAAGGATTACACCATCAAGTTCGGAGAAGGACACACCATGGGGGAAGTTGCTGATAAAGCAAGCAAAGTGCTGGTGGGTAGGGTTCGTGGAAGAACATACACAGCGGAGCGATTGGGGTTATGTGTAAAAGAGATATGAGGACATATCTTCATACATCTCTCGGAGGTTCAGATATTGCCTCGTGGGTGGTTTGCGCTCCACTTCGAACTTGAAGAATACATGAACTTAGATTTGGCTCGATACTAGCATATCGAAATGGCTCTGGTTCTACTCAAAATATGGAGCCCTCTTTTTGATCCAGAAAGAGAGCAGATAGGAGCTGGACCACTTTGTGTACTGTTACGAGGTTTACCCCTCCAATACTGGTTAGAAGAAGTGTTTGTAAGGATCAGGAATAACCTTGGCACCTTCCTAGATTATGACAAATCCATCGTACAATCGAAAAATCGAACCCTAGCATGCATTCTGGTGCATCTGGACACCCAGGAAGGACTGGAAAAAAAAATTACCCTGCAATGGCAAAAATTTCCCCAGGGTTCAGATCTTAGATTATGAGGGTGTGCCTTTTAGATGTTGAAGGTGCCACAAGGTTGGGCATCTGTTTAAGGAATTCCCTCTGGTCTCGAAACCCCTGGAAGCAATTGTGGGACAGGAAGCAAGCAATGAAAACGGAACCCTAGATATCCCCAGGAAGCACCCCATGGCCACTCTAGCTCCAGCTCGGAAGGCCACTCCATCCAAGCCAGACTAGCACTCCTTAGGCAACCCTTCGAGCCCTCCATCTCCTCCTTTGACTCAAGCTAGGGTAGCTGCAGAAGTGGCTCATTCATCTGGTATTCCTCTTCCCTCTTCCCCTATTCTATCTTTTTTTTATGCATTATATGCACATCATATGCATAATGCATCGACACAGTACATTCCACCCCTCCTGCATCCATTTCCTGTCCCCTTCTCCCTCACCATCTTGTTTACTCCACTACTTCCCTTATCTCTCATCCGGAACACACCTCTTCCCCATCATCTCCATCCCTGGCACCCCCTCATCCATGTAACCTAGGATCTCGACCTCCGATTAGGGATACACACCAATCAATCTCTGGTCTTGGACTGTCCCTCCCCACAACATCTATCAAACCTCTCTGGGGGCGCAAATCATACTTCTCGCATGCAATTCTTCGAGTGGGTGTTGAGGTGATCTTGGGAAGGAAAACCTCATTAGATCGGCTACTTAGAGCTAAGAAAACCCTCGACATGGTTCCCCCATGAAATGTCTATCATTTATCCGCAGGGGTTTGGCTAGCTCTCCCAAAAAACTAGCCCTTCGTAGACTTTTCACTGCTGAGCCTATTGATATTATCCTTCTTCAAGAAACCCTGGGGGAAGCTCACCACATCACTCGAGTTCTGCAGAGTATATGTCTAGGATGGGAATTCATTGCTCTAGATGTTGTAGGTCGAGCTGGTGGTCTGGCCTTGGGATATAATCCCTTATCTATAAACCTCAAATCGGTTTGGGGAGGGAAGGGGTTCATTAGTATAGATTTTTTCTCTGCAAAGTTGGGCATGGAGCTCCGTGTCATGAATTTTTATGGCCCATGTCAAGGACATGAGGCTTTCTGGAATCAACTTCTCAATCTCTCCTTGACCTCAACTGACAACTTCATCTTGGGAGGGGACCTCAATTTTTCCATTGGATACAGTGAGTCTTGGGGATCATCGACACATATTGATCCACTCTTTGATACTATGGAAAATCTCCTCGAACAAGCTCACCTCATAGATATCCATCTGAACAGACCACTTCATACTTGGAGGAACAGAAGGGTTGGGGAGGTAGCCCTCACTGGAAGACTGGATCGTTTCATCATCAAAAATCCATTGATTCAGTGATTATCTCATTACAGGCAGTGGGTTGGATCTGGAGGCATCTCTGACCACTCGCCTATCTACCTGGAAATATCTGGTCTACCTATCAAGCCCAAAGCCCCGTTCAAATTCAACTCATCCTGGCTACAAGATCCCTTGTACAAAATATGGTTACCAATTACTAGTCACAAAACCCTCCCTCACAGGGACTCACTTGGGCCGAGGGTTTTTGTCAAAATCTTCTTCAGCTCAAAAAGCTCACTATCAAGTGGGAAAAGGAAAAACATCAAAGGGATACCCATACCCTCTCCACTATGGAATTAGCCTTGGCAGACCTTATGGATGACAACAACAGGGGTTTCTTAAGTGCTGAAGCCAAATTAAACCTGATCGAGCTGGAAAATCAAAGAGCCAGAATTCTGAAGGAAAGAGAGGAAACCTGGAGACTCAAGAGTCATGCAATCTGGCTCAAAGCTGGGGATGAGAACACAAGGTATTTCCAAAATTTTTCCAAGGGAAGGAAAGCCTCCAATACTATCTGGCAAATGCCCACCCCGGATGGAGGTATTGCGAAAACTTTTAATCAGCTATCATAGTTGGGCATCTCACACTTCCAACAACTATACAAGGAGCCTCCGGTTACAAACCTTGTTGAGATCATTCAAGTAGCAGGGCATTTCCCAAGATTTGTTGGTCTGGAAGAGGCAGTTGAGATTACTTCCCCTATCACCAAATATTAACTTGAAGGGACTTTAAAATGGTTTCAGACAGATAAAGGCCCTAGACTGGATGGTTGGCCCATTGATTTCTATTTATCCTTTTTTGACCTTATCGAGAATGATCTTCTCAATGTTGTTGAATAGTGCAAGACCTCTGGAATAATGTATGAGGCTATCAATGCCACTTTCATTTCTCTCATTCCAAAATCTGATTCACCAGCATCCTTCAATGATTTCCGCCCCATCTCACTCTGCAATACCTTGTACAAAATCATTGCAAAGATCATAGCAAATCGGCTTTGCCCCATACTCTCACCATATATCCCTTGAGAAAGTTTCCTTTCTCCAAAATAGGAAGATCCATGAGGCCATAGGTATAGCCTAGGAAGCCATTCATTCTATTAAATCTAGGAATCTGAAAAGCATAATCCTCAAGACTGATCTTGCTAAGGCATTTTATTGGGTTAGCTGGCTCTTCATCGAGATGATCTTGATCCACTTAGGGTTCCCTTTAGCATTCACTGACTGGATTATTTGTTGCGTAACCTCAGCTTCCTTCAGTGTATTGATTAATGGCTCGAAATCTCAATTCTTTCACGTTGAAATCGGGCTTCGGCAAGGATGCCCACTGTCTCCTCTTTTGTTTCTATTAGTGATGGAGGGTCTCAACAGGCTCATCGGCACTGCTAAAAAGGAAGGCAGCATCAAAGTACTGAAAATGAACAAACTCTGCCACCTCACACATCTACTCCTCGTAGATGATGTTATGATCTTCCTGGATGGCAGCATCAGGGATTCATCCTCATTCCATGATATTCTAACCCTCTTTGAAAAATCTATAGGCATGGTTGCAAACCAGTCAAAATCTACTATTACTCTGTCATATACCACCCCACAGGAGGATAGAGCAGCCCAACAGTATTTTCATTATCAATCACACAACCTCTCGGATGGACTTAAATACTTGGGCTTTTGGATCAAACCCCATAGTTATTGGATTGCTGACTGGATCTGGTTAGAGATTAAAATTGAGAGGAGGTTGAAAATATGGAACCATATATTTCTTTCAAGAGCAGGGAGACTTATCCTGATAAAATCAGTACTGGAAGCCACCCCGGTATATTGGATGTCACTCGCCTGGATCCCTTGGGGAATTCTCAGACATATACAACAATTATGTTGCCGATATCTATGGAATGGCCAAAAGGAAGGTAAAACATTTGCATGGGTAAGCTGGAAGAAAATTGATATGCCAAAAAAATGGGGGGGGGGGGTTAAAAGATCTGCCTATTTTTGCCCAAGCTCTTGCAGCCAAGATGAGTTGGTCCCTTCTCACTGCACAGAATCTATGGATGACTGTGACATATCATAAATACATTTGGCCACAACAAACATTGGACTGGGTACGTTTACAAGACTGGCCTCGTGGGGGCATATCCATAGTATGGAAAGCAATCCTACAAACGATGCCTTTCATCAGAGTAGGCTTGGCTTGGCGCATCAACAATGGAACATCTGTTCGTTTAGGCATTGATCCATGGATAGGTGGGGGGAACATATATAAATTTCCTCCTGATCTCATACATTATCTCAATCATAGGAATATCACGATGATTGCGCAGATTGCTGATCATGATCACAGTACCATATTTAGAAAACAATGGAGACTAGCACATGATCTAGATATTCCTGTACAATGGTAGCCTATCTGGGAATCATATCTAGTGGCGTTGTCTGAAGCACATGTGACTCTCAATCAGGACCCTGATGTTCTAGTATGGATCCCAGCTGAGCACGGGAAATACACCCCAAAACTGGGCTATAACCATCTTCTATTGGACCGCAAGCCTATGCTCACTAATGCATGGTGGCTATAGATATGGAGACTGAAAACTCCCCCTTGGACACGCCTCTTCATGTGGAGTGTTTTAAGTAATAAAACTCCCACAGGTGAAGCCCTTATGCGCAAATCTATACACGACCCGATTTGGTGCGTTCTATGCAATCAAGCATCTGAAACAAATGAGCACTTGTTCTTGCTCTGCCCATCTGTCACTCATTTCTGGCAAGCTGCTACACAACAACTCTCTATGCAGAATGCATGGCAGGGCTCTTCTATCCTCCAAGCATGGAACAATTGGATTACAACACACAAGGGAGCAAAGGCACAATGCCTACCTCTTATCATCTATTGGACCTTATGGCTTACCTGAAACCGTATTATATTCAAGAACGAATCCGCCCGCTGGCCACTTCTCATTGCAAAGGCTGTGGCAGCCTATCATGACATCCCAGAAGAGGCAAAACCCCACACTCGCAAAATCTCGGTCCCTGGACGGATTGATAAATCACAGTCGTGGGCTTTCTTCGATGGGGCTGCCCAACCTCATGGCTGCGGAGGGGGTTTCTTGCTATACCACTCAGAACAGCATTGCTACAAAGTCAAATTGGGACTAGGGGAGGGAACAAACAATTTTGTCGAGCTTATCACTCTCAGACATTTGCTCCATTTTGCACTAGCTCATAACTGCACTACCATACAGATCTTTGGAGACTCACAAATCATTATCAATTGGTTCAACAACAAAAATCATTGTCATGCTATTTCACTTCAAAATATTTTGGATGAAGTCTTCAATCTCAAAGCAGTGTTTAACACAACCTCTTGTCATCATATATACAGGGAATACAATGAAGATGCTGACAGACTTTCCAAGGAGGGCTCGCTACTACCCCGAGGCATGTGGATAATCTCTTAACTATCAGTACCATCATAGGCCATATATAGACCTAGAGTACCATAGGGCGGAAAGGCCATAACTATATTTATTTTTTTGTCATTTTATAGCTAAAACAACATGTATATATTTATATTTTTGCTGATAAATAGACATACAGTCTGAACATTTTACAGGAAATGGAAAGGCCATCCATTTTGATACATCTACATTTTTTTTGACAAGGTCTTCGACCTACAGTTATCGCATATTCCTTTGGCATCTACCACATGTAATTTTTCTTCTTAGTGAAAGATTACGATTTTTCCTTGGGAAAAAAACTTTAGTTTAATCAAATAATAAGAAGTCTTTCACAAAGATGCACATGCCTATGTGCGCAAGTGTTCAGTCTGTTAGATATGTGCCAGCAGAAAATGAAGGCCGATAGCCCCGTTGCAGCCTATTGCAGTGGATGAACCATTCCAGCAGTGGGGCTTGGACATCATAGGGGATATTTTCCCACATTCTTCAAAGTAGTACCGCTACATATTACTTTACGTAATTGACAGAAGTAGTTATGCTGAAACACGTGAATAACCAAGAAGTCATAAGCTTCCTAAGGTAGAACATCATTTCTAGGTTTGGCATTACTGTATCACTTGTTTTTTACAATGCAACGTACTTTTCTTCGTTAAAGATTTATGACTTTGCATTGAAAAATGGTATTGTGTTAAAACATTCTTCTAACTACTACCCGTAGGGAAATGGTCTTGTCGAGTCCACAAACAAAAACCTTATCTGCATCATAAAAAAGACCATTTACTCTGAACAATGAAACTGGCACTCTGCTCTAGTGAATTCTCTATGGGCTGACCAAGTCACACCTAAGCCCTCTCTAAATACCTCTCCCTACTTCCTAGTATACGGAAATGAAGCCATCCTCCCACCGAACTTCTACTTTCCTGCTCTCCAGTTGTCCCAAGAATACCAAGGCAAGTTGTGTCTATTAGTTTAGCATAGGATGGACACATTACACACGCTACAGGAAGAAAGGGCGAAAGCAAAAGAAAAGTTTATACTTCACCAAAACCATATCAAGAGATGGTTCGATAGAAATTCTACAAGGAGTACCATCTTCAGTGTGGGTGAATTAGTCTTGAAGTGAGATAAACCCCATGAAGACAAAGGCAAACACACGAAGTTTCAGTCCCTATGAATAGGCCCATTCATCATTCACAAGAAGCTTGGCCAACACACGTATCATTTACAATCACTTGACAGGAATATTGACACTCTCCCTATCAATGGACAAGACTTAAATATTGTTTTAAATCATATGGGGCCATGCCCCACATTGTGTACATAGTTCTTTCATTGTTGTTTTGTTCTTTTCTTCATTATTTTGCTTTGCTTTATTTTTTTATTCTTTTCTTTCTGTCTTTTTTTGCCTTGTTGTTTTCTTACTTTGTTTTGTAAATAAGTGTTGTCCCACATTGTGTTCTAGCTTTTGAATGTGTAGGAATTTACAGGGTAAGTTCCTCAGATAGAACACCAAAGGACATCGCTCACAAACAGATCACAGATCAATACACCAATATTCTTGACGTGGTTAAAACCCTCTAAGAGGGAAATAGTCCATGGCCTGAGCCAACACAACCACTTCAGGAAATTTATTAATAAAAGAATGAAAAATTACATAAGCTTCTCTCATGAACAGTCACCCTACAAATGACCCTCCATGCTCTTTAAATAGATATCATGGACCAATCGGGTGTTAAGCCATGGATCAATTGTCGGTAATACCGAGGAGAGAATGAACCGTCCGATCACTTAATGTCTAGAAAATATCGTGACCATTGGATTGTAAGTTACAAATGTAAATAGTAAAGAAACACACTTTAACTAACTCTACACTAGACCAAGTTATACTTAACTATTTCCTATGTGTCGGAATATCCTAACATCCCCCCTTAAGAACAACTTGGGATAGGATTGAAGGATGTACAAATATAACACAATAGGAGAAGGAAGGAGGCATTAGAGCCTATCCCCCCTTAGTGACAACTTCCTGAACTCCAATCATAAATCGAAGTTTAATAAATTTCGCCTCTGTGAGAGCCTTTGTAAAGATGTCTGCAACTTGATCATCGGTTGAACAATATTGCACTTCAAGAACATGGTCATGAATGAGCTTTCTGATGAAGTGCATGTGTATTTCAATGTGTTTTCTGCGCTGATGTTGGACTGGATCTTTGCATAGTTGAATGGCACTTTGATTATCACACCAAAGTGTAGTCAGATGTTGTCGCTAAAAGCCAAACTCTGACAGGATCTGACAAAGCCACAAGGCTTCCTTACTAGCTTCTACAGCGCCATGATACTCTGCTTCTACTAAAGAAAGAAAAATGGCACTTTGTTTCTTACAAGCCCATGTAATATATCTAGAACCAAGAGTGAAGACATAACCTACAGTGGACTTCTGATCCTCGGGGTCACCAGCCCAATTGGAATCAGTGAAACCAACCAATAGAGGAGATGCTTCTACACTGTAATGAATCCAAAACTGAACTGTACTTTGAACATAACAAGGTAATCTTTTAGTTGCTTTCTAATGACTTTCATGTGGGTTTTCCATAAACCGAGCAGTAAGTCCAACAACAAAGGAAAGGGTAGGACAAGTATGGGTCAGATATAGAAGTTTTCCTACAAGCTGACGGTACAAGGTAGCATCAACTTCAGGGGAAGTACAAGTGACTGAAAGTTTGGCTCCAGACTGAAAGGGAGAAGGGGCTGGCTTACAGTCTTCCATGTGAAAATGGCATAGAAGATCATAGGCATCCTTGGACTCGGAAACGGAAATACCTTCCTTGGTTTGCAAGACTTGAAGACCAAGAAAATAATGCAAGTGTCCTAAGTCTATCATTTCAAACTTCCTTTTAAGGCTAGAATTCACATGGTTTATAAGGTTGGGATCACTACTAGTAAGGATAAGATCGTCAACATAAAGAACAAGAATAATAAGATACTTACCCACTTTCTTGGTGTAGACAGTATGCTCAGAATGACACTTAGAAAAGCCAGTATCTAAAAGAAAGCTATCCATTTTGGCATACCAAGCCTGAGGAGCTTGCTTGAGACGATAAAGGGATTTCTTAAGCCAACATATAAGGCTCGAGTCTTTTTTCATAAATCCAGGAGGTCGTTCCATATAGATTTCTTCATGCAAGTCCCCATGCAAGAAGGCAGATTTAACATCCATCTGATGGAATTCCCATTTGAAAGAGGCAGCAAGGGAAAAACAAGGTAGATAAAGTTCATTTTGGCAACAGGGGAGAAGGTTTCAGTATATTCAATGCCTTAAACTTGTGAAAAAACCTTAGCAACAAGACGATCTTTATGTTTATCAACTTTTCCATCTAGTCCAAACTTGGTTCTGTAAACCCATTTGCATCTTACAAGTTTTCGTCCCTTTGGAAGAGGAACAAGATCCCATGTATCATTTGCCAATAATGAACGATCTTCTTCATTCATAGCTGCGTCCCAATCTTGATGGCCTGAAGCTTCTACAAAGGTGTCAGGATCATAATTCGTTGAAGCTTGAGCCAGTAAAGAAGAGGCTCTATCAAATTAAGAACATGTACGTCGTTGATCTGTAGGATCACCTACAAGAGCACATGTTGCATCCCGAGTAGCACGGGCCCATTTTGGACGCTGAGGAGTTGAAGGAGGATCTTGAGAAGGTGGGGGAGGATTGTCAACCCCGTTGTCATCATCTGAAGAAGAAATTTTTTCATAAGTAGAAGGGATAGAGAGAGGTGGCACATCCTCCGAACTAGGCTTGCAGACTGATACATTTTCAGCAAACTTTACATCTCTTCTAATGATAACATTTTTGGACTTAAGTGGACTAAGTCTATATCCTTTGACATCTTCAAAACATCCAACAAAAATACATTTTTCACTCTTAGGTTCTAAATCTTTATGTTTCTCATTTGGAATATGGGCCCATGCTTCACTTCCAAAAACACGAAAGTGATTGACATCTGGTTTAATTGAGCTTCATGCTTCTTCTGGAGTGATATTCTTTAAAACCTTAGTAGGAGTGTGATTTACTATGTAATTTGCATAGTTAATTGCTTCTGCCCAAAAATTAAGACTAAGTCCTTTAGATTGAGGCATACAATTAGCCATTTCCTTTAAGGTGTGATTCTTCCTTTCAGCTACGCCATTTTGTTGTGGAGTATATGGAATAGTATGTTACATTTGAATTCCATGCTCAGTGGAAAAGTTGATGAATTTGTTGTTAACATATTCTCCGCCATTATCATATCTTAGCTTAATAATTTGATGTCCAGATTGTTTTTCAACAAAGGCCTTAAAGGCTAAGAACATGGTAAATACTTCACTCTTGAGCTTTAAGAAGTATACCCAAGTACGTCTGGAGAAATCATCAATGAAATTTAAGAGTTACTTGTAGCCAAAGAATGAAACAACTGGAAGTGGACCACATAAATCACTATGCACAAGCTGTAAAGGGGCTGAGGCATGCCAAGAGGCACATTTTTCAAAACTATCTCGATGATGTTTTCTAAGTACACATCTCGAACAAACACCATCTCTAAAACATGCCATAGGAAGACCTGTCACCATATTTTCTTTACATAGATTTTGAAGGGAGCGATAGTTTAAGTGACCAAATCGCTCATGCCAAAGTTTGCTCACTTCATCATTATGAGCAACAAATACCGAGGTTAGAGTTGATGACCCAAAGTTGTTAAACTTATACAACCTTGTAGAATCATCAACAATGCCAGTAGCTAAAATATGCTTAGGATCTCTTAGGTCCTTAATTACAACATCGTGAGGTGAAAATTCAATGGTTTTACCTTCAACTAAATGAGTTATCTAATATATAGATAGAAGGTTGCAGGATAAGGTTGGAACACATAAGACATCATTAAATTGACTATTGTCTAGATGAATAGTTCCAGTCCCTACAACACTAAGAGATTTATCATCACCAACATATATATTTTTGGTGTTACAATCATTTAAATAAGAAAACATGGCTTTGTTTTTTGCCATGTGATAAGAAGCTCCATAATCAATGAGTCACTCATGAGAATGAGAAGAAGAAGATACATTTAGTGCATAACTAGACCTGGATGCTTGACAATGACATGCAGAAAGTGTTATTCTTGAAGATGAAGTTGAAGTTGAAGAGTGCTCCAAATGGATGTTATGCTTCTTCATTGTTGCTTCCAAGGCTTCCATCTTCTTAAAGCATTTGGATTCGAAGTGGCCATCTCAATTACAGAATTTGCAATGTCTATCAATCTTCTTCCCTTTTCTTGTATTTTCCTTATCATTTTGTTGAATTGATTTTTCATTTTGAGTATGAAATTGCTTAGGACCCTTCTTTGGTTTAGGACCATTCTTTTTAGGATAACGCTTCTTAGGATTCTTTGAATTTGTTTGTTGTTGGGCAGCTAAGGCTTTCTTAGAAGAGTTTCCAAGATTAAGAAGACCAAGATGTAAGAGTTTTTATTGTTCTCTTATCTAAGAATCACAAAAGGCATCAAAAGAGGGGGACTTGTAGTCTTGTCCTTGAGAAATAAAGGCTGCTCGAGTAGAATGGAAGGTTGAAACAAACACAGAGTAGGCTGGTCCCAACTTAGTAAGAATGGAAATAGATAAGGCTACCATATTATTTATTAACCTTAACGCCTTCAAAGAGAAGTCTAAGGGTCTTGAACTTGGACAAAAAATCTTCAATGGAAGAAAAAAAAATTGGGGTCCAACGTAAGCAACTCAATTTTGAGTTGTCTAATTTCATTTTTAATTCCAAAAACTTTAGTGAGTTGTTTCATTGCTTCATTAGGGGTATCAAGTTCTGTGATATGGAATCTAAGGTCTGGAGAAATAGACATCCCTATCAACCCACATGCTTTATCTTGCATATTTTCCCATTTGGCTGCCTTATCTTCATCTTTAGGTTTAGTTTCTTGGCATAAGGCTATTCTGTAAATACCTTTACTTCTAAGTAAATCCACAATGTAGGACCACCATTGGAAGTAGTTGGTGCTGTGAAGAATATCTAGGCATGGAATTTCAATTTTAATAGAAACTGAAGCTGTAGATTTTGAAATTAAGTATTCCAATGGAAATATCTCAAAAAATTAATCCAATTAAAAAAAATGGCTCTAAAAACGGTTTTCAGATGAAGAAGTTATAGCTTTTTGAAGAAAAGTTGTTGAAGATGCTGACGGAGTGCGTGAATGTGCGGAAATGAATGATAATGTTATATTTAAAAAAAAACATATCCCCCCTTTTCAAACTTAATCTAATTAGCTCACTTTAAAAAAAAAAAATATGTGACCCACTTTTATAAATAAGTGAAAGTCACTTTACAATGGTACTTTATGAGCTACCCACTAAATTTATGAGTTCTTTTTTTTTAGTCATTGAAGCTTTGGGGTGTATGCTTACTTTAAAAAACTCTTTTTTCCTACAAAACAAAAAACCACACAACCCAAAATGGACATACAAAAAAATCAAACCTTATAGGTTGAAGTTATCTTTCGCCGGAAACTGAATATTTTCCTCAGTTTTTTGATTTTCCGAGATCACACTAAGGCACGACGGAAAAGAGCATATGCATGAGAAAAATCATTCCTTTATCTTTCTGATGTGCCCAGATCGCACAAAGTCACGTGGCAAAGAGCATACGCAGAAATGAAAGGTATAGATCTAGTAATAAAAAACATAGAGCTAAATAAACCGAAATAAACAGAGAGATGAATAACTAAAACTGCAAATAAAGATTGTATACCTCTAGATCTTAAAAATGACGTAGCTAGGGCTACCAGAAACCTTTTCGTGTGAAACGAAATGGGTTCCTCACTGGAACAGATGCTCCTAACACAATAGAGCAGTCCTCTCGGCCCGAAAGCAGTTAGAAACAATAGATCTAGGAAACAATAGTCGGATGCAGTTGTACCGGCTTCAGATTTGGATCACTAACGAATGAGTCCCTCAAATAACTCTGATACCATGTAGGAATTTACAAGGTGAGTTCCTCAGATATAACACTAAAGGACACCGCTCATAAACAGATCACAGATCAATACACCAATATTCTTGACGTGGTTAAAACCCTCTAAGAGGGAAACAGTCCACGTCCTAAGCCAACATAGCCACTTCAGGCAATTTATTAATAAAAGAATGACAATTTATATAAGCTTCTCTCATGAGTTGTCACCCTAAAAATGACTCTCCATTCTCTTTAAATATAGATCATAGACCAATCGGGTGTTAAGCCATGGATCAAGTGTCGTTAATACCAAGGAGAGAATGAAACGTCGAATCACTTAATGTCTAGAACATATCGTGACCGTTGGATCGTAAGTTACAAATCTACATAGTAAAGAAACACACTTTACCTAACTCTACAGTAGACCCAATTATACTTAACTATTTCCTATGTGTCAGAATATCCTAACAGAATGTGTATGTGGCTGAAGTTCGAAGAGTCTTGTGACACTGCAGCACTTGGCCAGTTTTTTGTCTGTCTTATTTATGCTTTGTTGTAACTTTTGGCTCATGAAGTCTTGATGGAAAATATGATCTATCTGTAAGGAAAGTTTTGGTCAAACCATGAACCCATGTCCAGTCTGGGAAACCTCATGCCTATACTCAGTTTTTTGTTATGTGTGTTCAAGCTTATCCAACTAGTAGAAACAGAGAAGGGGAAAATCTAAATGAGCAAACCTGAATCAAAGGTCTTTACATGCTTCTCTGAAGGAATAACCTCTTCTGATCTCAATTAGTTGGGATCCCTCTTCCGCCCCAAAAATAAATAAGTGCCTATGCATAGTCCTCTTTCAAAAATAAAAAAAGGTGAAAGAAGAGAAAGGCTTCATGCACAGAGAGGTGAAGCAGCCAATTGCACTGGGGTACTATATAGGCTCCCTGCTAGTGGAGCAATGATTGTGTTCCTACATGACTCTGTCGAGGTACTATCTAGGCATGCTGGTAGCGGAGAAACACCAGAGATGAAAAACTATACTCTAAAAATCTTAAGCTCGTGAGCCAAATTATCCTTCTCGATTTGAAACACTGTGATCTGGTTGAATATTGTGTTGTGTTAAACTGAGTCGATACAAGGTGAGTTGTGTCTATCGATGGGGTAAGTGGGGAATATGAAGTGATCTGCACAACGAATTAATACTCCCTAAAAGGCCAATGCCCTATGCTGAAATGAACCAAAACAGAGAAGTTGGTATTCAACCAGTGTGTCGCAAAGTGTTGTAGCAACTCTAACACCGTCCAAAATTTTGGCTTGCATCCCAATTTTGGAGCCTTCTTTGGTTTTTCCTTTGATGGCTGCAAACAGTCGAGCTCACCCCATGATCTCTTGTGAATTATTTCTCACCTTTTTGCTTGTTTGACCAACTGTCATCTTTCAGCATGTTGATTGCTTTGTCCTACTTGCAATCTTGTTCTCATGAGTTTGAAGGTTTTTTTGTGTGTTTGGGTTGTCTTCGCTATGTGAACACTCATCACACACACACACAAAGTTGTAAGCATGGTCGTACAAGTGTCATCACGGTCATTCAAAGGTCTATCTCAAGTGTTGCGCTTGTCGCTCTCGGCTCTAAGATAGTCTCACCGAGGGCATGTTTTGCCTTGTTGTACTGGTGGTTTGTGTTGTCCCGTCGTCGAAGTATGCTATGTGTGTGATCATAATGTCAAGTCTGAACAAGTTCACTTTCTTTCAAAACTTAACCATTTTTCTGAAAATCTATCCGACTAGATAACCTTCTTCCAACCGACCTCAACTGAGCTGCACTACACATTCTCAGCCCTCAATAACACTACTCTATTGCATAGTGCTTGAGGTTGTCCTATAGGTCAGCTGCACTGTGCAATCCCGGAGTTGAGTAGCATGTCTGCTTCCCAGAATTGCGTAGAACATTGCCTCCATGTCCCAACTGAATTGCACATTTCTCAAGTACAGTCATCAAGCCTCCTTCTTGTCTGCTAGAAGCCTGCATTACTTTGAGACCTAGGTCTACAATGTTCTCCAAAACTGCGCAGTCAAGCTCAGCAAGTCCCTTGCATCTTTGTCCTGCACTACTCTTAGAAACTATGTAGAACTGCCCAATTATCCCTCTACAGCCCTGCTTTGTCTTCCCTCTAGAAACTACGCAAAACTGCCTAGTTGTCACCTACATCCCTATCTTGTCTTCCCTCCAGGAACTATGCAAAATCCCCCCCCTCAGGGTCCCATCTTGTAGTTTCCACTAGTGTCCTTCACTATGAAATTCTGCCTCCCAATGGTCACTGCACAATTTTTCCTGATAGTGCAGGTTGTACTCCCAAAGTTCTTCATTCCAGCCTGAGTTGCGCTTTGCATTGTCTCAATGAGTTGTCCTCCCTCCATGTCACCCAAAACATGAGAACAATGCACGATGCTAAACTATTAGGTTTTGAATTTGATGCCTTCCTATCATGACTGATTTGCAGGAATAGGTAAACTGATATATCATGGCGAGACGACAAACGGGATGAAGAAGGAGCGCGCATGCTAAAGTATTTGCTTGCAGTTGGATGGACGTATGAAGCATATCAAGCAACAAGCGAAAGGAACACATGTATTGAACCATCATGCAATACCAATGCAATCGAAGATCCCATAGTACTATGCCATGCGGGGGAGAAGACAAAGCACACCAAGAGTACATCCATCACTCAACATTGCAACAAATTGACATGGACACCATAGTCAGCCAGTACATGTCAGCAGTGCCTTGACAAGTTGGGTCATGAGTTGTCTTGGCCACATCACCATTATGGGCCATATCTATTGTAATTGAATGTAATGTAAAGTGAAGTCCAATGGACGCACATAGAAGTCGAAGAGTCATGTCAGTTGAAAAATCATGGGAGTTTGAATAGTCATGAGGGTAGTCCAAGAGTCACAAGGGTCAAGCTTCACCCTTGGTTATATATACCCCTCCCATTATATCAGCGAGGAATTTTCACCTTGGTTCCTCCCACATAGCCTTGAGAGTCTATAATCTATTCTTTGAGGAGTGAGGAGTGGCTCTAATGTCCCACAACTAGGACTAGTGATTTATGGTGTACAAATGTGTCTTGGAACTTTTTCTTAATTCAGAAGCTCATGTTTTGTAGATGTTTATAAGACTACTCTTTAAACATTTGTAATGCATGTTTTCTTAACTTGTATTAAGATAGTTGAATTAATTTGGTTATTTTAGTACTTACATTGTTGAATATGTGTTGTATTGTTTATCACTATTGTCTTGTCCTTGTGGACTACTCCGTAGCACATTAGACAGGCCATTATTGTTTATTGGCTATAACGACCATCACCTCTGTGTGGACTACTTTGTGGGATAGTGTACATGTTTTCCCTTGCACTTTGGTTTTAATGACTACCACATCTGCTGTGGGCTACTCCACTAGATCATGGATGTTGGTCAGACCGTTGTTGGTTTTCATGTGTTTCTCCCTGTGTGGTACTACTACCTCTCACCTAGAGGCTCACTTTTACTCTCTCCCTTTATAGTAAGAGAACTTAGACACATGTTACATTACACACTCACCAGGCATACTCACCTTGCTTTTTAAACATACAAGAATAACACTCTCATGTGCTGGACAATAAGAGCTAAGGCAAATCTCTAAGATAATGGAAATCGGGCCATCATATCGGATGAGACTCCCACACCAAACAGTGTGAGGTCTAGTTGGGACTTAATATTGGGGAGATCTGCTGAATGTTGGCGGGTTCAACACCATCAACACCTGTGAACCATGTATAGGGGAGCATACAACTTACCTAAGATTAATAAAAGTAGCAACTGAAATCAAATTAACTTTTATTATAGCTTAGTGTTCAAAATCAAACATAAAATATGAGATTCAAATGAACACTATAACATCTATATATATAAAAAAAAAGGAGTCAATAATGATAAAATGAAATGGAAGAATCTTAAAAAAAAAAAAAAAAAAATATTTTTTTTCCTGTTAATATATAATTTTATAAATTAATTTGTATTTCTAAATTTATAATATATCTATAATTTAAAAGTAAACACTTTAAATATATAATTTATAAATAAGTGTTTAAATGGATAAAAGGAAAAATAAAATTTATGTAAAATAAAATTTATGTTATTAATTGAGCTTATCTTAAATGATAGGGGGAACAAGTTTTATTATCTCCATTTATTTTTTATTTCCATTACCCCATGTTACTGCAGCTACAAGACTGGTGTCACACCTCGGCGTTAACTCCCATAGTCGTAGTGCTCTCCCTCTTGAGCTAGATTCATTGGCATCTAGGAGGATCATAGCATCATTCCAGGGGAATTTGAGTAATCACGACGAACGTTAAAGCATCTTGGGCACATTAACAAAAATGATAGTGGCCAAACAAGTGTGGCACATAGGTGGCATGATTGACATGTGGATTTTGGAGCATGAAGAACAACACTTGGGTCATTAATTACTTATTCTTATCAAATTAATTGATTATCAATATCACAATTATCCATCTTATCTAACCAATATCTAAGAGATCAAAATGCATGCACATGTGCCATAATTTCCTCATCAAGCTCAACAAATCTCTCTGCAAATGACACTTTCATAGTTTTATCAGTACCCAACACTACATCTCTCTTTTACAGTTGTTTGTACGCATTCATGGAAAATGAACAAGTTGAAAACTCCAAAAAGGTAAAGCCATGATTCATTCCCTCATTTTTAGGATCTTTGACTAGAGTGAGATCCTCAATATTATCAATGCCAATTTTTTTTAACTTTTCTCTTAGCTAGAAAACTAAAAATAATATCAATTATAAAAATGTTCCAGATTACACATTAAAATATTTTTTTTTTTAATTAAGTAAAACAGATGGTAGATTTAAGCATGAAAGCTTACAAATTCCTTTGTCAATGTCTTGTATATATTTCTAAAGAAAAGTGTGTCATTGTCCTCGCTGGGTGACACCCCACAAACTTTACCTTTAACTTGTAACAAAGATATACTTGATTAACTTAGCTTAACTAGTTTTCAAAGATTATTAGACAAAACCCATAATGACTTCCATACTTTTATTTCTATCACGTTTAAATATAAAAATGAAATTATGAGTCATATTCAATCTAACTCTATTTATTTGTGCAACAAAATTTGTTGGATTTAGGAGAAAGCATCATTTTTAACTTCAAAGTACGATTCAAACATTTAAATACATAAAATATGAATGATAAGTCTTAATGAAATTATTTGTTAAATAATTTTTTTGAGACATTTAACCATTATCATCATTAACTTTGATAAATTTTAGGACATATTTAGCATTATCATCTTGAACTTTAAATATATTTTTAAAACTAATATTATATTAAAATAATCATGGTTTAAAAATACAAATTATATGGAAAACATCATGAAGTGCGGTCTTTTTTTTATCATAAAAGGATTATTTTAATATATATCAAATACTAATATTTATTTTTTATCATATAAATTTGGTATTTTTTTTGAATTGTAACAAATTGTATAACTGTAAAAATATTACATGTCATTTCCATCCATAGTTAATTTGATCTAGGAATATAATTCAATTACAAGAGAGTTAAGGCATGCTCAATATATTCATACATCTGGGCTCAACATGACTAACGAGAGATCAGAGTTCCTCACAAGAAACATAGACCAATTTTTGAACTTCTAGGAGGCCAAAACAAAATAACAACAACAACTTTAACTCATTTGCAAACATGCCAATACCCAAACACAACAGTGGATGAATAAATCTAAGAGATTGTCCATAATCCAAAAAGTTCATATCCAAAGACAAACACATAACAAAAGATGTTGTCCAAAAAGAGGAGATGTAGGTCCTATTTGACACATTTCACCAACAACATGAAACTTCACCCAAAGACGTAGAGCTCAAACAAGATGGCCACTTCACCAAGTGAAGTTTTTAGATAAGGTCGCTGCAAGAGATGAGCATCGAGTTCCGAAGACAAAAAAGGTACAACAAAGTTTCTTCGATCACTACCACGACAATAGCGAGCTTCATGTCCCTGCACTCGTCAAAATAACTGCAAAACCAGGGAATCAACATATATAACCATTAAACACCATAAAAACTCCTTGTTCATAGAAAGAAAACCATGGCATCACTCACACAAACCCATATCCATCAAAAGACAAAATAGAGCTACCCATTTTTCAATCTTAATTAGAGGAGATGTTGGCATTGCTAATAGATGGATTAATTGGATCTCCAGGAGGATTCATAAGATCCCCTGAGGCAGAGTACGACACCAAGAAACTCTCTAGATGAATCAAATGGGAATCCATGTTGCCAAGGCAAAATATGACATTTCATATCATCCACTTGATATATTCAATCCCAGAAAACACATTGTAATTGTCAACTATCTTATCCTTAAATATGATATGAAGCAAAGTATCCATATGTTGATGCAGGAAGAGAGAATGTAGAAAATTGAGTCTTGTCTTCTGAAAACGAGCTAGGTTTGGAACCCAATTCAACCCATCACCACTAATTTCCGAGTCAGAATAGTAAGGTCTATCACTCAATTCCTGAGACTCCAAAACCATAATTTCCTTTCGAACTTCAAGGGGTACAAAATAAAAATAAAAAATTTCCGTTGTATCAAAAGCAAAAGGTCGAGACTGTTTAACCCAAACATTTCCTACACCACCTCGTCTACACACCATTCGTTGGTGAGGTTCCAGAGTAGAAGCAAGAGGAGAACAATGCAATCAACCAGAAAGAGCACCATGACCAAAAAAGAATGCAAAAGGACAAACTACTGCCCCTTCAAAACCAGACGAGAAGACAATTATGTCATCCCCCAACCTCCACTCCAGGGGACCCAATTTAAGGAGGTTTTGGAGTTCAGAAGACTGTAAATTCATAAGGTACTACAAACTCCAATACCATGCCGGAATATGGTATTGGCAAAAACCCCTCAATACTAAAAGAGAATTCCTCCCAACAAATGCAAAATCCAAGATAGTTCCAAAACATAGACAACAACAAATAAGCAACTTGATGACTCTAATAGAGAACCAATTGACAATACCATAAAATTCCAGGACCAAGAACTAGAATGAGCAAATAAAATCCTGAAACAAGCACCAATTTTCTACTGACAAGCAAAGGATGCCCTCAACTTCAATAACAAGCTAAGAAATGACCAGGGTATCAACAACCACAAATAGGAGCTGGGCAAGGATATGAAATACCTCTATATTTTTTGTCCAAAGAGGAGAGTGTGAATAAATAACCACTAGCTCAAATACCGGCCCAAGGTCTGTAGAATGCAAATACATAATTAAGAACATCGACTCCACAGTCGCATCAATTGAAATTGAACTGGACATACCACGAGCTCCCACCAGTTAGACCTGAACTCAACAACATGCAACAAGAATCTAACGAAATACATTGCAAGATGATGAAAGGTGCATGACGTAAATGAGTAAACCTCACCTTCGCTTCCACACGTAACCAACCTCGGCCACCAGATAGGAAAGAGCAAACATTTATAACGAAGGGATGTCGGGAGTGAATCCCCACCCATTTCACCTGCGTGTTGCCACACTAGGCACGGAATGGGACGAGTGTACAATAGGTTCATTGCCTAAGAAATTTACCTACCTATCACTATTCGCACCCCATCGGGGAATAAATTTGGTAAAATTACTAAATAATTTATTTTGATATTTAATTTTTACTATCATCTATATATATATATATATGGATATATGGGTCGGCACATGGATCTGGGTTACACGTTTTGGCGAGAGAGGGTGTATTTTGGGTGAAAAACAACAACTCAATCGAACCATGTTTTTGAAATTTCCTGTCAATACAACCTAGGCATGGAATTAAAAAAGTGGCTCAATCGAGCCTTAAAGCTATATCAAGCCTTTATTTAACCACATTAATGGCTCAATCGAGGGTTTCTTAAACCCTCAATCAAGCTATTTTAATTTCAAAATCAAGTGCTCAATCGAGCTCCTGAGGTCCCAAAAATCACTGCTTTAGCACCCCTTCAGCAAATTCCTCTACAACCCTATTTTGTACCCCAGTAGATTTAGGGCAGAATTTGTCCTTAAGTAGAGGAGTTGATCATGTTGGATTCGTTAAAGAATTCTCTATCCAATGGCATATGAGTTTGACGCTTTTGAATTCATATAATATTTTTCATCTATTTTCTTTTCAACATAATGTTTGAATTTTTTTTTGATAGTTTCAAAGGGGTTGAATAAAAGATCAATAACATAAAATATACACAATGAAAAATTTTCAAAAAATGCCACTATTTTCTTTTACAAGTCCTCTTCAAAAGGTTATTGTTGGTTTTTCAATTTATTTAAAAAGTTGAAAAAAAAACTTACATGAACACGTGTATCCAAAATGCAATTGAAATATTAGTTCAATAACTTCGAAAAATAATAAAAAATATAATTTTACATAATATATATATATATATATATATATGAAAAACTTAGTTCTGTGTGTGTGTGTATTAAATTACACATTTTAGACTAGGTTATGCTACGTGAGTGCACTCATATATGTTAAGATGTGCGAACATTTGCAAGGACAAGTATTGCATTTAATGGAAAATGGAGAGATTATGTGACACTAAATGTTTTTGCAAAAAATATCATTAGAACAACAAAATAATTCTCTACATATTGTTGTTTTACTCCAAATAAAAATTCACAATGCTTATATGAATTTTTTTGAGGGTTTCAATTTGATAAAAGAGAAAGAACTTGAAATTTCATCGCCACATTTGGCCCAAGAGTGTAACCCATCTTCATGCATTCACCCATATATATATATATATAGAGAGAGAGAGAGAGAGAGAGAGAGATAACAACCTTCGTCAATAATTCATGTAAAAATAAATAAAATATAAGAGCAAGGTCATGGGACACTTATTCCAAACCGAATTTTGGGCAAAACATCCTAGTGGGTGTTCATTTCAGTTATTATGGCCAAAGGAAATTGGAAAAGGCAATGGAAAAGGATTTGAAAAGGAAAAATGGAATTAATTGGCATTTTATTTATGAAAATAAAGGAAATTAGGAGAAAAGGAAGGTGAAAGGCCACAAGTTGCATGTGAGGATGAAATTGAATGAAATAATGGAAAATGAAGAAAATAGAGGCCTCATTAATAAAAAGGTTTCTAAGGATCAGTTCACAAGCTTTTGAGAGTTCTATGGTGGAGCTCTCTCTCTCTATTCTCTCTCTCACACTCTTGGAAACTTAGAGTTTTCTTGGAACACTTTAGCATTGGATCAAGAAAAGTAAAAGAAGGATAAAGAAGGAAAATGGAAACAAGGATCAAGCAAGGAAGAGCATGGTCAAGCAGCTACAATGAGATTACTTGTAGGTATCAATTTGCATGTGTGATTTCCTTGCTATATTTGGAATGCATGGTACATGCATGTGTGTATTTGCTTCTCTTATTATCATTGGCATGGTTTTTTCCAGGTGTGACAGTGATCTTCAGCATTACCTTTCTATTTCAAGATAACCATGGTGCAATGGTGGTTTCTCTTATTTTGTTGAGCAGGATTGTCGAATGGTATCGAAGTTGAGTGAGGTGGTCTCTAAAAAATAACACAAAGCCTAGGAATCCCTAGATCGGAGAAGGTGGGATTGCAGTAAAGATGGATTTTGTGTGCCTCGGTGAATGGTGGGATATATTGTAAATACTTGAGGTGTGCGTCATCGATCAGGCATAGGAATCCTTGACCGATGAATGGCAAGATATACGGTAAAGCCTGGAGGGTGGAGTCTTGATTAGGCCTAGGAATCCTCAGCCATTGTATGGAAGGATATACAGTAAAGCCTAGAGACTAGGAGAGAGGAAAATTCCTCAGCATGTAGGTGGAGAAATTGGTGGAATCCATGTTTGTTTAGGGCCTAGTGATCTAGTGGGGATTGTAGTAAAGCCTGAAGAAACTTGGTTTGGTTTGATTTTGAGTCCCACATTCATGCTTGGAATATGGCACGGGAGTGAATGGCTGAAAGAAATATTTGGTTCAACCAATCTATGGTTGGGTGGTTCGTGGAAATCCCATACTTAGTTGGCTTTTGCATTCATTAATAAGAGCTCTTTCTCCTTGGTATTTCATGTGTAAATGTATTGGCTTATCTGTGGATTTTATGGTTGTTATAACCTTATTATTTTTGTTGGTTATATGTTGGTTATGAGTATGTTTTATGATAGACTTGATAAATGGCTCTCATCATGTTTTGATTAGTAAGTAAAGGTATAATGAATATATGACATAATAGACGATAATGCAGTTATTGTGATAAAGAAATCATGCTTCTTTACGAATCTCAAGTAAGTATGAGATCCCTATGCTCAGATTTGTTGTTATGATCAATAGAATGCATATTTGTGACATGTTTGATGAAATGCCTGTCATGGCTAGTAGGGGTCCAATCAAGTCATTCATCAAGTGTTTGCATTTGTACCTTTTTTCTAGTGTCATTTATCATTTATGGAAGTTTCATGAAGTTTTGGGCAGTGCCCTCGGTCCTGGCCCTAAAAAAGTGGCATAAAATATGGGGTCGCTAGCTCAGAACTAGCTAAAAAACTCCATACTTGTTGGCATGCCCTTGTTGTGGGAGTGACTGGAAGGCCTCAGTTGCATGCATGGCTTGTCATGGGAGCATCTGGGGGTCTAGATCAGCGAAATGTCAAGTTGCCTCGAGGCTTGGTCACCTAGAAGGGTTGGCTGGCTCCTAAAGGTTTTGTAGCATGTGTGGAAGGTCAGATTGGTTTGATTTTGTCGGTTCTATTTCCTTAACTGTACATGGGGAGTTGAATCACATCATAGTAGCTTCTCATCACATGTTTACCCCAATGGACCGGTTAACTTGAGTATGTGTGTGTGTGTATACACACACACACACACATACACGTGCACTCTAACTAAAAATTGAAATGGCTCTTTGTGCACTTCATCGAGTAAATTTTGCCTAAAATTAGATAAAGATTTTTAAGAATCATAAGGTTAAGTTGTTTAATCTGCAAAGTATGAGTGCTTAAGGGTTTTTTTTTAGTGCTAAATGTATTTATGCATTCAAAATTATTTTAAACAATAAGAAATCACAATCTTGCTTGAAATTGTATTTCCAATTAAAAAAAACCATTTCATTTATTAGTCACACTACTATATATAACAAGAACGTTCAATAATACTTTTATAAAAATAAAAAATAAAAATAAAAAACTTATATTATATGTACCAAATAAACTATTTTTCAACCAATTTTATTAATTTTAAGAGATATTTAATATTACCATCATTAACTTTAAATATACTTTTAAATCATATGTATAATCGTCGATTTTCACAATATAATAGCCTTAACTATCATCATCACTAAAACTAATCAAAATATTATTTCAAGTTAATAATGTTATTCAATATGAGGATTGACTTACGAGTCGAAGATGAACCCTATCTGCGTTGCCGCCGCCTCCTTGCCTTCGGCCGTCGTCTGGCCTCTGCTCAGCCCTGCCGATGAAGGAGAAGCTCGATACAGTCAAGGAATGTCGGTCTATTACTTCATTTCTGATACGCATGTCCTCCAATATTCTTTGAAAGCTCCCCTCCCTCTCATTTTTTTCGCCTTCGGCACTGGGGCAGCCAGATCTCGGACCTCTGCTGCTGCATCTCGTAACAGCCGCCCCCATCAGATTGCAGATGCATTGGCTAAGGACGAAAATGCAGAATTTACTCTCGTTTCTCCTCAGGCGGTGGCTCCTGGGAAGAAATACTCTGCGCTGGAAGGCTGCTCATTTCTATCAGTACCTTCTCTGTCCCCCCAGAATAGTCGATACTCTGTTCTTGATCTTTAGAATTTTTTAAGTTTCCTGGATCTACCTGGATGGAACATCTGGAAGCTCTTTTGGGTGGAACGCAATGACAGATTCAGGGACCTTTGGACTTTCTCCTCATCTCCTCACAAACCCCTACGGCAAGTTCAGGAGGAGAAGGCCCTTCAAAGCTCCAGCCTCCTCTCGTCTTGGATCTGCAGAGGAAAGCAGAACCCTGATCTTTCTGCCGCATTCCAGATCCAGATCAGGCTCATCTCTGGCAAAACTCTGCTACAATGGGTGAGCTCGTCGGATCTTGTGCAGGACCTCAAGCATGCTCTGGATCTCAAGTTGGGGATACCCTTTGCAGCTCAACGACTTCTCCACGAAGGTAAACAACTCGAGGATCATCTCCCCCTGTCTTTTTACAACATTAAGAGAAATGCATCCATTACTTTTACCCTTCATTTGAGAGGGGGAGCTGTAGGACAGTCATCCTCAGCTAAAGCGTTTTCTTACAAAGACGTTGTCCATGCTCAGATGCCTAAGAAAACAGCTCCACCAGCTCAGGCTCCCAAGCCTTTTCTGGTGGAAAAACTGGAGGAAACCCCCTCCATTGAAATCATGCATCCAACGCTGGATGAGCAAACCCAAAAGTTTGCAGATCACGCCATTATTTGCAGGTTCAATGGGCTATGGCCACGCACAGCAGACCTCTACCAATGGCTTCACTCTAACTGGACCAACAATTGCAAGGTGTTGTTATGCTCAAAGGGCTTCTTCATTGTAGTGTTCGCTTTTGATGAGGATTACCAAAAAGTTTTAACTGCAGGCCCATGGTTCTGGGGCTCAGCAGGTTTATTCCTCACCCCTTGGTTCCCAGATTTCGATCCCGCTACAGCAATCATCACCAAGCTCCCTATCTGGGTCAGACTTCCAAATCTCCCGACACACCTATGGCATTTTGCTGTATTCCAAGGGATTGGCAACTCTCTAGGCCGCTTTCTAGACATAGATGTCTCTAGAGGGGAAAAGGGCCTATACACCTTTGCCAGAATCTGTGCAGAAATAGATATGAGCAAAGGTCTCCCTGACCAGATCAATCTCAAAATTGGAGACTTCCATTGGACTCAGACCTTGGATTACGAGAACACAGCCTTTCGCTGCCGAAACTGCCATCACACAGGGCACCTTCAGAGTTCTTGTCCCACGATGGCTGCCCAAAAGAAGAAAGTCAACCCTAAGCAGAAATCCAAAAGCTGGAAGCCTCATGATCCTCCCCCCATGGATGACTTTGATTTCAGCTCGGATGAAGAGGAAGAGGATGAGGAAGGAATGGAAGCAAAGCTGGCACAGGATCTACCCTCGACCGATCCTAAGGATTTGTCTGTCCCACCAATCTCACAGAAAAGAAATCATGAATCCTCCACCTCGGATTCAGACAAGGAGTCCTCCTCGTCAGCACAGCTCAGTTTGAAAATCATGCCGGTTCAACAGAGTCCTCTTGATTAGGTCAAAGTTGGTAAAAAGAAAGGGAAAAAATGTCGAATAGTTGATTCTACACATGTTGGGTAGAATCCTTTGTTCTGTTCTTGCTCCTTTGTTCTTCTTGTTTCTTCTTGCCCGCTTCAGCTCTCTTCTCTTCTTCTTTTAGGGGCCGAGGTGGATAGCCTATCCTTTCCGACAGCCTATGTTCTTGCCTCTCTTGGTTGTAACTTCTTATTGTACCATACGTCCTCTTAATAGAATTAGTTTTTACTGAGAAAAAAAATAATGTTATTCAATATACATAAAACAAGTAAAGTATTTGAAATATATTTTAAGGTCATTTTCACAGTTGTTATTATTAATTATTATTATTTTTATTATCATAAGTATTTTTTATCATCATCATCTTTATCATTATTATAATTTTATTTTATTTTTTTATATTATTGAAAATTTGCACAATTATATAAAATTAATAGCCAATAATTGTCAATAAACTTCAAAAACGCTTTCCTTGTGATACATCCCACATTACCAGAATTAAAAAAAAATCATAAAAATTTACTAAATTATAACTTTATTCTAATTTTAATTTTGTATGTAATATTTTATTATATTACTAAGAATTTACTATAACATGGAACTAACACTATGTAAAGCCTGAATCAATCTAACACGCAAAGAAGCTCCCATGGTGACCATCAATACATCCCATCCCCACTTGAACACCCAAATCTAAAGAACTTTATTTTAAATTATTATCATTAATTATAAAAAGAATTAATATCACTTAAACATATATACATTTATCGTGGGAACTTTCCAGACACTCATGCAACATAGGTTTTCTTAAAGGTAATATTATATAATAAAAATTTATATATATTTTTAATTATATAATTTATATAATAATCAAAATTAATATTAAATCAAAATATTCAAATATTAAAATCAATTTAAATATATAATCTCTTTTATATAAAAATATATTCTTTGGGTGTCTCTCTCCCTAAGTCTCTCTCTTTTATATATATAAAATATTAAAATGTCAAGTTCATTATCAGTTCTCTGACACATGACAATGCTTTGAAACAATCTGCCTTAAAAATACAAAGGAACAATTTTACCTATGTTTCTCTAGTTATTCTTAAGAGAAAAAGTAAAACAACTCTAATGGTTAAGCATTGACTTCCACATACAATATGCACACAATATTCTGGAAAGATATACACAATATTCTGGGAAAGATATACATAGACAACAAAATAAATACTCATCAACATGACATCCCAGATATTGCCCTTACATTGAGGTGCCACACGCTTCCTTAACTCATCAAGAGATTGCTCCAGTTTGTCAATTAAGGATATCGATGTTAAGGATGTCTTTGGCCTTTCTTCGTGGGAAGGTTTCAACAAAGGCTCATGTTTTGTGGGCAGTTCAACATGTTTGTCTAAAGGTTTTGTATTCCGCAACCCCAAAGAATGACAGAGCTCCAAACAAAAACAGTCTTCAAAGCTCCTAGAACTTTCCCAAACTCCCATTGCAGCTCCCATTGAAAAGGGAACGTTCCAATACAGTTCCAAGTTCCAAAGCTTCCCGGAGAGCGGGAACCATTGGAATTGGTTTCCCACTAGGTGGGAGTGGTTCCCGTGTAACAAAGAATAAAACAATACATGTAATAAAAATTTTAATGATAGAGATTCAACCCACTTTACTATGAAAATCCTTATTACATGACTAAAAAACAATAACTTATATTTATGATATTTTTTTTCAATTAATCAATTTAATATTACTTTTCAAATAAATCTAATTTTTATTATTTAAAACCACTATTAAAAATATTCAATAAAATTTAAAAACTTACCATTCACTTAATATTTATTAATAATTAAATTAAAATATATGAAAAAGTTATATTTCAAATTAAACACTATTATTAACCTAAATATTAAAAATAAATAAATAAATAAAAATATAATATATAATTACAATTTAAATGATGATATAAATTGTTTAAAATAATTTTATTAGATCAAATTTAAATGATGATATAACTTGTTTAAAATAATTTTATGAATGTGATCTAATAGTTAGGCCGGAAGTTTGGTCCCTAGTCCAATTTTAAAAAAGACTATATATACCTGAAAACTGCTCTAAACACGATTTCTTCGGTTAAAAAGATATAATTCGTTCAAAGTGTCTCAGTTCTCTCAATCCGTTCAAACGATTTTAGCGGTGAAGTTGTTCTCTGAATTAATATTATATTTCAAGTTCTTCAATAAATTGTTATAATATTTAATGGCTATTATTTTTTATTTAAATATAATTTCTATTCATTTGAATTGTATTACAGTTAATGCCACAGATTCGGACGTACGGCCACAGATTCTGAGACGAGGAAAGAATCTGGATTTTGTGCAGCCTATGTCGTAACAGAGTGGGCCCCTTTAGCTTAGATACAGGACCGGGATTCTGAAGCATGGGTTGTACGATCATTTAAAATAATCTACACCAGGCTGCCTTGACTCATGCAAGAATATATATATTATTATTATTTTCTTAATGGAAATGAGAATTTGTAATTTGATCCCATTATATTAGTTATTATTATACAAATACTATTATTTTATAAATGTTATTAACCAGGGAATTACAATATGTCTTTGGAAACTTGAACTTACGTAGTTGGGGAAACAAATTGTCTTTGTAAACTTGAACCTATGTAATTGGGGAAACAAATTATTAACCAAACTACTAGAGCTAATATCCTTTGACATATATATTCGAAACCAGAGGGGGTAGAGTATGTATGCCTTTATAGACTTAGCAGTCAAATCACTGGGCGGAGATGGGTCCCTTCAAGGGGGTCTCATACACCAATGTCGTGTCTCGCTTCGCTGTGATCTTAAAATTGGATAATAATAATAATTTTATTATTATTTGATCAGTGGGAAATCCCAAAACTTTGCATATTTCAATGTTTGTTTCCCATTTAAATTTTCTGTGGTTTAATATTAGAATTTAATAACTTCAAGCTCATTGTTGTTTCTCTTGTGATATAAGTATTGGAGTCTAATTTGATTATATATTTTATAATATTTTGGAAATTTGATTAACATGAGCGAAGTTAAATAATTTAATTACGCAGAAATGTGTGGTCTATTTCGAAAGCCTTCTTAAATTTCTATTCTTAATATATATATATATATATATATATATATATATATATATGAATGATTAAAATTTAATAATGGGAGAATATTCTTTCTCATATAGACAATTTAAGAGCCCAAATTAAAGATGTTCAAACAATTTTCCAATTTTTAATCTCCACGTATACATTGACATTAAGGGGTGATACTGTTATCACCCCAAGAAACTCTCCTAGGTTGTATATCAGAGATGCTCGGGAACATTACAAACTCAACAAAGATGTTGGAAAATGGTGGATGAATGGAAGGAATGATGCATATTCAAGCCAGATAACCACTTCTACTATGCTTAACCCCAGACATGGGTGAACACCCCCAGACTACAAGGCTTTAGACCACCAATTACTCACAGTTTAAGGAATATGTGAACATGGAGAATATTGAACACACAAGTAGATGCACAGGACCTTGTGATGGCCAACTGCAACTAGTAAATAGGTCTACAAATCTATTTCCTAATGCACAGACAGGATGACAGCTCTCTAGCATTAAAACAACAGAAACTTGCATACATATTCAATAATACCTACTAGATTCTAACACAGAGGTGGGATGACAACCCCTCTAATGCTAAACATCAAGAGCACATTAAAAATGCATAACAGGCATAGCCTGGAACAAAGAAGAAGTGGAAAGTGAGCAATTAACAGCAAAAGAAGCTTGCATTAGCTGAAAATGAAGACCAAACGCTGCAGGTATCACAATAGTTATAGTCTCCAGAAGTTGAACCTTTACATCAAACAATATTCATCAACCATCCCCCTACATTACATTCTGTCTTCTAGATATATATGGAGTTTGTTTACAAAATCCCTCTGATGTTCAATGCGTGGAGGGGTCATAATGGACCACCAACCACATTTACTATCAGATATGGTCTTTGACACAATTTGATTGTTTTAATGAGCAAAATGACCTTTTTGCTGCTCGATCGTCCTTCTCTGAGCAGATGGAGTGTAATGTTGAAGGGGTTCCATAACTGATTAATGCTTTGATCTGCTCGAGGTCATCCTTTTCGTTCTTTGGGTGTACACTGTGTTGAATGTGGTTGTTGAGGATTCAATGCGCAGAGTGCTGGTGGGAAGCTAATCACTGTTATCCATCATCCCTTGGAAACATGGCAGAGGCAGTGGGCGCACGCGGCATGGAGGAAGATCAATACCAACCTTTGGATCATGCGGATGAACGGCTGCAAATGGATCGGAGGGAGCTATCGGAAAACGGGCGGAGACAGATGTGGGCCGTCGGATCGTGGCGGGAAAGATCGGACGGTTATCGGGAGCGAGAGTTGCGCGAATGTTAACAAGTGGGGGGGTCGTACGGGATGTCGGTAAGCGGTTTCCCCGCATCGCTTATCAGAGGTGGGCGGTATCCGTATGCGGGGGCGCGATCCAGTCTAACGGCGACGCGTGGCAGACATGACTCGCGGGAAACTGCTTTCCCCGCTGACTAACGAACGCGCAGGTTGCGGGAGCGGGAGTAGCGTATACCATTGGATCACAAGGCTAAGGATCAGATGGTGGGGCTAATAGCACGTGCTTATTGCTTGATGTGACAGGGAAGGGCCTCGCCGATAACACTTTTTATATGTGCAGTGTCATATAACCACGGACTCATAGGTTTAGCTTTGCGCTCAGGACCCAAGGGAAAAAGGATTAATATGAGATTTATAAAGGATTTTAAAGGAAATGATGGGTTAAGGGAGAGAAATGAGAATGAAAGGGAAGCGAGGAATGGAGGGGTTTAGGAAGGGAAATAGAGATAGCAAGGCGAAAGGAAGTAAGCGGGGAACAAGGGAAAGGTGAGGAAAACCACTGTAGACTATCTCTGAGCCAACAACCCAGGACCAAGCTTATTCCTCCTCCTAGAAAAACAGCAACATGTAGCAAAGCTAACACTGGCTCCTTCTGGGGATGAGATCCTCCCTGTGAGGTCTCAAGAACCTGCAGACCAATGACTTCATACAAAACCAGCTTCCAAAACATTTCCTAGTATTCCATTGGGCATGGAGTCAAATTAAGCCTACACCTAAATCCTGTAAAAGAACACGATTACAATCATTAAGGCTTGAGAGCCTTAAACATCATAAATATTCAAAAACTGGCCAACTGATGGGCCATCAAAATTGTTTCTCCTGCTCTCGACCCCTTCATCATAAAGCTGCAAAACAAGATTGATTTGATCATCTACCTGAAACAGTTTAGGACATTTGAGCTTAATAGGTAGATATGGATCAACTTTCGTCTCCCTTCTGTGTATTCTCCTCCTTGGATGTTTCTCATGGGAGCCTTTGTACACCTGCTGAATAATCATGGCTGTTGTGTACTTGTCTGTGTCATCTATGGTCTGCACAACTACTATGAATGATGAACCATCGATTTCTTGTGCAAGGGACACAGAGACATCATTTGCTCCCTTATTTTTCTTAGAACAATCCTCATCCAAGGAGGAGTTCCAAGACAATGCATCCTCTTCCTCTGTCATCTGAAAAGCTGCCCTTTTAATCTGTGTGGAAGCCAACTGAGCAGGTATCAAAATATCAAGACTGGAATGATTAGTATCAGCCTTGAGCTTTGAATCATGGCCTGCCTCAGGGTTCAGGGGGCAACTGTGAGGGATTTTCTTTTGAGCAGACAGAGAAACATAAGATGATGGGGAGCTTTCCTCTCCCTTATTGATCACTGGACTGGGGATGATAGCAGGCTGGCTAATTTGTAGATCTGCATAATCATGGGAAGATGGGCTGGCTTCAAGCTCAGATTCTTCGAGGATGAAGGGATCTGCTGCTACTTGCTTCTGTTGATCAGCTTGTTGTTCTGCAGCTACAACAAACTGGTAAACAGTGCCTTTGGATAATGCTTCTTCATATGCAGCTCTGGTTAAGAAGGGGGCACTACCCTTATCTTCCAAACCATGGACCTCCTCCTCTTCTTCCATGACTATATTCTGTAAAAGGGTCTTCACCCCTTTATCTTCATTTGTGACTTTATTTCTTTGCAAAATCTGCAAATGCTCATTTGCTCCTCTATATGGATTTGGCTTTGGAAAAGTAAAGGAACAAGGAGCTCCTGCATCCTCAGAATATTGCTCAGCTTTTAGTATAGAAACTTCAGAGGCTAATAACTCTATCATCCTGGCTAATTCATCTATCTCAGGATCATAGGATGATGAGGATTCACCTCCCTGTCTTCTCCTTCCAGCATCACCTTCAAGTCTCTCTGCAGCCAGAATGTTCGATTCTACTTCAAAAGCTGCATCTTGCAATCAGCCAGAGAAGCACATCTCCTCTCTCTTAACAGCAGGCAGAACAGCCTGCCAAGAAGCCTTCCCATTCTGCCGAGGCTCCCAAACCCTTCTTGGTGGATAAAATGGAGGAAACCCCTGCCATTGAAATCACTCATCCATCTTTGGATGATCAATACTAGACATTTGCAGAAACAGCCCTCATCTGCAGATTTAATGGCCTATGGCCCCGCACTGCTGATCTATACCAGTGGATCCATTCTAATTGGACCAACAACTGCAAAGTCTTCTTCTGCTCGAAAGGATTCTTTATTGTAGTCATTGCCTTCAACGAAGATTACCAGAAAGCCTTAAAGGGGGGCCCCTGGTTCTGGGGATCAGCTGGACTTTTCCTCTCCCCCTAGTTCCCAGACTTTGACCCCTCCACTGTAGTCATCTCCAAGCTTCCTATCTGGGTCAGGCTTCCAAATCTCCCTGTGCATCTATGGCATTTTGCTGTCTTTCAAGGAATCGGAGACACCCTTGGCCACTTCCTTGCAACAGATACCTCAAAGGGGGAGAAAGGATTATACACCTATGGCAGAATTTGCGCAGAAATAGACATCAGTAAAGGGCTGCCAGATCAGATCATCCTCAAAGTCGGGGACTTCCATTGGACGCAAACTTTGGACTATGAGAATACAGCCTTCAGGTGTCGCCATTGCCATCAGACAGGGCATCTCTAGAACACCTGTGCAGCATTCCTCGACAAAAAGAAGATTTTCACTCACAAATCCAAATCCAAGAGTTGGAAACCTTGTGACAGACCCCCTATGGACGACATAGAGTCCTCTAGCTCTGATGAGGAGGACTTGGAAGTGGACAAGGAGAATTTGGAGCAACCGAAGGATCCGCCCTCAGCCAGCACCATGGATCCTTCTGCGCCTCTGTTCTCGTAGAAACGTTCTCATGAGTCTTCGCCTTCTGATTCAGACAAGGAGTCTCCTCCTTTAGCTCAGATCAGTCTGCAAGTAGTTCCGGTCCAGCCAGATCCATTTGGTTGGGTCAAAGTCAGCAAAAAGAAAGGAAAAAAATGTAGATTGGAAGATTCTGCCCATGCTGGGTAGACTCCCTAGACCAGCTCGTTCTTTCTATTCCTCTCTGTTATTTTTGCTTGTGTCGTGGTTGTTTTTGGGATCGAGGTTGATATCATATCATTTCCGGCTCCCTTGCTCCTTAGCTTCGCTTCTTTGTAACCTCTGTTTGTACCATATTTCTTTTCTTAATAGATTTAGTCTTAATTAAAAAAAAAATATTTATTAATAATTAAATTAAAATATATGAAAAGTTATATTTTAAATTAAACACTACTATTAACATAAATATTAAAAATAAATAAATACATAAAAATATAATATACAATTACAATTGTGAAATAACTTGTTTAAAATAATTTTATGAATGTGATCTAATAGTTAAGCCGGAAGTTTGGTCCCTAGTCTAATTTTAAAAAGACTATATATACCTGAAAACTGCTCCAAACACGATTTCTTCGGTTAAAAAGATATAATTCGTTCAAAGTATCTCAATTCTTCAATCCGTTCAAACGATTTTAGCGGTGAAGTTGTTGTCTGAATTAATATTATATTTCAGCGGTCAAGTTCTTCAATGAATTGTTATAATATTTAATGGCTATTATTTTTTTATTTAAATATAATTTCTATTCATTTGAATTGTATTACAGTTAATGCCACAGATTCGGACGTACGGCCACACATTCAGAGACGAGGAAAGAATCTGGACTTTGTGCAGCCTATGTGGTAACAGAGTGGGCCCGTTTAGCTTAGATACAGGAACGGGATTCTGAAGCATGGGTTGTACGATCATTTAAAATAATCTACACCAGGCTGCCTTGATTCATGCAAGAATATAAATATATATATATATATAATTAATGGAAATGAGAATCTGTAATTTGGATCATATTATATTAGTTACTATTATATAAATACAATTATTTCATAAATATTATTAACTAGGAAGTTACAATTTTGGATCATATTATATACATCATTATTACACAAATATTATTACTTCATAAATGTGATTAATTAGGGAGATACAATATGTCTTTGGAAACTTGAACTTATGTAGTTGGAGAAACAAATTATCTTTGGAAACTTGAACCTATGTAATTGGGGAAACAAATTATTAACAAAACTACTAGAGCTAATATCCTTTGACATATATATTCGAAACTAGAGGGGGTAGAGTATGTATGCCTTTATAGACTTAGCAGTCAAATCACTAGGCGGAGATGGGTCCCTTCAAGGGGGTCTCATACACCAATGTCGTGTCTCGCTTCGTTGTGATCTTAAAATTGGATAATAATAATAATTTTTATTATTATTTGATCAGTTGGAAATCCCAAAACTTTGCATATTTCAATGTTTGTTTCCCATTTAAATTTTCTATGGTTTAATATTAGAATTTAATAACTTTGAGCTCATTGTTGTTTCTCTTGTGATATAAGTATTGGAGTCTAATTTGATTACATATTTTATAATATTTTGGAAATTTGATTAACATGAGTGAAGTTAAATAATTTAATTATGCAAAAATGTGCGGCCTATTTCGAAAGACTTCTTAAATTTTTATTCTTAAAAAAAATGTTAAAAATAAAAAAATATTGATGATTAAAATGTAATAATGGGAGAATATTCTTTCTCATATAAACAATTTCATAGCCCAAATTAAAGATGTTCAAACAATTTTCCAATTTTTAATCTCCATTTATACATTGACATTAAGGGGTGATACCATGTTTATCAACCATTTAATTTATATGACTATGCTAGTTAGCAAATAATTTAAAATCTACAATCAACATAAACATATATATATATATTTAATTATTTGTATGCTTTTTTTTCATATAAATATTGTCACTAATGTATTGACATTAAAAGAGTGACACCACATTTATCAACCATTTAATTTATATGACTATGCTAGTTAGCAAATAATCTAAAATCTGCAATTAACATGCTTTTTTTTATAATTATTTGTATATTATTTTTATGTTTTTTTTTTTCATATAAATATTGTCACTAATGTCTAGATAAAAAATATAAACAATAAGCCCATGGAGTGTAGAATAGACATTGATAGTGTGCCCTATTAAGACCCTCCTTGGTGACAATATCACTGAAACTCTTGGGCAAAAATCTAGTCATACTAAGGGTTGGTGTGACCTAGGTCAAGTGTGATCCCCTAATGATTTTGATAGTTCATATGCCTCCAGATCGCGGTTACTCAAACCATAGGTTAGGTATGCAAGTTGATTCACATTACCTAACAATATATATATATATATATATATATATATATAGAATCACTAAATAAAAATATGGGAAAATTGAAATTAATGGTAACCACTAAACATATCTATAATTATGTAGGTGTAATAATTCATAAATTAGTTATAATCCTCATTTTGTTAGATATGATAAATTAGTTAAAATATTTAATTACTTAAAAAAAATAGCATTTTATTTCTATGCTAGAAAAGTTAAGAAACATTTCAAGATCACAATAGTTTTGTTGATTTAAAAGCTCAAAAAGTTTGATAGTGTGAGAAATATTTCGAAAATTAGATTGCATGTTAGGATAAAATAGACAATTTAAGAGAAAATTATTTTCATCTTCACCCTCTTAGTGTTTCAAAGGTGATAAGACTCTTTCATACCATGATGTTTTGGAATTGATCAACACCCAATTTCATTATGAAGCTCATGAAAATTTGTTCTTATTTTAGCAATGTTCATTTTCTTCTTAACATGAGTCAAGACTAAGAGATATTTTTTTTATTTTCAAGATTAATTTAATTACCTCTTTATCATATATTAGTTTTATTTTTCACTCTAACTCTTTATCGCCCTACATTTCTCCTTCAATTTTGAAGTAATTTTTAATATTATCCTTATTTTGTAAAATGATCTCCTCCTTTATCCCCCAATGGTCTAGCCAAAACTAGGCATCCTTATGCCAGCACCCCTTAAACCTAAGGTGGGGGTTTTGGCTAGAGGTAGAAGCAATTTTATGAAACCTCTTGGCTTCCAAGTTGTTTAACTTCTTTTTATGCATAAGGTAATTAGTCATAACCATGCTCCTAATCAAGGAAATGATTGCTTCAATCAAGAGGATAAGATAGGGAGTATTACTTTTAATCTTAAGATTGTATGTTATAAATTGTTTTTGGATTTGTTCTATATTCCTTCATGACTCTTTGGAGATATTGCAACCCCAAACCTAACACCCATATAAAATTACAAGAGTGACAGACGTCTCAAAGAGAAGTTTGTTGTTATCTAAAGATTTGTAAACTTACAATTTTCTTCAAGCTCATAATAAGTTTTTCATCCTCCATTTCATCTTTTCTCATTGTTGCAACTGAGTTTTTTGATGGATATTGGTTCTAATATGTTCATATCAACAAACTTGCTCCAAGTATTTTTTGTCATATATGAAAGTATCATGTGTGATCTTTTTGGATTTAATTATCATGACTTTAGTTTTGTCAGTATTAACAATTATACCCATCCTAGAGAAGAAATTTTGGAGGATTCCTTGTTTCTTTCCAAGATCATAATGGATCCTCACTATAAGAACAATATCATCATCATAAAGGAGAACAATTATGACTATACCAATAAGCATAGGGTCAAGACAACCTACATCTTCCAAACACTCTTCTAGCATATCAATGCATATGCTAGAAAGGATAGGGGATAAGGGACACTCTTGCTTGACTCTAATATTGCATTAAATTTCTTCCATCCAACCATCAATGGTCCTAAAATTGGTAGTAAAATTCTTGTATAGCCTTTCCATAGAAACCCTCAACTCAAGAGGAACCATTTTCTCTTTTGGCCTTTTTTGCAATTTTTCCTAGGAATGGTGTCAAAAGATTTTTTAAAGTCAATAAAACAACAAAAGGGATCAATTTTATTATTGTGACATTCCTTTGCAATGATCCTAAGAGTAACAAGGTGGTCCATACTTGAATGATATCTTGGAAACCCCACTTGGCCTTTAGGTCTTTTACCATGGCTTTCTAGCTATAGACTAATCTTTTTTTCCAAAATAATTCTATACAAAATGGTTGAATTGTAACTAATCATTATGATCCTATAATTAGAGGGAATTTTTTTATCCCCACTTATAAAGATAAGAACAATGAGGCTCTGCATCCAAGGCTTAGGGAAGCCTTGCTTCATGACCAAATTAAAGAGTTTGCGTATGTGAAGGATGATGATAGACCCACCCATTTTAAAATTTCAGCTTGGTAGCCTTCAATATCCTTATATTTCCCATTATCAAGACACTCAACCCTAAAATCAATATCATCTTAAAAAAAATATCATCCTCAAGGGAATCCAATTATTTTCTTTAGTTTTACTAATTAGAATTCCCCCCCCAAAACTTTCTAGGATCAAATTTATATAGGTGCAATGAATTTCTCTTGATTTCCATTCATACAATACCTTTTCTTCCTTTCAATTAGAGCTTTGTGCATATTTATCTTATCAAGCTTCAAAGGTTTGTCAAAAGCACCCCTAATCACTTTTCTAGGAATTTTACAATCATTATCATACCAAGGGTTGGTAGTTATATTATTCTTTTTCTATGAAACCTCGATAACGAACTTGGTAATTGAAGCAGAGAGATAGTTGTAGTAAAATTATGATAGGGGAATTCGAGTTTAGCCAATTGTTTATGTCATTGCAAATTATAAGGTATTCAGAACTATAGAGCTTGACTAACTTAGTACCAAATAAATTCTTGGTAAGGTATTTAATTTTTATTTTGTATCTACTAGCTAAAACAAGGTCCTCGTCTAGCCAATGAGGATTCATGTTAGAATCATTGCTTAGAAGAATGGTCTGGTTAGGTGCAATTCTAACATTAAATTCTCCTAACTAGAGCATATTCCCTTCATTTCTCACATTATGAATATCTTGTTCCATGGTATTATAAGGGACATTTTTTCTCTAGATTTTTTTCTTATAATAGGTAGGGTTGATGAGAAATTGGGAGCATTGAGTCTGGAGGAGGTAAGTCAAATTCCTATAAGTTTAAATGAAAGTTATATCCTTGAATATTAAGGGAATAAGAAATTTCATTAAATCCCAGGAAATTAAAGATTTAGTTAGAATGGAAAAACCTCAAGTCCTGTTCTTGCAAGAGACAAAACTAGCTCATGAAGAGACCCCAGTTATATATAGGTCATTTTGGAGAAATAGTTATGGTATAGTTCAAAGCTCTTGTGGAGCCTCTGGAGGCTTGAGAACAATTTGATCAGACACTTGCTTTATGTTAAAATGTAACTCCAAGACAAGACTTTAGGCAGTTGTTAGACTAGAAGACAAGAATACAAAATAAGTTTTTTCATTTATAAATGTTTATGCCTGACATCATAGTTGATGGAGACTTCAATACTATCATTCTCTCTTCAAATAAACGTAGAGGAAAAAGTTATATCCTTGAATATTAAGGGAATAAGAAATTTCATTAAATCCCAGGAAATTAAAGATTTAGTTAGAATGGAAAAACCTCAAGTCCTGTTCTTGCAAGAGACAAAACTAGCTCATGAAGAGACCCCAGTTATATATAGGTCATTTTGGAGAAATAGTTATGGTATAGTTCAAAGCTCTTGTGGAGCCTCTGGAGGCTTGAGAACAATTTGATCAGACACTTGCTTTATGTTAAAATGTAACTCCAAGACAAGACTTTAGGCAGTTTTTAGACTAGAAGACAAGAATACAAAATAAGTTTTTTCATTTATAAATGTTTATGCCTGACATCATAGTTGATGGAGACTTCAATACTATCATTCTCTCTTCAAATAAACGTAGAGGAAATGTCATCAGAGACCCTTTCCGAGAAAGGTTGGAAGATATCATCAATGAATGGGATCTCTTGGATATTTCCCCAAAAAAAGGAAAATACACATGGTCTAATCAAAGAAGTGGTTATGGGCACATCGTGGCTAGGTTGGATTGTTTTATTATTCACACTAATTGTTTGGTTAAAGGAATTGAGTGTTCCTCTTCAATTGTGGAAAGGAGGGACTCAAACCATTGGCTCATTTAGCTAATTACACACCCCCCTTAGGATTTGGGTCCAATCCCAATTTGTTTTAACCTGGGATGGTTCTAGAATGAAGGTGTTATATAATTAATAAAAGAATCTTGGGAAACTTCGGTAAAATGATTCCCTACCATTGTGTGGGAGACTAAATTAAAATCCGAACTCATCAAACACCTCAAGGATCATCAAAACCAGATGGATAATGGTGTAGTGTCAGAGGAACTCTTTGAAAAAGAAAAGCCAATAAGTAAACAAAT
Source organism: Pinus tabuliformis (assembly GCA_031772625.1). NCBI lineage: Eukaryota > Viridiplantae > Streptophyta > Pinopsida > Pinales > Pinaceae > Pinus > Pinus tabuliformis. The sequence continues at coordinate 1,030,620,400 of CM062815.1, forward strand.
CTACCTTCTTATTAGGAAAGACAATGAATACTGGTGTCTAAAGTTGAGAATCCTTTGGCTTAGGGAAAGGGAACCAAAATACTTCATTTTTCCACAAGCACGCTAAATCTTGGGAGATTATAAATAAATCACCATAGAGGGTCAACCTAAAATATCTTATTTCTCCAAAATCAGATAAGAAGCATTTAACTTTTTCAGGACTGTATATTCTGAGACCAAATAAAATGAATTTGGTGTGGTGCATTCATTTATTTCATGTCTTCCTTCTATTATTTCAAAATCGAAAAACCTCTAGCTCATAAAGTAGATTGAGGAAGAAGTGGTGATAGAGGGCATATGGTCTCTTGACTCAAACAAAGCCCCTTACTCAGATGGTTTCTCCATTAGGTTTTTTAGATCCTTTTGGGTACTAATTAATAAATATCTCACGCGAATCTTGAATTCTTCCAAAGAAAAAGGGAAATTGGGTGGGAATATGAACTCCCCCTTCCTCACCCTTATTCCAAAAGAGTCAAAACTATCTCCTTTTCTCATTTTAGACCTATATCCTTATGCAACTTAGCTTACAAGATCCTGACAAAAGTGATTGCCAACATATTAAGGAACATTTTACCAGCAATAATCTCGGAAAACCGGGGATGCTTTATGAAACATAGGAAAATTCTGGATAATATTATTCTTGTCCAATAGGCTATCCATTTCAGCAAGAAAAATAACAAACCAAGCATGGTTATTAAGTTGGACATGATGAACGACTTTGATAGAGTTTGTCATTCCTTCTTGCTTTGTATCATGGAAAAGATGGGTTTCTATGGAGAGTTCATCAAATGGATAAGAGAATGTGTTGGCATCCTCTAGATTACTCTGTTGATAAACGGTCTCCCTTGCAATTTATTTTCAGCCTTGAGGGACTTGAGGCAAGGATACCCCGTCTCCCCTATTTTATACATTTTAGTGGAAAAATGTCTCAATAGAGATTTGGAGCTCGCTAGGATTGACGGAAGGTTAAAGGGTCTTAGCATAGCTAGGAACATCAAAGAGGTAACTCATTCTTAGTATGATGATGACATGCTCGTCTTGGGCTGTCCCTCAAAGCAAATCAAAATAAGGTTTAAATAGATCCCAAATCAATATCTGGATCTCTCTAGTATTCTTGTCGACAAAAATAAGAGCCAACTATTTGGATGGAATATCCCCGTATCATCCCTTTAGGAGATCTCTAAGGTCCTTGAATTTCCTTTGGAGTCTGAGTGGTAGTAGTTTAAATATCTCAGAATCCCAATATCTCTAGGTGCCTATAAATTGGACAACTAGATTGATACCTTGAACAAATTTAAGAAGAAAATTTAGGCCTAGGAATATCAATGGCTAACCATTGCTAGTCAGGTGATCCTAGTAAAATTTGTCTTATCCTCTCTCTCCTTTATATCTCTGCTCTAGTATTTTAGCTCCAAAATATGTGATCACACAAATGAGTGCCTTGATAAAAAAAAATTATTGTAAGGATGGAAAACAAAGAAAATAAATTCCATCTAGTTTACTGGAACATTGTTCACTTCCCAAAGGCAAATGGAAGCTTGGCTGTGAAAGATCAATTTTATATGAATCTCACTCTTAGAGAAAAAATCATCTGGAGGCTCATTTCAGATTCAAATGAATGGTGGAAAATGGCATTCATGTGAAAATATTTTAACAAAAATGACTTTTAAGGGTGAAAATAGTTAATTGGTCTGGTTCTAGCTCCAAAATATGGAAGTTATGCAAGAAAGTTTCTCCTCTCATCATTGACAACCTCGGTTGGCGTTATGGGAATAATGCCCATATTAATATCTAGAAACAATTTTTCTCCAAATGGTCCTCTAGGAGTTAGTGAATAATTTAGAGATATGGCTTCCTGGATGAAACACCATGGGTTCTCCAAATTGAAAGATTTATCACATTGGGATGATTAGGGTCATTGGAAAGGTTGGCTCGGGTTGTAACTTCCCTCTCATCTTGGGCTCCAATAGGATAGTTTGATTTGAAAATTAAAAGGTTTGACTCCTATATATGTCTCTATGCAAGATCTTTGTACATGGAACTTAAGCCCTCAACATAAATATTTAGTTAAGATGGGATATTCTCAATTGGTTAAGTGAATTCCTCATCTTCCTTTGTGCAGAGTGTGGTAAAAAATTGGAGCAAGGATGATATCCCAAAAGTAAATACATTTTGTTGGTCTCTCTTTCACCAAAAAATTATCACAGTAGAAAATCTCAGAAAAAGGAACATTCATGGCTGACAATATGTGTTTTTTGTCTAAATTCTGGGGAAAATATCCCTCACTTATTTTAGCACTATACATTCTCTCTGGAGGCTTGGTGATTGGCATTCACTCTAGTGTTTTCTATTGCCTTTATTCTGGGATCGTGGGTGGAAGTGTTTGAACAATGGAGATCTAAATATCCTTGGAGTCGGAAAGGCTCCTCCTTGCTTATAAGATGTTGGGAAGCCCTCCCTAAGTTCTTGTGCTGGTCTATTTGGATCGCCATGAACAAATATATTTTTAAAAATGAGATCATGTCCCCTTAGTTGGTTTCCTTTAAAGCATAAAACATGCTCTTTGAAGATAACTTTGTTAGAGGTTTCAATTCAAAAGAAAACGAGGAATTGAAGCAAGAGGAATTCAATTGGATAAAGGTGGGAAACCATTTTTCCCCTCCTAACAAATTCACGCTTCATCCTATTAGTAATGTGGTCCCCTATATCAGGTTTTGTCAGCCAAATTTCTTTAAGTGGAGATTGGAAAAGTCCCAATTCTCTCTCTTTTTTACGGGGCTTCGAGAGGAAATTCGAGGGAGGCAAGAGTGAGAGGAAATCTTGGGGAGGTAGGAGCGGGAGGGGATTGATTTAGTCCCCACTGAAAAATTGTATCGCAATATGCATAGAGACTTGGCCTAGTGACTAACAATAAAATTGAGTATCTTCCCTTATGAAAAGGTATGGAAATAGCTATTGCAAATAAAATTACTAGTATATTTGTTTTTGAAGATTCAATTCTTGTTATCTAACAAATGGCCAAGGCTAAGAGGGAAATATGCTTAGATTATGCTCCCTCGCTTCAGAGGATCCTCATCTCTGCCTTTTAGTTTGAGCAATTGGATCTATACCACATGTATAGTCATTTGAATTTGGTGGTAGATGCTTTGGCTAAAATGGTTCCTCTCTGGGTCAGGACAAATTAGAAATGGATCGAAGTCTTAGAAATTTCCCGATTTCGTAGCTATGACTAGATTACCAAGGTGTGGTTAAGATAAATTGGAAGTGGACCTTAGATTTTTTCATTTTCTCCATTCCTCATCCATGTTTGGAATCCAAAGGAGCAATTGTTTCCCAATTAATTCAATCATCATTAAGAAAATTCATCAAATTGGTATGTGGTCATCTCCCTCTAGCACATTCTCTCCCTTGGATTATCTCCATAAGTGGAAGGGCCTCAAAATCCAACGTCATTTCCTTTTCTGGCCACAGATCCTCAAGGCTCCTTCTTGGTGTCTTGATGTTATTTAAAACTTGTTGGAAATAATACTGAGAGGGGGGGTGAATCAGTATTATTACATTAATAAAACTTTTTCATTTCCATAATCAGATTCATATATGCTACTTCCACAACTTCTTATGATTAAGTTAATTAATCTTCAATGAGTGCATTAGAACTTTATCAACCATATTATCAGTTAACAAATGCAGTAACATAGAATAGATCATCACACATAAGGCACACACACGAACACCATGATATAAGGTGGAAACCCAATGCGGGAGAAAACCACCTGCTGCAAGTCATCTCAATCTTCTTTAATAAGAAAATCCTTTTACAATATTTTGTACTGGTGCAGTCTTATTCCAGCACGGGAGCTACAACCCCCTTTGCTCTTGTACTAGCCGATCCATTTACTAGTACGCAGGCTACTACCTACTACAATGCTCCAAAGATTTCCTTTAGCTCTTGTACTAGCTTAGATACTAGTACGTAGGTGCTGACTTACAATCTTCTCTCCTCCAGGTACCACATTTCATCAATTTTCAGACTGGATACACTGAAACACAACACATAATCTGAAAGGCCACATTTCATCCAATTTTCATACTAAACCCAACAACAACTTTGAAGCTCATAATCAAACAACCTTCTGAATCACCCAATCACCAGATCCATACATATACAATGAGAGTTATCAACCAGATCTAGTACATCAGATCACATGAAGATAAGTCATTTTAAACCGATCCAAAACTGAAGTTAATCATAATCATTCACTCAATTACTGCTGTTATCTGAACATAATATCAGAACCAAACCTCACTTCAACAACCCAGATCATAAAAATGATAAACAGAATTTTTTAGAGAAGTAAGCAGCTTCACCCATGTACTGCCTGCTTACGTAAGCACCCTGCTCAACTGCTCGCCTGCTTACGTACGCACCCTGCTCAACTGCTCGCCTGCTTACGTACGCACCCTGCTCAACTGCTCGCCTGCTTACTCCGCTCTGTGTCCATTGAACTGCCTGCGGACCTCCGCACCTGCAACCCTTCTGTGCCTGCGTACCGGCGCACCTGAAACGCTTCGTTCCTGCGTATGTACGCACTTTTCTTTCACTGTACCTGCGTACCTTCGGGCATAGATGATTTCAAGACTTCAAGAATAACCCAGATCGTCAGATCTACAGATCTGATCATGCGCCAAAGAGATCTCAATCCATCAGTAGATTCGCCTTATTTAGATCTAGACATTACTAGCTCTCATAAGATGTTCAACCCAAGCACACTTCCAAGCCAAATGATCTCCTTTGCTTTATATAGGAAAGCTCTTCCTTAAATCATGGATTAATACCACGGGCCGACACCATAATAACACAAATACCGTCGGCTAATACCAAGGGTAAAACATAAGAAACCCCACATGTGAATTTCTTTGCCTTGAAATGTGTGCACTGTGGGTACGCACCTCCTGAACGGGATAACTGCGGGTATGTATGCACTTTATGTAACACCGACCTGCGTGTACGCACCTTATGTAAGGTGTACCTGCGTACCCCTTATTTTCTTCAATATTTGATAGCTGATCATCAATCTCTGCTGCTGACTTGAAGTACTGTGATCTATCACCTGAATGGGTTGCCATCAAGGACAACACTTTAGCCATAATGCCAACAATCTCCCCCTTTGGACTTGATGGCAAAGCTTACTAAGAACTTGCCATTTGATTCCTTTGAGCTGTCCTGCATTTATGTATTATGTCACATCTGATATCTCTTATGTAGATTCATCTGCATGTATATAAGTGAGATGATATTCTATGAGAGGGTTGCCATCAAGTACAACACATGCATCATAATGCCAACAATCTCCCCCTTTGGACTTGATGGCAACAACACCAAATCACTCTCCCCCTTTGACATCAAGGGCAAAGGGTTATGCTCCCCCTAAGAACATGCTCTATAAACCAGATCTGCTGAAGTCTCTGAATGAACTCCCCCTTTGTATATGCCATGGTGCTCCAATCTGATAATGCTCTTTCTGAGAACAAGCTGAGATGTCTACTCTGCTATATAGTGTTGTTCATGCTCAAGCTCCCCCTGACTGCAAAAAGATGTTCTACAAGAAGAACATGACTCTATATATCATAAATGACCTTCCTATCACCAAAAGACTCAATACATACATTCATTACAATGGTGATACATCAAAAGTTTACATATGATATCATTCATCCCAGGCATAGTGGGGAAACAAAGGCCGTTACATGACCTGAAGAGGTAACTACAAAAGAGACACACTATTACATAAAGACCAATCACCTAAGATAAATATCAGCAATCAACACTGTATGATCTGCTTCATAGTATCTGTCAACATCAACTTGCATTAGTGCATGAATCTCCAAGGTATGAGAAACACCATAGCCATCCAGATTTGCATGAACTAAGAGTCATCAAATGGGAGTATCTGCATCAATCAACATATGAATGAAACCTATCATCATATAGGTAAGATCTCATCATCATCATGTCTCCAACAATGCAACTTTGAATAATCATCCATGTATCCAGCCAACAATCTTCATCCATATATGTGCCAAGAACAATAAAGACTCCATGCAAGCACCATTAGAGAATCAACCACAAATCTGATCCAAGAACCATGTGACCAATTCATAACCATAGCAAGATGAATCATAAGTATCATCACCAAGGACCATAATGCCAACAATGCATTAAGAACATATGCTCCCCCTAAACCTGTGCCATCTGTCAGATCTGATCATGCATATCAATAAGAAGAGTCAGCCAATAAATGCTTTAAGACAGGTACGCAGTTGTTCTTTATCTGTCCTGCGTAGTCACACACTTCACCTTCTGCTCCCCTGCGTATACCCGCAGAGATCCTTCTGCTGCACTGCGCATATACGCAGACAGTCTTCTACTACAGCGCGTACCCACGCAGCTGTTGCACAGTTGCGCCGCGTACCCCACGCAGCCTTTGCTTCTATCGCGCCGCGTACTGCTACTGTAGCCACGCACCCAAGATAATATCGCGCCGCGTACTTTTACTGTGCGTACGCACCTGAACCTCTGTCGCGCTGCGTACCCACGCAGTTCTCCTTCTTCTGCTCTGCGTACCCACGCAGTGCCCCTTCTTTTGCTCTGCGTACCCACGCAACTCTCCTGTTTCTGCTCCGCGTACCCACGCACTTGCACCGTTAATCACCTGCGTACTTCTGATTAGGGCCGAATTGGCAATTCACCAGTGTGCTACAGTTAGTCGGATGCCCAGATCTGATCATGCGCTCGAGAGATCACCCTTCAAAGATCATCTTCACTTTCCCTACTGCCTTTCTTCAAACAATCATATACGCGATTGTGCAGTATCCAATTCGCGTATATACGCGACTTTCCTTTATGGAATTTGCATATGAGATTCAGGACACTGAAGTTTTGTACTTTCAGCTCCCTCTGATTCTGATATGTCTGTACATTGTGCTGTGCCACCTTTTTCAGACTGCACTTCCTTTTTCCTCCATATCTTCAAGCGTGATGATGACATTTTCTCCTTTTGATATGGTGCCCACACTTTGTTCCTGCATTCCTTAGCTATATGTCCAAGCTTGTTACATGCATAACATCTTACATGTTTCATATTCCTTCTGTAACAATCAGCAGCTTTGTGACCAAACATATTGCAAGCAAAGCAATATCCATAAAAGTACCTTGATTGAGATGACTTGTCTGCATAATGGTCTTGAACTCTTCTTCTTCTACATCTAGCTGCAACATGTCCAAGATTATGACATACATAACATTCAACATTATTCATAGGAGGAGTAAAGGATTTTCTTTGAGGAATCTCTTTCCTTGGTTGATGATGAGATTGATCTTTCATTTCTTCATTGATCACTTTAGATTTCTCTTTAGAATTCCTTGCCTCACCTGGTGAACTAGATTCACCTTCAACAGATTCATGGAAACCAAGACCAGTCTTTATAGCAGGAGACCTTTGACTACTAAGAATATCATCCAAGACTTTAGAGCTATCTTGAAATCGTAAAAGCTTATCCTTTTCTTCTATTTTACCTTTCAAGATATTTACCTCAACCTGAAGCTGTTCTTCCTTTTCAAGAGATTGCTTTCTCAAATCTTCTTCAGCTTTTCTTCCTTCTTCCATTTGTTCCCTTAGATTGAGAATATCCTTTTCTTGTTCTTCATTCAGATCCTGCTGCATTTGACGAACTCGGAAGGCACATTCCAGCTGGGATTTTAAGCTGATGACTTCGTTGTATTGTTTTTCAATTGCTTGGTGTAGATCTTCATTCTACTTCTTTGACTCTTCAAGATCTCCCTTTAGTGAGAGGATTGTGGCTTCAAGACTTTCATAATAACTGGATTGATCTATGAGCTCCTTGATTGTTGTGTTCTTTTCAATGACTTCATTTCTTAGTGATGTTACTTCATCCTGCAACTTTTTATATTTCTCCTTGAATAATTCTCGTTGAGCCTTAGCAGTACTATCCTTTATGTTCAGAAGGTCTTCTTGAGTTCTAATTTTGCTTGTTAGTCTTATAAATTCTGCTTCTATCTCATTTCTTTCTTGTTCACCCATAAGAGCTAATTCAATAGTTTCGCTATCACTTTCATCTCTTTCACAAGGAAAGATAGTTGGAACATCAGAGGATAATATATTCATACCTGATAATGATTCTGAATCTGAAGAGCTTCTTATACCTAATCCCCAATCGATTCTCCCACTGTCATAGTTCTTCTGAGATGACTTCTTTTTCTTAGGTTCTTTCTTCTTAAGCTTCTTTCCCATTGTTCCACGGATCTCCTTCAAGCGATCAAGCTTCTATCAAAGGACCTGCTCTGATACCAATTGTTGGAAATAATACTGAGAGGGGGGGGGTGAATCAGTATTATTACATTAATAAAACTTTTTCATTTCCATAATCAGATTCATATATGCTACTTCCACAACTTCTTATGATTAAGTTAATTAATCTTCAATGAGTGCATTAGAACTTTATCAACCATATTATCAGTTAACAAATGCAGTAACATAGAATAGATCATCACACATAAGGCACACACATGAACACCATGATATAAGGTGGAAACCCAATGCGGGAGAAAACCACCTGCTGCAAGTCATCTCAATCTTCTTTAATAAGAAAATCCTTTTACAATATTTTGTACTGGTGCAGTCTTATACCAGCACGGGAGCTACAACCCCCTTTGCTCTTGTACTAGCCGATCCATTTACTAGTACGCAGGCTACTACCTGCTACAATGCTCCAAAGATTTCCTTTAGCTCTTGTACTAGCTTAGATACTAGTACGTAGGTGCTGACTTACAATCTTCTCTCCTCCAGGTACCACGTTTCATCAATTTTCAGACTGGATACACTGAAACACAACACATAATTTGAAAGGCCACATTTCATCCAATTTTCATACTGAACCCAACAACAACTTTGAAGCTCATAATCAAACAACCTTCTGAATCACCCAATCACCAGATCCATACATATACAATGAGAGTTATCAACCAGATCTAGTACATCAGATCACATGAAGATAAGTCATTTTAAACCGATCCAAAACTGAAGTTAATCATAATCATTCACTCAATTACTGCTGTTATCTGAACATAATATCAGAACCAAACCTCACTTCAACAACCCAGATCATAAAAATGATAAACAGAAATTTTAAGAGAAGTAAGCAGCTTCACTCATGTACTGCCTGCTTATGTAAGCACCCTGCTCAACTGCTCGCCTGCTTACGTACGCACCCTGCTCAACTGCTCGCCTGTTTACGTACGCACCTTGCTCAACTGCTCGCCTGCTTACTCCGCTCTGTGTCCATTGAACTGCCTGCGGACCTCCGCACCTGCAACCCTTCTGTGCCTGCGTACCGACGCACTTGAAACGCTTCGTTCCTGCGTATGTACGCACTTTTCTTTCACTGTACCTGCGTACCTTCGGGCATAGATGATTTCAAGACTTCAAGAATAACCCAGACAGTCAGATCTACAGATCTGATCATGCGCCAAAGAGATCTCAATCCATCAGTAGATTCGCCTTATTTAGATCTAGACATTACTAGCTCTCATAAGATGTTCAACCCAAGCACACTTCCAAGCCAAATGATCTCCTTTGCTTTATATAGGAAAGCTCTTCCTTAAATCATGGATTAATACCACGGGCCGACACCATAATAACACAAATACCGTCGGCTAAATACCAAGGGTAAAACATAAGAAACCCCACATGTGAATTTCTTTGCCTTGAAATGTGTGCACTGTGGGTACGCACCTCCTGAACGGGATAACTGCGGGTATGTACGCACTTTATGTAACACCGACCTGCGTGTACGCACCTTATGTAAGGTGTACCTGCGTACCCCTTATTTTCTTCAATATTTGATAGTTGATCATCAATCTCTGCTGCTGACTTGAAGTACTGTGATCTATCACCTGAATGGGTTGCCATCAAGGACAACACTTTAGCCATAATGCCAACAATCTCCCCCTTTGGACTTGATGGCAAAGCTTACTAAGAACTTGCCATTTGATTCCTTTGAGCTGTCCTGCATTTATGTATTATGTCACATCTGATATCTCTTATGTAGATTCATCTGAATGTATATAAGTGAGATGATATTCTATGAGAGGGTTGCCATCAAGTACAACACATGCATCATAATGCCAACAAAACTAGCATGTATTATTAACCTTCTCTAGTGATGGGCGTCTTGTATATTTGATTTGTTCCTAGTGGGATTTGTTGTGGATCTCCTCAGCCACAAAGTTCAATGTATTGTTGTTAGGGTCTAACCCTGACCCCTTTATTTATGTAATAAGCTCAAGGAGCCTCATCAGAGTCATAGTTAGTTAGTTGAGTCAATACGGTTGCACGATCAAGGAAGTCCTCATCAAGTGGAAAGACACCTCTCCAGAAAATGCGACATGGGAACCAAACACTATCCTTCATTAGTTTCTGCAGCTTAAGCCTTAAGGACAAGGTTCCTTTTGATGGGGAAGGGCACCAACCCTAACCCCTTTATTTATGTAATAAGCCCAAGGGGCCTCATCAGAGTCATAGTTAGTTAGTTGAGTCAATAAAGCCCATAATCAGTTATCCACATTAATAATGATTGTAAGTGGTTGACCTACATTATGGAAAAAGGACCAAAATTAGTTATAATCAGGACATAGCTAATAAAAAATGTGGTTAACCTGTATTATGCAAGGCACCACTAGTAGTTAGCGTTTTTGATGTCATGAAGCTATAAATAGTCTTAGATAGCAAGGGAAGAATCATTGAGTTTTATTGTAATTGAGCTCTGCTCTATTGGAGGTTTCCCTCTCAAAGAGGCAAGTGAACATTGTATTCTACTTCTGAATAATATAATATCTTTGTAGCTTATATCAATTCATGCGTTTCTAGAAATATTGTCTCGTATATCTGGCATTCTGATATTCTTCACAATTCAAGTGCATAACAAGTGGTATCAGAGCACTTTCCCAGGCTAACTCTACCTCCAATTTTGGAAGATTTTTTTTTAGGCTAGAGATGTGTTCCAACGTCTTTAAAACACGCGATATATCATTGAGCCCAAAAACTTGTGGATTTGGGGAGGCATGATCGTAGGAACTACAAGACATGGTCATGCTTGTTGGACTCCCTTGTAACCCCTATGGGTACCCCTTCGAGTTGTAGCACATTAGACATAACTGCACACAGATTGAACTTCCCCGTACCCTTGGGTATATTAGAAGCCCCCCCTAGGTTAACCTAAAACAAAAATTTAGATAATCCATCGATTGTCTTACTTCTACATTATACTGAGAACAAGACTCCGGGTGATTACTCGCACATACAAAGGGTAGTTGGGTAGTACGACTAAGGGTATAGTTGATCCTCATTAGTTGGTGCTCTGAAAGATTTGGTCAAGTACTAATATTGGACCCCTACATATATCACGATATGTAGCACCTAATACTCCTCGCTTGATCTGATCGAGACCCCACTTTCACCAGCAATTTTTAGTAGTAACTTTTCAAGCTATAGGGCACACAACTCCAAATGAGTACCACTTATCATCCCCTAGATAGATTGTCAAACAGAATCAGTCAACAAATGTTTGGAGACCTATATGCGATGCTTCAGTATAGACAAGAAACACCAATGGGTAAAATGGCTACCTTTAGCTGAATGGTGGTATAATACTAACTATCATGAAGCCACCAAGATGACGCCATATGAGGCAGTGTATGGCCAACTCCCACCTTCACCAGCTTCTTATATCCCTGGATCTTCCAAAGTACATTCAATTGATAAGGTCTTGTAGAACTGTGCTGCCATGATCACTCATCTCAAAGATAATCTACATCAATCTCAGAACCGAATGAAGTAATAGGCCATCCAACATCGTTAAGAGAGATCATTTCAAGTAGGTTACCATGTGTTACTATGACTCCAACCTTATAAGAAATCCTCTCGCAAAGAAAAGGGTTGCCAGAAACTAGCCAAAAAATTCTATGGGCCTTATCAGGTACTTTAACGTATTGACGGAGTCACTTACAAACTAACCCTACCGACTACTTCCAAAAATACACCTTGTCTTCCATGTATCCTACCTCAAGAAAGTTGTGGGGAATTATTGTAGGGTTTCAAATAATTTTTCCAGAATTGGACAAGGAAGGTTCACTTTGGCTCTGACCCGAACAAGTCCTCAATACTTGATAAAGACATCTTCACAATCGCAAGATCAAGGAATTCCTCCTTAATGGGAAAGACATGTCTATAGAAGATGCGACATCGAAACCAGCCACTATTCTTCAGTAATTTCCATAGCTTCAACCTTGAGGACAAAGCTGCTTTTGACGGGGGAGGGCATGTTAGAGTCCAACCCAACCCCCTTTATTTATGCAATAATCCCAAGGGGGACTCGTCAGAGTCATATTTAGTAAGTTTAGACAATAAATCCCATAAGTGGTTATCTACATTAATAATGATTGTAAGTGGTCGACGCACATTATGGAAAAGGAGCCACAATTAGTTATAATCGAGCCATAGTTAATAAATAATTTGGTTAACCCGTATTATGCAAGGGACCACTAGTAGTTAGGGTTTTGGATGTCATGAAGCTATAAATAGTCATAGATAGTAAGGGAAGAATCATTGAGTTTTATTATAATTGATATCTTCTCTCTTGGATGTTGCCCCCTCAAAGAGGCAAGTGAACAATGTATTCTACTTCTGAATAATATAATATCTTTGCATCTTATCTCAATTCATGTGTGTTGGCTTAGTGGGGCCTGACCCAGGTTCAGAGGTGATTTAGCCAAGCAAATCCTGATGCTACTGGCCCTTTCAGCAATAGTTCGCGGAGCGCGGACTAAGGTCCAAAGTAGTATGGGAGGGTGCTAGAACCAGGTTTCCACACCCTTGGGATGTCTGATGGACTTCTGGAGGTCCGTGGTCTGACTTGTTGCTGCGTGCACTTGCGATCCCTTCATGACCTGCAGTGCGGCTTTCGCGCCGCCCTACTCGTGGCGCGACCAGTATAATACCCAAATTCCTCGCTAATCAACTGATTACTTAACTTGTGTGTGTGAGATTTACAGTTATTACAACATATTCAGCATTCATATCAGTGTGCGCGATACATAAATGAAAATAAACATAAAGAAGATAATGCACAACAATTACACAGAATTAGGAATCAACTTCTCTTTATTAGCTTTCTGTCTCGATTACAGACTCGACTTCGCCCTGCGCACTCAGCTGCGAACTCTACTAGGCCTCTGCGCACTCAGCTGCAGAGCCTCTTCCTACTACTACAACCCAAGACACTTAGACTTCTACTCTAAGCTTGAACCATTCCTTCGCTACTCTCTCTATTCATCACTATCTTTACAACTTAGAGCCTCGCTCTATTTATACAATCCCATGGTCTGCGGACCATGGGTAGGCCGACTTTACACTAGTTTACAATACAATGTTTAGGGCAGACAACCCTATGACTCAATTGTACACTTCACGCTCCGCGCCCGCAATTCGCGGAGTTTTACAACATCTTTGACCAAAACTTGGGCTTTGAGCCCCAAAACCTGCTGTGGGGGGATTCCATGCCCAACAATGTGTTATTTCTATGTTTATGGAAATATCAACTCGTATTTATGGCATTGTGATATTCTTCGCAGGTCAAGTGCAGAAAAATTGTGCAGTGGGGTGGAATTAATTTTTTCATCCTATCATATCCCTCAACTATCTATTCTCTATCCTATGGAGGTCTTTACAATGTATTTGGAAATCTTAGTGAAGTTTGGCTTGTGGCAAGGCATCAATTATGCCTCTTTATTGAATCACTTGTCCTCCCAATTTATCCAATCTCCTTCAATTCATGTCATTCTAGGAGCAAGGAGAATTCTTAACAAAGTGTTAATTCGTTGGGTTCTGGGTTTCTTTTTCCAAAGATGGAAGATTCTTCAACTCCTCCAAAGAACGTTAACGCTAAAATGTTGATTGACAAGCTACTGGAAGTGGCTCAAGCGCTCTTATGCTCTATTCAGTAATTGGAGGATATGGTTGAAGTATTGAGGTGTTCCTTTTAGCTCTTTCTGGAGGCCAAGTTACTCAGGGACTGCAAAAATATGGAGCATTCGCTAGAAGGTCTGCATGAGGAGGTTCATTCTCTTTGTGCTCAGGTTTCTGTGTTGGAGATCTCTAGGACTAGAAATGCACATCATAACTTGGGAGGAGCCGCTTCTAGTGCTACTTTGGAAAGGAAGATAACTTTTCGCTCAAGGGGGTTTGATGATATTGGTCATGGTCATTACCGGGGTTCGAGTTTCTTGGTGGTGTATGTTGTTGTTTCATCTATGTTTTCCTATGTTGTTATGTAAATTATGCTTTATACTTGGGTCTTTTTGTCGAGTTTATAGAAGTCATTTATTTAGTATAAGAAGGATTTACACCCTTAGAGTTGGCAAGCATTTTGAATGGACTAATGATCTCAACATTTTTGTATCATAAATCTTGTATAAGGTTTCTGGCTCATATGCTGACTTTTATTAATATAAAAACTCTTACCCATTCATTTAAAAAAAGGTAGATTTGATGAGTATGAAATAATAAATTACGATATAAATCCTCTTAGCATTAATGTCACATATTTCGATCCAAATGTACTAATTGAGAGGATTTATCTTTTGAAGCCAAATGTGAGGGGAAATATTATTTTCTATCTAATATGATATTCCTCTAATCTCCTTGTGAGAGGACTTCTTATTACACATTGACCACAAAATGAATCATTTATGTTAGGGACCTTAGACTGATATGTTCCCAAGTTTCGATTAAAAAAATAATATCAATTTCACTCGGGATCCAACTTAACATGGGACCTTTACACCATGGAAAATCATTGTAGTTCCATAAAATGATCCATAATATTCCAAATTCATATTTCTCATTTTGCTTTCTATCCCTAATAATAGTTTTCCCATTTCTAATGTTTGTCATTTTTCTTCATTTTTGGCTTCCTTTACCTTTTGAACCCCCTTCCTTAATAAAGTGCACTCTAATAGAGTGAGGTCCCCATTTATAAAGATTCATGTCCCTACTTATGGTCATTACAACTTATAGATCAAATTACCTTTAACCTTCTTACTTCTATGAGATAAGTTGTTTCAATTTGTATTTGTTTTTTTAAATTATTACTTACCTATCTTCATGGTTTTGTCTTTTTATGTTAGCAATTATATATATTGAAATATAAATTTATAATAATAATTTTTTAACTTATATTTCTAAAATTAAAACTAATATTTTCATTATAAAAACAATGGTTTTATGAGTTATCATAGATTTTCTCTTGCTTGAATAATAACAATATAAACTGAGTCTAAACAGGTGACGATTTGCTCAGAAAAGAAATCTAAATCCTGCATAAATTTTTGCTCAGAAAAGAATGGTTAATGTTGACTAAATCTTGCATAAATTTTTGGAAATCCAGGATACAACTGTAAGTTTCAAAATTTTAGGTGCTCCAAGTTCTTGAGGGTGCTAAATCCATTTCCACCATTAAAAAATTCACTGTTTTTGTTTTAAATTAAAAAAAAAAAATCAAATTCTAACTGGAAAAAACAAATTACATAAAAAAAATATTTTTAAAATTAAATGGGAGAAATTTTAAAATAATTTTTAAAATTTCTCAATTACATATTCATACATTTCTCAATTAGATAGTGGTACTTTTATGATTAAATATATTACGATCTAATCTAATATGACATTCACATTTCTTCTGTTACATATTCATACATTTCTGAATTAGATATTGGTACATTTACATATTCATACATTTCTCAATTAGATATTGGTACTTTTATGATTAAATATATCACGATCTAATATGACATTTCTTCTGTTATATTGTATGTGATAAGTTAAGATATTTTAAATTTTAAATTTTAAATTTAAATATATTTTAATTATATGATTTTATTAAATGTTTTATAATTTATAGTTATAATATAATAAGATAAGATGAGATAATTAAAAATGACTTTATAAATAAAAGCTTGATTGAGGAGTTATGGAAGTAGTTTAGTTGGTGATCTAAGTCAAGTAAGTTTGAGAAAATTGAGAGATTCAAGATTCAAATTTCGACAATTGTAACCTAGTTTATAGAAAGACTCTCAAAAATTTACTACTAGTTATATGTCAAGTGGAATATTATGTTCTTCTGAAATTAAAAAAAAAAAACAAAACTTGAAAAAAATATTAGTTTTTATGTTTTAATAATTTATCTTGGATATTTTATTTATACCCAAAAAATTGATTAATTGTAATTTTTTAAAATAAAAATTTAGTATATTCAAAATTGAATTTTATATTTTAATAAATATTCATATTCTTAAATTTTGATATTTTTTTATTTAAATTTTATAAAATATATACTAAATAGAAAAATATTTTTAATTTTTAATTTTAAAATTAAATATAACGGTAGTTTCACAATTGTATAATTATAATAAAAACATAAATGATTCAAATCAAAGAAGGATAGTCCAAAACAAATACGGCAGATTTAGAGTTTTTATAACCAGATCTAAATGGGTTAATGTAAAAAATTTGAAACTTGCTATAATTATTGGATTATAAAAGAATATTTTTATAATTATGGGATAATAAAGGAATATTTTTTATAATATTAAATTTTATATTTTTATGAAGTTTAAATTTTAAATAAAGCAATGGAATTAATAGGAAATTCTAGAAGTTTTATTAAATTTTTTCAATAAAATAAGTTTAAAAATTAAATTAATTGTTAAAAAATTAACATTAATATTTGACAAATATTTTTATAATAAAATTAATTTAATTATTTTTTAAATTAATTAAATTGCAAAATTGTTTAGGTAAAGAAATTTAAAAATAAATATGATTTATTTTTAATATGTCAACCCAATGGGTTTAATGGTTGACATCATGTGTTTTTAATAAAATATTATATATTTAAATTTAAAGAGGGTAGAGTATGCATGTCTCTGTAATTTTAGCATTCAAATTGCTATATGGAAGTGAATTCTTTGCTCCACAAACAATTAATATAATAAGTAACTATACTTAATATCATAAATTAATTACTCTTAAACCTAACTATGTAGGTGATTAATCTTGTGCAATATTTAGAGTTCCAGCGATTTGACTGCTAAGTCTATGAAAGCATACATACTTTATCCCTCTGATTAAAACACATACTCTTAACCATTAAAACCGCTCCATCCATCATAAAAAAATTAGAATACTAAAATTTACCATATTAAAAAAATTTAAATATATAAAAAAAAATTTACACTATAAATTTAATTAAAAATTAAATATCATTATTAATTTTAAAATATGTATACTTCTCTAACACATATATTCTAACCATTATAACCCATTTGCAATATTTTAAAAACATTATTCACATCACAATCCCAATTTTTTAATTTTTAATTCATTTAAATATAAAAAAACAAAAGCATTATTTATCATTCTCAAATTTCATAGTTAAATAAAAGACATAAAAGGTGGATAGAATCAATTTTATTTTATTTTTATTTTTTTTTATTAATAAGAAGTCCAAATATTAAATTTATTCTATTTGGAATTTATTTCATCAAATATTTGTAAACTATATTAGCCACAATTTTAAATACACTCCTATTATAGAAAAGGAATTTTAAATACACTCGTAGTATAAAAAGGAATTTTGAATAAATTATTATAATATTAACTACACTCGTAACACCCAGCATAAGCATTTACATTTACATTTAATTAAATTAAATTAGATTGGATTGTATGACACTTCACGTTAAAGCAACCTTTATGATCGTGTATGACCATGTCCGGGACATAATAAAAAGAAGCCACGTGGAGGCAGGACCATATGACCCTTCAGAATTGAAGTGTACTCTATAGAGAATATCCATATCCACCACGTTGGATGAAAAATTGGGAGAATGCAAACAAAGAATCTCGTTACATCCACGTCATCACACAGCTGGCCCGTTGACTTTGAACTTAAGGAGCTTATTCCAAATATGTGAAGATTAAGAATAATTTTTTGGTATGAATTTTGCAGATTTCTTTTTTGAAATCTAGGTTACAGCGGTCAAGTTTTAGGGCTTTAGATGTTAAAAAGATTTTTGATTGGTTGAATTAATTTTTATCATTAAAAAATGATTCTAACATATAGTTTTGGATTTTTTGAAAAAAAAAAATCGCTATCAAGGGGAAATTGTCTTCTACTTAGACGAGTGTTATTGAATTGGTTCTATTTCTGTGATTTAAAATAAAAAAAGGGAAATTAATATTTATATTGAATATTTTGAAACATTTTTAGTAGAAATCACATCACGTATGTTTGGTTCCAAACTAGTCGACCAAACATTCCTGGTGTGATTTCTACGGAAAGTGTTTCAAAATATTTAAGATATGGATCACAAAAGCTTGAATTTGAATATTTATATTGACAAAAGATGTTAAAACTACTTATTTTTAAACTATTTCTGTTTGGCTAAGCGCTGGTCTTCCTTGGACATAAGGAAACGATTTAGCCGACTAAGCTTAATGTTGGATTTTCACACTCACCTCATTGGGAATGGATCATGTGGACTAACCGCCACTCTCGGATCCGCCCTGGGACCACTCCCCATAAAAGTAAGTGTAATGGAAAACCTAGCATGGTTTCAGAGCTTGGCTCAGGTTCAAAAACCTAACATGGTATCAGAACCTTGACCCAGGTTCGATTCCCCATTTAAATTTGAAAGGGTGTTGGATTTTCACACTCACCTGGTTAGAAATTAATCATGTAAACTAACCGCTACAATAATTCCAAATAACGTGAATTTCCTCATATACTAATTTAATTTCACTGCTGTTTAACCATTAAATTATAATAAAGTTATAAAAGGTTTTCTCTGTTAACCCTTAAATTATAATAAAGTTATAAAAGGTTATCTCTGTTAAAAAAAAATTGCTATAAAAATGTCAATATCAAATTTTAAAATTATTTATTAAAATATTATTAAATTTAAAACCGTAAAATAGTTTGCGGGGACAGCTTAATATTATTAATATATAAAATGTGTTCGAGCCAATTCATTAAAATATTTGAAAAAGAGCTGGGCTCGATTCATGCAGAAATCGGAGTGGCAATTGGCAAAATTGTCGTTTTTGAAAGTCAACTGGATTCATTGTACGGCCGACAATTTTTTATATTTAGGCTTCGTATCAACCGGAGGTTCGATATCTGCTCTCTGTCTTGTTATCGAACTGTGAGAGAAACTGTGTATGTAACAGTTCAGTGGCTTGCAGGTTGTGTACAGCTCCATGCAAGGTTTGTTCTAATAATTAATGTTAGACTTTACTTCAAGCTTTCGTTTTCTTGAACATGTATTACTGCTGCTTCTGTGATTATTTTTATGGTTTTCTTCTAGTGGCTAAGGGCCTTACCTGACTTAATTGATTGCCAGTGAGGGAGTCTGACAATTACTCCAACACCCAGTTCAAGGAATGAACTTGGCCAAAGTTAAAGGTTTTCATTACACCAAAATCCGCGAGCATTAATAAACTTCCCAACCTTAATCCAACATACCTTAACTGCAAAATTACACAAAAACTTCATCTGCTCAGAGCACTAGGATCCTACTCTCTCGTGGCTTTTGTTCACCCAATGTTTGGGTCATGATTATTTTCAAGTTTGGAACAACATGGTTACCATTTTGGTTTCTGACGCATGTTATCTGATGTGTTTTATTGCAGAAGAGAGGTTTGCATTAAGAAAGGGGCTGCAATCTGACTCCAGCTCTGTTTAGGCAGGTAAAGCCTTGGACCTGACTTCTGTCAGGCAAGGTCCTGGTCTCAGTGTCCAATATTGAATTCTGCAGATTAGTGCTGCAGCAATGGCATATCAGGGCTTGAATGGGACTGCTGCACCTCCTTGGCTTGACAAAGGAGACAATTCATGGCAAATGGTAGCAGCCACACTTGTGGGTATGCAGAGCATGCCAGGCCTAGTCATCCTATATGGCAGCATAGTCAAGAAGAAGTGGGCTGTGAATTCTGCTTTCATGGCACTCTATGCATTTGCTGCTGTTCTGATCTGCTGGGTTGCATGGGGATATAAAATGGCATTTGGGTATAAATTGCTTCCTTTATGGGGCAAGGCAGGTCCAGCACTAGATCAAATCTTCCTCGTCGGACAAGCAGTAATTCCTGAATTACCGGCCACCGCTTTCTTTCCTATGGCTTCCATGGTGTATTTCCAGTTTGTTTTCGCAGCAATAGCATTGATTTTATTGGCTGGTTCGGTGCTGGGAAGAATGGATATCAGGGCATGGATGGCATTTGTGCCACTATGGCTCACCTTCTCATATACAGTCGGAGCCTTCAGCTTATGGGGAGGAGGATTCCTTGCCCAATGGTACGTGATTGATTATTCAGGAGGTTATGTTATCCACGTCTCTGCAGGCATTGCTGGTTTCACTGCAGCGTATTGGGTATGTTAAGTTTTTTTGATATGGTATATTTTATTCAATATGCATTTTTAGTTTAAGGTGTTATCTTGAGTAGTTAGATGTTAAATATTTGGTATTAACAAATACCAATTCCAAATCTCATTAAATTAAGTACACTAACTTACTTACACACTTTCAGAAATGTAAACATCTTTGAATTACTGAAATGAAAACATCCTTGAGTTTCATGTTAAGTTTTCCTTGGGAAAAAAATATGATATGTATTCCTTCTTATCCACATGATTTATGTCATATAAATATATTTGCGTTTTGCAGGTTGGACCTCGGCTAAAACAGGACCGCGAAATATTTCCTCCAAATAATGTCCTGCTAGTGCTGGCTGGAGCAGGGCTTTTGTGGCTCGGGTGGGCCGGATTTAATGGAGGGGATCCTTACGCTGCAAACATTGATTCATCAATGGCAGTGTTAAATACCAACATATGTGCAGCGGCTAGTCTCCTGGTGTGGACTTGTCTGGATGTCATATTTTTCGGAAAACCCTCTGTCATTGGAGCTGTCCAGGGAATGATAACAGGGCTTGTCTGCATTACTCCTGCTGCAGGTATTTTGCTTTATATCCTTATTTCCCTTAAGCCATTTCTAATAATTGATTTTTTCTAAAGAGGAAATAGATCAATTCCCAATGATGTGGGTGTGGCAATTATTATAACATCTGACTCTAACATCTCTCTGATGCATGAGAGGAATCAAATCTGGATCAAGGCTATCAAGGTTTTGATACTATGTTGAGGTTTTTCATTACACCAAAATCCACAAACATTAATAAATCTCTAAATTTTTACTATTACCTTGAGTAAGCGATTAATTCAAAATTCTCAAAATGAATTCCAAAACAAAAATTATCCAAATGATCGATTCAAAATAAAATAAGAATGAAAGTAATAAAAAATCTAATGAGCAATTATAGATCATCAATGTGTGGTGGCTCTGTTCTCTGGGAATAGACCTGCACTTTCTAATTCATAACAAAAAGCAATCTGATCATACAGGGTATCAGAAAGGCATCCTTTCTATTTTCTCTAATCTATTTTGAAGTATATTTTTCTTGCAGTTTAAAATACTTGATCAAGTTAAAGGTAAGAATTTGTAAAGTGTTCTAAAGTAGCTTAATTGGTTATGGTTCACGATATAAAATATTTAGCTTAATTAGTTATGGTCATGATGTAAAATATATGATTTAAAAGTTCAAATTTTTTATTTACCTCTAAACTAATATGCGAAGCAGTATAATTCACCTAGAAATTATAATAATAGTAATCTGCGAGGCAGTGTAATTCACCTAGATCATAATAGTAGTAATGTGATTCTCCCAGAAATTATAGTGATTATAGTCTTGATGTCCATTATCCATATTCCTTGTGTTTCAGGTGTTGTGCAAGGATGGGCAGCCATTGTAATGGGTGTGTTGTCTGGAAGCATCCCATGGTTCACGATGATGGTTCTGCATAAGAAATCGAAGCTATTACAGATGGTTGATGACACACTCGGCGTATTCCATACTCATGCTGTTGCGGGAGTATTGGGTGGAGCACTTACTGGCCTTTTCGCGGAGCCTGCTCTGTGTGACCTCTACTATTCGAAGACAGGTTTAAGGGGAGCCTTGTATGGAGGAAGTGGTGGGAAGCAATTCTTTAAGCAGCTAGCGGGAGCAGGTTTTATAATAGGGTGGAATGTTGTAGTAACAACCATAATCTTGCTTGTGATACGCTTGGTGATCCCCTTAAGGATGTCAGAGGAGCAACTTCTGGTTGGAGATGATGCAGTCCATGGCGAGGAAGCTTATGCTCTGTGGGGAGATGGTGAGAAATATGATATCTCCAAGCATGGATGGTCTGATGGTACACCAAGTCACAGAGATGGCACAAGGCAGGGTGCCAGAGGAGCAACAATCGAATTATGAAGAAGTTTGGTGTCTTGCAGAGACTAGTCTCTGTTGTTTGTTGATTTCTGTATTTTGCAGGAGAGATTGTTACTCTCCTATGGTTTGTTTTACTTTTAATTTGTTTTATTGTCTAATGAATTTCATCCAAATTCTGTTGAAAGGAGCAAGGGCGAACTCCTAAGACTATACAAACAAAGAAACAATTGAGAAATAGATAAGCAACTGTGTCTTCACGTCTCAGACATAAAGGACAGTTAGACAGAGCAGCCACGATTCTTTGTTTCTGAAGATTCTCCCCTATGATCGTCATATTTGGCCATGCTTTAACAAAAAACAAAAGAAGTTTGACTTTCAAAATTTTGAGAAATATGGTTGAAGTTGAATAACTTAATTGAAGTGTTTTCTAAATTTTTTTTTTTTTTAATCAGCTTAGATACATATTAATATTGGATATATAAGTGTCGAGAGGGATCTTGAGTTTCAAACTTTTTTTTTGAGTGCAAAATTAGAGGAAATGTTTGCACCTCGCGAGATTTTGCCCCTTTTGGCGCTTGATAGTCCGGGGTTAAGATGGATCTAGACGCGGTCACACAAAATTTGTTGAGCATCTAATTATTTTGATAATTTTAAATATGTTTAAGGTTAATTTGATCATTTTAATTTTAAATTTGCTCAGTTACCTTAGTTTGTTGAGATGACAGAAACTGTTAATAACTTGAATGATGAAAATGGTGAAACAAAATTTTTGAATGAAAACAATGTAACATTGTTGAATGATAGAAAATGTGAATAATAAGAACATAGTCAATTAAAAATAGCTTTCATTGTGATCAATCTCAAATTATTTTCTTCTATTGTTCTTATTGACATACATATTAGTCTTGCCATATTGTTATATCAATCATATGAAAATCGCAGTGGAAATCGTAGACCATTCAAATCTTTAACTTGAGCTATTGTAATAAATATCATACCTTGTCTCTCTTCCTCTCCAATATTAATAGTAGTTTTCTCTAAAGTCAATCATTGCGAGTTATGGAGTGTTAAACCCCAAGTAAGTTTCAATAGTAATTGTTTCTATTATCTTGTTTGAATGCAAAGTGACTAACAAAGTTGAATGATAAAATATGGGAATAATAAGAATGTAGTAAACTACAAATAGTTTACCGTATCTAGAAACAAACATTTCAGGTAAGTGGACATTTTATTTAAGATGAAAATTCAAGTATTTTATTTATGGTTGAATTATCATAACACATAAACCAATGCATCTAGTGCAAGCAATCAAATAGGATTAGAAATCAACATCTACACTAAAATCAATGCATCTAGTAAAAACAATCAAACATGATTAGAAATAAAAAACTACACCAAAATCGATATTCAGTATAATCAATCGAATAAGATTAGAAACCAACATCTACACTGAAATCAATGCATCTATTTTAGTGAAAAAAAAATATTCATGGATTTCGAAATCCAACTTCTCTTACCTTTTTTAAAATATTCACTTCCTCTTCCTTTATGGTTAATAATGTTCAATATTATATAATAATATATAATATTTTTATTTGTCTTTGTGTGTCTCTTTTTTCTTCCCTCTCTCTTCCCCCTCCATCTATGTGTCTATCTCCCTCTCTCTCCCCCTCCTTTCTCTCTCTCTCTCTCTCTCTCTCTCTCTCTCCCTCCCTCCCTCTATTTGTCTCTATCTTCTTCCCTCTCTCTCCCCCTGCCATCTATATCTTTATCTCCCTCCATCTCTCCTTCTTTGTCTCTCTATCACACCCCCCCAAACACACACACATACATTGTATATCTATCTATCTCTCCCTCCTTCCCTCTCTGTTTCTCTCTTCTACCCTCTCTCCGCCTGAATATATATCTCTATATCCATTCACCTCTCCTTCTTTGCCTCTCTATCTCAACCCCAACACATATACACTCTCTCCATATATATCAATCTCTCTATCTCTCCCTCTTCATATCCCTCTCTCTCTCTATGTCTTTCTTCTTCCCTCCCTCTCTCTCTCTTCCCCTTTCTCTCTCTATGTCTTTCTTCATCACTACTCTCCTTTTTTTGCTCTATTAGGTCCCCATAATATTAGTGTATCCCCCATATCGTTATTGTTGTGCCCCATAGAAGCCGAGTATTGTTATTATTGTGCTCTTATATTATTATTGTTGTGTATGCTCTAATTATATTTTGACCTTTTAGACTCCTATATATACCAAGGAGGTATTTCCATTTGAATCATCGAAGAATTGTTCATTTATGTGATGTAAAATAGGGTTTCCCCCTCAAAGTGGCTTATTACAGTCTTGATATCCATTATCAATATTCCTTGTGTTTCAGGTGTTGTGCAAGGATCGACAACCATTGCAATGAGTGTGTTGTCTGGAAGCATACCATGGTACACAATGATGGTTTTGAATAAGAAATCAAGCCTATTACATATGGTTGATGACACACTCAATGTATTCCGTACTCATGTTGTTGCGGGAATATTGGGTGGAGCATTTACTAGCCTTTTTGTGGAGCCTTGTCTATGTAACCTCTACTTTTCACAAACAATTATAAAGGGAACCTTCTATGGAGGAAGTTGCAGGGTGAAATTCCTTAAGCAACTAATAGAGCAAGTTTTATAATAGGGTGTAATGTTGTAGTAACAACCATATTCTTGATTGTGATGCGCTTGGTGATCCTCTTAAGGATGTCAGGGGAGAAACTTCTTATTGGAGATGATGCAGTCCATGGTGAGGAAGCTTATGCTCTATGGGGAGATGGTGAGAAATATGATGTCTCCAAGCATGGATGGTTTGATGATACAACAATTCACAGAGATGGAATAAGGCAAGGTGCCAAAGGAGCAACAATCAAATTATGAGGAAGTTTTGCCTCTTGCAGAGACTAGTCTCCGTTGTTTGTTGATTTCTATATTTTGCGGGAGAGATTGTTACTCTGGTATTGTTTGTTCTATTTTAATTGGTTTTATCGTCTAATGAATTTCGTCCAAATTTTATTGAGAGGAGAAAAGGCGAACTCCCAGACTTCACAAACAAAGAAACTAGTGAGAAATAGATGAGAAATTGTTTTTCCCTACCTCAGGCATAAAGGACAGCGATAGGGGCTAGCCATGATCGCTCTTTTCCGAAGATTCTCCCCTATGGTTGTCATATTTTACCACGCTTTAACAAATAACAAAAGAAGTTGACTTAATAAAATTTGAGAAATATGGGTTAAGTTAAATAATTTAATTTTTCCAATAGGTGTCATTTATTTTGAAAGCCTTCTAAATTTTTCATTTTTTAAAAAAGGAAAAAAAAAAATGAATTCCTTAAAAAGGAAAAAAGTAAAATGGGTAATTAAGATGTAGTAATGTGAGAATATTATTGCTCGTATACATAATTCAAGGACAAAAATTAAGGGTATCCAAACAATTTTTCTATTTTTGACCTCCATTCCTATATTGGTGTTACAAATTCTAAGGGTGAGAATGTTTATCGGTGATTTAATTTATATGACTGTGCTAGTTAGTAAATATTTCATAATCTACAATCAACATAAAAATATTTTTTACAATTCTTTTTATAATCAAACTAGATCCATCTTAACACTAGATATATAAGTGTTGCAAGAATCAATCTTCTTGACGTTCAAAACTCTTTTTTGAATGCAAAACTTGAGGAAAGGTTTGCGCCTTGAGAAATTTAGTCCCTCTTGGCACTTGATAGATCTGGGGTTAAAATGGATCTAGGTTGGTTTCATTCGTGCACGGTCACATAAAATTTGTTGAAAATATAATTATTCTGATAATTTTAAATATGCTAAATATGTCTAAGATTAATTTGATAATTTTAATTTTAAATATGTTCGGTTACCTTAGTTTGTTGATATGATAAACACTGTTAATAACTTGAAAGATGAAAAATGATGAAATAAAAACTTTGAATGCAAAGTGATGATGTAACAATGTTGAATGATATACAATGTGAATGATAAGAATGTAGTTAATGACAAATAGTATTCATCGTGATCAATTTTAACTATTTTCTTCTACTGTTCTTATTGTCACGCACTAGTTTTTCCATCTTTTCATATCGATAATATGAAAAGGGTGTTTGAAATCGTAGACTATTCAAATCTTTAACTCGAGTTATTGTAGTAAAAGTCATACCTTGTCTCTATTGCTCTCCAATATTAATAGTAGCTTTCTCCAAAGTCAATCATTGTGATTTATGGAGTGAAAAACTCCAAGTAAGTTTCAATGGTAGTTGTTTTCCATTACCTCGTTTGAATGCAAAGTGACTAACAATGTTGAATGATGGAAAATGAGGAGAATAAGAATTTAGTCAATTAAAATTATTTTACAGTTTCAAGAAACAAACATTTCAGGTAAGTGTACATTTTATTTAAGATGAAAATTCAAGAATTTTACATATTGTTGAATTATTGCAACACAAAAACCAATGCCTTTCGTCAATAATTTTTTTGTATTACTGAAATCAATGCACACTATTAATCTAATTACTTTGAAATTAATGTACATCATACATTTAGTTACATCAAATTAGAAATCAAGGTCTACACTGAAATCAATGCATCTAGTGCAAGCAATCAAATAGGATTAGAAATCAACGTCCAAATTGAAATCAATGCATCTAGTGCAAGCAATCAAATAGGACTAGAAATCAACATCTAGAGTGAAATCAATGCATCTAGTGCAAGCAATCAAATAAGATTAGAAATAAAAAACTACACTAAAATTAATGCATCAAATACAATGATTCAAATAGGATTCATGTAGTCTAAGAAGGTGTAAATTTTTCCTGGAAAGCCATGAAAATTCCAACATGATTTTGATAAAATCCAACATAATTTTTTCGAAAGCCAAGTTACAATTGTTAAGCTTCAAGATTTTGGGTTCCCCATGGGTTTTTGATGGTGTTGAATCCATTTCCACCATCAAAAATAGGATTCAAGCACCCCTACTATCAGATTTTTTGTAAAAGAAATGGTCGGATTCTGACAATTTTTGGTTGTCCGGGTAAATTTGAGCTTCAGTAGAAAATGCCAATAGGATTAGGAATCAATATCTACACTAAAATCGATGCATCTATTTTAGTTAAAAAAAAAAATATTCATGGATTTCTAAATGAAACTTCTTTTACCTTTTGTAAAAGACTTACTTCCTCTACTTCTATGGTTAATAGTGTTCAATATTATATAATATATGTATTTGTCTTTGTGTGTGTTTTTCTTCTTCCCTCTCTCTTCCCCATCCATCTGTGTGACTATCAGCCTCCTTATTTCTACCATCTCTCTCTCTCTCTCTCTCTCTCTACACCTTTTTCTCTGTATGCATTTATTCTTTCCACCCCCTCTCCTTCTCTCTCTCAAGTTCTCTCTCTGTTCCTTCCTCTCTCACCCTTTCTCTCCCACCTCCCTTTGTCTCTCCTCCCATCACTCTCTCTCTCTCTCTACCCTTCAACTCTATCACTATCTCTCTCCCCCTATCCTTCTCTCATTCCCTTTCTCCCCCTCCATCTTTGTGCCTCCCTCTCTCCCTCTCTTCCCATTCTTTCTCACTCTTTGCTCCTCTCTCTTTTCCCTCCTTCTCTCCTCTCTCCCTAACTCTCTTTCTTTCTCTCTCTCCTTCTCTCCCCCCTCCATTTTCATGTCTCCCTCTCTCTCTCTCTTCCCCTTCTCTCACTCTCTCTCTATCGTCTCCTTCTATCTCTCTTCCCTCCTCTCCTTTCTCCCTCACTTTCTTTCTTTCTCTCTCTCCTTCTCTCCCCCTCCATCTTTGGCTCCCTCTCTCTCTCTCTTCCCCTTCTCTACCTCTCTCTCTCCTCTCCTTATCTCTCTCTTCCCTCCTCTCCTTCTCTTCTTTATTCTGATCATTTTAAATATGCTAAATATGTCAAATATTAATTTGATAATTTTAATTTTAAATTTGTTTGGTTACCTTAGTTTGTTGAGATGATAAAGATTGTTAATAACTTGAATGATGAAATAAAAATTTTGGATGCAAAGTGACGATGTAACAATGTTGAATGATAGAAAATGTGAATAATAAGAATGTAGTTGATGACAAATAGTATTCATCATGATCAAATTTAAACTATTTTCTTCTACTGTTCTTATTGTCACACATGTTAGTTTTTCCATATTTTCATATAGATAATATGAAAAGGGTGGTTGAAATCGTAGACTATTCAAATCTTTAACTCGAGTTATTGTAGTAAACGTCATACCTTGTCTCTATTTCTTTCCAATATTAATAGTAGCTTTCTCCAAAGTCAATCATTATGAATTTTGGAGTGTTAAACTCCAAGTAAGTTTCAATGGTAGTTGTTGATTGGAATCTGGATTAGGGGTAAAATTTTGCTCAAAAATCAAAGTGTCCGGAATCACTTGTAACCTAAATGACCGTATCCATATCGACGATACGATCCCAACGCAACTCATTTCACTCAAAACAAAGTTCTTATGAGGAAGTTAGAGCCCACTGACCGTTTCACTAAACAATGAAAAAATTTGCAGGTACTGCCCAGTTTGCGGTCTGTACTGCTGATGTGGTAGATGATAGGGCAGGTGACTGTGCAGGTCAACGGGGTCAATTCCCAATGAGGGCTCGCCAAGTGTCACTGTTTGATTGGTTTGCAGCTTGGTGATGTGGCGCCTTATGATTGGTTGTGGAAGAACTAATGGGAAGGTGACACGTGGCAAGCCCAGAGGCCACCATGTGTCCCTCCCACAGGTTAAATGGTCAACTGAGTGTTTGGTCAAAAATTTTGTGGAGGTGTCAGGGTTCAACCCCACGACCTCCTCTCCACTAGTCGTGAGCCTTACCACACCATTCCATTAGTTCTTGACATATGGTTGAATGCGCTCATTATTAAAGGTTAAGTGCTGGGGGTATGGAGGAAAGGGGCCAAGGCTTAGCCCCGACCCCCAAAAAAATGCAGCCATACAACCATTCACCAAGACCAGGAGTACGCCCAGCCAATGCTTAGCACGTAAGAGCATATTAGTGCTAATAAATGCGCAATTATCCTAATTAATCCCAATTTGTGTTAATTACAGGATTAACACTTAAGCGCATTTATGGTTAATTAACCTAGACTTATCCTTAAATAATCCAGGATTATGGTTGGCGGTATTTTTGGTGCATTCCACCATTTTCGGGCTTGCCTCTAGAATTAGCGACCTTAACTGGAGTTTCTCCAGATTTGGAGGAGTTTTCTTGGGGAAAACTGGAGAAGACCATAACTTGATGGTATTTTGACCAATTTTGGCTAAAGAAGAGTCATTCCTAGATGATTTCAACATTATGAACACAATGGAACATGTTTCAGAGGTAGAGAGGCACTTATGTATGTGATTTTTCCACGTTGAAGTTTAAGGAAGCCTAGGGCCACCAGGAAAGGAGGTCAAGCCCGAAACAACTGTAGTCCATTTGCATAGTTTGGAGAGTCATATTAGGGGTTTTTGGATGCTCTGAGTCATTTGAAGTAGTTTATAGGAGCTGTAGAGCATTGTAAATTATTATTTTTTCCATTTTTAGCAAATACATAGGCCCAAGCCATGGAGAGTTGGACCAAGGAGATGTAGCCCAAGAGGGGTGAACTCCTTTATCAAAACACTATGTTAAGTGTTCTTCTTGATGGTATTCTGTACTTTTAATTGATTTTGTTCATCATTTTTCTTTCATGCTATTCTTCTCATGATTCTAACATAAAAATTGACTTACTTGTTTCTGTTCACAAACACCATAAAGGAACCATGCACATGAAGCAATTGACAAGCATATTTTATAAATATGAAGTTTAAATTAGCACAACAAAAAATCAAGTTGGTATTAGAGAAAAGGTTTGTTTGCTTGATTTCTTGATATGTGTGCAAGGAGAATTAATAGTGTGCAAGTTTATGTGATGGCAGCTTCAACAAGCGATGTCTCTAATCTCTCTTCCTTAGCAATATTATTTGATGAAGAGATGTTGCAAGAGCTTTTCATCATGAGAGATATAGTGAAAGAGATGATTGAAGATAGGAAGGAGAACACTATACTTCAAGAGGAGTTGATGGCCATGAAGGAGGAGAAGCAAGAGCTTCTTGAAAAGATGCATGAGATGGAGATTTTACTCTATGATGCCAAGGAAACCCTAGCCAAGTATGTGCATGAACATGAGGTATGCAATTCAAGTTTATCTTCAATTTCCTCTCAAAATGAATGTTTTGGTGCTTTTGAAAGACACACTAGAGGAATAGGGTCCAAATTATTGATGAATATGGGCTATGAAGGTAGAGGGTTAGGCAAACATGCACAAGGCATAGTTGAGCCAATTTTTGTTGAGGAAAGGCCTAGGTATTTGGGTCTTGGTTATGGACAACATGATGGAGAATTATCCAAAGCCAAGGAGGCACATGAAGGTGTTCCAAGAGGGAATTTCATTACATGTTCATACCCTCAAGCTTGTGAAGTTTGTGTTCATGAGGAATGCAAAAGTTTTATACCCACTTTGCAAGAATATGCTCATAAGCATGCAACTAGTGGAAATGGAAAACAAGAGGATGATGAAAGCTCTAAGTTCCTTGAAACCATTGTTGGTATCCCAAAGAGAGCCACTACCTCATCAAATTCACCTCCTCAAGAAGGCGACAAAGGTGAAAGTGCAAGGTATAAATCTACCTTTAATCAAGTTTCTTTTGATTATGATAAACATGGTAAATCTTCACATAAGAATTGGAGAGAATTTACATGTTATTTTTGTGGTTTGAATAACCATAATGTTTCAAGATGTTGGAATAAAATGGCCACATATAGGAAACTTAAAAAAAAGAGAGACAAAAAACAAGAGGTCCATTGGATAATGGAAACCATGTTGCAAAGAAGATGTAATTGTTTTTCACTCATTGCCATAAGCAAGGTCATCTCATAGACAAATGTTAGACTTTGTATCCAACAACTCATCCACGACATTTGAAGAATGTGGAGAGATACTTTGGCAAGAATGAAAAAGGATATTCCATAATTGATGTGGGTTAAGATGATTCACAAGATGATGTGCAGCGGAAAGAAGCACCATGGAAAAGGTTTGGTAAGAAGTGGTTTGATTTCTTATCCAAATAAGGCTTGCATTTCTTTTGTTGATAGATGTAATTAAAAATGCATTTCTTTTCCTTAGGAATGCATTACATTTCTGTTGAAAGTATGCTGCAACTTGTATGATGCAAGATGTTGAAATTGGAGTTCTGTTTGACTCACTTAAATGCAGCAAAGAAGACAATTTATGGCTACAAGTTTCTATGTAAATGCAATTCTTTTGAATGCATTCTTGATGTTGCATATTTTTTCCAGGTAGGTGTTTGAAAGTGGGGTATGTTACTCACTTCATTTGCAACAAATTTGTCAATTCAGCTCTTTGTGTACCCATACATGTTTTTGGGCTTATTGTACTTGTGTTTGTACTTGAGGGAGAGTTGAAGAATTGTACACATACATGAGAGTTTGTGTGTGTGTGAACAATGGAATTGTTGCTAGTTTCATTGTGTTTGGATACATGCATGAGTTTCGACTTGTGTCGATTGTTGTCACATGTATGTCATATTGACTTGGAAGAGTTGATTTTATCTCCAAAGATGAAAGGGAGATGTTGACGTATTATTGCATGAGATGTGAAATTCTTGTTGTTTATGCAAACACTCGTGAAGTTGTTGTACATGCTTATGTTTAGCTCTCAAGTCAAGTCAATTTTCGATGATGTTTTGTCGACTTATGTTTAGTCGATGATGTTTTGTCGACTTATGTTTAGTCGATGATATTGTTTCGACTTGTGAATAGTTGATGGTTTGTACACCAAGATGCAAGAGTACATGGTGATGTTACATGATGTGACAATTGTTGCTTTGTAGGAGCAAAAGAAGAGGTTGTTGATTTGCATTTCTTGCATAATGTGTTTATCTATTTAATGGTTGTATTTGTGACAAGATGTCAAAGGATTTTGAAAGGTCCATTCTTGAGCAAGATGCTTATGCTTAGCCTTCATTCTCAAATCATGACATGAGCAACAAGTTGAACTAGAGGTTGATAGAGATAAGAAGCGAAAGTGGACAAAATGCCAAAAATTTGCATCCATTGTAGATCGTTATGTGTGTTGACGCCAAGATTCTCAGTGGGAAGGCTATCAAATTGTATCAGTTTTCCAAGCACCGAGGGATCGATGTGGTACAACAAAGGTATTTTGCAGCCAGAAAGTGTCCAACAAGTATTGGATTAGGTCAGTAGCAAAAGGAGAACTGTGGTTAAGGGACATAGCCATTTGCAATGCAAGGCATGTAAATGTACCCAAGTGGTTGTCATGGAGATTTCATCAAGTAGAATCAGTTGATAGAACTTGGGAAAGAGAAGAGCATTCAACTCTATCAAATAACCAACTTTTGTGGTTCCAAAATCCAGTAAGTGGGAATGTAGGAATTTATAGGGTAATTTCCTCAGACAGAACACCAAAGGACACTGCTCACAAATAGATCACAGATCAATACACTAGTATTCTTGACGTGGTTAAAAACCTCAAAGAGGGAAACAGTCCACGGCCTGAGCCAATGCAATTGCTTCAGGAAATTTATTAATAAAAGAATGAAAATTTAAATAAGCTTCTCTCATGAACAGTTACCCTACAAATGACCCTCCATGCTCTTTAAATAGAGATCATGGACCAATCGGGTGCTAAGCCACATATCAAGTGTCGGTAATACTGATGAGAGAATGAACCATTATATCACTTCATGTCTAGAACATATCGTGACCATCATATTGTAAGTTACAAAAGTACATAGTAAAGAAACACACTTTACCTAACTCTACACTAGACCAAGTTATACTTAACTATTTCCTATGTGTCGGAATATCCTAACATCCCCCCTTAAGAACAACTTGGGTATAGGATTGAAGGATGTACAAATATGACACAATAGGAGAAGGAAGGAGGCATTAGATCCTATCCCCCCTTAGTGACAACTTCCTAAACTCCAACCATAAATTGAAGTTTAGTAAACTTCACCTTTGTGAGAGCCTTTGTAAAGATGTTTGCAACTTGATCATCTGTTGAACAATATCTCATTTCAAGAACATGGTCATGAATGAGCTTTTTGTTGGAGCGCATGTGCAGTTCAATGTGTTTGTTGCACTGATGTTAGACTAGATATTTGCATAGTTGAATGGCACTTTGATTATCACACCAAAGTGTAGTTGGACGCTGTTGCTAAAATCCAAACTTTGACAGGACCTGACGAAGCCATAGGGCTTCCTTAATAGCTTCTATGACACCACGATACTCTGTTTCTGCTGAAGAAAGAGAAATGACACTTTGTTTCTTGTAAGCCCATGTAATAGGTCCTGAACCAAGAGTGAACACATAACCTACAGTAGAATTTCGATCATCAGGGTCACCAGCCCAATCAGAATTAGTGAAACCAACCAATGGAGGAGATGCTTCTGCACTATAATGAATCCCAAACTGAATTGTTCCTCAAACGTAACAAAGTATTATTTTAGCTACTTTCCAATGACTTTCATGTGGGTTTTTCATAAACCAAGCAATAAGGCCAACAACAAAGGAAAGGTCAAGACGAGTATGGGTCAGATACAAAAGTTTTCCTACAAGTTGATGGTATAAGGTAGCATCAACTTCAGGGGAAGTACAAGTGACTTAAAGTTTGGCTCCAGACTAAAAGGGAGAAGGGGTTGGCTTACAGTCTTCCATGTGAAAATGAAGTGGAAGATCACAGGCTTACTTGGACTGGGAAAGGGAAATACCTTCCTTGGATTGCAAGACTTGAAGACCAAGAAAATAATGCAAGTGTCCTAAGTCTATCATTTCAAACTTCTTTTTAAGGCTGGACTTCACATGGTTTATAAGTTTGGGATCACTACAAGTAAGGATAAGATCATCAACATAAAGAACAAGAATGATAAGAGACTTTCCCACTTTGTTGGTGTAGATAGTATTGTCAGAATGACACTTAGGAAAGCTAGTTTCTAAAAGAAAGCTATCTATTTTGGCATACCAAGCCTGAGGGGCTTGCTTGAGACCATAAAGGGATTTCTTAAGCCGACATACAAGGCTGGAGTCTGTTTGTATAAAGCGAAGAGGTTGTTCCATATAGATTTCTTCATGCAAGTCTCCATGCAAGAAGGCGGATTTAACATCCATATGATGGACTTCCAATTTGAAAGAGGCAACAAGGGAAAGAACAAGGTGGATAGAGTTCATTTTGGCAACAAGGGAGAAGGTTTCAGTGTAGTCAATGCCTTCAAATTGTGAAAAACCCTTAGCAACAAGACGAGCTTTATGTTCATCAACTTTTCCATCTGGTCCATACTTGGTTATGTAAACCCATTTGCATTTAACAAGTTTTTGTCCCTTTGGAAGAGGAACAATATCCCATGTATCATTTGCCAATAATGAACGATATTCTTCATTCATAGTTGCGTCCCAATCTGGATGGCTTGAAGCTTTTGCAAAGATGCCAGGATCATAATTCGCTGAACCTTGAGCCAGTAAAGAAGAGGCTCTATTGAACTGAGAACGTGTATGTCGCTGATTTGTAGGATCATCGACAAGAGAACTTGCTGCATCTCGAGTAGCACGAACCCATTTTGGAAGTTGAGGAGATGAAGGAGGATATTGAGAAGGTGGGGGAGGATTGTCATCTTCGCTGTCATCATTCGAAGAAGAAATATTTTCAGAATTAGAAGGGATAGAGAGAGGTGGCACATCCGCCAAACTAGGCTCGTAGGCCGATATATTTTCAACAAAATTTACATCTCTTCTAATGATAACATTTTTGGAATTAAGTGGAATAAGTCTATATCCTTTGACACCTTCAAAATATCCAACAAAAATACATTTTTCACTCTTAGGTTCTAAATCTTTATGTTTCTCATCTGGAATATGGGCCCATGCTTCACTTCCAAAAACACGAAAGTGACTTACATCTGGTTTAATTGAGCTCCATGCTTCTTCTGGAGTGATATTCTTTAAAACATTAGTAGGAGTGTGATTTACTATGTAGTTTTCATAGTTAATTGCTTTTTCCCAAAAATGAAGACTAAGTCCTGTAGATTAAAGCATACAATTAGCCATTTCCTTTAAGGTGCGATTCTTCCTTTCAATTACACCATTTTGTTGTGGAGTATATGGAAAAGTATGTTGCATTTGAATTCCATTCTCAGTGCAAAATTTGATGAATTTGTTGTTAACATATTCTCCACCATTATCAGATCTTAGCTTAAGAATTTGATGTCCAGATTGTTTTTCAACAAAGGCCTTAAAGGCCAAGAACATGTTAAATACTTCACTCTTGAGTTTTAAGAAGTAAACCCAAGTGCGTCTGGAGAAATCATCAATGAAAGTAAAGAAATACTTGTAGCCAGAGAATGAAACAACTGGAAGTGGACCACATAAATCACTATGCACAAGCTGTAAAGGGGCTGAGGTGTGCCAAGGGGCACGTTTTTCAAAACTATCCCGATGATGTTTTCCGAGTACACATCCGGAACAAACACCATCTTTGCAAGATACCATTGGAAGACCTATCACCATATTTTCTTTACATAGATTCTGAAGGGAGCGATAGTTTAAGTGACCAAATCACTCATGTCAATGTTTTCTCACTTCATCATTATGAGAAACAAATACCGAGGGAAGATTTGATAACCCAAAGTTGTTAAACTTATACAACCTTGTAGAATCATCAACAATGCCAGTAGCTAAAATCTATCTAGGATCTCTTAGGTCCTTAATTACAACATCGTGAGGTGAAAATTCAATGATTTTACCTTCACCTGAATGAGTTATCTGATATACAGATAGAAGGATGCAGGATAAGGTTGGAACACATAATACATCATTAAATTGAGCATTGTCTAGATGAACAGTTCAAGTCCCTACAACACTAAGAGATCTATTATCACCAACGTATATATTTTTGGTGTTACAATCATCTAAAGAAGAAAACATGGCTTTGTTTTTGGTCATGTGATAAGAAGCTCCAGAATCAATGACCCACTCATGAGAATGAGAAGAAGAAGATACATTTAGTGCATAACCAGACTGAGATGCTTGACAACCACATGCAGAAAGTGTTATTCTTGAAGATGGAGTTGAAGTTGAAGAGTGCTCCAAATGTTATGCTTCTTCATTGCTGCTTCCAAGGCTTCCATCTTCTTAAAGCATTTGGATTCTAAGTGGCCATCTCGATTATAAAAGTGGCAATGTCTATCAGTCTTCTTCCCTTTATTTTTATTTGCCTTATCATTTTGTTGAAATGATTTTTCATTTTGAGACTGAAATTGCTTAGGACCCTTGTTTGGTTTAGGACCATTCTTTTTAGGATACTGCTTCTTAGGATTCTTTGAATTTGGTTGATGTTGGGTGGCTAAGGCTTTCTTAGAAGAGTTTCCAAGATTAAGAAGACCAAGATATAACTTGTTCTCTTATTAAAGAATCACAAAAGGCATCAAAAGAGGGGGACTTGTAGTCTTGTCCTTGAGAAATAAAGACTTCTCTAGTAGAATGGAAGGTGGAAACAAACACAGAGTAGGCTGGTCCCAACTTAGTAAGAATGGAATAGATAAGGCTACCATATTCTTTCTTAACCTTAACACCTTCCAAGAGAAGTCTAAGGGTCTTGAACTTGGACAAAAAATCTTCAATGGAAGAAAAATTATTGGGGTCCAATGTAAGCAACTCATTTTCAAGTTGATGGGCTCTAATTTCATTTTTAATTCCAAAAACTTTAGTGAGTTGTTTCATTGCTTCATTAGGAGTATTAAGTTCTGCGATATGGAATCTAAGGTCTGGAGAAATAGACATCCCTATGAACCCACGTGCTTGATCTTGCCTATTTTTCCATTTGGCCGCCTTATCTTCATCTTGAGGTTTGGTTTCTTGGCCTGAGATTATTCTATAAAGACCTTTACTTCTAAGTAAATCCACAATGTAGGACCGCCATTGAAAGTAATTGGTGCTGTCAAGAATAACTTGGAATGGACTTTCCATTTTAATAGAAACTGAAGGTGTAGATGCTGAAACTAAGTGTTCCAATGGAAATATCTCAAAAAAGTTAGGCTGATTAAAAAAAATGGCTCTCAAAACGACTTCCGGATGAAGAAGTTATGGCTTTTTTAAGAAACGTTGTTGAAGATATTAACAAAGTGCGTGAATGAATGATAATGTTATATTTAAAAAAATCCCCCCTCTTTCCAAACTTAATCTAATTATCTCACTTAAAAAAAAAGATTTTATGTGACTCACTTTTATAAATAAGTGAAAGTCACTTTTACAATGGTACTTTATGAGCTACCCACTAAACTGTAACTTAAATAAAAGATAAAGAGGCTTTAGAATTATAAATGACTCACTTTTTATAATAGGTGAGAAAACTTTTACATAAAGTAACTTTAAAACATGAGTTACATGTGCTTTTTGAAAAAGTAACTCAACAAAAAGAAAGACTTGAACTCAATCTCATAAAGTAACTTTGGAGTAAGTGAGCCAGTTTAAAAGTTTAGTAATTTTTGGAAAAGAGGAAGGTTTTTTTTTTAAATCACTGAAGCTTTGGGGTGCATGATTGCTTGAAAAATCTCTTTTTTGCCTACAAAACAAAAACCACAAAACCCAACATGGACATACAAAAAAAAAAACCTTACGGTTTGAAGTTAGCTTTAGCCAAGAACTAAATATTTTCCTCAATGTTTCTAATTTTATGAGATCACACTAAAGTGTGGCGAAAAAGAGTACACGCATGAGAAAAATCCTTCCTATCTGTTTCTGATTTGCCCAGATCACATAGAGTTGCAGAGCAAAGAGCATACCCAGAAATGAAAGGTATAGATCCGGTAAAAAAACAAAGAGCTAAATAAACCGACATAAACAGAGAGATGAATAGCTAGAAATGCAAATAAAGACGGTATACCTTTAGATCTTAAAAATGATGTAGCTAGGGCTACCAGAAACCTTTTCGTGTGAAACGAAAGGGGTTCCTCACTGGAACAGATGCTCCTAACACAATAGGGCAGTCCTCTTGGCCCAAAAGCAGTCAGAAACAATAGATTTAGGAAACGACAGTCAGATGCAGTTGTACTGGCTTTAGATTTGGATCACCAACAGATGCGACCCTCAAATAACTCTGAAACCATGTAGGAATTTACAGGTTAAGTTCCATAGACAGAACACCAAAGGACACTGCTCACAAACAGATCATAGATCAATACACCAGTATTCTTGACGTGGTTAAAACCCTTAAAGAGGGAAGCAATCCACGACCTGAGCCAACGCGATCACTTTAGGCAATTTATTAATAAAAGAATGAAAATTTACATAAGCTTATCTCATGAATGGTTACCCTACAATTGAACCTCCATGCTCTTTAAATAGATATCATGGAACAGTCGGGTGTTAAGCCACGGATCAAGTGTCGGTAATGCTGAGGAGAGAATGAACCGTCAACACTTCATGTCTAGAACATATCATGACCGTTGGATTGTAAGTTACAAAAGTACATAGTAAAGAAACACACTTTACCTAAATTTACACCAGACCAAGTTATACTTAACTATTTCCTATGTGTTAGAATATCCTAACAGGGAAGGAGTCATCAGAATCTGGATTAGGGGCAAAAATTTGATAAAAAATAAAAGTGTCTGGAATCACTTGAAACCTAAATGACCACTTCTGTCTTGGTGATACGATCCCAATGCAACTCGTTTCACTCAAAACTGAGTTTGTATGAGGAAGTTAGAGCTCGCTGACCATTTCACCAAACAACAAGAGAATTTGCAGGTACTGCCCAGTCATCATTCTGTACTATTGACGTGGCAGATGATAGGGCAAGTGACTATGTAGGTCAACAAGGTCGAAGCCCAATGAGGGCTCAACAAGTGTCACTTTTTGATTGATTTTCAGCTTGGTGATGTGGTGCCTTCTGATTGGTTATGGAAGAACCAATGGGAAGGTGACACGTGGCAAGCCCAAAGGCAACCACATGTCCCTCCTACAGGTCAAATGGTCAACTCAGTGTTTGGTCAAAAATTTTGTTGAGGCACCGAGGTTCGACCCCATGACCTCCCATCCACTAGTCGTCCACCTTACCAATACACCATTCCATTAGTTCTTGACATATGGTGAAATGTGCTCATTGTTAAAGGTTAAGCGTCAAGGGTATGGAGGAAAGGGGCCAAGACTTATCCCTAACCCTAAACAAAACACAACCATACGACCATTCACCAAGAGCAGGAGCGCACCCAGCCAACGCTTAGCACTTAATAGCGGATTAGTGCTAATAAATGCACAATTATCCTAATTAATCCCAATTTGTGTTAATTGCGAGATTAATGCTTAAGCACGTTTATGGTTAATTAACCCAGTCTTATCCTTAAATAATATAGGATTATGGCTGATGGGTTTTTTATTGGATTCCACCATTTTCGGGTCTGCCTCCGTAATTAGCGGCCTTAACTAGAGTTTCTCCAGATTTGGTGGAGTTTTATAGGGAAAACTGGAGAAGACCATAACTTTATGGGATTTTGACCAATTTTGGCTAAAGAAGAGTCATTCCTAGATGATTTCGACATTCTGAACACAATGGAATATGTTTCAAAGGTAGAGAGACACTTTTGTATGCTAGTTTTCCACGTTGAAGTTTAATGAAGCCTAGGGCCACTAGGAAAGGAGGTCAAGCCCAAAACAGTTGTAGCCCATTTGCAGAGTTTGGAGAGTCATATTAGGGGTTTTGAGATGCTCTGAGTCCATTGAAGTAGTTTTCAGGAGTTGTAGAGCATTGTAAACTACATTTTTTTTTTTCCATTTTTAGCAAATACAGAGGCCTAAGCGATGGAGAGCTGGACCAAGGAGATGTAGCCTAGGAGGGGTGAACTCGTAAATCAAAACACTGTGTTAAGTGTTCTCCTCGATGGTTTGTTGTACTTTTACTTGTTTTTGCTCAACATTTGTTTTTCATTCTATTCTGTTCATGATTCTAACTTAAAACTTGACATAAAATTTACCTATTTCTATTCACAAACACCATAAAGGAACCATGCACATGAAGCAATTGACAAGCATATTTTTATAAATCTGAAGTTGAAATCAACACAACAAAACTAACATTCAGCTGTAGATTAGTTATTTTCCATTACTTCATTTGAATGCAAAGTGACTAACAATGTTGAATGATGGAAAATGAGGAGAATAAGAATTTAGTCAATTAAAATTATTTTACAGTTTCAAGAAACAAACATTTCAGGTAAGTGAACATTTTATTTAATATGAAAATTCAAGAATTTTACATATTGTTGAATTATTGCAACACAAAAATCAATGCCCGTCGTCAATAATTTTTTTGTACTTACACTGAAATCAATGCACACTATTAATCTAATTACTTTGAAATTAATGTACATCATACATTTAGTTACATTAAATTAGAAATCAACGTCCAAATCGAAATCAATGCATCTAGTGCAAGAAATCAAATAGGACTAGAAATCAACATCTAGAGTGAAATCAATGCATCTAGTGCAAGCAATCAAATAAGATTAGAAATTGAAAACTACACTGAAATTAATGCATCCAATACAATGATTCAAATAGGATTCACGTAGTCTAAGAAGGTGTAAATTTTTCCCGGAAAGCCATGAAAATTCCAACACGATTTTGATAAAATCCAACATAATTTTTTGGAAATCTGGGTTACAATTGTTAAGCTTCAAGATTTTGTGTTGTTACACAAAAATATCGTCACCATGATTATTTGCAGTCAGTATGGGTCTATCATCACTTGTACTGTCCTCCTAAGCAAGTATTAGACCTCAGCTCTTCAAATCAAGCTTTGGAAATGAGAGAAAGACATTAAAAATCAATGTAACTCTGGTTTCGCACTTTCTCTCATGGTCACCTGCGGTCCCGCACCTTCTGTGTACAAAAACTGCGGACCTGCCCGCTTTGTCCCTAACGGTGTAGGTGCGTACCCCTGTGAAAGTCAAAAGGCGCAAGTTTTATCTTAAAAAACTCACTTTGGGTTAATTCTAGAGGTTTCTAGAAGGAATTTTGACGTGGATTGTTCGCTCTGAGGTGGTTCATGCATCCCAAAAGAGAAGGAGCTAATCCCTTGATGAGAGGAGCTATCCCTTTGAAGGAGGGCTTTATCCCTTTGAAGGAGGACCTAGTAACCTCCCTCCATTGCACTATAAATACGGGCATTGGGCTGGTTGCTGGAGAGGTTAGAAGCTGAACATTTTTGAGGGTAAATGCTGGTGAAATCAAGACTTCCTAGTTGAGCTTAAGAGGAGAGATCACACATCTTTTTGGCTTCATTGGGGAGTGAGTGAAACTTGTCAAAGTAGAGGAGACTTCTTGCTAGACCCTGGGAGGAGCTTGTACAGCGTCAAGGCAAAGGTTGTAAAGTTCTTCTTCTTTTGAATTAATACAATCAAACTCATTTTTATCAACAAGTATCTTATGTTATTTGTCTCATGGACTCCTTGACTTTCATGTTAAATATGTTTTATGCAATTGGCTTTTCAGGTGCTATTTAATTTTTTTGCCTTGTTTGTGTTTGCAGATTCGCAAAAAGGAGCTCACTTGGATCAAAGGAGCGAGGGCATCCACAAGCTTGCGTTGGACCTAAGGTAGGCCCTAAAAACACTTGTTTGCTATTTGTTTATCAAAGCATATTTAGAGAAAGATAGTGTCTGGTTGGTTTGCTTGTCATTAGGTCTTCTTTAGATTCTAGGAAGGTCTATCTTGTCCGCAAGATCGACTTATTCCGTGTGACAAAATGGCGACTCCACTGGGGACTTGATTGTTTTCCTTGTTTTTACTTTGACCTGAGAAACTCTATTTTTGTTTCTGTTTTTGGCTTGTTATGTGTAAAAGTGGGTAGAGTTTGTAGATCCAGGGTTATTTTTCGTTTTTCATAGCTTTGGGAGAGGACCGCACCCTAGCCGTTTGACACAGTGCGTACTTACTCGCAGCTTGGCTTTTAGCACAGAGCGAGACCGCACCTGTGCCAACTGTGGGCCTGCGGACCCTATCAAAATTTTGAAAACCCTAAGATTTCCTCTGTTAATCAGCTTAGTTTGTCTTTAGAAATTGTTATCCACTACCTAGACCTGCATATAACTTGTCAGAAGCTTTCCTTGGATTGATTTTGTTAGTGTTAGGGTTTTAGGTGAAATTCCTAGGAGTTTTGCTTGTTGGGTTTGTTTTTCATTTTGGTTGTGTAGTGGCTCTGAGCTTAGAAGTTGTAGGGACTTCAGATCACCTTAGTGTCTACCAGCCTTCTTATGAGTCTGACCATTTATGAAATCTCCCCTTGTTTGAGGAATCCGCTTTGAGTTTTCTCTTTACAAAACTTCGAAAAGCTTGTATTTGAAAGTTTGGATTTTCATTTTCAAAAAGAAAACAAAATTGGTTGTTCTTGACTTATTTGTGATTCTGCATAAATTGGTCCTTAGCTTACATCTAGCTAAGTAAAACATCCTTAAAAAAGACTTTTAGTAGGCTTTGACTTCAAATAGGTTTTTATAATTTGTAGATCTCAAAGTTTCATTTTCATTAGTTTTGAGTGTTTTTTAAAAAAAAATATATAAAAATCTCTTTTGAAAATAAAAAGTTTGTTTTTTGTAGTGATTGAGTGCTTTGAAACGAAGAAGGGAAATTTTTGTGAAATAACTAGTTGTCTCATTTTGAGTGCTTTGGAAAGGAAAAGCTCTTCTTTTAATTTGTTTAATTGAGAAAGATTTGTGTTTACAAAGTATTTGCATTCTCAAACTCTTTCTTAGTTTAGAAGTTCATTGAAGAGAAAAAGATTGTTTAGATCATC
The DNA here is from genome assembly GCA_031772625.1 of Pinus tabuliformis. NCBI lineage: Eukaryota > Viridiplantae > Streptophyta > Pinopsida > Pinales > Pinaceae > Pinus > Pinus tabuliformis. The sequence continues at coordinate 1,030,663,813 of CM062815.1, forward strand.
TTAGGTGCATTTTTAGTGATTTTGGGTCGAGTCTTCATGCCACGAGTTTCATCTCCCATCTCAAGGAGCCTTCAAGGGGATTGAGCTTGCTACTCTGCCCTTGCGTGTGTATCGGATCGTAGACTGTTCCCCCAGGTGTATTTGTCTCAATTGGTAACCTTAGTGGCCATATTCTTTAGGACTCTTCCTAAGGTGACAGTGGTGGGAAGATCCCACTGTACCCGGAGCAGACGTCGGCTAGACTCACTTGGATTTTCTGGGGTGTTCACTTCACTCGAGACAGTTAAGAGGAGGAACTTGTGCCAGTCTATTCATTAAGCTGGTTGCCAGGGTAACTGTTCCAACCACCATTTCTATATTGAACTCTGCGACGTTGGATTTCATCACCAACTAGTGTTTTCAGTCCGGAAAGTTACTGTTTGTGTGTGTTTGATCTCCTAGATTCTTTAGGCGTGTGATTCAAATTTGTTTGGTTCTTTAGAGACTTTAGGTGCTTTTTATTGAGATTTTACTTTGTTTGTGTGTGAAGTAGTTAAAAGTTTTCAACTGTGGCTGAATTACCAAGACAGTCCCGTAGACTTCGGGGCCAGTCTCCTGAGTTTGTAAACGTGGCTGAGTTATTGAGGAAGTCCCGTAGACTTCGGGGCCAACCTCCTGAGGAAGTACCAAGCCAACTTGAAGGCTTAAAAGTCCTCGTGACTCCTAGAGACAGTAGAGTTGGGTCGCCTGAGGAAGGAGAATCTTCTTTGATAGTACATCCTGATTTTCAACCGTTAGTAGCAAATTATAATCCATAGTCCGTGTCTGTCTCTGAAATCGCTGGTAGCTTTTCATCTACTAGTGATATAGGTGAAGAACCCGAAATATCCGAGCCTGAAAGTGAATTTTCTGCTACTCCGACATCGGGGTTTGTTTCTCCAACTTCTAGTGGTCCTGGTTCACCTAGGGTAGAAAGAGTAATCACCCAAGATCTTCCTTCTGGACTTATTTCTATTGAAGAAATTGCTCCGGAAGAAGAAGTAGGCATCCCTATCCCTGAAAATCAACCTATTATCGAACTAAGGGAGCGTGAATCAATTTTTTACAGTCCACCTAGGAGTAGTTCTTGGTATCTTTCTTTGAATAATTTTCTAGAAAACTCAGGGTTAAGTTTTTCACCACCTCGTGCTCCTTATCACCCAACACCTAGAGGTTTTTATAATCCCGTCAATATGGCAGGACAATCATCCATGTTTACTCAATCGCCCAAATCTTTTTTGTACGGCGGTCCTTCTGTTCCCATTGGGTATTAGTCACTTTCTGGTACTTTTTCGGGAGCATCTCCTCAACCCATTAAGCAAGGGTTATTAACTGGAAACAATGGTACTAAGCCGTTGAGCGTAGAAAACATTCTTATGATGTCGGGTTCTATTCCCAATCCTCAACCTCAAGGTGGCCAGTTACCGCCTGGGGGGTAGCCTCAATTAACGCCTGGGGGCAACCTCAAGGTACAAAATTTGCATCTGGGGGGCAACCTCAAGGACAATACATACCTATGGGATAGTACGTTCGTCAAGGTCAACCCTAGACTCAATATGTACCCCAAGGTCAACCCCAGTATCAATTTATACCTCAAGGTCAACCCCAGTATCAGTATGTGCCTCAAGGGTATCAACCCCAAGGTCAATACTCGAACCAAGGTTTCAAACCACCCCAAGGTCAAACGTTTGTTCAAGGAACGGGAAATGTACCTTTCAATTATCAATCCTACCCTCAACCTGGTTATGGTCCTCAGTATTCTCAACCAGTTATGGGTCAGTACCCCAGAATAAATATAGTATGGGATCCATTGCAAACCCAACAGGTGTTGCAGCCAAGTGTACAGTTTTCATCTCAAATTGGACAACCCTTAGTTTCTGGTACACCCCAGCAACCAGTCCAGTCTAACATTCAAACTTTTGTACCTTCGGTAGTTTCTCAGCCTGGGCCTAGTACACCTCGTACTCTGCCTCAAACGACTGCTACAACTGCCGTAACATCTGTTCAATCTATCCCACCTACTTCTGGAGTATCGACAACTCCGGTTTCTACTGTTCCTGTATCTACTCCTCAGACATCTTTACCACTGTCTGGATCTACGATTCAAACTTCGGTTCAGATGCCTGTAGGACAACCTGGTTTAAGTACTGTTTTCACAAGTCAACCACAATTCACCTATCAACCGTACCAGGGACAGTACCAATTCGGTCCTGCTGTGCAGCAGCCAGTCTATCAGTATCAACCGTATCCTAGCTACACTTATCAACAACCTCAACAACCCTAGTACGGTCCGGTTAATCCTGGTTTTCCGGGAGGATACAATATCCCGAACGCGATTCCTATTCCTAGTTATCCTGGATATCCTCCTCCTGGGGCTGGTCTCATGACCCAGAGTTTTAGGGACCCTAATCGGCAGTTACCATTTATCGTAACTTTGGACTTACCTGACTTGTCGCGCCTAACGAACGATCCCATTAATTATTTTCTGTTTTGGCCGCCAATGTCGAATAAGTTGCCCAGTGACATTCCCAAGTTCGAAGGTAAATCAGGGGAGGACCCATCGAACCATGTGATGACTTACCACCTCTGGTGTGCGTCTAACTCCATTACAGATGATTCAATCTGTCTTAGACTTTTCCAGCGCACTCTAATTGGTCTCGCGGCCAAGTGGTACATTGAGTTACCACGAGGCACTTTTTATAATTTTAGTCAGTTAGCTACCTCGTTTTTAACTCATTTTCAGTTGCCAGTCCAATATGACAATGGCACAGAATTGTTAACTTCGCTAAAGCAATCAACATCCACTTACATTTCAGATCATATTTATGAGTGGAGACGTCAACGTCGTTTAGTGAAGGTATTTATTCCGGATCAAATCTTGGCTGAGTGGTTTGTAAAATTTTTGTTGCCAAAGATCACTGAAGATGTTGCTAGAGCTGGAGTTATTACTGAGGAGCAAGTCATTGCTCAAGCACAGTACCTTGACTTGGTCTATACTCAGTCGGGTACGTTACACGAAAAAATCCCCGATCTTCCCAAGCAAAATCAAATCGCTACAGCTCCTTCGGGATCTCATGCCGCCGATGGTATGATTGGCATGGTTAACACTAAAAGTAAGAAGAAGTCTTCCAAGAAGTCTTCTCCCATTATAGCCTTGCCTGATTCCCCAACAGGAGATTCTTCTGCAGAGATTTCCGCCGATATTCACGTTGTAGAGTCATCTACAGCCAAATCAAAATCCGGTGGGAAGAAGAAAGGAAAGAAGAAGAATAAAATGGATAAAAGTTCAAAGGAGAAACCTGAAAATGCGGAATCCAATAATGAAAAGCGCAAACCTTTTTATCCTTGTCTCATTTGTGACGATGAACATTTTACAAGAGACTACCCTCATCGTGCAGAGGTTGCGAAGATTGTCAAAGGTTCCCAAACTCCTGCTGTTTTGAAGGATCCTTTTCCGGCTCAAGACAGTAAGATGATAGGTTCATCCTCGAGTGCCAACGAAGAACCCATACTGATGATGTCCCATGTTAGGATTGCGACTCGATCGCAAGATTATGGTAGTAAGAGTCCTGTTGATGGTAAAGAAGCAGAATCTTCTCATTCTAATCCATCAACCTCAGCTCCCGGTTCCGATCCACTACAGATCGAGAAACCTAATCCAGACTTGGTAATCAAACCACCCGCCAAGGGTATACTTCGAAAGTCAGCTTTCAATCCACATGCGAGAGCGGCTCAGAATTATAACATTGTTGAGAATTTAGCTGTTTCACCCTCAACAATGTTAGCTTTGGAAGTGCTGCAATCATGCCCAACACAATGTAAATTACTTTTGTCGGCTATAGGAGCTGTTGATGTTCAGGACCCGAACCTAATAATTTTCGATCTAGAAAATAGTACACCGCATTTGGCTCATCAAATGGCTTTCCAGATTCTAGTGATAGTAAAAAACAGGCCTATTCATCGGACTGTAATTGATGAGGGAGACTCAACGTGTATTATGTCGATACAGTGTTGGAGATTGCTTGGTTCTCCTTCGCTAAATCAATCCCCGACAATTCTAAAGGCCTTTGATGGCAGTGGGTTTCATCCTTTTGGCATTCTATAGGATTTTCCTATAGGGGTTGAAGGAAAAACTGTTAGTCTAGATGTGGAGGTGGTTGATGCCCCTCTAGATTACAACCTTCTCTTGGGTCGAAGTTGGTCTTACGCTATGACAGCGGTCGTTTCATCGGCATTTCGAGTAATAAAGTTTCCACATAATGGAAAGATCGTAACAATAGACCAGCTGGCTTACCTTTCATCCGACCTAGCCTCTTCGGAGATTATTCAGCATGTTGGTAAAACGACTATCCCATATAAGGATGTTGGAGTAGGATTAGTTAAAGATGCCGGTTTACTGGGAAATTTTCCTTTTCCTCCAATCAACGCATCATCTTCATTTGCAACCATTCATATGATTACATCAAACACCATTTTTATGATGATCCTTGGATCATCCCTTCTGAATCTGAGATAGACTCATTTAGTAATTCCATGCCTTTGAGTCCATATGAAATTGCCTATGAAGCCGTGCAGTCTTTTGCCGACCCGTGTTCAACCGAAAATGACTTAATGAATGTGGTCCGTGAGGAATCACTTTTCACATCAACCTCTGATTTAACTACGTTTTCTGAACTTATTCACTCTGATGAGCAAATTCGTGAAATCCTATGTGTAGATGATTTACCATGGGAAGATCTCCATCACAGATCTTCGCTTTTACCTAAGGATGATCGTTTTGAAAATGATTTCTCATCAATTTTTACAACTGAATATGTCAAGGAACCTCAGAATCCAATGAAACATCCCGATTCAGAGTTAAATTTGGGAAACATCTCTCGAACTATTCCTATTGACATTTCGGTTAAGCCCGGAATTGTTGAGAACATTCATATAGGTGCCTCGTGTACAGATGACGAAATTCAATTATATAAGGCCCTATTTCAAGAATTCCGCGATGTGTTTGCCTGGTACTATGAGGAAATGCCAGGAATTGATCCCGCGATTGTTGTTCATGAAATCAAGACTTACCTGGACGCTAAACCCGTCTGGCAACGTTTGTGTCAGATTGACCCACGAAAAGCTGTTGCAATTAAAGCAGAAGTTGAAAAACTGTTGAAAGTAGGTTTCATTTATCCGTTCCTGTTAACGGATTGGGTATCGAATATTGTTCCGGTTAACAAAAAACAGGGAACAATAAGAATATGCATCGATTATAGGGACATTAATCAAGCCTGTCCAAAGGACAATTACCCAACTCCATATATCGATAAAATCATTGATGATTGTGCCGACAACGAAATATTCTCCTTTATGGACGGTTTTTCCGGATACAATCAAATCAACATTCTACCTGCCGATCAACCAAAAACGGCTTTCATTTGCCCGTGGGTGACATTTTCTTATTGCAAATTACCTTTTGGGCTTAAGAATGCTGGAGCAACTTTTCAAAGGGCGATGTCTTATGCGTTTCATGACATCAAGCACATTGTGCAACCTTATCTCGATGACTTGCCTACTCATTCATTACATCGAGCTGATCACCTCGTCCATTTACGGGCAATCTTTATCCATTTACGGGCAATCTTTATGAGGTGTTAGGCATTATCGTATTCGGTTGAACCCACAAAAATGTGTCTTCTGTATAGAAACGGGTCGATTGCTGGGGTTTGTAGTTTCTAAAGCCGGCATTCGCATTGATCCCTCAAAGGTCGAAGCTATCATCAAATTGCCTCCTCCTTCGAGTCTTCGCCAACTCTAAAGTTTGCAGGGGAAAGAAAACTTTTTACGACGATTCATTCCTAACTACGCCGAGGTTACAAAGGGTTTTACCCGGTTGTTGAAATAGAATACTCCATTCTATTGGGATGAGATAGCTCAGAAATCTTTTGATGCACTCAAACATGCGTTGACCCATGCACCGTTGTTGCATCCTCCCAACTACAACGAGGATTACTTCTTGTATCTCGCCGCTTCTCATTCCACCATTGGAATGGTCTTAGTTCAGGAAGATGAATCAGGAACTGAACATGTGATATATTACCTTAGTCGAACTTTAGATCCAACTGAGCTAAAATATTCACATGTGGAGAAATTGGCATTGGCAGCCGTTCAAGCTGCCCAACGTTTTCGTCACTACATTCTACTACGTAAAACTACATTGATTTCATATTGCAACCCTATGATCTAGATTTTGACCAAGCAATTGCTAGGGGGAAAGTACTCTAAATGGATCATTATCCTGCAAGAGTTCGACTTGGAATTTGAGAAATCCAAGTCTAAGAAATCTTTAGTTTTTGCGGAGTTAATGTGTGACTTCCCGCGTGCTGACACGGAAACTGTGGCGGAGGAGCCCATTGCGGACGAATCCTTGTTTCTAATCAGCACTTTAGATCCATGGTATGGGGATATCATTGTTTATCTCCAGACCCAATCCTTTCGGCCAGAAATTTCAAGGTTAGAACGTCGAAAAATTTGATTCCAGTCCCAACAATTCAGGATTACTGGAGATACTCTTTATCGTCGTGGGGCGGATTCTGTTTTTCGACGTTGCTTAACTCACGAGGAAGCTGAAAGGGTTCTAAATGACTTTCACTCTGGAGCATGTGGCGGTCATATGTCTGGGTTTGCCAGAACCCAAAAGATATTGCGCGCTGGCTACTTTTGGCCGTCTTTATTTAAAGATTGTATTACGGTGGTCCGAAAATGCCACAACTGCCAGATTTTTGATCGTAAGATGCGCGCTCCACCTGCTCCTCTCCACCCTATAATTGCCGTTGGTCATTTTTCCAAATGGGGTATCGATTTTATTACATGTAACCCTCACTCGGCCGGGGGGCATGCGTATATCATCCTTGCGGTAGATTATTTTACTAAGTGGGCCGAGGCGATGCCTACATTCGAGGCAGACGGCAAGACAGCTGCAATTTTCATGTTCAATCATATAATTGCTAGGTTTGGTGTCCCACAAGTGATAATCACTGATCATGGGCGTCATTTTCGAAACGTTATGATGACCGAACTTACAGGCCAGCTTGGTTTATGTCACGATAGTTCAACCCCTTATTATCCACAAGCAAATGGTCTAGTTGAGTCCATCAACAAAGTTTTAGTTATCATGATCCGACGAATCATTGGGATTCATCGGTCGAATTGGCACAACATGCTATTTTCAGCGCTTTGGGCGTACCGAACTTCAGTAAAAACATCAACAGGGTTCACTCCTTTCCAACTAGTCTATGGTTTGGAAGCCGTGTTACCCATTGAATGCGAAATCCCGTCACTGCAAATGGCCATCGAGTTACTTCCAGCCACTTCCGAAGAGGAAAAACATTTGTTATACTTGGCTCAATTAGATGAGAATCGACGTGATGCTGCATTGGCGATCGAGACTCACGCAAAACGCATGAAAGCTCAGTATGATCGAAATGTGACCCCTCGAAATTTTTCGGAAGGAGATCTAGTCTTAGTTTATGATCAAGCTAATGATAAATTAGGTGCTGGAAAATTCGTTCCTATGTGGCATGGTCCCTATGTTGTCAAGTGAAAGCTAGCCAAAGGGGCTTATGAATTGGTAGACTTTGATGGGGACTCTTTGGGTAAACCCAGAAACGGCCTTGACTTGAAGAGGTATTATGCTTAAAAGAATGGGTATGGAGATTTAGTTAGGATAGTTTTCTCTTTCTAGCTGGTGTGTTTTAGTTTAAACAATGTGCTTAGCTTAGAGAGTGTTTTTTCATCATTATTCCTGCTTATCTTGGTTTTACTCTTGATATTGCAGATGTCGATGCCTCTCCAAACATACATTAGTTTTGCTGATGGTGCTTGTCGTAATACATGGAACATCTCTTCCGCAGCTTGGGTTATCTATTCGCCCTCTGACGAGTTAGTATCTATGCATGGGGTAAGCCTCGGTCAAACAACGAACAACATTGCCGAGTATAGTGCAGTGATTGAGTTATTATCTGAATCTATTTCATTTGGGATTCGGAGTTTGATAGTGACGTTAAATTCTGAACTCGTTGTATTACAGCTTAATAGAGTGTATGCCATTAGAAATCTAGTGTTATTAAGATTATTTTTGAGAGAGCATCTCTTGGAACGTGAATTTGATTATATTGAATATCAGCATATTCCAAGGTCTTTAAATACATTATCAGATGCAATTGCTTCTTGAATGTTAAATAGACATTTGCAATAATCATACATGTAAATTTAAAACCATTCCATAACATGATTTACAAGATAAGCCGGTAATAGTGATATATATATATATATCTATATATATATATATATATATATATATATATAGATATATATATATATATATATATATATATATATATATAGATATATATATATATATATATATATATATATATATGAATGAGTGTATCAAAAATACATCGTCCTCGATCATAGGTTGAAAAAACACCTTATGATCAGCAAAAATGATAAGTACAAAAAACAAAAATGTCATATGTGCCCACAATAGGCGATCATCCTATCACTGGTGATGATCTCTATAAGAAACCACTGCACGGGCCACCTTGCAAAGGAACCTCCTAAAAGGTCCCGAGACTCCAATCACATAGCGTTGAAGTCAACGAGGAATGTCGTCTATAGTGGTCTCAGGAATATCTCCTGTTAGGCGCTCAAGATGACCCTCCAACTTGGCCAAAACCTCTACTGATTCGTCCTGTGGGGCTAGCGCGGGTGCAACTGGTTGCCTCCTCTCGTAAGGTCGGAGAGCGGCTGGTCGCTGTGGACCCACATCCGCATTTGAAATTTTTACTATCAGTTTTGAGACGATGAAAAAATAACAAAAATTAAAATAGGAAAAATGTTGAAAAGGATTTTACCTGACTCGTCCCACTACTCTCCTGGTGGAAGAACCATGTATAGGTCACCACGAAAATATATCCCAGCGTAAGGGAAGTCCTGAATGGAAAAGACCTGGTTTTTCAGCCATTGGAAATACTCAGGTTTGAATTGAGCAACCTCTGTCCTCTCGTCCGGGTGACGGGCCATGACTGCGACCCATCGCATCAGTTTGGGCTCTCGAGGAAGCCCAGCTCCAACAGTAAGGTGCTGTGGGATCAGCATAGGAACCCTCTCCAGGCAAAAACTCACGACTAAAGCCCCATAACCAAAGTTCTTTAGTCGTCTGTTCTTGGCCCTGGTCAGTTGGCCTTTCACATTGGCCAACACGGCATCGCACCAGTTGAAGATGGTGCCTCGAAAGCAATTAACTGCCATACGCATCTGGGATCCGGTGGCAATATGTAATGAGGCAGCTCCGCAAATGTCTGGTGACAGTGAATGCAATCACCATGAGCTTAGGACGGGATATCGTCTTTATGTCTATCCCTTTGTCTCTAGCCTGGCTGTTGCAGTACTCTAGCCGGAGGCTATCGACAGACTAGCCACCTGGCCTAGTCCCGTGCAGAGTCAAGTCTTCACCTCTCTTAGGCAAACCAGTCAAGAAATATATGTCCGCCGGCTCGATTTCAAGCTGATGGCTGCTAATGAATAAACACTGGTCCTGTATGCTCCATTTGTCAACTAGCCACTGTAAGAAATCCACCTGAGCCCTCATGCCAGGAATGGCCCAGAATTTGTACAATCCGCACGCCCTCAAAGCATCAAGTGAAGGCTGATGATTCCATGCGGCGGCATCCACGTCCTCATGCTCTCGTTCACGCCAATCTAGCATGATGTACTCTCTGCATCAAGCATAAAGACAAATTAAAATGCTATAAAATATTTTGTGTGGTCCATTTTTGAGAATTTTTGGGTTCAAAACCCTTGCGGCGGGGACCGCACCCTCTAGGTTAGACACAGTGCATGGGACCGCACTTTGTCTACACGGAAGGTGCGGACCCCGAGCTTTTTCCCAATGGAGAAAAAGTCGGGGTCCGCAGGCCCGCAATGGTAAACCTGCAAGCCCCCGCGCGCGGGTTTTGCGCCTAAAAACCCTCCCAAAAATGAAATAAAGGACTAAAACAAAAAAAATTAAACGGTTAAAAATAAAGAGTGCGATGATGTGGATTACCTGGAGAAGACGGCGTTTGATTCCGACGGTTGGATTTTCTGCAATCTTCACGGGAAGTTTTCTGAGCAAAAGCACTATTTTCTCACCCAAACTCAAACGGTAAAAATGAATTGAAAAAGGCCCTTTTTATAAGTTTTTTGAGTAAATAAATTGCAAATTTGTTTATGTTTCACTTTGAAAAGGTATTTTGTGAAATTTTTATCCATTTCAAATAGGTATGGGTAATGTTTGTGTTCTTGTGCAGAATAAAGGATTATTTAGGCGAAATTTATCATTTTCGACGAAAAAACATGTAGAGTCATCTTTAAGCTCTTTTTTGACTCCTAAAACATGAAAAGATGGCCGAGTGTTTCTTTTAAACTCGTTAAAACGAAATTAAAAGACGGTCCACTTACAGCTCTTTTCCGACCGTAAAAACATGAAAAGATTGCCGGATTTTGTCGTTTCAAATTCGATGTTGGTTATAAAACAATGTGTCATTGATCGCTTTTTTACTTTTTCGGGTCAAGGGCACTAATGACGAAAAGTACTCCTTGGTCGTAAAAAATCAAGCGGTTCTCTCAAGTATTATTTTATACTTTTTTGGGCTTGGGAGACACAAATTTACGAAAAAGGTCAACCCTGGAGTCTTCTTAAGTTTTTTCAGACTCTCTAAAATTGAAAAACGCCGAGTTTCTCCTATACTGGACTCGTTAAAATTTCACAGTAAAGGACCTGTTCAATTACAAACGGGAACGAACCACTCCTTCTTAGGGTTCAAATTTAAACTAAGTTGGACTCATCCGAAGGATGAGCTTATAATCAAGCAAATGTTATCCTCCTCAAGCTTGTAAAAAATAAAGAGGTACTTGCCAGAAATGGTGAGGGAAAAGAGAGAAAAATGAGCCTGTTTGTCATACTTTGTAACCACTCTTGAACACGACACTTTCATTCACCTGGGTTGGGAAATCCTTTGCCTAACAGTTGATCAAACCACATTGAAAGTCTTCAGCCGGTTTCTGGGTATTAACTTTGGGTCAATCGTCACCAAGCCATCTGTCATGTCGTTATGTGTTCGAGAGGTCACTGCCAATAAGCCATTCATTTGCAAAATATCTGTCATCCATCTTGACCATCCCTGAGTCAGTCCTTGCAACTAAATTTCTTCAACTTGATCTATGATTTCGTGTTGTGGGCTTGCCTACGACGGATCGCTTTCTATCGACATCAACTCATTATCTAGAAAGATGATCTAGGAATCGTCAGTACCTTGAAGTCTGCATGCCTCAATGGAAGGTTTCTCGCCTTTGACGATAGTTTACATCATTGACTTTCGATCAAAGGATTCCGTGACATGTGCGACATCAACAACATTTATTTGCATCTCATGGATTGTACTGGGTACTTTGAGAGCCATTGACATCATTGGTGGTTTCTCTCACACTTGTTAACAGTTTACATCATTGACTGGTAATCAAGTGGTTTCTACCATGTTCGACATCAACACATTCATGCGCATGGATATAATCGTACTATTCCGGGAAAGTAGAAATAAAGACCCTGGATCTAGTTTCCACAATCCAGGCTGCGAGGAATTTTGTATTCATTATATAATGGACTATTCATAAACAGATGGCTGCGTCCATACTGTGTCCACATGAGTCTATACTTGTGATGTTTTACAAGATCATTCCTGTATCAAAGCAGTAGTTAGTTTTTCTAGTCAGTTTTGATCTGAGCATACCTCAGCGATGATATGATCTCATATATATATCTTGCATTGAATGTTTTTACAGGTTCCAACCAGGCTCTCCACAAGATGATCCTCGAAATGATAAAGTACTTCACTCTTCCTAAATGATAAGAAATCCTCATCTACAACAGACTTCGCACTTTAGGGGGCAATCTGTTACACAAAAATATCGTCACCATGATTATTTGCAGTCAGTATGGGTCTATCATCACTTGTACTGTCCTCCTAAGCAAGTCTCAGACCTTAGCTCTTAAAATCAAGCTTTGGAAATGACAGAAAGACATTAAAAATCAATGTAACTCTGGTTCCGCACTTTCTCTCATGGTCACCTGCGGTCCCGCACCTTCTGTGTACAAAAACTGCGGACCTGCCCGCTCGGTCCCTAACGGTGTAGGTGCATACCCCTGTGAAAGTCAAAAGGCGCAAGTTTTATCTTAAAAAACTCACTTTGGGTTAATTCTAGAGGTTTCTAGAAGGAATTTTGACGTGGATTGTTCGCTCTAAGGTGGTTCATACATCCCAAAAGAGAAGGAGCTAATCCCTTGATGAGAGGAGCTATCCCTTTGAAGGAGGGCTTTATCCCTTTGAAGGAGGACCTAGTAACCTCCCTCCATTGCACTATAAATACGGGCATTGGGCTGGTTGCTGGAGAGGTTAGAAGCTGAACATTTTTGAGGGTAAATGCTAGTGAAATCAAGACTTCCTAGTTGAGCTTAAGAGGAGAGATCACACATCTTTTTGGCTTCATTGGGGAGTGAGTGAAACTTGTCAAAGTAGAGGAGACTTCTAGCTGGACACTGGGAGGAGCTTGTACAGCGTCAAGGCAAAGGTTGTAAAGTTCTTCTTCTTTTGAATTAATACAATCAAACTCATTTTTCTCAACAAGTATCTTATTTTTTTTGTTTCATGGACTCCTTGACTTTCATGTTAAATATGTTTTATGCAATTGGCTTTTCAGGTGCTATTTAATTTGTTTGCCTTGTTTGTGTTTGCAGATTCACAAAAAGGAGCTCACTTGGATCAAAGGAGTGAGGGCATCCACAAGCTTGCGTTGGACCTAAGGTAGGCCCTAAAAACACTTGTTTGCTATTTGTTTATCAAAGCATATTTAGAGAAAGATAGTGTCTGGTTGGTTTGCTTGTCATTAGGTCTTCTTTAGATTCTAGGAAGGTCTATATTGTCCGCAAGATCGACTTATTCCATGTGACATGGGTGCCCCATGGATTTTTGATGGTGTTGAATCAATTTCCACCATCAAAAATTGGATTCAAGCACTCTTGCTATCAGAGTTTTTGTAAAAAAAATGGTCAAATTTTGACTATTTTCGGTTGTCCGGGTAAATTTGAGCTTCAATAGAAAATTCCAATAGGATTAGGTGTAATATCCATGGTGAAAATTCCATTTAATAAAATTTAATATAGGAAAAATAATAACCACGGTTGATGGGACACTTATTCCAAGCTTAATGTTGGGCAACACATCCTAGGGGGTATTCATTTGATTGTGTATGGCTAAGGAAATTGGCAAAGGCAATGACTAAGGCTTTGGAAAGGAAAAATGGCATGTTTGGCACATTTATTTATGAAAATAATTGAAATTAGGAGAAAATGGAGGTGAAAGGTCACATGTTGCATGCGAGGAGGAAATTGAATGAAAATAATGGAAAATGAAGAAAATAAAGGCCTCATTCATAAACAGGTTTTTGAGGATCAGTTGGTAACCTTTTTTCAGTTTAACCTTTTGTTAGTTTATCTTTGGAGCTCTCTCATTATTCTCTCTCTCTCTCTCTCTCACTCTTGAACATGTAGAGTTTTCTTGGAGCATTTTGGCATTGGAGCAAGAAAGGCAAAGAATGCAAGAGGAAGTAAAGATCAAGCCGTGAAAGACAGGATCAAGTATCTACAACATGCTTCATTGCAGATATAGACTTGCATGTGTATTTTTATTGCTAGATTTGGCATGCATGGTATTGCATATGGTTCTTTTCTATCATGGCATGGGTTTTTCCATGTGTAACAGTGTTTTCATCCTAGTCTTGCCATTTCTAGATAGCCATGGTGTGATGGGGTTCTCATGTTTTGGTTGAGTTGGATTAGATTTTCGGATGGATTAGAAGTTGAGTGAGGTGGATCTCCAAAATGATAGAACACATGGCCTAGTAACCCCTGATCTAGACTGTGGGTTGTGGTAAAGCTGGATTTTGTGTTGCCTCGCATGGCCTAGGAATCCTTGCCAGTTAATGACAAGATATATGGTAAAGCCAAGAGGTGGTTTTCTCTCTGTTGGGCCTAGTAATCTCGGGTTTGGATTGCGATAAAGCTTGAGAGACTAGGAGACAAGAAAATTCCTCATGGTGTAGGTGGGGATATTCAGTGGCATCCATGCTTGTTTGGCCTAGTGATCGGGTGGAGATCATGGTAAATCCTATTATGATGTGTTCATTGTGTTGGCCTAGTGATCCGGGATGGATTATGGTAAAGACTGGTTTCTATTGATGAGGGTGAGGTGGTTTAGCCTTGGTATGCCCTGGTTGGTTCTTTTGGTTTGAGTCACAAATTCATGCTTGGAATATGGCACACGGCTGAATGGATGAAGAGAGATTTGGCTCATCCATTCTATTATGGTATTTATGTTCCTATTATGCTGGTTATATGTATATTTTATGATAATATCTATGTATGGATCTCAACATATTTTTACTTGTACATGAATGGATAATGTGTCTATGACCTTTTTGTACCTTAAGAAACTAATGTCCTGGTTGTAGAGAAACTGTGCTTAAGACATTAATAAATATTGTTTATTGTCACTTATTGTTTGTTGTGTTCTCAAATGAAGGACCTAGAAAACTTGGTCTTTAACCCTTAATACACGTATGACCAGAACATCTCAGAATGCCATTTGTTGCTGGATACAAATGATGAATGAAGAAAACTTGAAGGGGAAATTAAAGGTAATATGCTGGTATTTCACATAAAATACTATCTGTAACTTAGAAGAATTATGAAAATGAGAACTGAATCATAGGCAAAATGTTGCTTAACACAGAAACTATTATTTGTGATTCTTGGAGAAGTTAAAGATAATATGCTGGTCTTTCACAAAACTATTATCTATAACTTAGAAGGAAGGTGGAAACTTCAAGTATAGGAGCGCTCTTTGAAGAAATTTTAACTTCATCTACATAAGCAAATAAAGACTTGCAGCTTCATTACTATTCTTGAACGAAGAAAACATAACATGACACATGACAGAGAAGGTTACAAAATTATACCCAACAACTCATGGAAACTTCTGATTCTTTCATTAATCAATGTTGATATCAGGAATACAGTGGCCTAGTCTCTGGCTTCTCCAAAATTCAAACCACCAACCCTTTCTCTGTAAATTTTCCTCTTCTTATACGTTATGAAACAGTTGTTGATCTTTGGAGTTGTCAAACTACTAAAATGCTTCTCTAACTATCTTAAGTAAAAAACTATTACATAATTTTACAGAGGGTAAAATACACCTCAAAGAACATGAAATAATAGGAACATATCTGAATTCAGAAGAGGATGATAACTGTTGGCTTACTCTATTAATCGGTCATTGAGTTCTTCTGTATATGCCTTAATAATGATTAATCTGTTTTAACCATAATTAACTGCATTAAACTTTGACTTATGTGAAGACTGGGGCTTGCATATATATCAGGTGCACTTATATTGGCCAAAACATAAAAGAAAAAAATGCCCATTTGCCTTTTCTTCGGACTCGGCTTTAACATTGATTTTTCCCTTTACCAAGCGAAATTAATGCAAACATTTGGTAATTGAAGAACTTAAAATGAATTAAATCTGTTGCATAAACTATCAGATCCGCCCATTCACCTTTTAAATATGCCTTAATACCTTTACGAACTTTATTATACATAGATATGTATTTAATAATTCATCGGGTCTGAAACCCATCGCAATCACAATCGGTGCTTTCAATTGGGGTATTAACCTAAAACCTTAAAAAACTGCGATTAGCGAACCCGCCGGAAATATAAACATGGTATATTTAATATCGGGTCCGGATTGCTGTCGCAAATCGCAATTGGCATAAGTCATAAATGTTATGCGATGATCGCGGACCCAACGGGAGAATCAAACATAGTATATGTTATATTGGGTCCGGATTGCATATCACAATCGGCGAAACCATATCTATATATATATATATATATATATATATATAGATAATATGTTATGTGATATGATGGACCCGCCGCACTTGTAAAACACGATATATATGTTATATCAGGTCTGACCATCATAATCACAATCGGTGGAGCCAACATCTATAGCCCTGCGGTGTGGCGGACCTGACGGGACTTTATAACATAGTGTATATATGTTTCGGGTCCATCCCACGATCGCAATCGGTGGAGCCAACCTCTATAGCCCTGCAATGTGGCGGACTCGACGGGACTTTATAACATAGTGTATATATGTTTCGGGTCCGGCTCGCCATCGCAAATCGCAATCGGAGCTATCAACGGAACTAATCATATATATCATTGTAGACCCGCCGAACTTTATAAAACACAACTTATAGTATTTCAGGTCTGGCTTTAACCCTCTAACACTTGTTTCTTTTGTGAATCCGATATATTACTTTATTTCTTTCTTGTTTCAATATGCACACATATACATATAATGGGACCGCTCCATGTAACCATTTATATAGTGACTTGTATTGCATCCTTTGCTACTCTGGGGCCGATTCTTTTGCACTTGTTTCTTTTGTGTTTTGATTCTGAAATGCAATCTATTCCATCTCCCTCTTGCCTTATATTTTTAAAGATATTTTCAAGTGATTTTTGAATGAAACATGAATATTAAAGGCAACAAAAAATACATGTTGCAACATCTCGCTCCACTTGGGGATAGTGCTTTTCCCACAAAAGCAATGAGAACCGTAGATTAGTGCCTTATCCATTGGGCATGGAGTCATATATTTCTTCGCCAAGCTTAACTGTGTGAAAATTTGTATAGCAAACCCACATCAATATCTGCAGTGATAAGATGTCTGTGCTTTGATAGAAAAATATTGAGAATTGTAGATCAGTAGCCTTATTTGGGCATGGAGTCCAAAACTGTGAAAACCCTAAACCTGACAATCTTGAAATTTGACACCTCTGCAAACCATTTTCCAACTGGGTAAAGTCACCCTTATTCATCAACTAATGATTCAACTGAAGAACTGCAATTGGAAACCAAATGCTCAACACTTAAGCTTATTTATGTAAAAGTTTCTACATATGTACATGATTGATCTCCATCAGGTGAAGTCAATCTTCCAATGGTACCAGGTTAGCATTTGAGTGCTTAATCTAGAACCATTCTGCCAATGAATCTTGAAAATGTAATTCATCCTGAGCAAAAAATAAATTATGCATAAAATCAGCTCACAAAAAAAATTAGGAGTATAATGACAAAATGATATGTGTAGATTGCTGATAAATTCTTCCATATAATCTACCACAGGATCTTCAAAGGTATAAGAAAAAATATGTTTTTGATCAGCTCCAAAAAAGTCTATGTATGTAGATTCCTGCTCAATCAAACCTTTTGTTGGGATAATATGTTCAACAGAACTATCAACAACATATTTAAGAGAATGATCTATGTCACTTTCATGTCTCCACTTTTCATCTTTAAGCTTTGTTTGAAAATAATTTGTATTTATAACCTCAGGGAGAAAAAGAATTTTTTTCTCATTACTATACGACATATGATTAGCTTCAAATAGATTATTTACCTTTGATCCATGGGCATCATTATGTTCTTCAATGCACTGACATACAATCTCTTTATTAACTTCCTTTTTACATGAGAATCCTCTTTTTCTATGATAAATGGCTCAATATATTGCTGTCCAGCATATCCCACTTGCTGGTTTCTTCCTATAGGTTCAACACCCAACTGATGAACTTGAAGAGCTTCATCCTGCTCCCCATTTAAACCATTTTCGTTATATATAGGAGGATCATCAAATTTAACAAAATAAGAACTCTGGGGATTTATTTGCAACTCAATCATTTCTTCCTCTTCTTGATTGTTGAGCAAAGAATCTTGATGCATGTTTGAACTTTCCTCCATCTGAATACTCTCTTGATTTGCTTGGAACAAAGTCAACCAATTATCTGCTTGGGAGATCATTGGAGAGAAATGTTTTATAAACTTTTCCACATCATTTTGAGAAAATGATGCTCGATCTGCTTGGGACATAGTCAACCAATTCTCTGCTTGGGAGATTATTGAAGAGGCATGCTTTATAAACTTCTCTGCATCATTTTGAGAAAATGATAGTTCCTCGCTTTCAGAGACTTTCTCATAGTTAATCTGGCTATAATCTCTTTGAATTCTTGATATATTATCAACAAGATCATCAGTTTCCTCAACATGATTATCTTGAACTTTTAAAGTTTCTTTAGAATCATAATATTCACAACAACCTTCAAAAAGAAACCTGTGTGGATAATAAATTCTACAAGAAGAATTGAATGCTAAATGGAAATCTTTCAAAGATGAAATGCTTGAACGAGGCAGAGACCTGAACCAATCCCTAGCTTCTTGGTCCAAAGAAAACATGAACAACTTCATCTTAACATCTTCATGAATGATGCCCTGCTACTCCATGCATTCATGAAACTCTTGGAGATGCTGAGATGGATCTTCATGTTCCTTTCTATTGAATTTTGGAAGATACTCATCCCGGACATAAAGTACATGCATATCATGAGGATAGCCGGTGATCCTAGTAAAATCAAATGGATCAAATTTATGGACTAAGAATGCAGGGAGAGCCATTTAAAACCCAGAAAAATAAACTTCAAAGTGCAGTGGAGTCGCCAATAAATGTATGCACAACCAACTGCTGAAACTTGTCATTCTTAAGAATCAACTTCAAACTTAATAAACCTATGGAAAAGTGTTCTTATTCAATTATTTTGTAGGCTGTGGTATCCATTATTGTGGAGTCGCCTTTTATTTCTTTTATTTGAAACAACCAAGCATTTCATCCTCACTGAACAACCATAGGAAAAGAGTGAAAACCTAGGGAAAAGTGTTCTTGTCTTCTCTCCCTGGAAGTGACGCCAATTAATGTTGTACCTTAAGAAACCGATTTCCTGGTTGTAGAGAAATTGTTCTTAAGACATTAATAAATATTGTTTATTGTCACTTATTATTTGTTGTGTTCTCAAATGAAGGACCTGGAAAAATTGGTCTTTAACCCTTAATACATGTATGACCAGAACATCTCAGAATGCCATTTGTTGCTAGATACAAATGATGAATGAAGAAAACTTGAAGGGGAAGTTAAAGATAATATGCTGGTCTTTCACATAAACTACTATCTATAACTTAGAATAATTATGAATATGAGAACTGAATCATAGGCAATATGCTGCTTAACACATAAACTATTATCTGTGATTCTTGAGAAGTTAAAGATAATATGCTGGTCTTTCACATAAACTATTATCTATAACTTAGAAGGAAGGTGGAAACTTCAAGTATAGGAGTGCTCTTTTAAGGAATTTTAACTTTATCTACATAAGAAAATAAAGACCTACAACTTCATTACTATGCTTGAAAGAAGAAAACATAACATGACACATGACAGAGAAGGTTACAAAATTATACGCAACAACTCATGGAAACTTCTGATTCTTTCATTAATCAACGATGATATCAGGAATACAGTGGCCTAGTCTCCGGGTTCTCCAAAATTCGAACCACTAACCCTTTCTCTGTAAATTTTCCTCTTCTTATACATTATGAAACAGTTGCTGATCTTTGGAATTGTCAAACTACTAAACTGCTTCTCTAACTATCTTAAGTAAAAAACTATTACATAATTTTACAGAGGGTAAAAGACACCTCAAAGAACATGAAATAATAGGAACATAACTGAATTAAGAAGAGGATGATAACTGTTGGCTTGCTCCGTTAATCGGTGTTAGGCCCCTATACTACTAGTGTAACCCCTTATTGTTATTAGTACAACCCACTTATTATATTGATGTACCCATGTAGTGCCCATATTGTTACTATTGTGCCCCATAGAAGCCCACTATTGTTATTATTGTGACCTTACATTATTATTGTTATGTTGGCTCTAATTATGTTATGACCCCTTAGACTCCTATATATAGAAAGGAGGTCTTTTCATTTGTATCATCCAAGAATTGCTCATTTATGTAATGTAAAGGAGGTTGCCCCCTCGAAGAGGCTGGATTCTAAGGCATTGATCTATCTTTTCTTGAGCTGGTTTCATAACATTTGGTATCAGAGCTTTGGATTCTAGGGTTTCGCTACTCCAAACAGGTCATCGTGGCATTTTCACTATAATTTTATTTTATTTATTTATTATTATTATTATTATTTTTTTTTTTAATTTTTTAATTTTTAATTTTAAATTAATTAATTAATTAATTATTTATTTTATTTTTATTTTTATTTATTTATTTATTTTATTTTATTTATTTTTTATTTTATTTATTTTTTATTTTATTTTATTTTATTTATTTATTTAAATTTTTTTTTTTTTATTTTTTTTTTTTTTTTCTGCGATGTATCAGAAGCTAAAAAAAACCCATTTGAGAAGAAATCGCGATGAATCGTGGGTCTGAATTTCAGAGTTGTTCGCACTATATTTGCGGAGATATGATCTGAGGAAGTTGGTCTTCTTGCAGACTCCTGAATTTCATTCCAAACAGGTGACCTGGGGAAAATCGTCATAATTTTCTCTCTGAGCATCAGATTGAAATTTCGTAATAAGGTATAGAAATAGGATGGACTGTAGTTTCCTTTATATCTTTTTCAGATCCAAAGGTCGAAACAGTGACTCGTGGCACATCGTACAAGTTCGCTCTACTGAACTAGTCTATAATCAGGTCATTGTGGGAGATTTTGCATAACTCTTCCTTGGTGAATCCAATTTGGATCAGACTGGTGGCATTGGAAAGAGGACACAGAGGGCTACTATAGATCGAAATTTCAGAACTAGAAGATCCGAACTCACAGAGTTACATTCGTTTCAATATTGAGCTCCTAAAATCAAGAAAAAACGAGATGAGGAAGTTTGATGGCAAGGATCCGGTAAATTGGATACTACAGATGGAGAAATATTTTGATCTACATGGTATACCACTGTTACAAAATGTATGTATTGAATCTTTATATTTAGAACCAGATCAATTTTTATGGTATGAAGGGCTTTGTTCTCGTAAACAACTTGTTACATGGTCAATTTTCACGGAGGAAATGGTAGCACATTATGAGGATACAAAGAGCAACACCTTCTTTAGAGCAACACCACAACAATTGGAAATGGTAAAAGGGATTTATGACATAGTGGAAAGCAAAATTATGGAAACCAGGAAACATATCCCTCACAACTATAAAGATGGAAGTGTTGTTTCTCCTAGCATTCCACAACCTACAAGCGTAACACCACAACAATTGGAAGAAAAAAGAGAAAAAGGGCTTTGTTACAATTGTGATAGCAAATGCACTAAAGGTCATAAGTGTGCTGAGAAGAAATTATTTTACATAGAATATGAATAGGAGGAAGAAAAGGATCAAGAAACATCAAATGAATAGGATAAACGCCAGGACCCCACCCCAGAGAAAGAAGAAATGAATCAGACCATATCTTGTAAAGCATTGGCAAGAATTACCACTCCTCAAAATATCATGATAGAAGGACATATCAAGAAGAAAAAGGTGCAAGAAGTGAAATATCACATTGAGAAAGAAGAAATAAATCCAACCATATCTTGTAATTCATTGGTCGAAATTACCACTCCTCAAACTATCAAGATAGGACATATCAAGAAGAAAAATGTTCAATAAGTGAAAGATCACATCGAGCATCAAGAAATGAATTCGACCATATCTTGTAAAGGATTGGAAGAAATTTACACTCCTCAAACTCTAGAGATAGAAGGACATATCAAGAAGAAAAAGGTTCAAGCAGTGAAAGATCACATCAAGCATCTACAACAAGTTCTCCAACTTTTAAAGGATAATGCCACTTTGGTGCAAAATCAAACGAAACAACAGGTAGATCAACATTGTAGTGAAAAATGTTTTAATGTAGGTGATTGGGTATTTTTATTGCTACATCTCAAGCAAATTATTTATGAGAAGGAAATGTTGGCAATACTACATGCACTTAAAAAATGGCGACCTTACTGAATGGGAAGACTCTTCAAGGATGAGGATGTGGAAGCATTGTTTTGTACTATTTCTATTATCCAACCAGATTGGATAAACGAAGCAAGGGATGAATGGAAGAAGGATGAAGAAGTATGGCCACTTATTCAAAAGTTGCAAAAGATCCCAATTCAAACAACATTGCTAGAAATTGAAGAGGAAGGAAAAATCATATTGGAACCTGGAGCAGTCACAGTAACAAGAACCCAACAGGTACGAAATCGATCGATTTCAGAGTATCTCATCAAGTGGAAGAACTTACCCGCTGAAGATTCCACATGGGA
Source organism: Pinus tabuliformis (assembly GCA_031772625.1). Taxonomy (NCBI): domain Eukaryota; kingdom Viridiplantae; phylum Streptophyta; class Pinopsida; order Pinales; family Pinaceae; genus Pinus; species Pinus tabuliformis. The sequence continues at coordinate 1,030,686,196 of CM062815.1, forward strand.
GGACAAGAATTTTATACAGAAGCATCAAGAACTACTCAAGCATTGAGGACAACGCTTTTTGAAGGAGAGGGGCATGTTAGGACCCTATACTACTAGTGTAACCACTTATTGTTATTAGTACAACCCAATTATTATATTGATGTACCCATGTAGTGCCCATATTGTTACTATTGTGCCCCATAGAAGCCCACTATTGTTATTATTATGCCCTTACATTATTATAGTTATGTCGGCTCTGATTATGTTATGACCCCTTAGAATCCTATATATAGAAAATAGGTCTTTTCATTTGTATCATCCAAGAATTGCTCATTTATGTAATGTAAAGGAGGTTGCCCCCTCGAAGAGGCTGAATTCTAAGGCGTGGATCTCTCTTTCTATCTTTTTGTGAGTTGGTTTCATAACAATTGACCACTGAGTTCTTCTGTATATGCCTTAATAATGATTAATCCATTTTAACCATAATTAAATGCATTAAAATTTGACTTATGCGAAGACTCGGGCTTGCATATATATCGGGTGCACTTATATTGGCTAAAAGACAAAGAAAACATGCCCATCTGCCTTTTCTTCGGACTCGACTTTAACATTGACTTTTCCTTTACCAAGTGAAATTAACACAAACCTTTGGTAACTGCGGAACTTAAAATGAATTAAATCTGTTGCATAAACTATAGGATCCACCCATTCACCTTTTAAATGTGCCTTAATACCTTTACGGACTTGATTATATGTAGATCTGTATTTAATAATTCATTGGGTCCGAAACCCATCGCAATCGCAATCAGTGCTTTCAATTGGGGTATTAACCCAAAACCTTAACAAACTGCGATTAACGGACCCACTGGAAATATAAAACATGGTATATATAATATCAGGTCCAGATTTCTGTCGCAAATTGCAATCGGCATAAGTCATAAACGTTATGTGATGATCGTGGACCCCACGGGAGAATCAAACATAATATATGTTATATCGGGTCCGGATTGCATATCGCAATTGACGAAACCATATATATGTATAATATGTTATGTGATATGATGGACCCGCCACACTTATAGAACATGATATATATGTTATATCGGGTTTTGCCATCGCAATTGCAATTGGTAGAGCCTACCTTTATAGCCCTGCAGTGTGGCGGACCCAACGGGACTTTATAACACAGTGTATATATGTTTCGGGTTTGGCCAGCGATTGCAATCAATGGAGCCAACCTCTATAGCCCTGCGGTGTGGTGGACCCGACGAGACTTTATAAAATAGTGTATATATGTTTTAGGTCCAGTCGCGATTGCAAATCACAATCAACGCTATTAGCGGAACCAATCATACATATCATTGTGAACCCGCCGAACTTTATAAAACGTAACTTATAGTATTTCGGGTCTGGATTTAACCCTCTAACACTTGTTCTTTTGTGAATCCGATATATTACTTTATTTCTTCCTTATTTCAATATGCACACACACATATATATATAATGAGACTGCTCCATGTAACCATTTATATAGTGATTTGTATAGCAGCCTTGGTTACTCCGGGGCCGATTCTGTTGCACTTGTTTCTTTTGTGTTTTGATTCCAATATGCAATTTATTCCATCTCCCTCTTGCCTTATATTTTTAAAGATATTTTCAACTGATTTTTGAATGAAACAGGAATATTAAAGGCAACAAAAAATACATGTTACAACAGACCTAATAGATGATAATGCAGAAAATGACATGAGGGAATGATGGTACATAACGATTCACAAATAAGTATGAGATCCATACACTTAATTCTATTTTTTGCACCTATAGGTTACATGTTGATGATATGTTTGATGAAATCCCTGACAAAGCTAGTAGGGGTTTAATAAAGGTCTTATTTGAATTATTGGTTTTGCATCATTGTTTCCCTGTATTTTTACTGATTTCAAGTTATTACTCCATTATGGGCAGTGGCATGGGCTCTAAGCCCGAAAAAGTGGCTTAAATTCAGGGGTCACTAGCACAAACTAACAATTTTGGTCTCTTGTCACTGGTAGGCAAGCTCGTGAGAGCGACTTTCGGTTGCTAGTCACTCCCTTTCCCATAACTTGAGAGTGACTATGGAAAAAGAGATCCAAAACAATAGTGGGATCCAGGGACAAGTTGTCTAGGTGGCTGAATTGTCTCTTGAGGGTTTTGTTGATGATGTTGGATGATTGTGTGTGATGTTCCGTCGATTCCACTTCCTTAAGGTCATGTAGGAGGTTGAATCTGATCATAGTAGCCTCTAGTCCCATGTTTACCCCAATTGGCATGGTTACTTGGGTGGATGTCGGAGGAGGGTGTTACAGAGTGGAATCAAAGCATGGTTCAACTCTCGGACTGATGGGAAATGTGTGTTGGTCATGCATGCATGTCTCTTATACATTCATTTCATGTTCTTGTTGTATTTTCTTGATGATTGATTATGGTTGTAGTAATGTTGCCTGGGAGAATTTGTTATTGAATTTGTGAAATGTATCTGTCATGAGTATGTGACTGGTTACATATGGATTATATGTCGCTTACATGTTGATTTTATGTTGCCTACTTACATCCTTGTATGTTAGGTTACATTCTTGATATTTTTATTACATGTATCAATAGTGTAGGTTGATAACAAGAATTGATCACTTATGCTCGACTACATGCATTTATGCATATGTGTAGTTGATTAGGCGTTGCTTATGCATGTGGAAATATGTACAATGGAGTAATAGTTGTTGTCATGCATGAGGTCATAGCATGCATTGTTGATATGGCCTTGCATTGATGACTATACCCTAACTAGAATGATGTGTATGGATTGATGCACTTACTTGTTGTGTGTCTATATGATATTATGTCTATGTTATACATGTATCACACTGATTTGGTATCTTGTAGATGAGGTATCTTCCCCAAATTATACTAAGGTACGTTGATTTATTGTGATTTGGTTTGGTTGAAATATTATGCATTGCAAGAAAGAGATCAAATGGCTAGCAAGGTAGACTACATAGAATCTCCCAATGCATAAGATGAAAAACATGGTGTGGGGCACTCTTCTGATTTGGAAGACACATTGAGAAGTTTGAAGGAAGAGATAAGGATCTGTAAGGCAGAGATTGACTGGATCATACAGTCACAAGAGAAACAAGAAGAGGTTAATGCTATACTTCTTCAAAGTTTGTGAGACTTGCAGTGATAAGGGCCACTTCGGATCATCCATGGAAATGAGGATAAAAATAATGGGGCATATAGTAGTAGGTATCCTAGTAGGCACAGGTTGGATAGATCTGATATAGTGAGAGATGAAAAGTTGTTGGATACTCCGGATCAGAGAGGTGATGGATATAGGTACTATTCTAGTTCTGGTTCTGATAGACATCATGATTGTCATCGTTATCATTGTTACAGGAGGAATGATAGGGGATACTTACTAGGTGATTTTAAGAAAGAGAAGCCATCTAATTTTGATGGAGATATGGAGAAGCTGGAAGATGCAAAGGCTCAGATGCTTGAGATGAAAAAATTCTTTGGCTTGCATAATTACACAGATAACATGAAGGCCAAAGTAGCGATCTTCAGCTTGAAAGGCTAAGCAGACATTTGGTGGGAAGATGTTAAGTGGGTCAAAGACATCAGGACAACTGACTTGAGTTGGCAAGAGTTCAATAGGATTTTGAGGAGGATCTACTGTCAAAAAGGTACTACGACAATAATGCTAAGGAATTCTATGAGCTAAAGATGGGATCAATGATAGATGAAGATTACACGACCAAGTTTCTAGAGTTATTGAGGTATGTATCATATCTTACTGATAAGAAGGCTAAGGATCATATATATTTTTAGTGGTTTTCCATTAACATTTAGATATTGGATTGAGTATGATGAGTCTCGGTCACTTGAGGAAGTCATTGGGAAACTGAAGCACTGTTATGAACAATCAAAGAGTAAGAATTAATCTCGGCATGGATGGAAAGAAAGGGACAAAGGTAAAGGTAAATGACAGCCTAAGAGGACAAGGCCTTCACATGTAGATCAGAAAGAGAATGTGGCACCACAAAAGAGATTTAATGCATCTAGACAAGGACATGGGCCACAATAGTAACAACAACATAGAGGTGAGGGAACTGGTCAGTTGGAGTGTTGGACATGTGGTAAGGAGAACCTTAAGAGAGATTGTCCACATAATTAGGGTGGTAGGCCTCAAATATATAGTGCGCAGGAGGCGCAAACTGTTGGGGATGTTGGTTAGAGTATTCCATGTATCTATGCAGCAGTGGACAATAGGTAGGCAAAACACCAGGCATCTATCATTGAGATGGATGGTAAGATTTGTGATCAAGTTATTTCTATTTTGATTGACCCTGGATCTAATTATAGATATGTTAGTCCTAACTTGGTGGATAAGTGTGGTTTGAGTAAGGAATTGCATGCAGAATCTTGGTTAGTGCAGTTGGCTACATGTACAAAGAAGCAAGTTCATCATTGGGTAAGAGCTTGCACATTTGACTTGAATGGTATGCCTACCACAACACATCTAAATGTATTACCGTTGGGATCATACAATATGTTGTTGGGCATGGACTAGTTGTATCTTCATAGAACCAAGGTAGAGTGCTATGACAAAGCTATTGAGTGTGTTGATGAATTTAATGGAAAACCAAGAGTCTTACAGGGTAAGAAGAAAGCTACATCAATCAAAGTGTAGCATTAGGAAGGGGTGTAAGGTATTTGTAGTACACATTTCTAGTGATAAGGGTAAGGAGGTTGAGGATGCAGATGTGTTGAGAAGGTACCAAGTTTTACAGCAGTTTCAGGATGTATTTCTTGAGGAAATTATATAGTTGCCACCTCACAGGGAGGTAGACGTTTCTATTGATTTAGTGCCAGAGGCAGCTCCATCATCAAAAGCACCTTACATGATGAGCACACCTGATTTGGTTGAGTTAAAGCTATAGTTGAAGGAAATGTTGGACAAGAGATGCATTAGGCCAAGTGTATCACCTTAGGGTGCACGGGTCTTGTTTGTGAAGAAGAAAGATGGAACTCTCAGATTATACATTGACTACAAGCATTTGAACAAAGTGACTATCAATAACATGTACCATTTGTCGAGGATTGATGACTTGTTCAATAAGATGAAGGGAGAATCAGTGTTCTTGAAGATTGACTTGAGATCTGGATACCATCAGGTATGCATAAAAGAGGAGAACATTTACAAGATTGTGTTCTAGACCAAGTATGGGCATTATGAGTTTTTTATTGTTCCATTTGGCTTAACTAATGCTCCAACTACATTCATGTGCTTAATGAATAATGTGTTGCATCCATATTTGGATAAGTTTGTTATTGTGTTCATTGATGATATACTAGTATATTCTTAAAATGAGGAAGAACGTGCCGAGCATTTAGCAACAATGTTGAGGTTGTTGAGAGAGCATCAATTGTATGCTAAGCTGACCTAGTGTTGTTATAAAGCTACATGGGTAGTATGTTTGATTTTCAATGGTTTTTTTGAGGTCTTGGTGTGGTCTAACACTGAGGATGGTGTTCCCCAAGGGGGAGGGTTCTATAACAACACTAGTGAAAATTCCATGTAATAAAATTTAATAGAGGCAAAATAATAACCACGATTGATGGGACACTTATTCTAAGCTGAATGTTGGGAACAAATCCTAGGGGTGTTCATTTGATTATTTATGACTAAGGAAATTGGGAAACGAAATGGCTAATGCTTTGGAAAGGGAAAATGGCATTTTTGGCACATCTATTTATAAAAGTAATGGAAATTAGGAGAATAGGGAGGTGAAAGGTCACAAGTTGCATGCGAGGAGGAAATTGAAGGAAAATAATAGAAAATGAAGAAAATAGAGGCCTCATTCATAAAAAGGTTTCTAAGGATTAGTTGGTAACCTTTTGTCAGTTGAGCTTTGGATCTCTCTCATTATTCTCTCTCTCACTCTTGGACACTTAGAGTTTTCTTGGAGCATTTTGGCATTGGAGCAAGAAAGGCAATGAAGGCAAGAGGAAGCAAATATCAAGCAAGGAAAGGCAGGATCAAGTAACTACAACAGGCTTCATTGTAGGTATCAACTTGCATGTGTATTCTCCTTTCTATATTTGGCATGCATGGTATTACACGTGGTTCTTTTCTATCATGGCATGGGTTTTTCCAAGTGTAACAATGTTTTCAGCCTAGCCTTGCCATTTTCGAATAGCCATGGTGTGATAGGGTTATCATGCTTTCGTTGAGCTAGATTGCTGGATGGATTTGAAGCTGAGTGAGGTGGATACTATGGGTTGCGGTAATGCTAGATTTTGTGTTGCCTCGAATGGCCTAGGAATCCTTGCTGGTGAATGGTAGGATATATGGTAAAGCCAAGAGGTGGTTTTCTCTTCGTTGGGCCTAATAATCCTGGGTTTGGGATATGCAGTAAATCCTGGAGAGTGGGTCTCAGTTTAAGGCCTAGTGATCCGAGTTTAGATTGTGTTAAAGCCTGAGAGACTAGGAGGCAAGAAAATTCCTCACGGTATAGGTGGAGAGATTCGGTGACATCCATGCTTGTTTGGCGTAGTGATCAGGAGGAGATCATGATAAAGCCTATTATGATGTGTTTATTGTGTTGGCCTAGTGATCTGAGATGGATTATGGTAAGGCCTTGTTTCTATTGATGAGGGTGAGGCGGTTTAGCCTCGGTATGACCTGGTTGGTTCTTTTGGTTTGAGTCGCACATTCATGCTTGGAATATGGCACAGGGGTGAATGGCTGAAGAGATATTTTCATGTGAAAATGTATTGATGTATATGTGGATTTTTATGGCTGATATGTTTATGGTATTTATGTTACTATTATGTTGGTTATATGTATATTTTATGACAATAACTATGTATGGCTCTAAGCATATTTTTACTTGTACATGAAAGGATAATGTGTTTATGACCTAATATATGATAATGCAACAAATGACATGAGGGAACAATGGTTCATATTGATTCTTAGATAAGTATGAGATCCATACATTTAATGATTTTGTTTACACCTATAGGTTACATGTTGATGATATGTTTGAAAAAATGCTTGACATGGATAGTAGGGGTCTGATAAAGGTCTTCTTTGAATTATTCATTTTGCATCTTTGTTTCCCAGTATTTTTACTGATTTCAAGCTATCACTCCATTTTGGGCAGTGGCCTGGGATCTGGGCCTAAAAAAGTGGCTTAAATCCTAGGGTCATTGGCACAGACTGGCAATTTAGGTCTCCGGCCACTAGAAGGCAAGCCCGTTAGAGTGACTTTGGGATTTTGGTCACTCCCTTTCCCATAACATGAGAGCGACTATGGAAAAAGAGATCCGGAATAGTAGTGGGACCCAACGACAGGCTGTCTGGGTGGTTGACTTGTCTCCTGAGGGTTCTGTTGATGATGTTGGATTACTGTGTGTGATGTTTTGTCGATTCCACTTCCTTAAGGTCACATAGGAGGTCGAATATGATCATAGTAGCCTCTTGTCTCATTTTTACCCCAATTGGCATGCTTCCTTGGGTGGATGTGGGAGGAGGGTGTTACATTAGGAATCAATATCTACACTAAAATCGATGAATCTATTTTAGTGAAAAAATAAAATATTCATGGATTTGTAAATCCAACTTATTTTAACTTTCGTAAAAGACTTACTTCCTCTACTTCTATGGTTAATAGTGTTCAATATTATATAATATTATATAATATATGTATTTGTCTTTGTGTGTGTCTTTCTTCTTCCCTCTCTCTTCCTCATCCATCTAGTGTCTACCGCCCTCCTTCTCTCCCCCATCTCTCTCTCTCTCTCTCTCTCTCTTTCTCTCTCTCTCCACCATTGATATCTATATCTCCCTCCAGCTCTCCTTCTTTGTCTCTCTGTCTCACCCTCCCAACCACACATGCTCTCTCTCTCCATATCTATCTATCTCTCCTTCCCTCCCTCTCTTTGTCTCTCTCTTCTTCCCTCTCTCCCTCTCTCCCACCTCCATCTATATATCTATCTCCCTCCGTCTTTGCTTCTTTGTCTCTCTATCTCACCCCCAAATGTACTCTCTCTCTCTCTCTTTCTTCCCCTTCTCTCCCTCTCTCTCTTCTTCTCTCTCTCTTCCCTCCCTCTCTCCTCTCTCCCTCAATCTCTGCATCTCTCTCTCCACCTTTCTCTATCTATGCATTTCGTCTTCCCACCCTCTCTCCTTCTCTCTCTCTCAAGTCCTCTCTCTCTTCCTTCCTATCTCTCCCTTTCTGTCCCACCTCCCTTTGCCTCCTCCCCCATCACTCTCTCTCTCTCTTCCCCTTTTCTCCCTCTTCTCTCCCCTCTCTCTTCCCCCCTTCTCTCCTTTCTCCCTCAATGTCTTTCTTTCTCTCTCTCATTCTCTCCCTCGTTCATCTTTATGTCCCTCCTGTCTCTCTTCCCCTTCTATCCCTCTCCCTCTCTTTCCTCTCCTTCTCTCTCTCTTCCCTCTTCTCTCCCTCACTCTCTCTCCATCTCTCCCTTGTCACTCCCTCCCTATCTCCACCTCTATGTCTCCATGTATTTGTTCTTCCTTCCCTCTCTTTCTCCCCCCATCTCTCTCTCTCTCGTCCTCTATTCTCCCTCCATCCATATGTCTACCCCCCTCTCTCTCCTCTCCTCATCTATCTTTTCCCTCCTCCTCTCCACTCTATCTGTCCCTTGTCACTCCCTCTCTCTCCCGGTCCAACTCCATCTCTTTCTCTCTCTCTTCCTTCCTCTCTCTCCCTCTCTCTCCTTTCCTCCTTCTTTTCCTTCCTCTCTCCCCCCTATCACACTATCTCTATCTCCCTACGCCCCCCCTTCTCTCTCTTTGCATTCCCCCCTCTCTTTGTCCCTCGATTTGTCTCACTTTTTTCCTCTCTCCCCCCTCCATCAATAAAATTGAGAATTGCTACTCTGTATAATCAATAATATATGTAAGGTCTAATATAATTGTACTTATAATGGAGATGATTATTGTTATAATATATTGGAATAATACTAATCAATATTATTTATTATTATAACAATAATAATATATAAATAAATAATCTATTAAAGAAACAAGTATGTTAACTTTACATTATATATATACCAATTTCTCTTGATCAAAATGGTAGCTCTATGATTTACATTTTACATTACATTTTATAATTTTCATTTTTCATTTTACATTATATTTTACATTTTAAATTACATTACATTTTGCTATATATATATATATATATATATATATACCCAATTTAAAATTCCACGTGTTTCAATTTTTTACTCCGAACTCCCTTTCTAACCTAGAATAAAAAATGTCATATTGATTTTTGTGATTTATGAAATTGGTTTTTATATTTATACACAATTATATTTTGTAGGGATGACATTACATTAATAACCTTTTTTTTAATATTTATGTTAAATGCTTACAAAATTTTTCACCACTACAACATCGCCCCTATACTGGGCTATAGAGCGCCTCTTGACCAGGGTATAAATTTGACAGACACTGTTTCTTGTCAAGTAATTTTTTTATGATGGGTTTCTTTAAAAGTTTCCTTTCGTATGAAATTTGATATTTATTTTTTCCCATTGTTTCAATAGTATATATTAGATGCATTTTTGTTTATTTTTATCGTTGTTATTTGGAAGCATCAGGAAACAAGTCCTCTCAAAACCCTTGAAAATAACATCAATACATCTTCAATGAAGTTGGAATATAATGGAAAATTTGTGGATTTCATGGTAGATTCATTAATTGAAATTTAGCTAGAATTTAATGGAAAAAAATACAGATTTCATAGTAGATCCATTAATTTGAAGATGATAATCATCAAACCTTACTATATGCAATTCAATCAATCACCATCAATTAATGGAGATCCATTAGCCACAAAAACCAAAGAATTCCTTCACGAGATTGCACATAATTTTTGACCATTCACCATAACACCTCTCTGGCTATCCTTAAAATTCCACCATGATAGAGACTTCTTCCACTACATTTTTGGTTTATAATTGATATTTTATAATTGAAGATTTATAACAAATACACTTGTGCATTTAGGAATTTTATAAATGGACCTTCACTTTCAAAAATTTAAGATATATATATATATATATATATATATATATATAGATAGATAGATAAAAGGAATGAGTAGGTATTTATATATTAACAAAAGATAGGGTATGGGCTAGAACCCTTACACAGAGATTCAGATACAAAATTGGAGATATCATTTATCCATTCAAAATGGCTGACAACTCTAGAGCTACAAATCCTTCTTGTGCTAAAAACATGGAAACTATAAACTCCACAAAAGGACCCTAGAATAAAGCAGCATCTACATAATATCATAGATAACCAATGTTATGAGGCTGTAGGTTTTAACCCCGTACAGAAATTAACTGCATAAAAATTCTAAAAATAGACAATAAACAATAGTGAGAACATAACACATAAAACAAATATACACAGAGATTTTCCCATGGATCCCAAAACCGGGACTACCAGATTGATTTTTCATTATGTTCCTTTCAATGTTACAATACATATATATACATGTTGAAGCATCCAATACCATGGACCAAAACCATCACGCCCAAAACCATGTGCGAAAACCATGCACAAAACCATAGGTAGGTCCAGCCACCTAATATAGGGTCCAAAACAAATTTCGATGGACCCCGTAGAGGGGGACTAACTACCCCCCTCTAACCCCCAATTGTGTAGTCGGTGCAACGAAGGGGTCACTACGCCCCCCTTCTAACCCCCCCGGTTAACAAGGGCATCTAGTCGGGGAAAGAATATAACACAGCCCAATAGAGGCAACAACAAAACTAATTTCAAAACAATCTTCAATAAGGATTGATATTAATGATGCCAACCCCCCTCGAACGACGATTTATCTTATTTTCCACAATGCCTGATGTTATATGGAATTTTCATCTATGGATAAACACATTTTCCCTAGGTGGGTGACTACACCTAGAACAACAGAACGAAATTAGTTGAACCTTTTCTTATAGAAGATAGATAAGATGGAGGAACTTACTTGTAGCCTTTTGCTTCCTAAATCTCTTTTGAATTGCTCCTGTGGCTCCCACTTGAACTAACTCCTCTCAAAAGGTACCTTCATCAAGAGAAACATAAACAAGAAATGATCAAATCATACATGATATATCTACTATAAAACAATGGAATCAAAGATATTGAAACACATAATCGTCACAGATATGAACAATCATATGAGAAAAAGAATAAGCTCTTTATTAATGTAGAAGGAAGAGTATCACCCAATACAGTTCGATCCTGTGGCACTCCTCCAGATTTAGTCCAACCCTCGCCACATCACAACTCTAGCAGCATAGCATTTCCTAACATAAACTCAATCCTCAAACTAATAGAATTTCCTTACAAAATTCAGATTCTAGCCCCGTGATCACATGATGAGTGCTCAATTTATAGGAAATGGAGGTGGTCTTTTCATAAATGAGGGTATTGAATGGCTTTCCAATCTTGGAGTTAGTTTCCATGGAGCAAGGGATGAGAGGATAAGAGGTTGATGGATCCTTACCCTATCCAATTTCGAGCTCATAAGAGGAGTTAAGAGATGGGAACCTTCTAAAATCATCTAGAGTGAAGGAATATTCCCAGAACCCTATACAAATTTCGCTCAATCTTGCCCAACATAGCCTAAAGAGGGCCTAAGTGCTCTGTAGTGAAAGCCATAGTGGGCCTGCCTGCTTTGCAACACACTGTCTCAAGGCTTGGGCTGCGCTGGTGTCCCAAGGAGGCATTTCATGAAGGCTTCAGGCCATGAAAATTTCATAGAAGGAGGCATTCAATGAGTTGACTTCTCTAAGGCATGTAACAACTAAATTAGGGTTTGATGAGCCCTAAAAGTAATAATATGAATGTTGGGAGTGATGTGCCCAAATAGACCTGTAACAGTTTCCCCCTAAAGCATGAAGTCGAAAATGATAATGTCAAGTGATATGCTTTACGATGTGATGGAGAGGAACTAAAGCAGATGATGACGTGCATTGATTACAATACATAACATCATGATATTTTGAAAATTTTCATGGATTTTTAAGGGAAGGCATACCCATACTCAACATATAAAATTTCATTACATGTACATTGATAGTCGTCTACAGATATAGACCCATGATGGGATGACCATCAGTGTAAATCCATTGTACAAATGATTTAGTACTCTCTTGAAATCATAGCCCCGATGGATGAAACTAGATCCGGGGTCTTCTATCTCGCCCAATTGTTCACTCTATTATGAGTCTAACCATGTGAATATGTGATCTAAAGTTGAACATGGGAAGACACCATCTGATTACCAACCAATGATGTAAGTCGTTAACAAACGCGAGAGAGATCACCGATAATGATAATGATTCTCAAGGTACTACAGTACATTTCGCATGGTGTGAATAGATGTTTTGATGTTGAACACTATAAAAAGTCTTTCGGTCGAAGGCTAGTGATGTCAACCTATCGCCGGAAATGAGAAACTTTCCATTGATGTATGCAAGCCCCAAGGTACTGAAAGGATGTTTTTAATTTAACTTTTTGGATAATGTGCTGATGTCGACAAGAAGCGACTCATCACAAGAGGGCCTTAATGTATCCCACATCAACGACATGAAATGAGTGCAATGATTTTGGAGACGGAAAGTGACTAATGACACAAGGTTCAGGAATGGCGATCATGAAAATAAAGGTTTATGAGTATTGCAAAGGATGATTTTTACTAAGTGACTTCTCTTGAACATGCTGATGACACTGAATGAATTGGCAGCATTGACCCAAAACCAAGGTGATGGATGGTGTGATAGACCATAGGTATTGTTGGAGAGGTAAATCCCCTCTATGGATAGAGGCGATCCCTACTAGCCCAGAACGGGTCTAGCAACAATCAATCAATGCTACTATGCAAGTTCCTAATTGCAAATAAAAGGTAGGCAATGAACACCTACTTGGATTCCAACGCTATTGTTTGATGAAGAGATACCGCTCTCGCTCCTTCGCTCTGGCCGGTCACAATCCTCCACGATCTCCGCGAATAGACACCTGCACACACGAAGAGAAAGACAAACACGAGAGTGAAATCTAATAAAAGCAATTACACATCAGTCAGAAAGGACGTAACTCACATTAACCATTACAAAGAAAAATGAGAGTGGAACCATAATAGTAGTCATCTATTACTAATCAATAACAGAGAAGAGTACAACCAAATGTTCTGATGTCGAATCCTTCTCAAGAGGGTCCAGCCAGCAAGTCTCTTAAGCATTCACCCTTGGAGGTAGATCTCCCAAGACAAGAACTCTCTTTCACAAAAGCAACACTCCACAACCTTCCTTAAGCTATCTAGCAATTCCACACTTGTCACACCAACTACCTACTAACAGCAGCAATCTGAGCACTATCAACTCCACACAATCCAAAACTAGCTGCTCATGGCAATGGTAGAGGTTTAAATAGGAGAAGGAGTCTCCATGAATGGTGGGAGGATGAGCTTATCTCCAAGGAAGGTGGTTCAAATGACGAACATACATGCCATAGAAGGGAGGGCGATACTCACAAGGCCAACAACCAAGTCTGGAGTTATCTGGAAGGCTGGCTGTTAGAACAAATTCTCCCAAACTAGATCAGGGCGGGTGTATAACTGAACTGGAGCGCTGACAGCGCATCTTACTAACGGAACAGGCTGTGTCAGCGCAGCTTAGTACAAGCATAAGATGCGCTGGCTCATGAAATTCGACCAGCGCGGAAAACCCGTGTGCTTCCGCGCTGGCAGCGCATCAGTTGCATTATCAGCCGCCAGTCAGCGCGGTTATTTTAATAACAGTCGCGCTAATAAAACAAACTTTGGCAAAGTGGGTCATTTGACCAGATTAGAGAGCAGGAGCATGATTAATTGGAATTCATGACACAGTAGGGAGACTGACAGGGAGACAGTGACAAATTACTGTGTAACAGATGCCCCCTAAAGCATGAAGCCCGAGAGAGTGGGAGGGGTGAAATGCTTTACAAAACTCGCTGAACTGGAACACCACCAGGAAGGACCTGCACGTACAACTGATATCTCGATTACATGTAGTCTAGGCATGGGCGCAGCCATCCAAAAGACATATGAAGAAGGTATATGGTATGGACGCAGCCACCCAGCTGAAGAGACCATGATGATAATAAGGTATGGTTGCAGCCATCCCAAAAGACTCAGGTATGGGCGCAGCCATCCATCAATGAGTCATGTAATAATAATCCACAAAATCGCAACCTGGTTTGCAACAGACAAAAACCAGGGTCTTGCGCTCCATCCCAATCCGAACAAAGTACAAGTTCAAGCATGTGAATACATGAGCTAAAGTCGAACATGCATGAACATCGTCTGATTACCAGCCAATAATGAAAACTGTTAACAGACGTGAGAGGTACCACCAATAATGACAATGGTCCTCAAGGTACTTATAGGTACAATCCGCGGTGTGTGGATCAATGAGCTGGTGTCGAACACCCGCATAATCATTCGATCGGAGGCCAATGATGAAAACCTCACGTCAAACACAAAGAACCTGCCATTGAGGCATGCAGGCTCTAAGGAACCTGAAGGGAGTCTCTAGGTCACTTTCCTGGATAATGAGCTGAAGTCGACAGGAAGTAGCCCTGATCGAAGGTGGGCCATAATGTTTCCCACATCATCGACACGAGACAGAGGAAAATATTTTGTGTGAGACATCAGAGGGAGGTTGTAAGCTTGCAGAGGTCAACTTCTCTTGAACATATCAGCGGCACGACAGCGGATTTGGTAGTATTTGACATCAAATGAGCAGAGGTCATGGTGACAAGGCAATGAGTAGATGAGAGGTCAAAACAGGATAACCCAAACCCACGGAGGCTAATGTGAAACAAGATGAGAAATCCCCACCCAGACACGAATGCAGACTAGTGCCATGTTCAAGAGCGACATACTGTTGACACGACTATTATTGCAGTTCCATTTTCCCCACCATTTCTGGTAGGTACCCCGATTATTTTTGGATGACAAGCTTGACGGGGATAGCATATGCTTGGAAAGTGTCATTTCGACAGTGTCCGATGTCATGAGGTTTTAACGAGCCTGACAAAGGAGGAGCTCGACGCCTTTTCCTGTTTAGAGAGTCTGAAAAGACAGCGGAAAAGAAAACTCCAAGGGTGTCCTTTTTCGTAAAGTTGTGTCTCGCGAGCTCGAAAAAGTATAAAACAATGCTCGAAAGAACCGCCCGACCAAGATGATCGAGGAGTACTTTTCGTAAGTAGTGACTTCGACCCGAAAAAGTAAAAAAGCGGTCAGAAGCACGTCGTTTTGGAGCCAATAACGAGTGTGAAACGACAAACACCTGGCAATCTTTTTAAGTTAAATGGTCGAAAACAGAGCTTAAAAAACGATCGCCCCTCGTTCCTTTTAACGAGTCGAGAGGGAACCCGGCAATCTTTTCTTGGTTTACGTCGGAAAAGAGCTTGAAGACGACGTTTTTTGGGACCAAGTGTATATAGAATCGTTACGACCCTGCCGGTTACGAGGACCTGCATAAGAAAACCACCCGCGTAAACCTGTTCGACATGTTAAAAACCATAGTAAAACATTCATAAAACACATAGCAAAGCGACATTGGCATGAAATACATGGTAAACATGACAAAAAACCCACATTTATGAAAAACTATAGTGAATTATGAAATTTTTACCATAAATAGGGGGGTAAAAGAAATTTTTTACCATTGTTACCATTTTGAGCTGTGGAGAACGTTGTGGAGCTGCGAGGTTGACGGAGCGAATTCCATCCCGTGCGGACACCATTCATCTGACAGCTTGTTCCAGGTAGGTTCCCCTCCCCCTGCGCTTCATTTTGAGTCTTTTTTGGAGCAATTCCACGGTGGGAAGTGGCCATTTGGGCAAGTTTTTGAGCTCCAATGCGTTCTCGGTCAGCGCGGATTTCTTCATCGGGTTCGCGCTGATCGATTAATTTTACACACACCACCACCCGGATCAGTGCGGAAAACACGTGTGATTCCACGCTGACCCAAGGAAAAAAACACTGGGGCGCCATTATCAGCGCGACTGTTTTAAAAACAGTCGCGCTGACGCCGTGAAATTTTATTTTTATGAATTTGAACGTACAAACTTCAACGGTCAGGGTCCTAATATTTTTTTATGGTCTTGCAGGACACAATGGAATTTGTTTGGCAAGAGAGAGCTCACGATAACGAAGATATAGCGGCTTATGCCAATGTGGAGTGCCGAAATGCAATGCGGGCATGCGGGTTCCTTAAATTTTTCCTCACTCCACGCCTGAGAGCGCAACCTGATCTCCTCGAGCTCTTAATCAGAGCCTGGAACCCAGTTGACGGAAAATTCACAATCCGAGGTCGTGATATCGAGTTCGATTCCACGAATATTTATTTTTTGACTGGATTGTCACGCCGGGGCGAGATGCCCATCCTGGAGGGGCAACGACCCAGTGGTGAGACCCTTGACATGCTCATGGCTCGAGTGTGCCCACGGGCACGTAAAACACGAAGCGGGAAGGTGGGTATTTCGACGGTGGACGACATGATCCTTCGGACCATACTATTTATGGTGACCCGGGCAGCGGGCTGTTTGGCCAATCATGAGGCCTCAAAGACCCATTTACTACTAGCTCTCGAGTGTCTACAACCCACCATATTCAACTGGGCAGCCGCAGTAACGACCAGCATGAAGAGACAACTGAGCAACTGTCGACGCAGAGAGTCGAAGCAGTTCGGTTACGGGTTGCTCTTGCTTCCGCTCATGCTAGAGCGGATGCCGGCCCTACAGCTACAAGATATGGTCGTGGATCCACCCAGAGGTCCCCGGGAGACGAGGGCCAGTCGATGGGGCCATGCCATGCCGCGCGGAGGTGGCGGCCGCCAAGTGGCATGGGGTGTTTATTTTCGAGAGTGGCTAGATCGGCAGGTCATTTTCGTAGAGGACTGGCCATATGTCGGTATGGACTTCCGCGGTGATCCCGACATGCCACTGCCCGCGGGAGAGCATTGGGACGATGGAGGTATGACACTTGATCTCTTTTTATCTTTTGTAATGTTTTTTGATTTTTCATGTACATGTCTTGATAAATGTTATGGTGTGCAGATGTGGGACCTACGAGACCTGTTGGTCTAGCCCCAGAGGCACGGAGAGAGGGGCAAGGTGCTGGAGTCCTGGCCCTGGCTCCTCCGGGAGTCGATACGACGGAGACTGTGGCACACAACCTCGAGGGTTTACTGGCGGGGGTGCCAGATTACCAGGGTATCGAGGAGGCCCCCATAGCCTCTCAGATCCACACAGTGGGGGTGGAACCCAGGATGCACCGCCTTTTGAGGCGGGTGGCACGGGCAGTTGTATGCTACAGAGAGCATAACCCAACACAGTAGTCATCTAGGTTTTATTTCCACTGATGTTTTTTGAGAGACATATGTCTCAGATGTACTGAGGACACCGGCTTTACTTTAGACATATACACTTATTTTTTGAGCGCCTTGGTGCGCCGCGATATATATATATATATATATATATATATATATATATATATATATATATATACTGTTTTTGGATGGATCTTTTCACATGTGATGATGTTTTTATATGCTATGCAAATGTCTAATACAAATGTGATCTAATGTATCAGTTGCATAACACATGACCCACGTATTTTAATTTTTATGCAAGCTTAAAAGCACACATGCAAACACACATGCAAACTATGCTTGGAAAAAGATTCATTTATATACATATGCTTATTCTATGGTCTTATTATGCTTTCTATGTCTTCTTGTATGAATTTTATCTGTTACGCAAATGCCTGTCTAACACATGATTTGCCAATGCATCAGTTAACGTGTTTAATCGTCTCGGAATGTGTTGATATGTGATGTAATCAAAATTCCTTTCTAACAATCTTACACGTAGATACAACTTTAGAATGCGTTGGTCCCTGACGGAATATTGTCCGTTGAGTTGATGGACGACAAGTTGAGAGTCCAGGTTCACCACCATTGCATGAATGCCGAGATCAACTGCTTCGGCCAGTAACTCAATTACAACACTGTATTCGGCAACATTTTTAGTGGTACGACCCAAGCACACACCTTGAAGGTCTAGCAACTCTCCGTGAGGATCATAGATCGCCCACGCCGCAGGCGACAAATTGCAAGTGCTACGGCAGGTGCCATCAACGAAACCAACATAAGGTGCACTAGACATCTGCACAAGAAGCAGAAAACATAATAAGAGGCAAACACGCCTTCACACCAAAGCAAAACGTGAAATCATGCACACATAACACACTAAAACACGTGTATGTACAAGCTAGGTGCACGAAATCATGCATAATATTTTTTCAAATAAAGCCCGTTGCGGGGCTTGTCAAGAGGATTTCCTTCGTAATCAATCAACTCATATGCGCCCTTCTGCAAAACTCTCTTCACGATATAGGGGCCTAGCCACATGGATTCGAGTTTGCCTGCCCCTAGCTTATCCTTAGCCTGATCGTAGAGCAGTACTAGATCTCCCTCAACAAAGGAACGAGGTTGAATGGTATTGTCGAAATGAGCCTTAACCCTTTTCTTCTGCGCTTCAATAGCTAGAGAAGCTAAGCGACGGGTCTCGTCTAGCTGCTCTAGATAAAGGAGCCGTTCCTCCACTGGAGTGGTGTTGGGAAGCAACTCGACAGCTAACTTTAACGAAGGAAACTCACATTCAATAGGAAGGGTGGCCTCTAGTCCATAAACGAGCTGAAAAGGAGTGAAACCGGTGGCGTCCTTCATAGAGGTCCGGTAGGCCCACAAGGCAGGGAACAACATCAGATGCCAATTAGAATTGTGTGTACCAACGGTACGTTGGAGCATCGTGATCAAAACTTTGTTCACAGCTTCAACTTGGCCGTCGGATTGAGGGTAGTACGGCGTCGAACTATCTTGACGCAAGCCTAGTTGGGTCATTAGTTCCGTCATCATGTGATTACAGAAATGTTTTCCGTGATCCGTGACGATAGCCTGAGGGACTCCAAACCGAGTAATGACATGATTAAACAAAAACTGCGCCGCTGTGTAAACGTCTTCGTTCAATGTAGGCATCGCTTCGGCCCATTTGGTGAAATAATCCACGGCAACGATGATATACCCATGCCCCCCCGGCCGAACGAGGGTTACATGACGTATAATCGATGCCCCATTTGGCAAATGGACCTACGGTAACAACAGGGTGCAGTGGTGCAGGAGGTGCACGCATTTTCCGGTGGTAGACCTGGCATTCATGGCATGCACGGACGACAAGGATGTAATATTTGAAGATAGAAGGCCAGAAATAACCAGCACGGAGAATTTTCTGGGCGGTGGCATATCCGGACATGTGACCGCCACAAGCACCGGAGTGGCAGTCATTCAACACCCGCTCAGCCTCCTCGAGAGTCAAACATCGGCGGAGAACAGAATCAGTGCCGAGGCGGTACAGGGTATCGCCAATAATGCGATAGGGTTGAGATTGGTGACGAATCCTTCGTCGAGCGCCTTTTGATACATGGGGACGGAAGGAAGACGTCTACAAATATACTATGATGTCCCTATACCAAGGGTCGAGGGTGCTGATGAGAAACAGTGTTTCATCCGGGATATGCTCCTCCGAACGAGATGGTGCAGAATGAGATGGAAAAGAACAGAGCAATTCAGCAAAGACCAAAGACTTCTTAGACTTGGCAGCAGTAAATTCCAAGTCGAACTCTTGGAGGATTACGATCCATTTCGAGTATTTTCCCCCCAGTAGCTGACGCGACAAAATGTAGGTCATTGGGTTGCAGTCAGAAATCACGGTCATGGTGCGCAACAGGATATAGTGTCGGAAACGTTGGACGACGCAGATAGCTGCCAATGCCAACTTCTCGACATACGCGTAGCGAGTTTCCGTATCCAAAAGGTTGCGACTAAGGTAATAGATAACGTGCTCATTGACGTCATCATCATCCTACACCAGAACCATGCCGATGGTGGTGTCAGCGGCAGCTAGATAGAGAGTATAATCACGGTGGTAGTTCGGGGGTCTTAAGAGTGGAGCTGAGACAAGGAGGTCCTTGAGTCGCTCGAAAGACTCCTGAGCGGTAGCATCCCAACGAAAGGGTGTGTCTCGCTTTAATAACCATGTGAAACCCTTAGCCACCTCGGCATAATTCGGAATGAATCGTCTAAGGAAATTAGCTTTGCCCTGCAAGCTCTGCAATTGCTGCAAAGAGGCAGGGGGAGGGAGATTCAAGATGGCCTCGACTTTGAGGGGATCCAGACGGATGCCTTCTCAAGAGACGATGAACCCGAGCAGTCGGTCTGATTCTACGCAGAAGACACACTTATGAGGATTTAGTCAAATACGGTAGTGTCGACAGCGGAGAAAAATTTCGCGAAGATGAGAGGGATGGTCCTGACGCTTGACTGAATGAGCCGGAAGGTCATCTAGGTATGGTTGTACAATGTGATGAATATCATGAAAGGCATAAGACATTGCATGTTGGAAAGTGGCGCCGGAATTCTTGAGACCGAAAGGGAGCTTCTTATAGGTGAAGGTGCCCCAAGGAAAAATAAAAGCCGTCTTATGTTGGTCCGTGGGTGCAATGTTGATCTGGTTATAGCCAGAGAAACCGTCCATAAATGAGTAAATTTCACTTCCTGCGCACTCATCAATAAGCTGATCGATGAAGGGCGTAGGGAAGTTATCCTTCGGACAGGCACGATTGATATCACGGTAGTCAACACAGACCCGGATAATACCCTGCTTTTTATTCACAGGGACTATATTAGACACCCAATCCGTAAGAGGAATGGGGTAAATGAAACCGGCTTTAAGAAGCTTTTCGACTTCGGCCTTGATGGCTGCAGCCTTCCGAGGGTGCACTGGGCGTAGGCACTGACGGACAGGTTTAGCCCCTGGGTACGTCGGTATTTCGTGCACCACGATACTGGGGTCGATGCCGGGCATTTCCTCGTAGGACCATGCGAAGACATCACAGAATTCGCGGAATAGAGCAGTGTAAAGTTGAACCTCCTCGGGAGTACACGTGACTCCAATGTAAATGTATTCAACAATCCCTGGTTTGACAGAGATGTCGATGTGTTGGGTTTGTGTGATGTTACCCATATTTCCCTTAGAAGACACTTGATACAGCTGAATAGGTGTTTGGAGGGGCGGGGATGGGACACACGAAGCAAACCACTCGAGACATGCGACCATTTTCAGATGTGGACGGAGAAATGAAGAGCGATGGTGGTGATCTGACCAAGGGGGTTCTTCGAGAGACATCGTCTCTATGATGGCTTCATCGGAAGGAAATGTTTCCTTCAATGGATCCAAAGTAGCCTCATCTCCTAGCCAAGGGAAATGATCATATGAATCAGGAACACTGCTCGGAAGAGCAGGTTCAGCAGGGGGAGCCGATGCAGCGACAATCTCGATGTAGTTGAGCTCGGCAGGACTCAATGGCATCATATCACCCCAAGAGTCTTCCTGATTAGCGGGAGGAAGAACCCACGGATCAGAACGTACAGAGATCATGTTGATAGGGGCGAGATTTGGAGGTGGGAGGGGAAAGACTCCCATTAAGGCGGGATCTTTGAAAAGTCCGGCACCCACGCTCTCTAATGACTTAGAGGTATGCTCCACAAATGGCACATTACCTTCAGAAGAAGAAGCGAAGAAGGAGAGCTGGTCCACCGTGACAATCTTCCCCTGGTGAGGGAAACGAATGACACGGAACAGGGAGGAAGCCACGGCTTGCATGGCGTATGTCCAACTACGTCCGAGGAGGAGGTTGTAGGTGAGATTGGCGTCAACAACTTCGACCTCCACTTATACTGTCTTTCCTTCTAAAGAGATGGGCAAGCGTTGGAGGATACCATAAGGACGAGATTCTCTTCCATCGAAGGCTTCTAACGTCGTAGGAGATTGACTCAAAGTAGGAGAACCAATAGCCTTCCAGCAAGCAACTGACATGATGCAGGTTGAGGCACCTTCATCAATAACTGTACGATGAATTGTTTTGCCATTGATGATGACCTATATAAGGAAAGCGACCTGGTGAGGTAGTCTCTGTGTAAAACCCTCGAGATCAAAAGAAATCAAATCTGAATCTGCCAGGTCGATGCCACCAATAGCTGATAGCAAGGACTTCCTCTGGGAGGGGCAGCTCTGGAGGACTTCTAGAGCGGACATAGCAGATGGAGCCTGAGCTAAGTCCTCAACAATGCTATAATGCTGGGCAGCACGAGCATTAGGGTTGTAAGACGACTTCCTGAGTACACCTTTTGGAGGGGGTCGGGGGATCGTCTCAGTGCTGGGCCGTTCGATGTGGAGAGGACCAGAACTGGACGGAGGAGCACTGGAGGGGACCTCTGGCTCTTTCCCGGCATGAGATGGATAGTCTTTTGCTCGAGTTGAAACATGGATGGGAATCATTCCAGCCATGAACACTTGAGAACCGAACGAGGAAGAGGGTTGAGATGGGTCTGCCACCATTTGAGTTTGCTGGGAAGGGAAAGGCTCTTTCAGTACAGCAGGAGGCCCAGGAGCACCTTC
Source organism: Pinus tabuliformis (assembly GCA_031772625.1). Lineage (NCBI taxonomy): Eukaryota > Viridiplantae > Streptophyta > Pinopsida > Pinales > Pinaceae > Pinus > Pinus tabuliformis. Next base: position 1,030,708,838 of record CM062815.1, read on the forward strand.
CAAAAGTCGACTAACTTCGGACCGCCTCGGGCAGTCCTTAGTGTAGTGATCCTCATCACAGATAAGACAAGGATACTTAGGTTTTCGTTTAGCTCCTTCCTCGGAGGGAGGCTTAGGGGGATCCTGCTTGGGCTGTCCAGATTTATCTTTAGCTTTCTCTTTCTTTTTCCCTTTTGAGGATTTATCCGCCGCGGTGGACTGAATAGCGTTTACCTCGGAGGTACTCCCAGAATTAGATTGGCCCTAAGAAGCATTTCCGTTAGAAGCGTTCTGTTTTTGCTTCCCAGGGTTCGCGGCCGATTTCTTCGATGACGAGTTCACAGAACCAATGACTCCGTCAACAGATGGTTTTGGTGGAGCCTTGGATTGTCCAGGCCTCGGGGCATCTGGAAAATAATCATATAAAGTACCTGACTGAGAATACACTAAGTCAAGGTACTAAGCACGCGCGATAGCTTGCTCTTCAGTTACACAAGCTCCCATGGCGATGTCCCACGCAATTGCAGGGACAAAGGAAGTCGTGAACCAATCGGTCAGGAGTTGATCAGGAATCCAAAATTTGATCAAGCGACGACGCCTTCTCCATTCATGTATATGATCAGATATATGCGTAGCCGTGTCCTGTTTGAGAGACGTGAGGAGATGTGTCCTTGTCTCGTACCGAATGGGTAATTTAAAATGAGTTAAGAACGCCATAGCCAGCGAGTTGAAATCTTGAAACGTGCTGCGATTCAGCTCAATATACCACTTAGCGGCTGAACCAGTGAGAGTTCTCTGAAAGAGGCGGAGCCGGATAGAGTCATCAAGCCATGAGTTCGATGAACACTAGAGGTGATAGGTCATGACATGGGCTTGAGGATCTTCACCAGCTTTGCCATCAAATTTTGGACAATCACCGGGTATTTTAGTTGGAACTGGTGGCCAATACAGATTATGCAGAATGGGATCATTTTTCAATTTGGACACATCCGGAAGTTCCAACGTCTCTAAGAAAGGCAACTGAGGGTTAAAGGACATTTGTGGCTGCGGATTCGAGGCAGTACCAGGGTTCCAACCAGGTGGTGGTTGCCCCCATGGACTCTGTCCAGATGGACCCGGCCCATAGGGACCTTGCCCGTAGGGGTTCTGTCCATACAGATTCTGTCCATATGTAGGCAGTTGTCCCTGGGTCTGCCCCCCAGCACCCCATGTATTAGCCACTTGACCTGCAGGTGCAGCATACTGATAATTTTGGTAAGGAGTGACCTGCATCTGTTGATAGTTTTGATAAGGGGTAAACTGAGTTTGCCCCTGGGGTTGCTGGTAGCCATACATTTGCTGAGCTCCATACTGAGCCTGATAAGAAGGCTGTGCTTGGTAAGAAGGTTGGGGCCGTGGCCCGCCTTGCATTTGATAACCCATTTGAGTTTGGGGCCCAGAATAATGTCCTTGAACCGGTTGGGCTTGGATCATCTGGCCGGAAGGTTGGCCTGGTTGAGTTTGGGATAGACCTGTTTGCCCAGAAGGACGTACTTGCTGGGTGCCAGGTTGTCCTTGAGCAACCAAGGGTTGTCCTTGTGGAACAGATGGCCGAGCAGGCTGGACGGCTGGTTGACCTTGCGGTTGGCCAGCCTGTCCAGATGGATGATTAGGGCGGACAGTGGGTTGGCCTTGCTGCATAGAAGGCTGGCCCATTTGCCCGGAAGGGTGCACTGGCTGAGCAGTGGGTTGGCCCTGCTGCACGTAGGGTTGCCCCCCTTGCCCAGGAGGGTGCATGGATTGAGCAGTGGATTGGCCTTGCTGTACATAGGGTTGCCCCCCTTGCCCAAAAGGATGACCAGACTGAGCAGTAGGTTGGCCCTACTGTACGTAGGGTTTCCCCCCTTGCCCAAGAGGATACCCTTGTTGGACTGCTGGTTGACCTTGAGGATTATAAGCTTGCCCAACTTGTCTAGAGGGGTAACCCTGCTGGAGACCAGGTTGGCCTTGTTGGATGTAAGGCTGTCCTGGTTGTCCAGACGGGTAACCTTGCTGGGTACCAGGTTGCCCTGGATAACCAGAAGGTTGACTCTGATAAGAAAACGACGGACCACCAACGGCCGAAGGTTGTCTCAGATAGGGTTGTCCTTGTGGGCCCCCAGATTGTCTTGGGTAAGACTGGCCATAAAGTGGTTGCCCTTGAGGGGCTTGCACATAAGGTGGCTGGCCTTGATTAGGTGGTCCTTGAGGCTATCCAGGGATTGCCTGGCCCCCATGAAAAGAATGAGTACTGGCATCCCAAGTGATGGATAACGGTACCGAGACTTCAACGAAATGTTGAAGAGGCGTGGATTGAGTGAACTGGAGGTACTGACCAGTAGAATCATAATAAAAGAGTGGACCTTGGGCATTTGGGTCCACAATGGGTTGCCCATGGGCATCATACGGCCCCCCTCCTGGAACAGGACCAGAAGAGGGTTGAGCACTTTGTGCAGGGTCGACGACTCCAGACGAAATTTCCGGCTGGCCATTACTCACTTGACCATGAGAGGGATCAGCACCAGTGTTTGTAGATGAAGACGCTGTCACGGCACTGACGACCGGAGTCGAGTATGCTACACAAACAGTTGGATTCGTGGGAACCGAGGTAACAGGTGTAGTATGGGGTTGTGAAACAAAGGGTTCCGTGGTGGGAATGACATGAGGATCCCATATAGTCGTAGCAGGATTCCTGGCAGCTATTCTATCCCTCATCGACTGATATCGTGGGGGGAGTGGAGAAGTAGCTGGAATGGGAGTGTCAATATTCGACACCACGGGTGTCTCACTTGCGCTGGGAGATGTCTCATCCATGTGGGAAGTAGACATTGGAGACGAAACACCAGGAGGGGTAACAGGAATATCGTCCTCGTCAGGCTCCCAGATAGGGTTCCAATCTTCTTCGTAATCCTCATCGCCCGGGGCACGTAAGTTGATAGGTTGGATACTCGGGATAACAGGAAGAGTATCGCTTACAACTGGTACCTCAGGAGCAACAGAAGATGGAGAACCTTGATCACTTGGACCGGGAGTTGACGGGTCAGCTAGGATGACAAACCCCACACAAAACCTAAAGGAAACTAACGATAAAGACCCTACTCAAGCTAACGCACACAAGATCTAACCAGGTAATGTTATCGTAGCCGAATAAATTTTTAAGACACAAGAACTAAACTTGACCTTTTCATGTTTCAAGAGTCGAGAAAAGGATGAAAAGATGACTCTAGTCTCCTTCGAATGTTTAATGAGGACGAAGTGACAAGATGCTCACTGGCACCTTTTCTTTTAGGGAGTCCGAAAAGGATCAAAAGCGACTGCTCTGGAGACTCTAGGCAAAGGGTTTACCAAGCAATCCGTAAAACTGCTTATACACCTTGGCAATCGTATGAGAACCAAGGACTTTCCGTACTGCAGTCAATCTTCCCGAATGCTGTGTTCGGTGCGTTACGGTTCACAAGGCGGCAGACTCGGCTTCCTATGGATCAAGGATAAAAGCCTAGTAGGGTCTCCCTATATACGCGACGGTACGTGGGAGCATAATCTGTGTTAGACCACTATCGAGTCACAGAAGGAGGAATCACCCAACCGTAATGTGAAACAATAGTGACTATGTTTAAAGATGCCAGAACACGTCTCTAGCCTAGACCTCTAGATGTTTGCGTTAAGTTCCAATGCGTTTTTAGGTTTATTCAGTTTATTTTATGGTTGATCTTGAATTTAAGTTTCGGTTTCAGGCCTTATCGTGTGATCTCTCACAATTACCTAGTTGCAAACTATATGCCAAAGAACACCATTTCGTTCGATGAATTCTAACTATGAGAGGGCTAAAAGTTTTCAATCAAACAAAATGAACTCAATCAATCAAACAATCTAATGCAGCTAATGGCAAAGAAATGAGACTTTTCTTTTGAGAACACAAATCAATGAAATGCTCTTTTTCCCATTTAACTATTGAACGCAAAAGATATTAGTTTGATTTCTTTTTCAATGGCACAATGCGTTTAAAATGAATTTTGAGAGACAACAACACCGAGTAAAGAGAAATAAAATCACTCAATGAAAAACACAACAAGCGTGAAAAGAGCCGGTTGAACCCAAGCAATTGTAATCTGTGTCTGGGTAGCGAGAAGTAATCGAAACAATCCAAAGACTGGTCCGATGACAATCACCTAAACAACCAAGCAGAGAAAGCAAAAGGGGAAGGTTTTCGCAAAAGAAAAGGCAAGTAGCAATGAATCTTTGCGAACGAGTGATAAAACAAAATCAATCCAGCGAAAACGGGATGATAACACTAGGTTACCAAACACAAAACAAGATCCGCCCGACAAGACTTCGCAAGCAAGTGCTTCACAGTTCAAACAACAAAAACCAAGTCATAAACCAGGTGGAAAGAGTAGGGGATAGTCAAACCAACAGGCTCAGGAGGCAAATTTGAAGCAAATTGAATTCTACAGGATCAGCGCGGGTAACACTCAGCAACAATGCGCTGACCAGAAGTCACGCGTAGCAACAAAGCACTGTCAGCGCGGAAGCACACGGCTTAGTCGCGCTGGTTCGTTTTTCAGAATCGACGCGACTGTTACGTGTACAAGCGCGATGAACACGGAGTCAAAGAAACAGCTATGCGCTGTCAGCGCGACTATTTTGATATAAACCGCGCTGAGGCTAAAAAACAAGCACAAACAAGCCAAAAGCTCCCAAACCAAGGCAATAACTCTTTAAACAATTAAGGCACCTCCCAGATTGAACCAGGAAGGTTAAAAGTAGAGGACTAACCCCTGATCTTTTAAAAGAGAGGAACAATCAAACTCAAAACAAGAATGAACAAAAAGAGACAAAGGCCAGCTCCCTACTAGACCAGAACGGGTCTAGCAACAATCAGTCAATGCTACTATGCAAGTTCCTAATTGCAAAAAAAAGGTAGGCAATGAACACCTACTTGGATTCCAACGCTATTGTTTGATGAAGAGATGCCGCTCTCGCTCCTTCGCTTTGGCCGGTCACAATCCTCCACGATCTCCGCGAATAGACACCTGCACACACGAAGAGAACGACAAACATGAGCGTGAAATCTAATAAAAGCAATTACACATCAGTCAGAAAGGACGTAACTCACATTAACCATTACAAAGACAAATGAGAGTGGAACCATCATAGTAGTCATCTATTATTAATCAATAACAGAGAAGAGTACAACCAAATGTTTTGACGTCCAATCCTTCTCAAGAGGGTCCAGCCAGCAAGTCTCTTAAGCATTCACCCTTGGAGGTAGATCTCCCAAGACAAGAACTCTCTTTCATACAAGCAACACTCCACAACCTTCCTTAAGCTATCTAGCAATTCCACACTTGTCACACCAACTACCTACTAACAGCAGCAATTTGAGCACTATCAACTCCACACAATCCAAAACTAGCTGCTCATGGCAATGGTAGAGGTTTAAATAGGAGAAGGAGTCTCCATAAATGGTGGGAGGATGAGCTTATCTCCAAGGAAGGTGGTTCAAATGACGAATAGACATGCCATAGAAGGGAGGGCGATACTCACAAGGCCAACAACCAAGTCTGGAGTTATCTGGAAGGCTGGCAGTTAGAACAAATTTGCCCAAACTGGATCAGCGCGGGTGTATAACTGAACTGGAGCGCTGACAGCGCATCTTACTAACGGAACAGGCTGTGTCAGCTCGGCTTAGTACAAGCATAAGATGCACTGGTTCATGAAATTCGACCAGCACGGAAAACCCGTGTGCTTCCGCGCTGGCAGTGCATCAGTTGCATTATCAGCCGCCAGTCAGCGCGGTTATTTTAGTAACAGTCGCGCTGATAAAACAAACTTTGGCAAAGTGGGTCATTTGACCAGATTAGAGAGCAGGAGCATGATTAATTGGAATTCATGACACAGTAGGGAGACTGACAGGGAGACAGTGACAAATTACTGTGTAATAGGTATGATAACCAAGTAGATAACCCAACCCAAATAGTCACGGAGATGAAGTGAAAGTGTCATGTTCAAGAGTGACTTGCTACGGTAAAGTGATTTATCCCTTTTCCCATTTTCCCTAATCATTTCTGACCAGTACCTCTTTATTTTTTAACAAGCTTGAGGAGGATATCATATGCTTGTAGTGTAATTCCACCCTTTGGGTGAATCCATCGCTATGTGATGTTTTAACGAGCCTAGCAAAGGTGAAACTTAGTCTTGTCATGATGGACAAGTTTGTCTCTATTTGATGTTTTAATGAGTTTAACGACAATGAAAACTCGGTCCTTTTCGTGTTTAGAGAGTTTGAAAAGGAACAAAAAGAAAACTCCACAAGTTCTTTTTTGTAAGTTTGTCTCTCAAGTCCAAAAAAGCATGAAATAATACAAGAGAGAACCTATTGACCATGTTCGATCAACATATTCCTTTTTCGTAAGTAATCTATATCAGTCCGGAAAAGGGTTGAACTTATACTGAGTATATGTCATTTCCAATCCATTTACAAGCTGAAAAGGACAAGTGCTCGACAATATTTTCATATTTTGAGAGTTTGAAAAGAGCTTAAAGAGGATTCCACTTAGAGGAATGAGTGGTGTCTAGGATAGCAACTAGTTCCAGTGATGTTGTAACTTCTCAAAACATGTTGATTTATGTGAAGAGGTTGGCTAATAAGACCACTCATTGCAACTGTTCCTCAGAAGGGGTAAAACAACCAAGTGAAAGCGTATGATTGGCCAAGCAGATAGTGATGATGGAAGGAGAAAAACCAAGGCTCATCTGATGGAAGGGGATAAGAGAATGGAAATCACGAGAGTTAAACTGGAGATGGGTTCATTTTAACACAAGCTTGAACCATAGGGAACTATGCTTGGATTCAGTTTCATGTTTACACAACTTGAAATGAAAAACTATTCTTGAATTCAGTTTCATTTTTACACAAGCATGAACCAAGAAAAGACTATGCTTGAGATTGGTTTATATGCCCCCAGCATGATTATTCAATTCTAGCTGCATGCCCCCCAAGATTCATTGCATTCACCTAAGTAGACTACTCGTGGTTTCTAGAAATTTCTCACTATAGATCACCTGATAATGTAATATACTAAAGAAAAATACTTGATCTACTTTTACTATCAAGCTTTGCAGAAGCTTAATCAATTTGAGCAAGATCAATCAGAACACATATAATAGAGAAGAAGAAATCACACACATGAAACATAGAAGAATACTCTGGGGAAAGCCTCAGTTAAAAACCCTGATCTCTGTATTATCATACAAGTGGAAATATCTTCAGATTACACAAAGCATCAGCTCACAAGCTGTCCTACTCTTAGTACAATCCATCATTGCTGCTCATAGACAGAATAGACAACACCTGTGTCTTCCTTCAGTCCTCCAAGCCTTCTATTTCCTTGCGTAGTTTCTCCTGGGTCCTCCAGCTACAACCTGTGTGATTCTCACCTCACACACAACACTAACCTCTGAAATAACTGCACAATCCTTAAGGACATAATTCCTTCTACATGGATGAGTTTCCTATATAGGAAAATTCCTCCAACTGATAGTACACTATCCCTTCCTCTGATATCAACTGGGTCTCTGATGGAACTGACATGCATGAGTTATTTATGAGAGAATATTCAGTTATCTGAAGTACATTAGCTAAATGCATGCATGCATTAACTAACTGAACTCACAATCAGTTCCACAAACTGTTGGAACTAATCTAATTGGACTTAACTCAGTTAACTGAGCTAACTAATTACAACTCAAAGTACAAATCATCATAATATCCTTTAATCAAGGGGTAACTTCCTCAATCAATGGGATAACTGTTGCATGTCCTCACATAGACTTCATGTTTTATTTTCTCCAACTAATCAACTCAAGATGACTTAATTAATTGTTAATCAAACAACTGCTAAGAACAAATTTGAATTTTACTTCTTTATTTTAGTTCAGGGACTAACTAAAATAGGAAGGTATCACGATATGTTATTTATAGCAATGCTATTTTTAGCATTTCTATTTTATCATTCCTTATTGCTATTTCCAACACTGGTACTTGAAATGCTATTTATAGAATTTCGATTTTTAGCATTTCTTGTTGCTATTTTCAACACTCCCTCTCAACAAGAAAGGAATTCAACTTGAACCCAATCTTGAACCTTTGGAATGTTTTGCATGCAACACTTCTCCCTAGTGTTGTTGCTCCATCAACTCTAGAAAAAAAAAAATATCCAACCTGAATCAGAATGATGCCTCTGTCATCAAAGTCCCTGACTGCTATTGCCTCTGTCGACTGAAAACCTCTACACCTCTGTGCTCTTCAGTATCTAACTACTCTAGCCTCTATCACTTTGATCTTTGACTGCATCAATCGCACTGATTCCTCCTACTGCATCCGTGCTGCTGCTGATCCTATCTCCCAACACTACATCCGCACTGCACCTCCTCTCATCATATTGCATCGTGCTATCCAATGCTGCACAACAACTCAATTACTAAGAAGTAAGTAACTGATCTCCCAACTGACCTCCCTGTTGGGCTATAAATATCCTCTAATGCTGAAGCTTCCTCTACCACTCCATCCGCATCTATCTCTACCCACTCAGCTAGTCATGCTACTCCTCATCAGGGCTCCTGTAGTAAGGTCTAATCAAAGAGGCTGGGTACCTCAAGGATCCTACCCCTATTTCAGCCTTCCTGGGACTATCACTCCACATTTCCCCACCTCCCACCTGGAGGTATGGATGCATGTGATCCCTCTGCTCACTTGGCTTGAAATTTCCCCCTATTGGAGGTCTCTGCATGAGTGGATGCCTCAACTCGGTCTCCTCTCGGCTTCTCCAGTTGTGGCTGCTCCACAACCTCCTAAAGCTGCTTCACTAATTGTGGATCCTCACAATTGTCTGAGACTTCTTCTGGCGCTTCATTTTGAGAGGTAATGTACTCTCCCTCTCAACCACCAAGTCTCCAACAGTTGCCTTGCTCCTAAAAGCTTTGCATGCATCTTGAACCTCAAGAGCATATAGGTTCTTGGCTAGCACACCAATTTGTTTCATCTTTCTTGCTGTCATGACATTTTCTGGAAAAAGAGCTGATCTTAAATCAACGATATCTCCCTCATTCGAACTCCGATTCAGCCAATTTTTTTTTTTGAATTTGAGTCTTTTTCAGCATGGAATCCAAATCTGCTATTTGTTTCTAAAAATTTTGTACAAAAACTTTTAGATCTGCTCTGAAAAATCGCAGACCATTTTTTTTTTTTACGTCAAATTTTCTTCTTCATATACTATTCATTGCTTCGATCACATTTTCTCTGATATCATGTAGAAATTTCTCACTGTAGATCACCTAATAATGCAATATACTAAAGCAAAATACTTGATCTACTTCTATTATCAAACTTTGCGGAAGCTTAATCAATTTTAGCAAGATCAATCAAAACACATATAACAGAGAAGAAGAAATCATACACATGAAACACAAAAGAATACTCTGGGGAAAGCCTAAGCTAAAAACCCCAATCTCTGTATTATCATACAAGTGGAAATATATTTAGATTACACAAAGCATCATCTCACAAGCTATCATTTTCTCAGTACAATCCTTCACTACTACTCATAGACATAATAGACAACACCTGTGCCTTCCTTCAGTCCTCCAAGCCTCCTATTTCCTTGCGCACTTTCTCCTGGGTCCTCCAAGTGCAACCTGTGTGATTCTCACCTCACACACAACACTGACCTCTGAAATAACTCCACAATCCTGAAGGAGATAATTTATTCTGCATGGATGAGTTTCCTATATAGGAAAATTCCTCCAACTGATAGTACACTATCCCTTCCTCTGATCTCAACTAGGTTTCTGACTGAACTAACATACATGAGTTATTTATGAGAGAGTATTCAATTATCTAAAGTACACTAGTTACATACATGGATGCGTTAACTATTGAAATCATAATCAGTTCCACAAACTGTTGGAACTAATCTAACTGGACGTAACTTAGTTAACTGAGCTAACTAATTACAACTCAAAGTACAACTCATCTTGATTTCCTTTAATCAAGGGATAACTTCCTCAATCAATGGGATAACTGTTGCATGTCCTCACATAGACTTCATGTTTTATTTTCTCCAACTAATTAACTCAAGATGAATTAATTAATTATTAATCAAACAACTGCTAAGAACAAATTTGAATTTTACTTCTCTATTTTAGTTCAGGGACTAACTAAAATAAGAAGGTATCCCGAAATGCTATTTATAGCAATAATATTTTTATCATTCTTGTTGCTATTTCCAACACTGGTACTTGAAATGCTATTTATAGCATTTCTATTTTTAGCATTTCTTATTGCTATTTTCAACATGGTTATCAGGTGGATGGAATGAAGGTTCATTTACGAGATCAAGTGAAAGACTCGACTTGGATTTTACGAGATATAATCAAAGACTTGAATTGGAACTTTTCTCCAAGGGACCTTGTTTCATTTTTTAATGAGCTTGACACAAGACAAGGAAATCTGTTCAGATTCCTTGTTTCATTTTTTAACAAGATTGACACAAGATAAGGAACTATGCTCATACCCTTTGTTTCATTTTTTAATGAGGTTGACACAAGACCAAGAACTATCCTCATATTCCTTGTTTCATCTTTTAACGAGCTTGACACAAGACCATGAACTATGCTCATACCATTTGTTTCATTTTTTAATGAGGTTGAAACAAGACCAGGAACTATCTTCATATTCCTTGTTTCATTTTTTAGTGAGCTTGACACAAGACCAGGAACTATGCTCATGATTCCTTGATCACAACCCATAAGAGGGCATCACTTCCAAGAGATTCTCATCAGATGGGAGAACAATGCTCTGGAAGGGATACATAGCAAGGAATCCAAGAGAGATTTGGTTCCAATGCCCCTAATACATAATGCACAACATCATAGGATTGATCGTCAGTTGATGTAGGCATGGAATGTGTTGCCACATAATTGACCTGTGGCAAGGAAGATACCATTGGGAAAAAAGGACCATTTAGGGAAGATGGTTGTTTGGAAGGCATATTTGGACCGAGAAATGAAAGCTGGTCAATGGTGACAATTCTGCCTTCATGCGGGAAACACATTACTTGAAAGAGTGTTGAAACAATATCTCCCATGTCATAAACATAGTCGTGCTCAAGAAGTAAATTGTAATCTAAAAGGGCCTGGGACTACCATCACATTGAGATAAACAATTTTTCCTCCCAAAGTAATAGGCAACTAAGGAAGGATCCCTAATGGTTGACTGGTTCCTCTGTTAAAAGCCAACAGATTCTAGGTAACGGGCACAAGAGGCAGTGAACCAAGTGCTTGCCAAGCAGTGGAGGAAAGAATACTCACTGATGCACCTTCATCTATAATAGTGCCAGGTACAATCATAATACAAACCTGTACTATGATCTGGAAAGGAACATAAGAAGGAAGATGACATCCTGCCAGTCGATTCCAATCTAATGAAGTGAACAAACTACTTGGACGGGGTACCATAAGAACGAGAGAATTACCCCCCTGAGTTATGAGAACAGGAGGATTTTACTCCTATCTTGATGGAACAAGAGGGTTGCCTCCAAGCTCATTAGAATCTGAAGAAACGAAAAAGAACCTGAGTGGTATCATGCCCACTCTCCATGGGAAAGGTACGATTAACATAAGGTCAAATCGGGTCAACTGTTTCCTCGATCTGTGATTGCTCAGGTATAGAATCATGAGATTCACATTCAGAGAGATTGGGTTTGAACGACGGTTGATTTGGGTTAGTCACTTCATCAACTAGTGAGGGATTAAGGGAGAGTCTCATGTGAAGAGATGGAAGTCCTTGCAAAGAATAAGGACGGTTATCCAACACTTTTCTGGCTTCATCCAGATAGGGCAAAGGTGAATGAGGTGATTCCCTTCACATAACCTATAGGGAAACTTAACTTTACTGTTATTTCCATGAACTTTACTACCACTAGTTGATGGTGTGTCACCAGCATGATCTCCAGAAGTTGATGACACAGGATGATGTGAACAAGAAGACAATTCTTCTAAGATATGAGGAATACTAGAATAATTTTGAAGAATATGGTCTCCCATACAAAGTTTGCAAGGATATCAAAGTTTGTGAGGCTTATCATATGGTTTCTCATTAGAAGTTGCATTCGAAGCAATGGTTGCTTGGTTTCCCCCTACTGAATTTTCTTCTTCTTTTTCTTCTTCCCTTTCTTATTCTTCTTAGCCACCTGGTTACTAGTGTCAATACTTTCACCAGGTGAAGAGGAAGAAGGGGAGGAAGAAACAACCAATGAAGAAGGAAAAGGGTCAACTTTAGGATCAACTGGAGGTTGATTTCATCCAGTTGTAGGAATACTCAGTTGCGGGGTCAAGGAGGTTGAGAAAAACCATACTGGAAAGCTGATGGTAAATCCCAGAAGGGACAATGTAGCCATATAAGTAGCACTAATATTTCTGAAAGGAGGAAAAGGACTAGGATTCCCATCAAAAGGATGTCCTTGATCGGTGGATTCTAGAGTTGTTTCCATATGTCTCAACCTAAGATCAACTAAGGAGTGACATGGAGGATGTTATCCATGTTCAATTAATTTTATTTTAATCAGAATAACACAACAAAACAAAAGAGGGATAATCTAGGCAAAAGGATTACCAAGTAACTGTGAAAAATAATATACTGCCTCAGTAAACCAAGGACTTAACATATGTGCAGGAAATATCCCCGAATGCTGTGTTCGGTGTATCACAGTGTACACGACGGGTGACTCAGTTACCTGTGGATGGATAACAACCTAATGTAGTTGATGAGCCCCAAATTTGGTAACATTTTGGGCTCATTTGGCATAATTACCCTTGTTCAATCCTTCATTTTTCATAACTTATGCATTATTTTTTAGTATGCTTATGTCATTTGTACGAATAAGGGTAGTCACTATTCCTAGGTGGCTAACACGTGCTCATTTCAGGATTTTTGACACATGTTGGAGCAAAACCGACCAGACATGGGTTAGGAGACAGCCAAGTTTGGGTTGAGGATTCGTAGGGGGGTTGTCTATGGCATTAAATAGCCTCCCTCGGGATCTTCACCCCCAACTCCGAGCTCCAAAGGCCACCAAAACCGGATCCAGAAGGCAGCCAAACAGATTTCTTGGAAGGAGCTGTTCACTCACAGTTTGGGCAACCAAGTCCCATAGATTTAGGAGGCCAGCTAGGGCCTCGTGGTGTATAAATTTTAAGGCCTTAGCCTTCGAAAAGGACTTTTTGAAAAGCTCTTGCATATTCTGTACTACAGTGCTGCTAGCTTTGTTTTGTTCTTTTGTAGCCATTGTTGGCATAACTCTTGACTTATGATTATTTTTTGATAACGGGAAGCAGTCAGATTTGATATCAGCTTTGAGTTTTCTATAGGAGCCATAGCTCTTGGGGTTGGGCCCAACCTGAGAGCCTAGGGCCTCCTTCTTTGTATTGTTATCTTTCCTTTAAGCACTGTGATTTTCCTTTTATGCATTTGAAACGTGGTTTTGTTGAGCAAGATTTAGTTGTGTTGGTTAAATAGGTCATTGTCGAGGAATATAATTGCTTTAGATGTGTAGAATAGATTGATAGGATAATAATTGATAAAGCTCCAAAAAAAGGGTTGCTTTCACTCTCAGTTTCACCTCTCCCTTATTGGATTGGGGGCTGGAATTGCAGAAACAATGCTGCCCAACAAAAACACTAGTTTGCTTGACCATGCAATCCTTGGTGTAATGTTTTCATTTGTAGAAGTTAGTCATGCATTCAGACCTTTGTCGATGTTTCTTTGATTAAGTGTTGTACATGGTTCTCTTTGGAAATAAAGCTGTTGTTCATTTGTTTCGTTGATAGTTAGGATAGATTAGCTAAGATTTTGATTGTGTACAGGATTTGGTTGATTCGGTTAAGGACACACTGTGCAGGGCATATCCATCTCTCTCTCATCCACCTAAGCTTTGTCTAGGCTAGCTGCTCCATCTCCTAGTTAGCTTCCTCGTCTCACAACTACTCTTCTGCCCACGTAACCCTACCTTCTTGCTCTTCCATTGCCTTAGCCTTCCTTAAGTCAAGTTAGCTTTCCACATCCTCTCATCACTTCATCCATCAGTCACTAGGTCATTTAAGATCCCTACCCTACCTCTTTATCCATTCATGCATCCTCTTTCACTCACCCATCCTCCAAAATCCAATTTTAGAACATCCTGTAGTGAACATCCTGTAGAAATCCCTAAAACATCCTGTATAACCCCTGCAGACTTCCTGTAGAAGCTCACAAGTGAGGTTGCTGGATAGCCAAACTTTATGAAACTCTCTGGAAGGGTGTTAGGGACTCCTTAGACCTTCTCTGAGCCTTACCAACATTTTCCAAGCAATCCCCTTCCTTGATCCGACCCTGCACAGTAAAAGGCCAGTTAAAACACATGCATGATAATTCTGATAACTTATTTGAAAACACAAAAAGATGTTTCCTTCAGATAGACATAGCCTAGGCATGTGCATTTTACCTTCATAGAAGTAATGGTATCTCTTCTAATAGTTTGCATTCTCTCCTCTGCATTAGTAGGACTAGCTGGTAGAATTAGGGTTTGCTAGGGTTTATGTTACTTTTTGGCTTTCAGTTTCTTTCTGCAAGTAGATCAACTTCCTCTGAGTTAGCTTCCATCCATCAGTTGAAAAGATTCTTCTAAGAGCTCATAGAAGTTGGCTTGAGCCCTAGCGGACTTGTGCTAGCTGACCAAGTGACAGTTGCGGCAAGAGCTAGTACTTGTGCATACAACACCGTCGCTTCCAGGTTTGTTATGAACTACCGGGTTGATAAAATTAAAGAAGGGAGTTCCAGGAGTTGCAACATTATTGCTGCAATACTGGGGCCCACCATCTTTTTTGTGCCGTTGCCGGGGAAGCATCAGAGTATTGGTGATTGTTGCTTTTATTCTATTTTCCTACACTCGCCTTCTACTAGATAGTTTATTTCATTTCCATCCTACAATTTCATTTCCGCAAAAGTAAAATAGATATTTCTTGCTTTCATAGATTAGTGTTTCAATTCTACAAGCATAGATTAGAAATTTCAATTCTGCAAGCGTAGACTAGCATTTCATTCCTGCAATTTCATTTGAGCAAAATAGATTAACCATTTCCTGCTTTCATTTCAATTCCGCATTTTCATTTCAGCAAGATAGCTAGTTGTAGTTCAATCTATTTCAGTTTTGCAGGTACGAGAAGAAAAAGAAAAAAGAAATCAAAAGCCTTTCCATTTCATGCCTCGTAGGAACAGAGATAAAACAGGAAAATTCTTACCCAACACCCCCACCACTTCACTGAGTCACCATTCTCTCTTCTTTGGTGACAGTGATCCAGAAGAACCTATAGGCGAGCCTCCTGAGATATACGAAGATCCTATACTAGAAGAAGAGTTAGAAACCACTCCACCTGAAGCCATGGATAAGAATGGAAGAGAATATGAGAGAATAGAAGGTGCCTTTCCCATCCGAGAGACCAATGGAGACATGAAAATGAAAAACATAAGCGCTTCCGCTTTACCTCACTTCCATGGATTGACTACTGAAGACCCCGATACCTTCCTGTTTGAGTTTGTTGTCCTTTGTCGAACCTATGACTATACAGAAGATGAGCAAAAACTGAAACTCTTTCCCTCTACCCTCAAGGATGCAACATTACGCTGGTTCATGGGCTTTTCTGGAAACAGTATCACCACTTGGGCTCAGATGCAGCAAGCTTTCAATACCAAATACCGGGACTACTGTAGGTCCAAGGAAGCCAAGGGAGAGATCTTTCGGATGACCATGGGAAAGAGTCTTTAGAAGATTATGAGGAAAGGTTCCAACTTAGCTATAAACGGGCCAGGTGCACACTTGACCCTGAATCTCTCAAGTTGGTCCTGCTCCGAGGAGTCCCTGAAGACCTTTTAGATACCCTTCACATGTTAGCTGGAGGAGATATTTACCAACGACCTTATGAGGATATAAAGATAGTGTTTAGAAACCACCCTAGGGCAGCTCGGAAAAGAGGTAGGGAAAACCCCCTTTCAGTTAGTGCTACTTTCTCCAAGCATGAGTTTGTTAATCAACTGGAGGACCTCAAAAGTGAGGTGACACAGACCATCGCCATGCAACTTGATACATTCTAAATCCAGCAAAAGAAAGAGGAAGCTGAGAGGGCTTTGCCCATCTTCTGTCCTAGGTGTACAAGGAAGCACCCTAAGAATGAGTGTCCATTACACTCGGTAGAGGTATGTTTCGTTTGTGAGGAGGATCATCCCACAAACCAATGCCCAACCTTACCTGGGTTCAAGGCCATGTACGAAGGAACCGAGGCACCCTTTGAACCTCTCTACTTCCTCAACCAAAGGAGGTCGCATGGACCTAGACCTTACCAGCAGGGGATGCAAGGGACATCCCAAGCTTATTATAGCCCCAACCAATCTGCTCCTATGCCTTCTTGGGGTCCCCCTGCTCATCCTTCCTGGTCTGTTCCTCCTCCATGGTCTTACCCACCTCAATCCATACTCAGCCCACTACTCATTCGTTTCACTCCCATGTCCAGCCACAGCCTCAGTGGAATGCACTTCAACCGGGGTGGAGGCCCCAGTATAACACTCCTCCCGCCATTTTTCCTCCACCACCAGTTCAACCGCAACCATTACCTCCTGCTCCTCCAAGACAACCCCAAATGCCTGCTCAACCAAACCCGAACCCTAACAACCAACAAACCCAACAGGTATATACCGGGGAAACAACATGTCCTACCTATGCTGTGGAGATCCAGGAGATCAACCTGCGATCCGGGAAGACTCTTCCAGATCGCCAACCTCCTCCCCCAGAGGACGAGGAAGATAAACAAGAAAGTGAACCCAAGGCCACTCCACCCTTTCCTGAAATACTAACAGTCACCACACAACCCGAACCAGAGGAGAATGAGCTTCTGGGAGAACTCAAACAGTTGTGTGTGATAATACCACAAATTGGTTAGGGAAAGTGTTTCAGGCACCCAGGCAGGCGAAAAAGAGATGCCTCAACCATCAATGTCATAGGACAACTGTCTGATCTTATGTTGGGGCAAGTAATCTGTCCAAAGTATTTGGATCCTGGGAGTCCTGTAGTTGATGTCCACATCAATGGAACCATCATACCCCACACTTTGATTGATTTAGGGGTTGCCATTAATGTGATGACCAGGGATACCATGCTCAAACTCAACCTTCAAGGTTCCTTAAGCAAGACCTCGACGGTCCTGCAGTTGGCAGATCGCTCCACCGTGACTCCTGAAGGGATTGTGGAGGATGTCTTGGTCTCTGTTGACTCTTGGGAGTATCCTGTGGAATTCTTGGTTCTTCAACCAAAGGCAAAGCTTATTAGATACCCCCTTATTTTGGGAAGACCTTGGTTAGCCACTGCGGATGCTTACGTAAGCTGCCGAGCAGGAAACATGACCATCAAAAATGGTCCTATGTCCAAGCAGCTAGTCCTATACCCTCCTGCCCAACCTCTATTAGAGCATGACTTACCACTTTCGTTGGAAGAAGGTGAAGAGGATGAGGTGTACTCTGCACCCTTGTGCACCTTAGAAACCACCAGGGGAGGTCCTCAAACTGAGGATAATTTGATTGAGACCTTGATTCAGAATCCGCCTCCCAGTGCATTGTCCTTAGAGAAATTGGTGGAAGATACTCAAGCGAGCACCTCAGTGGACCTTTGTGTGACCGATCCACTCTCTCCCAGAGTCAAAAATGTGGAGTTTGACCCCGAGAGAACGTTAAAGATCAGCTCCTCCCTATCTCCTTCCCAGGAAAAGGAGCTGTATAGTCTGTTGGCTAGTCATCTAGATGCTTTCGCTTGGAACTATAAGGAGATGAAAGGAGTCCATCCTTCGGTCTCTACCCATCACATCTACATCAAAGAAGATTGTAAACCAGTCAGGCAACCTCAGAGGAGAATGAATCCAGCCCTTAAGGACATTGTCAAAGAAGAGTTGCAAAAACTGTTGGATGCAGGATTCATCTACCCCATCTCAGATAGTGAGTGGGTGTCCCCTCTGGTGTTGGTACCCAAGAAAAAGGGAAAGTGGAGAATCTGTGTGGACTACCGAGAACTGAAAAAAGCCACCAAGAAATACCACTTTCCTCTGCCTTTCATAGATCAAGTGTTGGATGGACTGGCGGGGAAAAAGTTTTTCTCTTTCCTAGATGGGTTCAGTGGGTATAACCAGATCCAAATCAGCCCAGAAGACCAAGATAAGACCACATTCACTTGTCCTTGGGGTACCTTTGCTTACCGAGTCCTTCCCTTTGGGCTATGCAACACTCCTGCCACTTTCCAAAGAGCAGTATTGAGCATCTATTATGAGCTGGTCCATGATTCGGTGGAAATCTATATGGATGACTTCACCCCTTATGGGTCCAACTTCCAGGAAGCATTGTCCAATCTGAGAAAAGTTCTAACCAAGTGCATTGAGATGAACCTATCCCTTAGTCCTGAAAAATGCGAATTCTTAATGACTGAAGGGACCGTGCTAGGACATACCATTTCTCGCCAAGGATTGCAGGTGGATCCTAATAAAATTGCTCTCATCAAAAAGGTTCCACCTCCTCAGAAGGTAAGAGATGTTCGGAGTTTCTTAGGCTTAGCAGGATATTATAGAAGATTTATTAAAGACTTTAGTAAGCTAGCCTCGCCACTGTTTGGCCTCTTAGCAAAGGATGTTGAGTTCAAATGGACGAACGACTGTCAAAGGGCTTTGAATGAATTAAAGGATAAGTTGGTGTCCGCCCCGATATTGAGAGTTCCAAACTGGGCCCTACCTTTCCACATCCACACTGATGCCTCGAACAAAGCCATAGGGGTATCCTTAGGAAAGGTTGAACAAAAACTCCCATATGCCATATACTTTGTTAGCAAAAACTTATCCAAGGCAGAACTGAATTATACTGTAACTGAGAAAGAGTTCTTGGCCGTGGTCCATGCCCTGAACAAGTTCCGCCACTACATCACTGGCTATCAAACATTTGTACATATTGATCATGCTGCAATCAGATATTTAATGAATAAACCAGATGTGAATGCTCATATTATTAGATGGTTACTTCTGTTGCAGCAGTTTGATTTTACTATTGTTGACAAACCAGGTAAAGAAAATGTTGTTGCTGACTTCTTGTCTAGACTGGATTTACCTGCAGGTGAAGATGGAACAGTGGACGACCAGATGCTAGATGAACATCTATTTGCTATCTCAGTACTCTCTCCATGGTTTTCTAATATAGCAAACTACCTGGTCTCAACACAGTTCCCTCCGCATCTATCTTCAAAAGAGAAAAGCAGAATTGTAAGGAAGAGTGCCTCATTCACTTGGATCGGGGGCAAACTGTTCAAACTTGGCCCCGATCAGATCTTAATGCGTTGCGTCAGGGAGGAGGAAGTCTTTGACATCCTCCTAACCTATCATGATGGGCCTTGTGGAGGAAATTTTGCAGCCAAGAGGACTGCCTTCAAAGTTCTACAGGCAGGCTACTATTGGCCCACGCTTCATCAAGATGTCAAGAGATATATCAGCCAATGTGACCGATGCCAAAAGATGGGGAAGCCGACCCCAAGGGACGAAATGCCTATCCAACCTCAAGAGACTCTTGAACCATTTGAGAAGTGGGGTATGGATTTTGTGGGTCCTATCAATCCTCCTTCAAGGCAAAGGTCTTACATCATTGTGTGCACAGACTATCTGACAAAGTGGGTGGAAACCAAGGCAATTAAAGCAACGACAGAAGAGAAGGTGGCTGAATTTTTAAGAGAAAACATCTTCTACAAATTTTGCTACCCAAGAGAGCTAGTCACCAATCAAGGAAGCCAGTTCACCTCCAACTTAATTGAAGACTTGCTTGCTCATAACAAGATCAAGCATAGGACTTCCACCCCCTATCATCCTCAAGAAAATGGGCAGGTGGAAGTCACCAATAGAGCATTAGAAGGGATTTTGACTAAGGTGGTGAGCAGCAACAGAAAGGATTGGCCAGATCACCTGGTTGAGGCCACTTGGGCTTACAACACCACTTGGAAGACCACAACCGGCTTCACACCTTGTGAACTGGTCTATGGGAAGAGAGCTTTGCTGTCAATTGAGTTTGAGTACAACACATTGAGGATGGTAGCTCAGCTGGACCTAGATCTCAGCCATGCGCAACAAGAAAGGTTATTGCAGCTGAATGGGCTAGATGAACACCGAATGGAGGCCCTTCTCCACTCAGAAGTGGTTCAACTCCAGAGGAAGATACTCCAGAGGAAGATATGGCATGACCGACACCTCAACGACAAGCAATTCCAACCGGGAGATTGGGCGCTGCTGTATGATTCCATACATAAGGATTTCAAGGGGAAGCTGAGGACAAGATGGCTAGGACCATATGCAGTGGAGAAGTGTAATGATAATGGGTTTGTTCTTATTTGGACCGTTGATGAGGAAGCCATCCTCATGCTCGTCAATGGGCATCGACTAAAGATCTACAGGAAACCTATTTCGAGGCAAGAGTTCATCAAAACTATGGAAAAATCAGTGCTGGTCATAGAGAAGGGTTCTGCCTCTATTTTGGGCATACCTTGAGCATCATAAAAAAAAAAAAATCCTTGGGTGAAAACCTTTCTGAGGCTCCCAAGGCAGATGGTAGGGGTGAAAACCTCATTGAGTCACCCTTGTCGTCTCTCTGAAAAAATTGGAATAAAAAAGACCCTTGGGTGAAAACCTCTCTGAGGCACCCAAGGCAAATAGTAGGGGTGAAAACCTCCTTGAGGCGCCCCTGCTGTCTCCTAAAAAAAAAAAAAAAAAAAAAACAAAGGAAAAGGAAAAAAGGAAAAAAGGAAAAAAGGAGGCAGAAACAGAAAAATAGGCTCAATCTTTGGAAATTAATGCAGGTTGCAGGTATTCCATGCAAAAAGGAGGCCTCTCAACTCAAGAACAAGGGTCCCTACCATGCTACCAGGGGACCTCACCAGCATTCCCTCCATAAACACTCATCTCTTCCAAGGTTTGGGCACAATCTGGTCATAGTTTAGCTTTCTACAGGAAGCTACACGACTTTCTACAGGAAGTTCTGTATTTCTACAGGAAACTTCCTGTAGAATATTTGGATGGGCCAGGACCGACTATGTAGAAGAATTTGAAGCTTGAAGCCCAATAAGGAGGCATGCAACCAATTTTTGTCTCCATCACCCACTGTGTCGCCTCCTTCCACCACCATTGCTGCCATACGATTGAAATACCTGCACAGTCATACCAGAACGTTGGACTCTCAGAAGAAATATTTTTCAAATGGAAAATAAAGCATGCAGAGGCCCAATGCGCTACCTGTCAAGGCGATCCAAGGACCCTGCACCTGTGAACGTGACTCCACCATTTCGGCATGCACCCTAGGAGGAGAAACGACTACAGGATGTCCTACAGGAATCCTGTAGCAGTTGATCCGGCTAGAGCACACACCATGAAGATACCTACAACTCATGAAGCCGGCGCATGCACCATCCACAACCAGGAAACCGGTCTTGTAACCAGCAATAGTCAATGAAAAGGAGCTCCCATGCCTGTGCACGAAGCGGCAGCAAGCGGATCCGTCACCCCTCGTCCTGAAGCATGAGAAAAATCACGTCCATGGCCGCACAGGTAAGTGCCTCACCCTGTTTCGTCAAATTACATGAACGATGCTATAAAATGTGTGTAAATATGAAAATGAATGGATTGAACAAGTCGGGTAGCCATTCAACTGGCCACCACAACCAGCCCGACGGCCTCGTCTGATCCAAAAAGCTTTGGTTGTGTCAACGAGACAGGAAATGGACACGTGGGAAGCGTCCAGTTGGAGAGAAGTGGCGATCTAAAAGGAGTGGCGGTGGTAGATATATAGGGAATGATTCGACGGTCAGGCAGACATGCAGCGGAATGATAGTAGGTGATGTCGGCCAATGGGGACAACTCACCCCCGCACCACGAATTCCGCAGAAATTCAAATCCGCCGGCTAGATCACGTATGGCGCACTGCACTCATTTATTCTCAACCGCTTTGCAACCGAGTATGCATCCTAAATTTTTTGAAGGCTATTACTTCGAGTTCTCAGTCTGTTCCAACGTCTTGTTGCTGCACAGAAGGCCCAGAACCACTAAAGCGCTCCCAAGCACCCGTGCACGACTTCTACAGGAAGTTGCGCTACAGGAAGCTCAACGTTACGGAGGAAATTGAACTGTTCACATCGAAGGTGGCAATTCTGGAATGAGGTAAGCCTGAACATAGTCCTCCCATGCAATTGGTTCGAAAAGTGGTGAAGTCGACGTGTTAAAGGGGTAGGAAACGTGAATTACAGTCTGTGCATGAATTTGCAAGCGTCTTCTTATTGCTGCATGAGAATTGTCATCGTAGTGTGTATGCGGGATTTTCTCCCGGTTTCATTCATAATTGAGCCACTGTCAAGGCTCACTCGTAGATAGTCGTGAATTTTATAAACTGTGTGCATAACAGAGGCATAGCTCTGTGCTCTGTCTAAGGAAATCCCAAAGACCCACTTTTGTATACGAGCAGGCAGGCTCAGGCCAACACAGCAAGTGTTTACCATGCCGGGAGGGTTCATTAGAAAAGAGCCTACAGATTCAAAGAAGTTACGGGAAACCCCTGAGGTGGTGGACCTGTTTTCTCGTGCACGATGGATGTCATTCTGTGACAAGCTTCAAGGTAACGATAACGAGGTTGCAGAAGAATTCCTGCGATCCTTGCAGCCAAAGTCAAAGACGTTGGTCGGTGTCAACTTCAGAGGATTGACCCTCAGACTCACCCCACAGTTCATTAGCAGAGTCATTGATCTACAGATGGGGGTACCTTGGGATAAGGAGTAGAGAAAACTGGGTCAGAAAGCTAAGAAGGAGTTCTTTTTCCCAGAGGAACAATTCTCAGAAGACAAGAATGGAGTTCGAAGAACCAGCCTACAGCCGTTCTGGAGTGGGGTCAGCCTCCAAATTATGAAGTATATCACGTGTGAGGGGCGATTCAGCATCGTGTATGGATATCATTTCCGGCTTCTCAGAGAACTTAGGCACCAAATGGACCTACCCTCAAAGAAAAAGTTGAGCATTCCTTACTTCCTCCTACAGTCCATGACTGAGTGTGCCACCAAATTGAGAGAGGGAACGCCAGACCAGATAGCCCATCACGGGCTCATTAAGCTCCTCGTTGTTATAGACAATTTTGTGCCTTACAGCAACAGGCATGAATTGTCAATAATCCAAGGGATCCAAAGTCCCTAAACATGATGTTCCTACCCCTAGAGGAACAAGGTCAGCAAACCAACAGCTCTCAGATCAGTTATCCACCTGAAAACACTAAAAAACAAGCAATCCTGAAATCAAAGCAGGTGCTCCACTAGGCTTCTGCGCTGAAACTCAACTCCTCCATGGTGTACCTGCGTTGCAAAGCAAGTGGAACAAAGGCCACCTGCGCTGAGCGAGATGGGACAAGTGGCACACTGAGTCATTGCTCTGGAATCTTCCAAAAATGACACTTGGATCAGGGATTTCGCCTTGTGATGAGTCAGAGGCTCTGTTTCTCCAAGTGGAAGCAAGGTTCTCCAAGTGGACTCAAGAACTGAAGATCAACTGAAGAGAGAGAGGACACAAGGCAGCTACACATCAGTTGCAAGCTGACTCATCCTTTCTCAATTCATCTATATATTGAGCTCTCTCCTATGAGCTCAGGAGGCTGGAATTTTGTGCAAAGTAATGATATGCTGTTGGTTTCATTATAGAGCTATTGGGTGATTGCTTGAAGGAGGTGAAGAGGAGAAATTCTTTCTGCTGGGAGGTGTTGCTGGATTGGGGCCTTCAATGGTTGTAACTCTCTCAGAACTTTACTTCTTCATTAATAAAAGCTATTGAGGTTCTTCTATATGCACTTGTTTCAATGATGTGTTGTGATAATTGTATATTTGATTTATGCTAATCCTTGAATCAGTTATGATTGCATGCTTCTTGTAGTTTCCTTCTTTGTTATTTTGCAGGATCTCATTGTAGCTGGGCCAGCAAAAGAGCAAGGAGCTGGGAGCAAGCAGCGAAGAGAAGAGTTTGGATTCGACATTAAGCGCAAGGCAACGGTTAGTGCATTTCCTCATTCTCTCTTGCTTTCATAAAGAAGTAAACCTTAAGTAGTTTTCTTTACAGTTGTTGCTGAGGTACTATCACCCTTAGAGTGGGATAGGGTCATCCGAGTCGGATACTTCTCCCTACAACAATCTGGCGACTCCGCTGGGGATCGTATCTGTTTGATTGTTTGTAGTATTTTTGCTATTCATTTCCTGAACAAAAGAGTACCAGATCGAAAAGCTTTTGACTATATCAAAAGCGAAGTAGAGGGCAGCTACTCTAGCTCATTTCTGAGCATGTTCATGATTTGAAGAGCTGATCTACAAGGATCCTTGTAAGCTCTTAGTGATAGCTTTTCATCCTCCTAATCATCCCTTTGTGTGTGCTTGACTGATTGCTTCTGATTTGAGCAAAAACTGTGCATTTTTGAGAAAATTGTGACCCGGAAACTGAGAAAACGCAACTTTCGTTTTCCAAAGCAGGTAGTACACAGGCTACCTGCTTTGCAACGCAGGTCCCGAAGGGGCTACCTGCGCTGAGAGCCAGATTGGCTGTGCAGCACCTGCGTTGGCCCAATTTTGCCTTGTGCATTTGGGGTTTCCTCCCTTTTTTCTTGCCTGTTTTCACTATAGATTTGGCTGCCAGTTACCAGTCTTGTACCTGTTCTGAAACCAACCTTACTTGCCATCATTCTGCCTCTGTTATATAACGAAATTGTACTTGTTCTTTTGTATTTCTTACATCATTTACAATTTCCCATAACGAAAGTGAACTAGTCTTACTTTGGCCTCTTAGATCTGAACATGTGTTAGGCATTTTGCTGGTCTAAAGAGTTAGCTTGTTTGCTGCCCATAGCTGATTAGTCTCTTTACTTTCGTCATTATGGTTTGATTTCATGTATTTCCAGTGATTAAACAAGTAAATCTTAAGGTGTCTTTTGATTTTGGACTAGCTTGTTTACTTTCGCTTTAAATCGAAATCAAAGTTATATAACAACTTTCTTTTTGTAATACATCAACATTAAGAAAGGGAAAAGAAAATACATGCATTGTGCATTTTGCATTTGACTGTTTGCATGACGATTTAGGAAATTTTGCATTAGTGTGTGCTCTATGATCTGTGTGAAAAGATTTGCCTTTCTTCTCCTCAGTAGTTAAGATTTTCAAAGTTGAAAGATTGAAAAGTTTGCTTCTCATCTTAGACTGCATTCAGGAATTTGTTACATACATCTCGTGGTGATCCTTAAAGGCAAACTGCTAAACAAGATCAACAATAAAATAAATTCAATTTACATAACAACGCTTTGTAACATAACGCAAACACATAGAGGTCTAGGTAGAGACGTGTTTTGGCGTCGTTAAACATAGTGACTGTCGATCTCTACGAAGGTGGGTGATTCCTCCTGAGAGTCGGTGGCACTAATACGGACTTGTGCTCCCACGTACTGTCACGTATATATTGGGAGACCCCTATAGGAACAAAGCCTTTATCCATAGGAAGCCGTGTCGGCCGCCCTACTGATCGCGATGCAGTGAACACAACATTCACGAAGATCGACCACCCGTACCGTAAAACGTATTCTGTGGTTTCGCGAAAAGTTTGGCACACCCTCTGCCTACTACTCCAGAGAAGTTTCTTTTGGCCTTTTTCAAACTCTATAACTGAAAAAGTCCATCTGAGCATTTGTCACTTCGGGCTCGTTAAAACATCGAAGGAGACTAGAGTCATATTTAGCTTTTTCTCGACTCTTAAAACATGAAAAAGCAAAGTTGTGTCTAAAGCGTCGTTAATAAAATTTATTTTAATCGGAACATAATCACCTGTTATTCCCACGTTGATCTTTCAGTTGAAAAGTATGGAGCCCACCAACCAAGGAAGTCACCTTGGCGGAAGTCCCAATCCCTTCTCCTCTTGGGGAGATGTTGGTGCGCCTCATATGGCCACATTGTCACTACCAGGATTGACAATTGGCCTACCTGTATGGCTCTTTTCAACTAATGTAGTTCAAATCACCACTAATCCTGAGCAGTCGAATCAACAGTCAGACCAGTCTAGAGCTACCCACCAGCCTTCCACTTCTTACAATTCTTCCTCTGATCCTTCATCTTCGCAAGGTAGAGCCGGCAAAAGTCAGCCTCCCATGGAGAAGAAGGAAAAGAAGAAGAGAGAAAAGAAGCAGAAGGGGCCTATGGCGAAGGCGACTGGGGGCAAGCAAAAGACATCTGATAAAAATCCACACACTGCACCGACCGGGCCTAAATCGCCATGTGTCATTTGCAAAGGGACCCACTTCCACCGTGACTGTCCTTGTATTCCCCGGATACTAAGAGACTGGTCCCCCAGGTTGCATAATCCGGTAGCATCAACCTCTGGTAGTCATGTTGATTGCAGTCCGTCAACTAACGAGAGTGAAGGACGAAAAGGGAGACCAAGATCACCCTGTATGTTGAGTGAAGGCGATCACGCCATCCACCGATGTCCATTCTTAGATGAGGCGAAGAGAGTTTTGGAAGATCGTCCGGTATCACCGCTACGACTTCCTCCTGGATACCAAAAACTCGTGCCTAATCCCTCGATAGTTGAAAATCCAGCTGGCCCGCTCAAGTGGTCAGCTGAAGTGTCAGTCATTGAGAATGAACTTGCTGAATCTAGACCAGACGAAAGTCTAAAGGTCGAAACGGCAGTTGACCCGGTTCTCCCTTCAGAGGTTTCATCCTCAAATGACACCGTCGTTGAAGATTCATCTTCAAATGACACCTTCACTGAAGAAGATAAGGATGACACCGTCCATATCCTTTTCATCAACACAGACTCTGATGAGCATCAGGGCAATGCGCCCATTCCTTTATCGCAGGAAGGAACATCGTCAGGGTCGTATCCGGCCGTATATTCGGTCCCACCACCAAGCAACCTAGTTGTATCCTTTGATTGGAATCAACTAGGCAGACCCCGGTTACCAGCCAGTATCCCATTCAGAATCATCGTCCAAATCTACAGAATGGTGATGGCTGGAACTATCATTGATGAAGGGGCATCTGTGAGTATCCTTTCCTCTATTGCTTGGAAAGCACTGGGTTGCCTGGCGCTTTTACCTGAGATGAAAAATCTATCAGGTTTTGATAAAGGAACCAGTCACCCGTTAGGGATTCTCCCCAATGTTCTAGTTACATTGAAAGGGAAGACAGTTCATATGAACATCATGGTCGTCCAGGGACCCTTAGTGTATAACTTACTCCTTGGACGAGACTATATATATTGCATGGAGGCGATAGTGTCCTCACTCTTTAGAGTTATGTGTTTTCCGCACGAAGGAAGAATGGTCAAGCTCGTAGACCAACTTTCATTTCCAGGATCACGCATCGCAAATAGTCAAATACCATCCCTTAACGGTTTATTCACTCAAGGAATGCCTCCACCCCCGGTTCTACTTCCCGATGAATGCGAGTGATTCGGAAGAAAGAACTGGGACCCAGGGGGCATGCACCCTGGCCTGCCTTGGGCAGAGGAAACCTTGGGTATAAAGTTAATTTCCGCAGAAGAATATGACTAGTCCGTACCCCGTCCGAAGGAAGGAAGAGAGGGTTGTTCTAGGATAAAATTCTTTTGTCAAAGTTATGTGAGCGAAATAATCGGCTCCCTTTGTTTAGAAATTAGGCTCTCCTGAGGAAGGAGATCCATTTGTGGCGGCAAGTAGCCACCATCTTTAGAGTTCAAGCCTCACCCATTAAAACATATGTTTTAAAGGATAAGTAGGGGCAGCCTCCAAAGAAAGAGATGAAGTTGCTGCAACAAGTAGTCACCATCCTTAGCAACCTAGTAATAGACATCGCCGGAAAAAGGAGTTTAGTTTGCGGTAGCGAACAAAACCATTTTTCAGATAATAAGTAAGAGGACGAACCTAGAAATTATACTTTATACCTGGGGGCATGCGAACCTTTTGGAATGCAAGCACGGGACGACTATTTATTTTTTAAATTTTTAGGTCCTCCCTTTAAACCTGTAGGTCTAACCCGTTAAACTTGTAGGATTAGCCGTTTCCAGCTTGCATAAAGAAAGGATGTGGGGCAAAAGTCAAAACTTGCCAAATAGGAGCATAGCTTCGTGAGATAAAGCTCCTTAAAAAATAGCTATCTCACCTGAGGCATTTCTTGTATTATGACTGGTATAATCGAGCAGTTTTAGCAATGTTCATGCTCGTTAAAAAATAAACGCAAGATCCGAGCAGTTTTAGCACATAGTTCATGCTCGTTAAAAAATAAACATAAGTTGTGAGCAATCTTCCCCTAGAGTTCAAGCTCACTCAGAAAAAATGAACCGGTAAATAACCTTGGTAAATGTAACCTTTGACAGCCATATTAAAGCCCTTGGTCGTGTTCTTGCAGTCTCACCTCCATCCGTTCATTTGGCCAATCGTTCATCTCCATATGTTTGTTTACCCATTTTGAGGAACAGCTGCGAAGAGTGATTTCACTTAGCCATCCTTGTGACACTGCCGTGATTGGAAAATTCCAACATGTACCTGGAATCTGCTGCTATCCTTGTTTATCACTCGTTCCTCAAAAGACGAGTCTTCTTTGAGCTCTTTTCTCTTGACTCGTAAAATATGAAAAGTTTGCCGAGTTTTGGCCTTCCAGCTCGTTAAACGACCGGAAGAGCTATCCCTCCTCTAGATTTTAATCTTTTTGGACCTGAGGGATTATTGCACAAAAAGATCGAACGCTTGTTTTGTTCGGCTCGTTAAAGCAATCGAAAATTCATCCCTTCTGTATTGTTTTATACTTTTTCGGACTTAAGGGATTAGATGACGAAAAAGGAATTTTGGAGTTGACTTTATGTACCTTTTCAGACTCTCTAAAAATGAAAAGGACCGAGTTATCCTTGTCGTTAGACTCGTTAAATTCATTAAATAGCGACAAACTTGTCTTTAGACGAGAACGAGTTTCCCTATCGCTAGGCTCGTTAAAACATAGCGACGGGCTTGCCCGAAGGGCAGGTTATAGAACAAGCATATGTTATCCTCCTCAAGCTTGATAAAAATAAAGAGGTACTGGTCAGCAATGACTGGGGAAAAATTGGGAGAAGCTCACAGCTTTAATGGTAGCAAGTCGCTCTTGAACATGACACTTTGTCCTCCGTATCACATCGAGTTGGGTTGTTTCATTCACCAGTCTCATCACCATGGTCCTCGCCACACCATCCACATTTGGGGTAATGCTACCAATCCATCACATCAGTTTCGTTATATGTTCAAGAGATGTTGTTCAGCAAAGAGTCAACCGTGTCCCATCCACTGCCATACATTGTCCTTCATCCATTTCATGACCGC
Organism: Pinus tabuliformis; assembly: GCA_031772625.1. NCBI lineage: Eukaryota > Viridiplantae > Streptophyta > Pinopsida > Pinales > Pinaceae > Pinus > Pinus tabuliformis. The sequence goes on from CM062815.1 coordinate 1,030,738,320, forward strand.
CACCCTGAATCATACATCACAGTTTGTTTTCACCTCATCACAATCACTAGCTCCGTTCCGTGTCACTGATGTGGGATTCATTAAGGCCCTCCTTTGACGGATCGCTCCTTGTCGAAATCAGCTCATTATCCAAGGAGTTGATCTAGGAACAACCCCTTCAGTACTTTGAAGCTTGCATGCCTCAATGGCAAGTTTCTCACTTCCGGCGACAGGTATATATCAATGACCTTCAACCAGAAGATTTTGCATGGTGGTCGACGCCAAGTCCTTTATTCCCACCATGTGAATTGTACTGCCGTACCTTGAGGGTCATCATCCTTATCGGTGATTCCTCTCGCGCTTGTTAACGGTTTACATTATTGACCGGTAATCAAGCGAGGTCTTTTCCATGTTCGACTCCAAGAAATTCTCACATGGATCGACTTGTACATCGAGTGAAGATCGGAAGAGATTGAAGACCCCGGATCTAGTTTCATCCATCCGGGCTGCGATATATATTCAGGATATAAAGACATTTGATATGTACATCATTGCAGCAGATGATCATCCTTCTCAAAGGATGATAATTTCAGCAGAGAATTATCAGTCTATCATCAGACGATCGTCTGTTCTATGTACCAAAATGTATTTATAAAGCTGAGCATGGGAATGCCCGCCTCAGCTAGATCATGAAAAAGTATGAAAAATAATGTATTGTATTGTATCTTATTACAGGACACTTCTCAGCAGATTGAATGAACTTCGGATCCTCCTAATAAAGCATTTCACCCGATAAACGACCTCATACTTTAGGGGGCATCTGTTATAGACAATTTTGTGCCTTACAGCAACAGGCATGAATTGTCAATAATCCAAGGGATCCAAAGTCCCTAAACATGATGTTCCTACCCGTAGAGGAACAAGGTCAGCAAACCAACAGCTCTCAGATCAGTTCTCCACCTGAAAACACTCAAAAACAAGCAATCCTGAAATCAAAGCAGGTGCTCCACTAGGCTTCTGCGCTGAAACTCAACTCCTCCATGGTGTACCTGCGTTGCAAAGCAAGTGGAACAAAGGCCACCTGCGCTGAGCGAGATGGGACAAGTGGCACACTGAGTCATTGCTCTGGAATCTTCCAAAAATGACACTTGGATCAGGGATTTCGCCTTGTGATGAGTCAGAGGCTCTGTTTCTCCAAGTGGAAGCAAGGTTCTCCAAGTGGACTCAAGAACTGAAGATCAACTGAAGAGAGAGAGGACACAAGGCAGCTACACATCAGTTGCAAGCTGACTCATCCTTTCTCAATTCATCTATATATTGAGCTCTCTCCTATGAGCTCAGGAGGCTGGAATTTTGTGCAAAGTAATGATATGCTGTTGGTTTCATTATAGAGCTATTGGGTGATTGCTTGAAGGAGGTGAAGAGGAGAAATTCTTTCTGCTGGGAGGTGTTGCTGGATTGGGGCCTTCAATGGTTGTAACTCTCTCAGAACTTTACTTCTTCATTAATAAAAGCTATTGAGGTTCTTCTATATGCACTTGTTTCAATGATGTGTTGTGATAATTGTATATTTGATTTATGCTAATCCTTGAATCAGTTATGATTGCATGCTTCTTGTAGTTTCCTTCTTTGTTATTTTGCAGGATCTCATTGTAGCTGGGCCAGGAAAAGAGCAAGGAGCTGGGAGCAAGAAGCGAAGAGAAGAGTTTGGATTCGACATTAAGCGCAAGGCAACGGTTAGTGCATTTCCTCATTCTCTCTTGCTTTCATAAAGAAGTAAACCTTAAGTAGTTTTCTTTACAGTTGTTGCTGAGGTACTATCACCCTTAGAGTGGGATAGGGTCATCCGAGTCGGATACTTTTCCCTACAACACTCGTGGAAGATGCACTCCACACGTACACCATCCCTCTATCCTGGGAAACCTTTCGAAATTTGACTAAGGATGATGACATTCGAGTGTTGGCTGAGGAGCTCACCTCCTACAAAAGCGAGGAGAAGGAACCCATTCAAGCAGAGAAGAAAGGTAAAGGCCAAGAAACCATGGCCAAAACACCAAAGAAAGAACACAAGGGAAAACAAGAGAAATACCAAGCTGCCAAAACAGAGGGTGACAAAACCACACTAACACCTAGGGAGAAACGACTACAGAGAAGGGTGGAAAGGGCTGAAAAAGTCCATGTCAGTGAGGGTACCTTTAAGGCAGCCTTAGAAAAATTGAATGAAAAAGCATCCTCAGCCAAGCAGGCTGAAACGGTGCCATCTGTTTCTACAAGAAAGTTAAAAATGGCTTCTACAGGAAGCCAGAAATCAGCCACTACAGGGCTTTCTACAGGAAGTCCTGAGAAAGGAAAACAGAAGGAGAAAACGACCGAAATTCTTGCCAGGGAGGCAGCAGCTGTGCTGGCCACCCTAAGTACCTCTCCCAAGCCAAAGGAGAAACGAAAGAGGGAGACTCCTCTGTATTTCAAAGCAAGGAGAAGTGTAAGAATTAAAACTGGCAGGCCCCAACCTTCATCCAAAGACCAAATTATCATTGAAGACACCCCTACCTTGCCAAAGGAGAGGTCCCCCTCCAAAGTATCAGTCACTTATGAGCAGGGGAGCCCGAAGACAACTACCTGGAGGGAGAAAATGGAAAGGTCAACTTAAAAAACCCCTCTGCAGGATGCTGAAGCAGTTCTACAGGAAACATTAGCCAGGCTCCAGGAGACCGAAAGAATGGAGGGGGAGGTAGCCACATCCCCACAAAGGGAAGAAGAGGTAGAACACATTATGGAGCCTAGCCCCCAGCCCAGCTTGAGCTCTTATTATAACTTTTTGGAGGTTGGGAAAATTATTCCACAAAAATTCACAGTGCCGCTTTTCTTTGCGCTGGAGGAAGAAAGAGTGAGGACCCACACATGGATGAGGATAGCTAAATCTAAAGGAGTAGCAGATATAGGCCCCTTGGAGGAACAAATCAAGGAGGCAAGAAGGGAATTAGCTATGGAAAAACACGTGGGAAACTGCCAGCGAGTATTTCTACAGGAAGAGAATGAGAAGCTCAAACTATAGCTACAGGAACAGAGGAAAGAAAGGGGCACAACATCAGAGGACACTACAGTAGAACCTCAAGGCAAAGAAGGAATGCAAGCTGATCTTGAGGAACTAATTCAGCAACTACAGGAAAGGGAATTGCAAGCAAATATAGAGATACAAGCTCTAAAACAACAGTTGCAAGAAAAAGAGGCACAACTGGCCTGCATGGCCAGTTGGGTTATGGATGCTCTACAATGTAGGTAGTCGGCCAAATCTTATGGCCTATACCTACGGGACCAGTCGCTGCAATTCAAAATTAATGCATTAGCACAGAGGGGTATCTCCTAGATCCAAAACCCCCAGCAGTTCACAGATTTATGCAACAGCAGCTCCACAAAGGACAAGGCCAAGCTATCAGAGTTCTACCTCCATAATTTGGCCCTTCCTAATGTAACTTCATGGGACCCCAACACAGTCGTGGGAGATATGCAGCTGATGGCATTTACCTCATGGTTAAACCACAAAGAAAAGAGAGCGACAGAGGTCAAAGATGTTATGAACCGAGAGTTACATGAACCACTGTTAATTAGAGCAGAGCCAGGGGACCCCACTGCATTGATATCTACCCACCAACACCTAGCAACCAACCCTCAGGCTTTATTAAAATACATGGATCAGCAGGCTCAGGCTATAACACATTTCGAGGATATGGAGTGATTATTAGGGGACAATTGTGTTCATGCTTGCACCCAAAGGTGGAACATATTGTCCCACAACCTCAAAATTAGGGAGTATCACACTCCAACTAGAATGAGGGAGGGCCTAGTACGGGTACCTCTCTTCAAGAAGTCCATGCAGAACCTCCAGGCCAGCTGGATCGGCCTCAATCTAAGCCCACCTTTGCTTTTGGGATTGGTAGAAGGAAGCACAAAAAAAGAAGAGCATAAGCAGTGGGAAGAGGTGGAAAAGAAGGCCGGGTTCCATGACAGTGAGGAGGATACTACTTCAGAAGCCTGGTATGTGAGAGTGGCAATTAAAGCAATGAAAGACAAGGAGCTGGACTAGTTGCTCAGGAATGAGCAATCATTTTAGCAGGGGGTGATGATGAACCCCAAATTTGGTAACATTTTGGGATCATTTGGCTTAATTACCCTTGTTCAATTTTTCATAATTTATGCATTATTTTTTAGTATGTTTATGTCATTTGTACGAATAAGGGTAGTCACTATTCCTAGGTGGCTAACACGTGCTCATTTTAGGATTTTTTGACACATGTTGGAGAAAAACCGACCAGACATGGGCTAGGAGACAGACAAGTTTGGGTTGAGGATTCGTAGGGGGGTTGTCTATGGCATTAAATAGCCTCCCTCGGGATCTTCACCCCCAACTCCGAGCTCCAAAGGCCACCAAAACCAGATCCAGAAGGTAGCCAAACAGATTTCTTGGAAGGAGCTGTTCACTCACAGTTTGGGCAGCCAAGTCCCATAGATTTAGGAGGCCAGCTAGGGCCTCGTGGTGTATAAATGTTAAGGCCCCAGCCTTCGAAAAGGGCTTTTTGAAAAACTCTTGCATATTCTGTACTACAGTGCTGCTAGCTCTGTTTTGTTCTTTTGTAGCCATTGTTGGCATAACTCTTGACTTATAATTATTTTTTGATAATGGGAAGCAGTCAGATTTGATATCAGCTTTGAGTTTTCTATAGGAGCCATAGCTCTCGGGGTTGGGACCAACCTGAAAGCCTAGGGCCTCCTTCTTTGTATTGTTATCTTTCCTTTAAGCACTGTGATTTTCCTTTTATGCATTTGAAACGTGGTTTTGTTGAGCAAGATTTAGTTGTGTTGGTTAAATAGGTCATTGTTGAGGAATAGAATTGCTTCAGATGTGTAGAATAGATTGATAGGATAATAATTGATAAAGCTCCAAAAAAAGGGTTGCCTGCACTCTCAGTTTCACCTCTCCCTTATTGGATCAGGGGCTGGAATTGCAGAAACAGTGTTGCCCAACAAAAACACTAGTTTGCTTGACCATGCAATCCTTGGTGTAATGTTTTCATTTGTAGAAGTTAGTCATGTGTTCAGACCTTTGTGGATGTTTCTTTGATTAAGTGCTGTACATGGTTCTCTTTGGAAATAAAGCTGCTGTTCATTTGTTTCGTTGATAGTTAGGATAGATTAGCTAAGATTTTGATTGTGTGCAGGATTTGGTTGATTCGGTTAAGTACACACCGTGCAGGGCATATCCATCTCTCTCTCATCCACCTAAGCTTCGTCCAGGCCAGCTGCTCCATCTCCTAGTTAGCTTCCTTGTCTCGCAACTACTCTTCTGCCCATGTAACCCTACCTTCTTGCTCTTCCATTGCCTTAGCCTTCCTTAAGTCAAGTTAGCTTTCCACATCCTCTCATCACTTCATCCATCAGTCACTAGGTCATTTCAGACCCCTACCCTACCTCTCTATCCATTCATGCATCCTCTTTCACTCACCCATCCTCCAAAATACAATTTTAGAACATCCTGTAGAAATTCCTGAACATCTTGTAGAAATCCCTGAAACATCCTGTGGAACCCCTGCAAACTTCCTGTAGAAGCTCACAAGTGAGGTTGCTGGATAGCGAAACTTTGTGAAACTCTCTGGAAGGGTGTTAGGGACTCCTTAGACCTTCTCTGAGCCTTCCAAACCTTTTCCAAGCAGTCCCCTTCCTTGATCCACCCCTGCACAGTAAAAAGCCAGTTAAAACACATGCATGATAATTCCGATAACTTATTTGAAAACACAAAAAGATGTTTCCTTCAGATAGAGATAGCCTAGGCATGTGCATTTTACCTTCATAGAAGTAATGGCATATATTCTAATTGTTTGCATTCTCTCCTCTGCATTAGTAGGACTAGCTGGTAGAATTAGGGTTTGCTAGGGTTTATGTTACTTTTTGGCTTTCAGTTTCTTTCTGCAAGTAGATCAACTTCCTCTGAGTTAGCTTCCATCCATCAGTTAAAAAGATTCTTCTAATAGCTCATAGAAGTTGGCTTGAGCCCTAGCGGATTTGTGCCAGCTGACCAAGTGACAGCTGCGGCAAGAGCTAGTACTTGTGCATACAACACTGTCGCTTCCAAGTTTGTTACGAACTACCGGGTTGATAAAATTAAAGAATATAGTTCCAAGAGTTGCAGCATTATTGCTGCAATACTGGGGCCCACTAGTAGTCCACCCATATATACCTGAAAGTACGTGGAGGCCCAATCTGTGTTAGTGCTATCTAATGCGAAACCGCACAGTGAGAGCATTCCTTTAGTTCGTACTATAACATCGTCCTATATACTCGAAGGTACATGGATGAACTATGATATACTTCCGTACGTGGAATGAGGTATCACACTCGGAATGTATTACAGACAATTAGCGACAACTACTATTTTAATGACATCGGAACACGTCTCTAGCCTAGACCTGTAAATGTTATGCGTTAAGTTACAATTCTCAATTAGGTTAATTGAGATAACTTTTAAGTTTATATTCTTAAGAATTTTCCTTTCAAGGTTCACCACATGATGTTTATGAAATTCCTAGAATGCAACTATGATTAGAAACATTCCTTTAATTTGATTTGAACAATGAAAACCGTAACTAAAAGGAATAGAGCAATTAGAATTTTTAAACAAAAAGAATAGAGCACATCTAATGCAACTTCCCCTATACTATTCCTACAAGCACACACAAACCTCTAAATGCATAGTGCAAGTTTTTTTTTCAATTCCCTTAATGTTTAGATGAACAAAAGGAAACTAAGTGCACATATAATCAATCAATATTTTCGCAAGAAACAAAGAATTTACGAAAATTCCTTTTTAGAAAAGATTAATTGATTATAAGCCAACTTTGACAATGAATTGATAATGATAAAGAAATAATTTAAGAGACACTAAACAATCAAGGCAAAAGTAGGGATAGGAGGAGAAATAAAACTTGATTTCATAATCACAAGAATCATTGATCTTTTAGAAAACAACAAGAGAAGCAACTTTGGAAAAATCAGACCAAAGGTGACTTTTTAGCCTAAAAGGAATCAGCATAGGCTAGAGTGGGAGACAGTGTGTTGCAATACACTCTCACTAAGGCAAGGTATGCTCTGCCCCGCACTGCGTTAAGACAGACACTGCGTTGGTGCTAGAGAGTCAAATCAAGAGACATTCAAGGACAATTTTTGACTAAAAACACTTCAAAAATACTGAAATAAGATCAATAAAGTCAAGCAAATTCTACTAGGGTGTAAGATAATGAGGGTAAGCCACCAAGAACGACAATCGTTCCCGAGTATGGTCGCCAATTTTTTATATGGAATTTGCATCTACAGATAAACACATTTTCCCTAGGTAGGTGACTACACCTAGAACAACAGAAAGAAAGTAGTTTAACCTTTTCTTATAGAAGATAGATGAGATGGAGGAACTTACTTGTAGCCTTTCTCTTCCTAAATATCTTTTGAATCGCTCTCATCACTCCCACTTGAACTAAATCCAATCAAAAGGTACCTGCATCAAGAGAAACGAAAACAGGAAATGATCAAAGCATACAAGATCTATCTACTACAAAACAATGGAATCAAAGACATTGAAACACATAATACTCACATATATGAACAATCATATGAGAAAAGGAATAATCTCTTTACTAATGTAGAAGGAAGAGTATCACTCAATACAGTTCGATCCTGTGCCACTCCTCCAACTTCAGTCCAACCCTCGCCACATCAAAAGCACACAACTCTAGCAACATAACATTGCCTAACATAAACTCAATCCTCAAACCAACAGAATTTCCTTACAAAATTCAGATTCTAGCCCCCTGATCACTATGATGAGTGCTTAATTTATAGTAAATAGAGGTGGTTTTATCATAAATGAGGGTATTGAATGGCTTTCCAATCTTGGAGTTAGTTTCCATGGACCAAGGTATGAGAGGATAGGAGGTTAATGGATCCTAGCCTATCCAATTTCGAACTAATAGGAGGAGATAAGAGATGGGAACCTTCTAAAATCATCTAGAATGAAGAAATATTCCCAGAACCCTATGAAAATTTCATTCAATCTACCTAGCATATGCTAAATAGGGCCTAAGTGCACTGCAGTGTAGGCCATAGTGGGCCTGCCTGCTTTGCAGCGCACTTTCTCAAGGCTTGGGATGAGCTGGTGTCCCAAGGAGGAATTTCAAGAAGAATTCAGGCCATGAAACTTTCATAGAAGGAGGCATTCAATGAGTTGAATTCTCTAGGGAATGTAACAACTAAATTAGGGTTTGATGAGCCCTAAAAGTATTGATCTGAATGTCGGGAGTGATGTGCCCAAATAGACCTGTAACACCTGAGCCCGCTCCGCCCTATTCTGATGCATGTTTCCACCCTTGGTGACCATCAATGTTATAACTTGAGTGCTTCATGAGTGGACCTCCTCATGTAGACGTTCAATCAATTCCTCCATATCAGAGTGATGCCTAAGCATTTTTTCTTCCACAAATAATTGAAAATAATGTCTCTTCCTTTCGACTATGTCCTCTAATTTTTTAATAGAGTCCAAGATCGCTTATATCGATTTCATAAGCCTATCTAAAATGATATTAGCATTGATGTTATCTTGATATGTTGAATGTTTCTCCATTTGAAGACAGAGACCTAATGCCTAATAAACAATCTTTCTATTAGTAATTATCCACACTCCAGTGCTTGTGAAAATTTGGAAGCCCCAAATTTCTACTCCAATAAATAGTTATGTTTCTCCTATTTGTTAATTAATTGAACAAATTATTTATTGTTTTCTATAGTAAAAAAGGAAACTAATACACTGCAGCCTTCACTATTAAAATAAAATGTGGAAACAAGAAATTGAACAAGAAAGAAGTACATAACCCATCCACACAATTATTTTTGGACAAGTTTCCCCAGAAAAACCCAATGTGGGAAAACTGATGTAGCAGCTGAGAGTTTTATTATTATGCAGTGGTAATTCTAAGTACAATTCATTGGATGCTCAACTGGTTATCCTATACATAGAGAAATTGGACAAAACAAGTAGTGAGATGTTCTCACCCTATCCCTGGAAGAATCCGACTATGATCTCATCGGAATAGAGGCTCTGCATTCCTTCTGCATCAACTTCTGTGTAGAAATGCGTCAACCCTATGTATTCTCTGCATCACCAATGCTAGGGACTGAAATTCTCCTCCTTCAAACCCTCTGCTAGCCAGAATATTCAATTTCCAGCCTCTCGATCTCACACCTTGGATCCTGGTTTCTGAAACTGAATTTCCTTAGCAGGAATTTGATCTCCCTCTAGGCTTTGCACTGTCACTATGTCAGAACTGCGTGGGCTAGCCTCAACCTTTCTCTGGATGTTGTTATGTCCTCTCTGCCTTGTACTCTACAAGCCAGGAAAAAATCCTCATCAACTACTATCCCTTCCCCTCACTGCAAAAGATCACTTTGAAATTCTCTCCTGCAGCAGCTCTGCTTCAAAAAATCGATCTTCTGATATTAATTCGACGTGTTCTCCAAGTTCCCCTCAAGACTCTTTATATATTTCTGTTGGAAAACCAATGGACCATGTTAACTTCTAATGAATGGATTATATCATTTTGTCTTGATCCTCGTTTTTTTCTAGAAGTTTCACTGACAATTAGATGAATACCCTTTAATTATTTTAATTTCTTAAGTTTAGACTTAGGGATCCATTAAAAATAATTAATTATTTTAATAAAACTGTCTCCAGGTAGAATTTCCCAAAATTATTTCTAGGTATTGGAGAATACATGTGTTTAAGCCTCCCTACAAATTTTTATACTTAGAGCACATCTTATGCTACCATAAATCAACACTCCCTCTTAGCGAGGAATGTGCTGTAGCAATGCACCTTGTTGAAGCATCACTCTATTCTGTAACATCTCCTTCTGTGCTATTGATGTGTCACATCTATCCACCAACTACTATGAAATGTTGCATTTGTACTATTGCTGACCCTGCCACTGTCAATACTACATCCATACTGCAACTCCCTCTCAATTTTTCATCCGTGTTGCTGCTGGCACTGCCACTGCCAATAATGCATCTGTACTGCAACCTTCTCCAACTATTGCTGATATTGCATCAACAATGAAAAATCATCCCAAATTACTGAACCGATGTTTAGTATGATGCATCTTGTTGCTAGAGTTATGACTATTGCTATTCACTACAATGAACCTCTTAAGCCTCTCCACAACTGCTAATTCTGCTCTGTGACATTTGCATTGTTTTGAACTCTAGCTCTACGCTGCTCAATCTCTAGACCTGCTAGTCACTGACACTGTTACTCTGGCACTACTCTACACCAACTGACATTGGTCCATCCTACTACTTCTAATTTTGGCTCCCTTACCAAGGAATTGATTTGAGAGGTGGACTCCTCAAGTATCCTTCCCAACTGCAGTCCTTTTGAACTATAGCTCCAAATCTCCCTACCCCCTTCTATAGATTCCTGGGATGTCATGTAAAAATCCTCCTCGATCTTCGCGGATGAAACCTTCGGATCATGGTTCTCATCTTTTTCATTCTTCCTGAGAGGACACTATGTTGCATAATGACTGAATTCACCACACTTGAAGCATTTGATCATCGAAACATCTTTCTTCTTCTCTCGCTACTCCTGCTGTCCCTTGGATGGCAGGGATGCATTCTCTTCCTCCTCCTTGGGCTTCGACCCACTTCTACTACTTCCGCTAAGTTTATAATTGAACAAGTCTCTCCTCAGCTCCTCTTGCTTAAGAGCTACCCACATTCCATCCCAGTCTGGTAAAAACACCTTACCTAGGATGCTTTGGACAAAAACTTGCCACTCCTCAGAAGCTGAATTCAGGGCTAGTCTTCCCATCTCAAAACCTTGAGGTGTTGACCCCACAACTGCCAGCTCGTCTCGGGTCTCCTGAAGCTTACTAAGGAACAGAACAATGTGTTCCCCCTTCTGCATTTGCACAGATCTCATCTTCTGCTCGAAGTAAATCTTCTGTTGCTCAGAAGAGCCCTGATATAACGTCGACAAAGCATCCCACATCTCCTTGGAAGTGTCTTTGCTAGTGATATGATAGAATAAAATATCCTTCACTCATCAAGGATCATTTTATTGGTCGTTTCCATTTCTACCTTTTACTTCTTGAGCACATATGGATCCGCGGGCTCAACTACAATTTTGTTGACGTAGATCTTGAGAAAATTCTCATCCAGAAGGCACAACATTCTTGCCTTCCAAATCACATAGTTGGATGCACCATCCAACCTATTGGGTGTGGAGCCTGATTATGTTCCTTATTCAAAGGTATCACCTCTAGGGGGTCCAGGGGGGCGGATGATGATTCTTTAGAGCCCACCCTGGTGGGGGATCGGGGGTAGCGCCCTCGAAGCTAAAAATAGATGTAAAATTGCTTTGTAAAATGTTGTAATTTCGTAGTCAATTTGGGCCATTCATTAGGAGGAAATTTGATGGTAGTCGTTATGTTTAATTTAAGGTTTTTCCCTAGAAGGCAACCCCTCGCTATATATGAGGGAATTGTATTGCAACTATGTATATGTGTATTCTGAGCAAGAAAGAGAGAGGAGATTATGTGAGAGAAAAGAGGGAATTACAATGGATCTACTGTAGGTTGTATCTCTTCATTTTGCTGGATAATATCAGAGGAAGGACAAGCTATTTCTTTGTGGATGTAGCCCAAATTGGGTGAAACACATATATCTGTGTCTCTCTTGTTTTATGATTTTTCTATGTTTATATTTCTGTAATATTTTTATGTGTTCCATTTCTCTGTAATATATAATTTTCTAACAACTAGTATCAGAGCCAAAGGTTTATTTGGAAAATAAACTCGCAGGAAAGTAGGGTTCCTGGTTCGAGTGGGAGAAATGGAGGAATATGGTAGGTTTAGGGTTCAAAAATTTAATAGCCAAATCTACCAACTGTGGAAGATGCAGATGGAAGATTACTTGTATCAAAAATATCTGTACCTACCATTGAGTGGAAAGACAATGAAGATGATGAGTATGACAAACACAGAATGGGATATTCTCGACAGAAAGGAAATTGGAACAATACAGATGTGCCTAGCAACATTGTTAGCCTTTAATATTTCAACGGAAAGGACAACAGAGGGTTTAATGTCAGAATTGGCCAAACTATATGAAAAACCATCCACCTCAAATAAGGTATTTCCTATGAAGCATTTATTTAATATGAAGATATCAGAAGGTGGATCTGTTGCTGATCATTTAAATGAATTTAATACAGTTACCTGTGAGTTAAGTTCTCTAGGGGTAACTTTTGATGATGAAGTTAGGGCTCTATTATTTCTGTGCTCAATTCTATAAAGTTGGAATGGTTTATTTATGGCCATTAGTAACTCTGTCTCTAGATCTAGTACTTTAAAGTTTGATGATGTTGTTGGCGTAAACCTTAGCGAGAAAATGCGACGAAAAAGCTCTAGTGAGACATCAGGTGATGCTTTGACTGCAGAGACTAGGGGAAGAAAAATGGAAAGAGGAAATAGACCAAGATATCGTAGTAAGTCAAGGAAACATAGATCCAAGTCTAGATCAGGGATAGTGTGCTGGAAATGTGGGAAGAAAGGACACCTGAAGAAATACTGCAAGTCTCAGAAGGGAAAAGAAAGAGACACACACCAAGAAAAAAATTATGAAGTGAATATGACAGGTGATGTGTTGTAAGATGCTTTGATTCTTTCATTAGAAAATATTATTGATGCCTCGGTGGTAGATTTAGGGGCCTTATTCCATGCCACACCTGATAGGAAACATTTTCATGATTATGTTCAATAGGACTTTGGACAGGTTCGATTGGGTGATGATAAACCCTGTAAAATCATTGAAAAGGGTACAATTTTCATAAAACAATAGAATGGAAATCAATGGTTGTTGAAGGAGGTAAGGAATGTTCCAAAATCTAAAGAAAAATATAATTTCAACACAGCAGTTGGGAGGTGAAGGCTGTGTAACTACTTTTACAGATAAAACCTGGAAGGTCACCAAAGGAGCCCTGGTAATAGCAGAAGGAGAAAATGTTGGTACATTATATTTATGTAATGGTATTTATAATTTTGTTAATGATTTAACCTCTACAAGAGTAGATACGTCATTGTGGCATCATAGGCTTGGGCACATGAGTGAGAAGGGGATGTAGATTCTTCACTCAAGAAATTTGTTGTCAGGTTTGAAGCATGTTGATTTGGAATTTTGTGAGAATTATGTTTATGGAAAAAAGACGAGAGTCATATTCCTCAGAGTTGGGAATGAAAAGAAGAGTGGAAAATTATAGCTTGTGCATACAGATGTATGGGGACCTGCTCAGGTATCATCTCTTGTCGGATCTCATTATTATGTTACTTTTATTGATGATGCAACCAGAAAAACCTAGATTTATTGTATTCAGAATAAATATGATGTATTTGATACTTTCAAGAAATGGAAAGCTTTGGTTGAAAATGAGACAAGAAAAAGGTTGAAGTGTCTCATATTAGACAATGGAGGTAAATATTGTAGCGAAGAGTTTGATAGGTATTGTTCAGAGAATGGAGTTCATAGAGAGAAGACAATTCCAAGAACACCATAATAAAATGGTGTGTCAGAAAGGATGAACATAACAATCATGGAGTGTGCAAGGTGCATGAGATTGGAAGCAAGATTGTGTTTACAATTTTGGGCAGATGCTGTAGATATTGCTATTTATCTAGTAAACAGAGGGCCTTCAAATTCCTTGGATGGTGGTATTCCAGAGGAAGCATGGACAAGTAAAAAGGTAAACTAATCATTTTTAAAGACTTTTGGTTATGAATCCTTTGTCCACATTAATAAAGAAAATAGAACAAAGCTTGAGGAAAAATCAAAGAAATGCACCTTTATTGGATATGGTGTTAATGATTTTGGTTATCGCTTTTATGATTATGAAAAACACAAAATCATAAGGAGTAGAGATGTAATATTCAATGAAAAGGTTTTGTATAAGGATAAAATGTAGGAAAATAAACTGGAAAAAGAAAACAGAGAATACACAATGCTTGATGAGATCACAGAAAAAGTGAAGGTGCCTGAAAATCATAATGATCAATAGCTAGAACAAGAACCTGAAAGTGGTGTTAGAAGATCTACCAAGATAAGTATATGCCCTGAACGATACTCTCCTTCATTATATTATGTGTTGTTGATTGATTCTGGTGAACCCGAATGTTATGAAGAAGCAGTGCAGGTAGAAATGAGGAAGAAGTGGGAGCAAGCCATGAAAGAAGAGATGGAATCCTTAGTACATAACTAGACTTGGGACTTAGTTAGGTTGCCTGCAGGTAAAACAACATTGCATAATAAATGGGTTTACACGTTAAAGGAAGAAGACACAGGTAGAAAAAGGTATAAAGCTAGACTTGTGGTGAATGGGTTTGCACAAAAAAAGGGAATAGAATTTGATGAGATATTTTCTCATATTGTTAAAATGACTTCAATTAGAACTATTTTAAGTCTAGTAGTAGCTGAATATTTTTATCTTGAGAAGTTAGAAGTAAAGACAACTTTTCTCCATGGGGATTTGGAGGAAGAAATATATATGCAACAACCACAAGGATATGAAGTAAAAGGGAAGGAGAAACTAGTGTGCAAGTTGAAGAAGAGTTTGTATGGCTTAAAACAGGCGCCAAGGTAGTGGTATCTAAAATTTGACAGGTTTATGTATGAATAAGGTTATAATAGATGTCACTCTCATCATTGTGTTTATCTCAAAAGGAAAAATGATGGTAGCTATATTATATTGTTATTGTATGTAGATGACATGCTTGTTGCAGGTTCTAACATGCAAGAAATAAATGTGCTTGAAAGAAAATTAGCAAACTCATTTGCAATGAAGGATTTGGGTGCTAAAAAACAAATACTTGGTATGAGAATAACTAGAGATAGGAAGAATTTAAAATTAACATTGTCTCAGAGTGAGTGCATAAAAAAGATGTTGAAAAGATTTAATATGCAGAATGCAAAACCAATTAGTATACCTTTGGCTAGCCATTTTGTTGGGTTGTGTTATTTGTTGCTGCTGCTTTTGATTTTGAGGTAGAATAGATGGATGTGAAGACAACATTTCCTCATGGGGATCTAGAAGAGGAGATCTACATGAAGCAACTTGAAGGCTTTGCGGTGAAGTTTAAGAAAGAACTGATGCAAGTTAAATAAGTCTCTGTATGGGTTAAAACAATCACCAAGGATGTGGTATCAAAAATTTGATACATTTATATGGGGACTTGGCTTCACCAGAAGCAAAGTAGATCACTGTGTGTATTTTAAATTAATTGAATACCGTGTTATTTATCTAGTCTTGTATGTGGACGATATGTTGCTGGTTGGAAACGACAAAGAAATTATCCAGGATCTGAAGACCCAATTGTCCTCCAAATTTGACATGAAAGATCTTGGTGCTGTAAACTATATTTTGGGAATGGAAATTAAAAGAGATCAGGCAAAGAGGAAGCTCTAGTTAAACCAGAGGAGGTATGTCGAGACAATACTCCAGAGGTTTAATATGCAGGATAGTATACCGGTGAAGGTTCCTATTCCTGTAGGTGTGAAGTTATGTATTGAAAAGTGTCCCAAGACACAAGAAGAGGAAGAGGACATGTCCCATGTTCCATATACAATTGCAGTTGGTAACCTAATGTATGCAATGGTCTGTACTAGACTAGACATTACACATGCGGTGGGAGTATTGAGTAGGTTTATGTCAAAACCAGGGAAGGAGCACTGGACAACAGTGAAGCAGGTTTTCAGGTATTTTTGTGGCACTACTGATTATGGTTTGTGCTACCAAGGAAGACTAGGATTGGACAGAGTGTTGGATATCCATGGCTTTGTTGATGTAGACTAGGCTAGAGATCTGGATTAGAGAAGATCTACAAGTGGGTATGTGTTTAACCTATTTGGAGGTGCAGTCATTAGATGAGTAAGAAACAATCTGTAGTGGCACTATCAACTACAGAGGCAGAATCCATGGCAACCACTCATGCAAGCAAGGAATCATTTTGGTTGCAGAGATTGTGTTCAAGTATGGGGGTTAGTACAGGGAGCTATAAGAATAGACTGTGACAGCCAAAGTGCAATTTTCTTGGCAAAGAACCCTACTTACCATTCAAATACAAAGCACATTGATGTTCAATATCACTTTGTGAGGGATATGATAGAAGACAAAAAGGTGTTGCTGGTAAAGGTGGACACTTTGAAGAATACTACAGAGGCATTGACAAAATCTGTGAGCTATGAGAAGTTCTCTTGGAGTAGAGAAACAATGGGAATTTCAGGGCTGGATAAATGACTAAGCTCTCCTATGGAAAGAAAACAATAAGTGGGAGAATGTTGGGTTGTGTTATATTCTTTCCACGACTAGCCCACGTAGTTAATCGGGGGGCAGAGCCCCCCCTTCGTTGTGCCGATTGCGTAGCGGGGGGTGACAACACCCCTTGTCCAGGGGGTTTGAGGGGGGCGGGTAGCCCCCCTCTACGAGGTCCAGGGCAGCGCCTTGGGGAATTTTTTTTTGGACCCTATATTAGGTTGGGTGGACCTACCTATGGTTTTGTGCATGGTTTTCACACATCGTTTTGCACGCGATGGTTTTCGGTCCATGGTTTTGGACGTGATGCTTTTCGCTCCATGGTTTTGGACGCGATGGTTTTCAGTCCATGGTGTTGGGTGCTTCGGCATCTATAAATATGTATTGTAACATTGAAAGGAACATAATGAAAAATCAAGTTGGTAGTCCCCGTTTTGGGATCCAGGGGAAAATATCTGTGTATATGTGTTTCATGCGTTATGCTCTCACATTGTTTATTTTTTGTTCTTAGAATTCGTATGCAAGTAATTTCTGTACGGGGTTAAAGCCTACACATTTCAAACTAAGTAAGGAGGTGTGTCCCAAGAATGAAGAAGAAATGGCTTATATATCTAACGGATTTGCATAGTCTAAGAAGGTGTAAATTTTTCCAGGAAAGACATGAAAATTCTAGCACGATTTTGATAAAATCCAACATAGATTTTTGGAAATATGGGTTACAACTGTTAAGCTTGAAAATTTTTGTTGCCCCATGGGTTTTTGATGGTGTTGAATCTATTTCCACCATCAAAAATAGGACTCAAACACTCCTACTATCAGAGTTTTTGTAAAACAAATGGTCGGATTTCGATTATTTTTGGTTGTCCGGGTAAATTTGAGCTTCAATAGAAAATGCCAATAGGATTAGGTGTAATATCCATGGTGAAAATTCCATTTAATAAAATTTAATAAAGGAAAAATAATAACCACAATTTATGGGACACTTATTCCAAGCTTAATGTTGGGAAAGACATCCTAGGGGGTGTTCATTTGATTGTTTATGGCTAAGTAAATTGACAAAGGCAATGAATAAGGCTTTGGAAAGGAAAAATGGCATTTTTGTCACATTTATTTATCAAAATAATGGAAATTAGGAGAAAATGGAGGTGAAAGGTCACAGGTTGCATGTGAGGATGAAATTGAATGAAAATAATGGAAAATGAAGAAAATAGAGGCCTCATTCATAAAAAGGCTTGTGAGGATCAGTTGGTAACCTTTTGTCAGTTTAACCTTTTTTCAGCTGAGCTTTGGAGATCTCTCATTATTCTCTCTCTCACTCTTGGACACTATTGTGGCCAGCAACAACCCCCCTTTTGATTTAGTTTTAGCAATAAAGCTAAATAAATGGGGACCCTTCTAAAAAATAAAAAACTAGCACTTATGTTTTCCTTTGAATAAAACATGCTATCATAAACTTAGGAAACAACCCACAAAACCTAAAAAACTAAGTTTTATGATAAGTTCTGAATAAAATTGTTCTCTTAACACTAAAACATCGCATCGTAAAGGGTAATGGGGAACATCATATAAACAAGCTTTCGAAATTGTGAAAATGCGATGCGAGATCGTGCGCCTTAAAAAATCATCGCACATCACAGCTTTCATATGCCGCAAGTATCACCTAAGGTAAAATACCCTGATCCAGAGATATGCGATAAGGCATCTCACAAATCCCATATCGCAAAACACACAAAGTGATAAATTATTGTTGACAAAACGGATTAGCAATATTGCGAAGAAAGATTTTCTCGTAATTCGATACCAAGTTATGGGCATTAATGTCAATTTAATAGTTAGTTGATGGTCATTTATGAGATAAGATTTAAATCTGATTGAAAGGTTATTTCACATAGGGCGGTATATTGAATATGATTTCAGAATTAAAGAGCTTTCTCATCACTTTATTTCTTATCATTATTCTTTCCTTACTTGTAAATTCGCAGGGGTGGCAAGCAGAGTAATATATGCAACAGTGTGTAGAACATAATGGGAAAGAAGGGAAAGGCTCCAGTTGCAGAGGACAAAGAGATGAAGCCCTTATACACAAACACCATCTGTAACAAAGATGCTAGCATAACTACTTGGGAAGGCATGTACAGTCTGCTCGAAGAATAAAAGCCTAGAGTTATGGAAGTCAAAGCAACAATAGACTCACCTGGGTCGTCTCAAGCATCAATCACTAAACTTGCATGTTCATTCTTGCACCAAATAGCGGCAAGGCCAAAGATTCTTCCATACACAGACATGGTCAAGTGGGTACTCAACAGTGCCGATATAACATATAGACAATTCAAGACTCAAGGCCAAGACCTCATTGGGTCATTCACTGCACGAGATTTGATGCTTATGTATCATCTACCAGAGCCGCAAGCAACCTACAACAAGTAGTTCGTGGAAAAGTTTACCAAAGAAAACGAAGATTTGGCGGGGTGTACCAAGAACTGGTCGGTAAGGAAAGAACCATTAAAAAAAAGGGCAAAGCGTGCTAACTAAGGCCCATCAAGACCGCGCAAGAGGAAAAAATAGCACCTGGGAAGCCCAGATCAGAAAAAGGAATTAGTTTCCGATGAAAGAAATAAAGGCTAAAGGCAGGACCCACGCCCCAAAACCAACAATATCTATTAGGTGCACCATTAGGTGGTAAGTAGATTTGGCTGAAATCTAGCGATTCCATTCAGTGCCCGACGCATGGTAGCAGAAGAAGCAGCTACAACGGAAAACAACATCATTGACTGTATCAATGAAAACCTGCATAGAGAAAACCTCATTTCAGAGACCACACCGGGATTTCTCCCAAAGGCACAGCAACTGCAGACAAGCTGGAGGCAAAAGGCTGAGGAAAGGGAAGATTCCATCAAGAAGTTAACTAAGTTAAATTGGGAAACTTACTGGCAGTACTTGGTTCAACCACCCAGTCAATGCATGACCCTCAAATTCCTTACGAACTCTGCTGAGAAGATAGTGCCAACATTTGCTGATTATATTTTCGCAGGGAAACTAAAATCAGAATTCGGCCAACCGACACTCCTTAAGCCGATGCTGAATGCTTGCAACTACAAAGAACAGATACATAGATAGTTAATTTTGTAGATTCAGTTTTAGTTTTAGTTTTGATTTATTTTTCCCTTAGATGAGGACGGTCATTTAAACTTCCTTCTATATTTTTGTAATAAACTATTTTTAGTATTTAGGAAGTAGTATTTTAACCCCTCTCATGCATTTAGAGAGGGGTCCTAAAATTTTTCAAAAACATTTCCTCAGAACATGCACTTTTGCACCCTCTGAGGAGGTTTGATGAATGAATGGATCAAGATTTATTGATGTTTGTGTTTAATGTCTACTAATGAAATGCACTTTTGTACTCTTAGTAGATGTTGAATTAGGAAGAGATAAATCTATATTGTTGAAGTTCATGAGTAGGACTTGTTATCAATGGTACTTTTATCTCTTAATGATTTCTGCTTATGTGTCCAAATAATATTTTATGCTCAATTATTTATATATGAAATCTTGAATGTTTGAGTTATCATTTGGAACTTTTGTATGGTGATGACTATTTTGTTTATGCTTAATGTATGAATGACTTATTATGCGATATACTTCTCACAATTGTTTCGGCTAACTTTTTATACGAAACAATTCATTTTTATCGGATTCTTTTCTTGTAGCAATTGAATGATCTTTATTACCAATTGTTGTTCGAAATTATTTTAGATCACATAAGTGAAAAGTTCAATCCCGGGTTAGTTTTAGATTTGAATATTTGTGTTCATTAGAATACAATTGCATTTTAAAATTAGACTTAGATTAAAAGCATTTTACTTAGAAACCTTTAGAAAATAGAAATATCAATCCTTATCAACACACACAAATTGGGAAATTGGTCCTATTATCCCCAATTGGACCCACCATCCCAAACAAAAAAGGAGTTGCTTTCAAGCTCTGGACCGGGTGGGTATCCCCCTTGTTGTAGACCTGATTTTTGGGGCTTCAACCTATATGGTGCTAGAAGGAGGGCCCGAACTACGAATGGCTAGTAAATCCAAATCTAAATACCATTCTGAGAGTAAATCACCCTCAACATCTCCCCCGACTTCTGCATCTCATTCCAAATCTTTAAGTCCTAAGCGAGAAGTTAAGAAAATAACAACCATTGCCACAAACCCAAACATTTCAAAGGAATCTACTATTGAACCTCCTAAAGTTGAATCTTGGATTCATAAACTTCAAGGATTTTCCATATCACCAAAAAAGTCTGAAATATCTTAAGGTAGTGTGACTTCGCAATACAATCCTTTTCATCCTCTAACCAGATTGCAGAGTGAAAAGTTTGGTATTGAACCAACTGAATTACCTCTACCTAAAAGGAAAAGAGCAAGGAAATCACCTCAAGGGTCTAATAGTGAGACTGTTTCATCATCAACATCCATTCCAACTTCTCCATTGCAAAGTCAACCATCCACCCCTCCACTTTAGATTGTTGTCCATCATAGTACTGGAACTTTAACATCCTCATCCTTTCCACAAGCGACTTCATCTATGATTTCCATTGTTAGTAGTTCAATGATGGCTCAAACCCCATGGAATAACCCAGGGGTAGTCTTAATGCCTAATCCCTTAAGTCAATTACCGGGCCATCCTGAAAAATGGCTGCCTAAGTTTAATCTTGAAGCAGGCATGTTAGCAGAAGAACACATAAACAACTTTATGTTATCGATAAATTTAAATGGTGTTACTAATGAAGATGTTGTTGTCCGACTCTTTCCTTATACATTACAAGGAGAAGCCAGATCTTGGTATTTTTCATCATCATCAAGATCCATCACTAGTTGGGACATTTTCCAAGAGCAATTCTTGACTAAGTTTGGTGATGATAGATCTACAACAACACTGATCAATGATCTATTGAATCTCAAGACTGAATCGAGAGAACCTATAAAAGATTTTAATTCACATTTCAACAAACTTTTGAATGAAATTCCAATCGCTTCCGAGCCTAGCGAAGAAGTTCGAAGTGAATGGTACATATCTGCTTTACCATCAAACATAGCGATCTTCGTTGATAGGGCTGCCAACACAACATTAGTTGAAAACATGAAGGAAGCAATAGTGGTAGAGAAAAGTATCTTAGCTTTAGAAAAGAAAAATGTTGTCGATGAAAACAAATCTAAGAAGGTTACTTTTAAATATGATCCTAAGAAAAAGCAAGCAAAAGACCCATTTGATTTAGAAGGATTGCAGAAAGTCTTAAAAACCATGTCTAACGAAATGGTTGACATCAAGAAACAAGTAGCAGAGACTTCTTCGAAAAAGCCCTATAATCCTTATAGAAAAAATCCTTCAATTGATTCAAAGCCTCCCAATGCTATATCAAATGCAGAATCTGAAGAAGAAGAAGAGGAAGTTTCTAACGAAGAACCTACTGATGAAGATGAATTTGTAGAAGTAAAGGGAATGTGGGACTTCATTCTTATAGATGAAGAGGATCAAAAGGTATTACCAGTAAGTACAAGAAGTAGAAATCAAGTGGATCCTCCACAACCTAGTACTAAACAGAAGAGCGCAAGCTCAACATCTAAAGATAAACTCGCAGGTAAGAAATCATTACCAAAAGCGACTCAAACAAGCCCAGTCCAATCCGATCCCTCAACTCCATCAAAAACATTGATTGTCTCTTATGAGATGGAGTATAATATTATTGAAGATATGAAGAAGACTAGGGCTAGCATTACATTTTATGAGTTGAGCAAATTGAAACATCAACAAAATATACTTATGAAAGAGTTACATGCAGTACCCGTTGCACCTCTTCCTGCCGCTGTAATCTCGCAAGCTTCTCATGAGATGGGAAAACCTCCAACTAATATGGTAGACAAAGTTGATTCGAATGATATTTCTTTAATTGGAGGTAGTTCAAAATCCCATACTCCCCCATTCCTTCTTAATTACGAAATTTTCAATAAAAACTTGCATAATTGTTTAGTAGATTCAGGAGCTTCATCTAATATCTTACCTAAAACAATATGTGCAAAGTTAAATGTCCAACCTCAAAAATCTACAGTACGCATAGTTCAGCTCGACCGATCGCAAGTTGAAGTAATTGGTGAACTAAATCAAGTTACCATAAGGCTGTCATCTAATCCAAAGGTATGTCAAGTTATTGATATTCTAGTTGCAGACATTCTCGAATTTTATGGTTTAATTCTTAGTAGGGATTGGTCTGAAAAGCTTCATGGATACTTTGCGACTGATTGGTCGCATATGTGGCTCCCTTACAATGATAAACCAAATCAGATAAAGGTTGAGCGAGAAAGACACCAAAGATATATAGTGACGGAATTGGAAGGAGAAAATGAACCAGTAGCATACATCAACAATATAATTGGCAAGTATTCTATTGATTCTTTCCTAGGAAATTTTAATGCTCATACTTCGCCTTACCTATAACATTTTGTTCTATCTCAAGTGAAATTTTTTTCTCAAATAGATAGTTCTAAATGTGTTAATTTTATAGATAGTCGTGTAAATAAATATTTATTTTGGAAATTATTTTTTGATGGTTCTAAGTCTAATGATGGAGCAGGAGCAGGATGTATATTAGTTAGTCCAGAGGGAAACAAAACTATGTTAACATGTAGACTCAAGTTCGATTGTACAAACAACACTGCAGAATACGAAGCTCTAGTCCAAGGGCTCTACAAGGCGATCATATTATATATCAGGTATCTACAAGTCTTCAGAGACTCTAAAATCATGATTAAACAGGTACGAAATATTATACATTGTGTATTAGGTCATTTGAAACATTATCAGTCTTTAGTGCAAGATCAGACTGAACATTTTATAGCATTTAATATCTCACCTATTCCCAGACTCCAAAATGCTAGTGCTGACCTCCTGGCTAATGTAGCCTGCAAGCTCATTCCATCCGAAGATTATAGCCTAGACAGATTCTCAATCGAATTGATCTTTAGGCCCTCAATCCCTGATAATGTTACAAACAGGACAATTTTCAACGATGATCCTAATATTGTAAGTTTCCTGACATCAGAAGGATCTTACACTAATCAGATAATTGATGAGGACCAAAATGACCAGCAGTTACAACAAGAAATCACTAATAATGCTATACTAAAATCTCTAGTCAAGTTGGAAGACCTATATGATTTAAAAGACTGCTTTAAGAGATCTACCAATTCAAAACTTCAGAGTTCAACTCTAAACTATGAATTAGTAAATCTAGGAATGGATACCAAGCCACAGAACATCAACCTAGGTCTTGGCCTAAACCCATAAGAAAAATTAGCCTATGTTCGGCTCCTGAAACAATACAAAAACGTCTTTGCCTAGAACTACGATGACCTTAAAACTTATGACACTTCAATCATTCAACATACTATCTCGATGATAGCTGATGAAAAAACTGTCCAACAAAAGTTGAGGAAGATCCATCCTAATATGGAAATTCAGATTAAATCCAAGCTTAATAAATTATTGAAAGCCAAAATTATTTTTCCCGTTCGACATTCTAGGTGGTTTTCCAATATGGTCCCAATTAGAAAGAAAAACGGAAATATTAGGATTTGTATTGACTTTTAAAATCTTAAAAAAGCCTGTCAAAAGGATAATTTCCCCTGCCTCTTATGGAACAGATATTGCAAGCAGTTAGAGGATTAGAATTAATGTCCTTTTTAGATGGTTTCTCCAGCTACAACCAGGTCCTGGTCCATCTTGACGATCAGCTAAAAACCACATTGAGAACCAAATGGGGTACTTATGCATATCAAAAGATGCCTTTTGGTCTGATCAACGCTGGCGCCACATTTCGAAGGGCCATGGATATTGAATTTAAAGGATTAGTAAACAAATCAGTGGTGATTTAATTGGATGACATAACAGTATATTCTTAAAAACGTGGTAATCACCTTAGTGTCTTAAATTAAATCTTCTAACATTGCCAAAGGTATGGGATTTCACTTAACTAAAAAAAAAATCCTTTTTTGCATTAAGTGAAGGAAAACTTCTTGGATTTATAGTGTCAAAATCTGGAATCCATATTGATCCCAATAGAATTAAGGAAATTTCTGAAATATCCTTGCCACATAATAAGAAAACCATGCAATCCTTCCTTGGCCAGATTAAGTTTTTCAAAAGATTTGTTCCAGACTTCTCAAGAATTGTGTCACCATTACAAGCAATGATAAAAAAGAATTCACTTTTCAATTTGGGGCAAGAAGAATATGAAGCGTTCAATTTGATTAAGCAAGCGATTATTAATGCCCCATCCTTAGCGACTCCAAATTTTTCCGATCCTTTTATTTTGTACACGTTTGCCTATGATAAATCATATGCTGCGATACTCACTCAAGCCAATCAAGATAAGGTAGAAGTCCCAATTGCCTTCTTTAGTTCAAATCTGCAAGGGGTTGAATCAAATTATTCTGATGTTGAGAAACAAGCTTATGCTGTTTTCAAAGTGATCAAATATTTTAGACCCTTTCTCCTTGAAACTCATACAAAGATCATAGTAACATTTCTAGTGGTAAGAAATATTTTAGTACAGAAAGATGTGGGTGAAAAGAGAGCAAATTGGGTCACTGCCTTACAAGAATACGACACTAAGATCAGGCCAGAAAATATTGTAAAAGGTTAAGGCTTTTGCAAGATGTTGGCTGGAGTTTCGCTTGTTTCTGAAATATCATCTTCAAATCAAGAGGCAAAAATGTATGAGGTAAGCCTAAACGATATTGAATCGAGATATGCTGATATCATATTTTATCTAAATAATGGATATGCTCCTTCAAATCTGGATTCAAAGAAAAGAGCTTTAAGATTGAAGGCTAAGCAGTATCAACTCGTAAATGATGTACTTTTTAGGATGAATTATGATTATGTTCTCCTTCGATGTCTTGAGAAATCTGAAGCTAAAAAAGTGTTGCAGGAACTCCATGATGGACTAGCAGGTGGACATTATGCGGGAGATGCTACAACACATAAAATCTTGCGCGCATGATACTATTGGCCTACGCTATTTAAAGATGCGCATATCTATGTAAGGAAATGTCGAGTTTGTCAAACCACTTTCGAAAGACAAAAGAAACCATCATTGCCTTTGAAACCAGTCAATATCGATCAACCTTTTGATCAATGGGGATTGGATATAATAGGTGAGATCGTTCCTCACACTTCTAAACAACATATGTATATCCTTACAACTACAGATTATTTTACTAAATGGGTAGAAGAAGTTCTGCTCAAGACAACCAATGTTGAACATACCATTGATTTCATAGATCAGTTCATAATCACTAGGTTTGGTTTACCCTCTGCTTTAATGTTTGATAATGCATCATATTTTTCTAGCAATGCTATGACTGAATTTGCACTTAAAAGAGGTTTTAAGCTTAAATATTCTGCCAATTATTACCCACAAGGGAATGGGTTGGCTGAATCAACAAATAAAAACTTAATTAGAATCATTAAGCGAACCATTGATCAGAATCATAAAAATTGGCACAAATATTTGATGTATGCTTTATGGGCAAACCGAATAACCCAAAAGGCTTCCATTGGCACTTCTCCCTTTAATTTAGTTTATGGGAAAGAAGTAGTTCTCCCAACTCATCTAGCAATTCCTTCTTTGGCCTTAGTTCAATTTATCGACGAAACACCAACTTCATCTTTACAACTAAGATAATTGCAGATCCTTAAGCTAGAAGAGCAATGAGAATAGGCTAAAATCACACACACTCATCATCAAGCATTAGTAAAGGCTTCCTTTGATTCAAGCATGGTATCTAGGAAAGATTTTCAAATTGGAGATTTAGTTTTGAAATGGGATAAGGCTCATGAGGAAAAAGGTAAACAGTCTAAATTCCAACGAATGTGGCTTGACCCATTCCAAATTGTTGAAATCATAGGTCCATCCACTTTCGTGTTGCAAGATTTAGCAGGGAAAAGAGAATACTTACCTGTTAATGGACAGATCCTTAAAAAATACTTTCCATAGAAGATGACCTCTTATATTTTTGTAAATTATTGTTTATAGTTTTGTTTTGATAATAAAATAGGTTGTAAATGGTTAAATTTCTGAATTCACAAAAATATTAGTATTTCTTTTAGATTTTGTTTTTTCATTTGTATAAATAGAACTGATTTGGAAAATCGATCATTATTATTGAAAGATACAATTGAACGCTACAAGCTTGAAAATGTTACTAGTTTCAACCTTACGAATTTTGATTAAAACAACCTTTAGCGAAAATTTGTTTTATATCAGTCAGTGAAAAGCATCAATAACAAAATGAAGGTTCTCTATAGAAAAACTGTTTTAAAAAAACTCTATAATCATTGTCCAGAGCTATTCTTAAGGAACCAATGATTTCCTCCCCACCTAGGAAATTACGAGTTTCAAAGAGTAATCCAATGATACGCTATAAGCTTAAAGAATAAGAGGTCTCATCATGAGCCGACTTATCATGATCATAGATATTATGACTTGCTGACATTGCCAAAACTGCATACCAAAATAGGGCAATGGCTCAAGATTGTTGCAATCAAAAGACAAGGTGTCTCATCATGAGCCAGCTTGTTCAGTGAAGATATAAATCAAATGAATGGCACTGTCATAATTTGGCTAACAAACCAAGACATTGTTATTTAAGAATTAAAAGAAAAAGAAAAAAAAGAAATAACAAGTGTGGATATGGATTTATCTTTGAAAATTGAATATTTATCCAGGTAGGATACAGGATCATTGCTGGGTAGTAGGTAACCTTGTCGAGGCTATGAACGCCTGCTGGCAGCAGAGGCTCTACCTACGATAAAGGAGCATACTTAAAACTGATCTATAGAGAAGTCTTTGTTTTTAACTTTATAAACTAAGTAGTGGCTGATGTAAATACAATGACTAGCTTTGGGAAGTAAATAATCAGGGTTCACACAGGAGAAACAAATTACCATTGACAGTTGAAAGCATGAACTACTTTATATTTCTATAATAAAGTTTGATTTTCCAGAAAACTTTTCTGTTTTGGAAGTTTATAAAATTCAAAAGATAATCAGAGATAACTAGTTCTTCCAAGTGAATCTCCAATTGTTGTGGCCAGCAACAACCCCCCTTTTTCATTTGGTTTTAGCAATAAAGCTAAATAAATGGGGACCCTTCTAAAAAATAAAAAAGTAGCACTTATGTTTTCCTTTGAATAAAACATGCTATCATAAACTTTGGAAACAAACTGCAAAACCTAAAAAACTAAGTTTTATGATAAGTTTCGAATAAAATTGTTCTCTTAACAATAAAACATCGCATCACAAAGGGTAATGGGGAACATCATATAAACAAGCTTTTGAAATTGCGAAAATGCCATGCGAGATCACGTGCCTTAAAGACTGATTGCACATCGCAGCTTTCATATGCTGCAAGTATCACCTAAGGGAAAGTACCCCGATCCAGTGATATGCGATACGACATCTCGCAAAATGCACAAAGTGATAAATGGTTGTTGATATATTATGATCTGCAATATTGTGAAGCAAATCGCAAAATCGCTTTATCGCAGATCTACAGGGCTCATCATTCAATAAAGTTTTTCTCGTAATTTGATACCAAGTTATGGGAATTAATGTCAATTTAATGGTTAGTTGATGGTCATTTATGAGATAAGATTTCAATCTGATTGAAAGGTTATTTCATGTAGGGTGGTATATTGAATATGATTTCAGAATTAAAGAGCTTTCCCATCAGTTTATTTCTTATCATTATTCTTTCCTTACCTGTAAATTCACAGGGGCGGAAAGCAGAGTAATATATGCAGCAGTGTGCAGAACATAATGGGAAAGAAGGGAAAGGCTCCGGTTGCAGAGGACAAAGAGATGACGCCCTTATACACAGACACCACCTGTAACAAAGATGCCGACATAACTACTTGGGAAGGCATGTACAGTCTGCTCGAAGAAGAAAAGCCGAGAGTTATGGAGGTTAAAGCAACAGCAGACTCGTGCGGGTCATCTGAAGCATCAATCACTGAACTTGCATGTTCATTCTTGCACCGAATAGCAGCAAGGCCAAAGATTCTTCCATACACAGACATGGTCAAGTGGGTACTGGATAGTGCTGATATAACAGATAGACAATTCAAGACTCGAGGCCAAGACCTCATTGGGTCATTCACTGCACAAGATTTGAGGCATATGTATCATCTACCAGAGCTGCAGGCAACCTACAATATGTAGTTCGTGGAAAAGTTTACAAAAGAAAACAAATATTTGGTAGGGTGTACCAAGAACTGGTCGGTAAGGAAAGAACCACTAAAAAAGGTTAAAGAGTGGTAACTAAGGCCCATCAAGATCATGTAAGAGGCGAAAATAGCACCTGGGAAGCCCAGATCAGAAAAAGGAAGCCGTTTTTTATGAAAGTGCGAAAGGCTAAAGGCAGGACCCACGCCCCAAAATCAATGGTATCTATCAGGTGCACCCTTAGGCGGTAAGCGTATTTGGCTGAAATATAGTGATTCCATTCAGCGCCCGATGCATGGCAACAGAAGAAGTAGCTACAGCGGCAAACAACATCATTGACCGTGTCAATGAAAACCTACACAGAGCAAACCTCATTTCAGAGACCGCACCGGGATTTCTCCCAAAGGCACAACAACTGCAGACAAGATGGAGACAAAAGGTTGAGGAAAAGGTAGATTCCATCAAGAAGTTAACCAAGTTAAATTGGGAAACTTATTGGCAGTACTTGGCTAAACCACACAGTCAATGCATGACTCTCAAATGCCTTACGAACTCTACCAAGAAGATAGCGCCAACACTTGCCGATTCTGTTTTCGTAGGGAAACTAAAACTGGAAGTCGGAAAACTGATGCTCCTTAAGCCGATGCTGAATGCTTGCGACCACAGAGAATAGATACATAGATAGTTAATTTCTAGATTTAGTTTTAGTTTTAGTTTTGATTTATTTTTGCCTTAGATGAGGACGGTCATTTAAACCTCCTCCTATATTTTTGTAATAAACTATTTTTAGTATTTAGGAAGTATTATTTTAACCCCTCTCATGCATTTAGAGAGGGGTCCTAAAATTTTTCGAAAACATTTCCTCAGAACATGCACTTTTGCACCCTTCGAGGAGGTTTTGATGAATGAATGGATTAAGATTTATTGATATCTGTGTTTAATGTCTACTACTGAAATGCACTTTTGTACTCTTAGTAGATGTTGAATTAGGAAGAGATAAATCTATATTTCTAAAGCTCATGAGTAGGACTTGTTATCAATGGTACTTTTATCTCTTAATGATTTCTGCTTATGTGTCCAAGTAATATTTTATGCTCAATTATTTATATATGAAAGCTTGAATGTTTGAGTTATCATTTGGAACTTTTGTATGGTGATGACTATTATGTTTATGCTTAATGTATGAATGACTTATTATGCGATATACTTCTCATAATTGTTTCGGCTAAATTTTTATACGAAAAAATTCATTTTTATCGAATTCTTTTCTTGTAGCAATGGAATGATCTTTATTACCAATTTCTGTTCGAAATTATTTTACATCGCATAAGTGAAAAGGGTAATCCCGGGTTAGTTTTAGATATTTGTGTTCATTATAATACAATTGCATTTTAAAATTAGACTTAGATTAAAAGAATTTTACTTAGAAACCTTTAGAAAACAGAAATATCAATCCTTATCAACACACACAAATTGGGAAACTAGTCCCATTATCCCCAATCAGACCCACCATCCCAAACGGAAAAGGAGATGCTTTCAAGGTCCGGATTGGGTGGGTATCCCCCTTGTTGTAGACTCGATTTTCGGGGCTTCAACAGACACTTAGAGTTTTCTTGGACCATTTTGGCATTAAATAAAGAAAGGCAAAGAAGGCAAGAGGAAGCAAATATTAATTAGGGAAAGGAAGGATCAAGTAGCTACAATATGATTTATTGCAAGTATTAACTTGCATTGTATTTTTCTTGCTAGATTTGGCATGCATGGTATTGCATGTGGTTATTTTCTATCATGGCATGGGTTTTTCCATGTGTAAAAATGTTTTCATCCTAGCCTTGCCTTTTCCAGATAGCCATGGTGTGATGGGGTTCTCATGTTTTGGTTGAGCTGGATTTGATATGGATTAGAAGTTGAGTGAGGTGGATCTCTTAAATGATAGAACACATAGATTAGTAGCCCTTGAGCCAGACTATGGGTTCCGGTAAAGATGGATTTTGTGTTGCCTCAGATGGCCTAGGAATCCTTTTCGGTGAATGACAGGTTATACGGTAAAGCCAAGAGGTGGTTTTCTATCTGTTGGGCATTGTAATCCCGGGTTTGGGATATGTTGTAAATCCTAGAGAGTGGGTCTTGATTTAGGGCCAAGTGATCTGGGTTTGGATTGCGATAAATCCTAAGATACTACTTTAGACAAGAAATTCCTTATGGTGCAAGTGGAGAGATCCGGTGGCATCCATGCTTGTTTGGCCTAGTGATCGGGTGGAGATCATAGTAAAGTCTGTTATGATGTGTTCATTGTGTTGGCCTAGTGATCTAGGATGGATTACGGTAAAGCCTAGTTTCTATTGATGAGGGTGAGGTGGTTTAGCCTCAGTATGCCCTAGTTGGTTCTTTTGGTTTGAGTCCCATATTCATGCTTGGAATATGGCACGGGGGTGAATGGTTGAAGAGAGATTTGGCTTATCCATTCTATGGTCGTGTGGAATGTGGTAGTCCCATCTCTAGTTGGTTCATTGCATTCATTCCCTTGATTTTCATGTGCAAATGTATTGATGTATATGTGGATTTTGATGGCTAATATGTTTATGGTATTTCTGTTCCTATTATGCTAGTTATATGTATATTTTATGACAGTAGCTATGTATGGATCTAAACATATTTTTACTTGTACATGAATGGATAATGTGTCTATGACCTAATAGATGATAATGCAGAAAATGACATGAGGGAACAATGGTTCATAGAAATTCTTAGATAAGAATGAGATCCATACACTCAATTTTGTTTTTTACACTTGTAGGTTACATGTTGATGATATGTTTGACGAAATTCCTGGCATAGCTAGTAGGGATATGATAAAGATCTTCTTTGAATTATTTTTTTGCATAATTGTTTCCATATATTTTTATTGATTTCAAGCTGTTACTCCATTATGGGCAGTGGCACGGGCTCTGGGCTTGAAAAAGTGGCTTAAATCATGGGGTCCCTGGCACAGAACTAAGAATTTTAGTCTCTGGTCACTGGTAGGCAAGCCTGTGAGAGAGACTTTGGGTTGCTAGTCACTCCCTTTCCCATAGCTTGAGAGTGACTGTAGAAAAAGAGATCCAAAATTGTAGTGGGACCCAGAGACAAGTTGTCTAGGTGGTTGACTTGTCTCCTGAGGGTTCTATTGATGATGTTGGATGATTGTGTATAATGTTCCATAGATTCCACTTCCTTAAGGTCACGTAGGAGGTTGAATCTGATCATAGTAGCCTCTCCTCTCATGTTTACCCGAATTGGCATGGTTACTTGGGTGGATTTGGGAGGAGGGTGTTACAAAGTGGTACCAAAGCACGATTCAACTCTTGGACTGATGGGCAATGTGTGTTGGTCATGCATGCATGTATCTTAAACTTTCATTTCATGTTCTTGTTGCATTTTCTTGATGATTGATTATGGTTGTGTTGTGCTCTACAACACCCCCCCATTTCATATCGTTTTTACTCATAAACATTAACGTATGAAATGGGTCCCTTTAAAATTTGATTTGGTATCAATGCTATTATAATCCGAAAAAGTCCAAAAAAATGAATAAATGCACTTTATAAAACTTTATGGGCAAACCCTTAAAAGAAATCATGTAATGATTTGTCATTGCGATAAAGCGATCGCAAGATCGCATATCGCAATGACACATGAATTATAATTAAGCACCCCAAAGTTTTCCGCCGATGCGCATTCGGCGAATTCGGCGATCGGCGACACGCTACAACAGTTGTGATGTTCCCAAAGACTTGTCCCGATGCGATGCGCAATCGGGAATCGGGTATCGCGGCAATCTCACCCAAGTCTTATTACGCTCAAAGCTTTTCGCCGATGCGATATCGCATTCGGTGATCGGTGATATCCAATACACACCATTAAAGCGCACTAATTACATCCCCGATTGCGATCCGATAAAGCGCGAGTTTCAACGAAGAGCCGTTAAGTGATGGGATGGCGCAATTCATTTGTAATAAAAGCTTGATCTCTCACGCAATCCTTCATCTATGCTCAACCGCCAAAACGTCCATTGCATACTTAAGTGAATCGTTCACCCGAGTAACGATATAATGGGCATTTAAGGAATGACGGATTGAAAACGGCTAATTAATAAGATCATGTCCTAAAATCTTTTCACGGATTGTATACGCGCCCATTTCAAAAGCTAAATCCTTCAGTTACGCATCTATTCATATATGTTGTATCACTTAAGAGTTTTTTTTTTATCGCTATCTCTGTGTATTACGCCCAATTGCCTCCTTGTGCAGAATTCATTCACAGAAGCTAGGTCTGAGAAGATGGGAAAGAAGTCCAAGAAGACTGCAGGTGCTTCCGCAACACCAACTGCAGGACAAGCGGCCGCAAATAAGAAGAAGGGACTAATATCCGATACCACATGCACGGGGCTCACCAGAGTGACTTGGCAGGGCACTTATAACCTAATTGAAGCTGAGCAACCAGAAAGGATAGTGACAGAAGCTAGTGTGGACTTACTCAAGAAGTCTGATGCAACTCTCAAAGATTTGGCCGACTCTTTCCTTCACAGGATAGTGGCCAAAGATCAAATTCTTCCTTATACAGACGTTGTGTGATGGGCGATTGAAGAAATACCCATTTTGGACAGAACTTTTAATACCAGAGATGGGAGGATTTTCGGATCATTCAAGCCAGATGACCTAAGGCAAATGTATCATTTTCCCGAGCCAGAGAAAATATATAACAAGGCCTTCCTGGAGAAGTTTGCAAGCGAGAATGAGATCGAATCTGAACCTATCAAGGATTGGAGGCAAAATCCCAACAAACACAAGCACGAATCCTCCGGTAGGTACTCGGTCGATTCTTTAGCTTCTCCTTATTGTTATGCGGGGATTATGATGTGTAGGCTGTGGGGATTGCATGATTCTGCCAATTTTACCATTGAAATGGTTCCTTTAATGGAGGCAACAGTAAATAGTTGGATTATGGATTGGGCTACTATTCTTTCCGATAAATTAGTAGTAGATGTTCGTGATTTTAGGTCTCAGACTGTTGTTTCAGAAAGGAAAATGCCCCCGTTCTACTATAGTGCATATATCTTAGACACCCTTTGTTTCAATTCCGAATTTCCTGTTCTCGGGTGGAGGTGGACCGCACAGGACCCTTCACCAATTCATATATATCATCAAAAATTGTGGAAGTCTTCTTATAAAGACCACCTGTATCAAATCTGTAATGGTTTCATGGTGCCCATTTACTATTCCATTTTTGATAAACCCATTTCAAAAATTTCCTATCAAGCTTCCTTTGATTTACAAGCAGTAGCAAGTTGGTTTGGAGAAGAAAATTTCACCTATATTAGAGTTTTTGGCAGCAAAGCTGACCCACATGTTCTTCCTCTTTATGTTCCAGATAAGCTGCTAGCAAGGGAGATTGCATATCAGATCATGGCTGAGAGTACTACACAGACTCTCAAAATAGAAAAGAAGAAAGGATGGCCATCTTTTCCCTTCAGATGTGGCGTTTATACTCTGCATGATCTTAAACATGCAGAAAAGGAAGCCACGAAACTCCAGTCTTTAACGCTGGCCACGATCCCAAACAGACCATACGACCCAAAATAGACTGCTTACAATGCATTAGAACAAGCCAAATTAACGAGGTTCGAGCATCAGAAGGATATTTTTGATGACCTGTTCGTTGCCTCCGAGACAATAGGTCATGTTAAAGAACTCGCTAGGATGCGATATAATGATGAGGGATTATATGAGTTCAATAAACTCAGAGAACAGAGGTTGCAAACTCTGCCTCTGGATTTACTGGCAACATCCCCAGCAACATCATCAGGCCGACCTGTTCAAGAACAAGAAGAGCAGTAGAAGAAGCAACAGGAGGAGTAGCAGAGAAAAGAACAGGCGGAAAGGTTAAAGAAAGAACAAGCCAAGAAACATCATAGAACACAAATGGAACAAGGAGAAAGAAGGAAGAAAGAACTAGCAGATAGGTAGAAAAGGGAGCAAGAAGAACATCAAAAGAAGGAATAGGAAGAAAAAACAGAGGAGAGAAAAAGAGGAGCAGCAGAGGAAAGAGCAGGAGAAAGAACAGCAGAAGCAAACCACCAATGTAGACACTAATATAGACCCCAATTTATTACAAGAATGGCAGCAATTCCACTCCATCATCAGTGGATTGGAATGTTCAAAAGATGGGGATAATTCTAAGACAAACGATACGCAGGATGTTACCTCTCCTCAGGTTCTAAGTGGAACCAGCGGCCCACCAAGTTCTAAAGAAGTTGAAGTTATTCCAAAAGACCCCTCTGACCAGATTATTCTATAGATAGAAGATATTCCGCCATTGGATGTTTTCTACAGCCCAAGACACAGGGCAATTGTAAAGCGGTCAAGGAAGAGACGAAGGATTGATCAACCTTCTATCTTTCCCCGAACAAACGGTCACGGGTAATGTAGTATGGAAGGAGGAATTGGATCCCTCCGATGACTTAACAAAGCTATCACAGTATGCAGGCGCTTATTCAGCGACAACCATTGAAAAAGCATCGGAGGTGAGCCTTCTATTGAAGAATAAGGACCAAGAAATCTTTGCGTTACAGGCAGAATTGGTTGAAACAAGGCAAAAGGCAGCACAAGCCGAAGAACAGTTGCTGGCGCAACAACAAGAGAACAATCAGTTGACTCAGAAATTGCAAGCAGAAAGGCAAAGGATCGATAAGGGTGCAATCCAGAAGAAAAAAGAATTGTCGGAGGCGTTGGAAAATTTAAGAGTGGCGAATGAGCAAATGATAAAGACCAAAGATGAGCAGATTGCTCAAATGTCATCGCAGTTGGAAAAGATGAAGGGTGCATCTCAGGTAAAGGAGTTTAAATCAGAGGCATTATTGATAAACAGTGCATTGATATCTCAGGTCAGACTCTTATGTCAACAGATCACTCAAGCTGAGTCCCTATGTGAGCTAACTACAGCAGTAAATCAGCAGGTAGAAAAGGCCAGAACTGAACTAGATCAAGCGGACGAAGCCATTACTTCATATCTTGACTGGCAAGATACTGATTTGGGAAAAGCAGCGAAATTGCCCAGGATTAATGAAACACAGAAAGATATTCTTTTCACAGAATGGCACACTCAAGTGATGAAAGCAGAAAGGGTGGCTTCAAGATGTAAAACAACCGCCAGCAATCTAGTGGATCTAGTCAATAACACTCTTTACCTGGCCAATATGATTTCTCAATGTACACCGGGAAAGATAACAACTCCAAATGCATTAGAGCAAACATGCTACCTTGAATTAGAAGAAAAAGGAAGATTAATCGCCGGAGTTAAAAGCTTATCCTTAGATGCATATTGGCTCTTTTTAATCAAGCCACATACACAGAGATCTGCCCTAAAGTGCCTTACAGACGCAATCGGGTGTATAATTCCCGATATCCAAGATGCCACCTACGCTGCACAGCTCAGTTCGCGCCTCAACAAACCTCCGGAAGTTGAGCCAATGCTTGCAATTAATCAACTCAGATTCAAAGGAAAGCAGCCGACTTAATGAGTCACCCTCCCGCTTGCCAGATCGCCAGCCAAAACAGGATCAAGAGTTATTGATACCAGCTTAGTAGGATTTCTGTTTAGTAGATATTTAAATTAGATTAGTATTTATAGACCCTTTCATTGTTTTGGAAAGGGTCGTAAAATTTTGTAACAGACTTAATAGGCTGAAGTTTGCACTACTGTGCTTCAGTCGCTATTCTTTTATGAAATTGGACCAGTTGTTCTGAATTCGACATTAAATTTTTTTATGCAATTGCGCACTATTGCCTTTGTTGAGGACGATTTCTGTGTTGAAGGAAGAACTGCTAATAGCGATTGATATTTGGGAATGTGCTGCAACTCATATGGTACTTTTATCTACGTCTGAAGTCATTCTTTTTATATGAATTGTTATGCTATATATTCTTGCTATTATTGAATACATGCATGCGCTATAACAACAAATCTCTATCTCAGCCCACTATTGGATGTTTTGTGATTTGCATTTCTTTTAATCATGTATGTACCAATGATATAAATGATAAAGTGTAGTAATTTCGCTGTTATCGCTTTGTGTAACTATTTATGCACAACAATCTTGAACAATTTAATATCTATGTTTGAAGACAAAGTCATCTATATGCCTGTCTAAAAGCTCAGATCATCAAATGCTACACTTTAGAGATCGATAAAGCCCCGGGGTAGATTATAGTTATTATATTCCTGCTGATAGTTGTAGTTATTCGCTTATCACTAGCATAATCTATAAGTCGCTCATCCATCCCATTTTATCCATTTTTGGGAAACTGGTCTCATTATCCCCAGTCGGAGCCACTATTCCAAACGGAAAAGGAGCTGTACTAAGGTCCGGACCGGGTGGTTTCCCCTATGTTGTTGCAGCGATTTTCGAGGCATCAACATAATTGGCGCTAGAAGGAGGGCCTCAACTGTGAATGGCACATAAGTCCAAACCTATAAGCCATTCCAAGAGTAATTCTCCCTCCGAATCCCCTCGACCTTCCCATTTGCATACTGGTTCACCGGTATCCAAACAAGGAGAAGGGGAATCAACTACCACTGCTCAAACCCATCATACCACAGAACAATTAAGTCTTGAATCACCTGAAGTCCAGTCTCTAATCCATAAACTTCAGAGCTTCTTGATTTCACCACAGAAATCTGAGGTATCATAAAGCAGTGCGACTTCGCAGTTCAAACTCACTCACCCTCTCACCAGACTTCAGAGCGAAAAACTCGGTATTGAACCCACTGAGTTCCCTTTACCCAAAAGGAAAAAGGCGAAGAAAATTACTGAAGGATCTGATAGTGAAGAGCTCTCATCCACGTCCTCCATTGCATTTTCCCCTCTGCGAGGTCAACCATCCACTCCCCCATTACAAATTGTCGTTCACCAGGGATTAGAAGCCTCAATATCCCAACCTATTCACTCCTCATCTTTGATCCCTTCCCATACATCTGGAATCCCAACAGTAGTGTCAACCACTGTCGCTATCACAATGGCAGACCCATGGACTAGGCCAGGTGCAGTCAACATGCCTGCACCATTGCATGATCTACCAGATGCTCCTGAAAAATGGCTGCCTAAATTTAACCCAGATGACGGGACCCAGGCTGAAGAACACATTAACAATTTTATGTTAACAGTTAACTTAAAAGGAGTGACAGAGCAAGATGTTGTTGTAAGACTCTTCCCCTACACTTTACAAGGATCAACAGGATCCTGGTATTTTTCCTTACCCTCTGGTTCAATTACCAGTTGGAACACATGCCAAGCGCAGTTTCTTACCAAATATGGAGATGATAGGTCCTTAGCTACTTTAATAAACGACCTCTCCAATCTGAGAATAGAGCACAGGGAACCAATAAAGGAGTTTAATGCCAGATTTAATAAACTCCTGAATAAAATCCCTACCGCTTCTAAACAAAGTGAACAAATTCGAAGCGAATGGTATATTACCGCCCTACCTGCCAACATAGCTATTTTTGTAGACAGGGTTGGGAAACCTACCTTAGCTGAAAACATGAGAGAAGCAATTGCTGTTGAAAAACGCATCAACGCTCTAGAGAAGAAAGCTGCTTTGGAAGATAGAAAAGCTAAAAAAGTCTCATTTAAAGAAGATTCCAAGAAGAAAACCCCAAAGGACCCATACGACATGGAAGGTTTACAAAAGGTCCTTAAAACATTGTCTAACGAAATGGTCGAAATAAAGAAGCAGGTGGCCGAAACCTCAAACAAAAGACCATTTAGAATTTATAAGAAAACTGAAACAAAGCCACCCAACGTTATATCTAACGCAGATTCAGAGCAAGAAGAAGAGGAAGAGGAAACAACCTCACAAACCGATGATGAGGAAGAAGTAGCTGAATGCCACGGAATGTGGGATTTTATACTCCCAAACTCTGATACCGAGAATGAAGAAGAAGCCTTTTCGGTTACTACAAGAAGTAAAAGTACTTCTGAACCTGCCCAGGCAACTTCAAAGAAAAGGAGCGCAGGTGCAACCACGACAAAGGAAAAAGTTCCCCCAAAGAAGTCGCCTGTAATTATTCCGCAAAACCAGCCTTCAACTTCTAATTCTCCTTCAACATCCAAGACATTAGTGGTATCCGATTCAATGGAATATAACATTGTTGATGACATGAAGAAAACTAAGGCAAACATAACTATGTTTGAGCTCAGTAAATTAAAGCATCAGCAAAAATTACTTCTTAAAGAATTGAATGCTGTTCCCTCTACTCCCCTTCCTAGTGCAAGAGCTGCCAACGATTCAGGCCAACCTCCTTCAGGTATGGTTGAAGCTATCGATTAACTTCTAATTGGAGATAGATCAAATTCTCATACTCCACCCTTCCTGCTCACTTATGAGATTTATAATAGAAACCTGCACAACTATTTAATTGATTCAGGGGCATCATCTAATATAATGCCAACTTCAGTTTGCTCTAAACTGAACATTGAACCCCAGAAGTCTGCCATTCATATTGTACAGTTGGATAGGACCAAAGTGCAGGTTGTGGGAGAAATTAATTCCTTAACCATCAGGTTGTCTGCCGATCCAAGGATTGTACAACGGATTGATATCTTAATTGCTGACATACCTGAATTCTACGGTTTAATTTTGAGCAGAGATTGGTCCGAAAAACTGCATGGGTACATTTCCATAGATTGGTCACATATGTGGCTTCCCTACAAGGGAAAGCCGAATCAAATAAGGATCGATCGAGAGAAGCATATGACCCACACAGTTACTGAATTTGAGCAAGAAAACCAACCTGTGGCGTTCAACAACAACATTTTGGGGAACTATTCGTCAGAGTCATTCTTTGGCAACTTTGTTGCCCAACCATCTCCTTTTTCAGTCAATCATTTTACATCTCAGATTGAAATTTTTTCACAAACTGATAAGTCCAGATGTTTTAATGATCCTGAGGAAAATGTAAATATTTTTGTTAATACTCCTTTATTTTGGTCTTTATATTTTGATGGCTCTAAGTCCAGCGAGGGCTCAGGAGCAGGTTGCATTTTGGTTAGTCCACAAGGAGAAAAGACAATGCTGTCTTGTAGGTTAGAATTTGAATGCACTAACAACACGACCGAATATGAAGCTTTAGTCCAGGGATTATATAAAGCAATCGGCCTTGAAGTGCAATATCTAAAAGTATTCGACGATTCAGAAATCATTGTCAAACAGGTGAGGAATGCAATTCATTTTCTTTCAAGTCACCTCAAGCATTATCAATCGCTAGTACAGGATCTTACCTCACACTTTTCAGCATTTAACATTTCTTCCATTCCTAGGTCACAAAATTCGGCAGCCGACCTACTAGCCAATGTAGCTTCTAAGCTTCTACCTTCTGAAGACTACAACCTTGATAGATTTTCTGTAGAATTACTTTTTAGGCCTTCAATTCCCGACAATGTCACTAATTGGAGAGTATTTAACCATGATGAAGATATCTTGCAGTTTCTAACTTCTGAAAAGTCCTATGACAATCAAGTTATTGAGGAAAATGACCATGATCTACAGATGAAAGAAACACCTCAAGAAAATTCAATTCCCAAACCAGTGGTAAAGCTCGAAGATCTTTATGATATAAAAGACAGGTTTAAACCTGTAATTAATGTAAAACTTCAAAGTTCTACCCTTAGGTTTGAATTGATAAATCTAGGCACTGACAATGCTCCTCAAAACATCAACTTAGGATTAGGACTTTCCCAGGAAGAAAAGGAAGCATTTATTAAACTGTTAAGAAAAAACAAACAGGTCTTTGCTTGGAAGTATGATGACTTGAAGACATATGATACATCTATTTTCCAGCATACCATTCCCATGCTTCCTGATCAGAAACCGATTCAGCAAAAGTTAAGAAAAATACATCCAAATTTGGAGAGCCAGATAAAGTCGGAGCTTAACAAGCTCTTGAAAGCCAAGATTATTTTTCCGGTCCAACATTCAAACTGGGTCTCTAATATGGTGCCAGTCAGAAAGAAAAATGGCGACATTCGAATCTGTATTGATTTCAGGAACCTGAATAAAGCAAGCTT
Source organism: Pinus tabuliformis (assembly GCA_031772625.1). Taxonomy (NCBI): domain Eukaryota; kingdom Viridiplantae; phylum Streptophyta; class Pinopsida; order Pinales; family Pinaceae; genus Pinus; species Pinus tabuliformis. The sequence goes on from CM062815.1 coordinate 1,030,779,077, forward strand.
GAAAGATAATTTCCCATTACCTACTATGGAGTAAATCCTCCAATCAGTAGCAGGCTCTGAATTGATGTCCTTTCTTGATGGATTCTCAGGATATAACCAAGTTCTGGTTCATCCTGATGACCAACTTAAAACCACATTCAGAACAAAATGGGGAACATATGCATATCAGAAAATGCCTTTTGGACTCATAAATGCAGGAGCGACATTCCAGAGAGCCATGGATATAGCCTTTAAAGGGTTGATTAATCGATTAGTAGTCGTCTATCTAGACGATATTACTGTATATTCTAAGAAGAGATATAATCATTTGCATGACTTAAATCAAATCTTTCAGCGATGCAAAAGATATGGTATTTCTCTGAACCCAAAGAAGTCTTTCTTTGCTCTTGATCAAGGAAAACTCTTAGGCTTTATAGTATCCAAAGATGGCATTTATATTGATCCTGATCGGATCAAGGAAATTTCTGAAATCCCTTTCCCACACAATAAAAAGTCGATGCAGTCATTTTTGGGCCAGATTAATTTTGTTAAACGATTTGTTCCAGATTTTTCTCAAATTGTATTACCACTTCAAACAATGATCAAGAAGAATTCAGTCTTCAAGTGGGGATCAGAAGAAAAGCAAGCTTTTGATGTTATCAAGCAATCAATAATCAATGCCCCAGCCTTGAATACTCCAAATTTTTCTAATCATTTTACATTGTATACCATTGCGTCCGATGTATCTTATGCTGCAGTTCTCACGCAGCCAAATGCTCACAATTTAGAGGCACCAATATCATTCTTCAGTTCAAATCTTCAGGGTGCCGAATTAAATTATTCCGATGTAGAAAAACAAGCCTTTGTTGTATTTAAAGCGGTCAAACATTATAGACCCTTTCTTTTAAAAACCCATACAAAAATAATAGTTCCTTTCCCGGCAGTTAGGCAACTACTAATCCAAAAGGAGCTGGGTGAAAAAAGGGCAAATTGGGTCACAGCGCTTCAAGAGTATGACCTAGAAATTAAGCCAGCAAAGATTGTTAGGGGCCAAGGTTTTTGCAGGATATTGGCAGGAGCATCCAACATTCCAGAATCAAGCGATGCAGATCAAACTCAAGAAATTAATCAGATAAGTGTTATTGATTCTGGATCTCAATATGCAGATTTAATCTTTTATCTAAAGAATGGTTATGCACCTCCGAATTTGTCTTACAAAAACAAAAGGGCCATTAGATTAAAAGTGAATAATTTTACCATCATTGATGACGTGCTTTTTAGGCAGAAGTACGATTCTATCTTATTAAGATGCCTTGAAAAACCTGAAGCCCAAAAGGTTTTGCAGGAGTTACATGACGGACCAGCAGGAGGACATTTCGGAGCTGACACAACAACTCACAAAATTATTCATGCTGGTTACTACTGGCCTACTTTGTTTAAAGATGCTCACGAGTACGTAAGGAAATGTCTAAATTGTCAAACTGCTAGCGGAAGACAACGTAAATCAGCTTTCCCCCTGCAACCAATCAACATTGAACAGCCATTTGAGCAATGGGGATTGGATATCATTGGGGAGATTACTCCAGCATCTTCCAAACAGCATAAGTATATCCTTACTGCTACCGATTACTTTACAAAGTGGGTTGAGGCAATCCCTTTAAAGACAACAAATTCTGAAGCAATCATTGAATTCATAGACCAATTCATCATTACCAGGTTTGGTGTCCCAAATGCTCTTGTTTTTTATAATGCATCTTACTTTTTAGGCAACACTATGTTTGATTTTTCTATTAAAAGAGGATTTAAGTTAAAATATTCTGCTAATTATTACCCTCAAGGAAATGGTTTAGCAGAATCTACTAATAAGAATCTGATTAAAATCATTAAGCGAACTATCGAACAAAATCAGAGGAATTGGCACAAATCCTTAGTGTTCGCATTATGGGATGATAGGATAACACATAAAGCTTCTATTGGAACTTCTCCATTTAATCTTGTCTATGGAAAAGAAGCAATCCTACCCACAAATCTTATTCTTCCTTCTTTAGCCCTAGTGCAGTTTATTGAAGAAACTCCTTCCTCTTCTATTCAATTTAGACATGACCAGATCCTAAAATTAGAAGAGGAAAGAGAAAAAGCCAAGGTTATCCATGCCAAACACCAGCAAGTCATCAAAGCAGCTTTTGATTCAGCCTCATCCGGTTCAAAACAGTTCCAAGTCGGTGATTTAGTTCTGAAATGGGACAAAGCCCATGAGGACAAGGGTAAACACTCTAAGTTCCAGAAGTTGTGGCTTGGACCATTTCAGATCTGTGAGAAGATAGGCCATTCAACCTTTATATTGCAAGATTTAGCAGGTTTGAGAGATTCTCTCCCTGTTAATGGCCTTGTCTTGAAGAAATTCTTTCACTGAGGAGGTAACCCCTTCTCCTTTCATTTCAGTAGGATTTTAATAGTTTGTAGGATTTTAGGAAATAAGGTTGTGAGATGTCTTCCATTGACCTTTTGCTGTATTTAAAAAGTTGTCCCATAGAATGAATATGAACATTTGCTTTTAAAATGATAGAATTTTTAACCAAAAAGGATAATTTCTAGGAAATTAGATGTCTTTGTATTCTGAAATCACAATTCAAATTTTTGTCAACTCCTCTCAAATCATAGAAATATTGTAAACCATTTTCTGTTTTTCAAATTGGTCTCTAAAGGTTATCCATACTAAGATAGGAATCAATCCAATCTCAGCATCTTCAACTCTTACTCTGTCATCCATTACTCTTAAGAAGAAGATTGTTCACCCCATTCACTAAAGTTTATGATTTTTCAGAGTGTAATTCTAAAATATAAGATATTTAAGATAAGAGGTCTTATTGCAAGCCTGCTTACCACGTTCATAGAGAAACAATTTATCTGACATTACCAATACTGCAAACCAAAACAGGGTAATGGCTTGAAATTTCAAGACAAGGGGTCTCATCACGAGCCAGCTTGTTCCGTTAAACTACTATCAGTGAGTGGCATTGTCAAAAAGCTGGCCACCAAACCAGGACGATGGCTTTTTATCTTATCAATGACAAAAAAGAAAAAGAAAATGAAATACAAAAAATGAAAAAAATATTTTGAATTCATTCTGTTAATCACACTCTTAATTGGATGGGACAATGGACAATCACATGGTTAAAAGGTATCCCTGTCGAAACTATAGATGTTTGCTGGCAGCAGAGGCTCTACCTATGACATATGAGTTTACTATAAAAGGCTGATTTGAAAAGGTATTCTGTTTTATCATTACAAACCAATAAAGACCTATTTAAAAGCTTAGAATGTTTTTATTTTCATAGAAAAGAGGAAGTCAACAAAATAGTTTCATTTTTCTCAGAATATATTGAAATCTAGTTATATTAGAAATTTCCCCATTGATTGAAACTCTATTTTTTGAAAAAGCTTAAGTGTTTCTATTTTTGAAAGAGATAACTGGTTCTTCCAGCGAATCGCCAATTGTTGTGCTCTACAACACCCCCCCATTTCATATCATTTTTACTTATAAACATTAACGTATGAAATGGGTCCCTTTAAAATTTGATTTGGTATCAATGCTATTATAATCCGAAAAAGTCCAAAAAAATGAATAAATGCACTTTATAAAACTTTATGGGCAAACCCTTAAAAGAAATCATGTAATGATTTGTCATTGCGATAAAGCGATCGCAAGATCGCATATCGCAATGACACATGAATTATAATTAAGCACCCCAAAGTTTTTCGCCGATGCGAATTCGGCGAATTCGACGATCGGCGACACGCTACAACAGTTGTGATGTTCCCAAAGACTTGTCCCGATGCGACGCGCAATCGGGAATTGGGTATCGCGACAATCTCACCCAAGTCTTATTACACTCAAAGCTTTTCGCCGATGCGATATCGCATTCGGTGATCGGTGATATCCAATACACACCATTAAAGCGCACTAATTACATCCCCGATTGCGATCCGATAAAGCACGAGTTTCAACGAAGAGTCGTTAAGTGATGGGATGGCGCAATTCATTTGTAATAAAAGCTTGATCTCTCACGCAATCCTTCATTTATGCTCAACCACCAAAACGTCCATTGCATACTTAAGTGAATCGTTCACCTGAGTAACGATATAATGGGCATTTAAGGAATGACGGATTGAAAACGGCTAATTAATAAGATCATGTCCTAAAATATTTTCACGGATTGTATACGCGCCCATTTCAAAAGCTAAATCCTTCAGTTACGCATCTATTCATATATGCTGTATCACTTAAGAGTTTTTTTTATCGCTATCTCTGTGTATTACACCCAATTGCCTCCTTGTGCAGAATTCATTCACAGAAGCTAGGTCTGAGAAGATGGGAAAGAAGTCCAAGAAGACTGCAGGTGCTTCCGCAACACCAACTGCAGGACAAGCGGCCACAAATAAGAAGAAGGGACTAATATCCGATACCACATGCACGGGGCTCACCAGAGTGACTTGGCAGGGCACTTATAACCTAATTGAAGCTGAGCAACCAGAAAGGATAGTGACAGAAGCTAGTGTGGACTTACTCAAGAAGTTTGATGCAACTCTCAAAGATTTGGCCGACTCTTTCCTTCACAGGATAGCGGCCAGAGATCAAATTCTTCCTTATACAGACATTGTGCAATGGGCGATTGAAGAAATCCCCATTTTGGCCAGAACTTTTAATACCAGAGATGGGAGGATTTTCGGATCATTCAAGCCAGATGACCTAAGGAAAATGTATCATTTGCCCAAGCCAGAGAAAATATATAACAAGGCCTTCCTGGAGAAGTTTGCAAGCGAGAATGAGATCGAATCTGAACCTATCAAGGATTGGAGGCAAAATCCCAACAAACACAAGCACGAATCCTCTGGTAGGTACTCGGTCGATTCTTTAGCTTCTCCTTATTGTTATGCGGGGATTATGATGTGTAGGCTGTGGGGATTGCATGATTCTGCCAATTTTACCATTGAAATGGTTCCTTTAATGGAGGCAGCAGTAAATAGTTGGATTATGGATTGGGCTACTATTCTTTTCGATAAATTAGTAGTAGATGTTCGTGATTTTAGGTCTCAGACTGTTGTTTCAGAAAGGAAAATGCCCCCGTTCTACTATAGTGCATATATCTTAGACACCCTTTGTTTCAATTCCGAATTTCCTGTTATCGGGTGGAGGTGGACCGCACAGGACCCTTCACCCATTCATATATATCATCAAAAATTGTGGAAGTCTTCTTATAAAGACCACCTGTATCAAATCTGTAATGGTTTCATGGTGCCCATTTACTATTCCAGTTTTGATAAACCCATTTCAAAAATTTCCTATCAAGCTTCCTTTGATTTACCAGCAGTAGCAAGTTGGTTTGGAGAAGAAAATTTCACCTATATCAGAGTTTTCGGCAGCAAAGCCGACCCACATGTTCTTCCTCTTTATGTTCCAGATAAGCTGCTAGCAAGGGAGATTGCATATCAGATCATGGCTGAGAGTACTACACAGACTCTCAAAATAGAAAAGAAGAAAGGATGGCCATCTTTTCCCTTCAGATGTGGCGTTTATACTCTGCATGATCTTAAACATGTAGAAAAGGAAGCCACGAAGCTCCAGTCTTTAATGCTGGCGACGATCCCAAACAGACCATACGACCCAAAAAAGACTGCTTACAATGCATTAGAACAGGCCAAATTAACGAGGTTCGAGCATCAGAAGGATATTTTTGATGACCTGTTCGTTGCCTCCGAGACAATAGGTCATGTTAAAGAACTCGCTAGGATGCGATATAATGATGAGGGATTAACTGAGTTCAATAAACTCAGAGAACAGAGGTTGCAAAATCTGCCTCTGGATTTACTGGCAACATCCCCAGTAACATCATCAAGCCGACCTGTTCAAGAACAGGAAGAGCAGCAGAAGAAGCAACAGGAGGAGCAACAGAAGAAGCAACAGGAGGAGCAGCAGAGAAAAGAACAGGCGGAAAGGTTAAAGAAAGAACAAGCCGAGAAACATCATAGAACACAAATGGAACAAGGAGAAAGAAGGAAGAAAGAACTAGCAGATAGGCAGAAAAGGGAGCAAGAAGAACATCAAAAGAAGGAACAGGAAGAAAAAACAGAGGAGAGAAAAAGAGGAGCAGCAGAGGAAAGAGCAGGAGAAAGAACAACAAAAGCAAACCACCAATGTAGACACTACTATAGACCCCAATTTATTACAAGAATGGCAGGAATTCCACTCCATCATCAGTGGATTGGAATGTTCAAAAGATGGGGATAATTCTAAGACAAACGATACGCAGGATGTTACCTCTCCTCAGGTTCTAAGTGGAACCAGCGGCCCACCAAGTTCTAAAGAAGTTGAAGTTATTCCAAAAGACCCCTCTGACCATATTATTCTACAGATAGAAGATATTCCGCCATTGGATGTTTTCTACAGCCCAAGACACAGGGCAGTTGTAAAGCGGTCAAAGAAGAGACGAAGGATTGATCAACCTTCTATCTTCCCCGAACAAACGGTCACGGGTAATGTAGTATGGAAGGAGGAATTGGATCCCTCCGATGACTTAACAAAGCTATCACAGTATGCAGGCGCTTATTCGGCGGCAACCATTGACAAAGCATCGGAGGTGAGCCTTCTATTGAAGAATAAGGACCAAGAAATCTTTGCGTTACAAGCAGAATTGGTTGAAAAAAGGCAAAAGGCAGCACAAGCCGAAGAACAGTTGCTGGCGCAACAGCAAGAGAACAATCAGTTGACTCAGAAATTGCAAGTAGAAAGGCAAAGGATCGATAAGGGTGCAATCCAGAAGCAAAAAGAATTGTCGGAGGCGTTGGAAAATTTAAGAGTGGCGAATGAGCAAATGATAAAGACCAAAGATGAGCAGATTGCTCAAATGTCATCGCAGCTGGAAAAGATGAAGGGTGCATCGCAGGTAAAGGAGTTTAAATCAGAGGCATTATTGATAAACAGTGCATTGATATCTCAGGTCAGACTCTTATGTCAACAGATCACTCAAGCTGAGTCCCTATGTGAGCTAACTACAGCAGTAAATCAGCAGGTAGAAAAGGCCAGAACTGAACTAGATCAAGCGGACGAAGCCATTACTTCATATCTTGACTGGCAAGATACTGATTTGGGAAAAGCAGCGAAATTGCCCAGGATTAATGAAACACAGAAAGATATTCTTTTCACAGAATGGCACACTCAAGTGATGAAAGCAGAAAGGGCGGCTTCAAGATGTAAAACAACCGCCAGCAATCTAGTGGATCTAGTCAATAACACTCTTTACCTGGCCAATATGATTTCTCAATGTACACCGGGAAAGATAACAACTCCAAATGCATTAGAGCAAACATGCTACCCTGAATTAGAAGAAAAAGGAAGATTAATCGCTGGAGTTAAAAGCTTATCCTTAGATGCATATTGGCTCTTTTTAATCAAGCCACATACACAGAGATCTGCCCTAAAGTGCCTTACAGATGCAATCGGGTGTATAATTCCCGATATCCAAGATGCCACCTACGCTGCACAGCTTAGTTCGCACCTCAACAAACCTCCGGAAGTTGAGCCAATGCTTGCAATTAATCAACTCAGATTCAAAGGAAAGCAACCGACTTAATGAGTCACCCTCCCGCTTGCCAGATCGCTAGCCAAAATAGGATCAAGAGTTATTGATACCAGCTTAGTAGGATTTCTGTTTAGTAGATATTTAAATTAGATTAGTATTTATAGACCCTTTCATTGTTTTGGAAAGGGTCGTAAAATTTTGTAACAGACTTAATAGGCTGAAGTTTGCACTACTGTGCTTCAGTCGCTATTCTTTTATGAAATTGGACCAGTTGTTCTGAATTCGACATTAATTTTTTTTATGCAATTGCGCACTATTGCCTTTGTTGAGGACGATTTCTGTGTTGAAGGAAGAACTGCTAATAGCGATTGATATTTGGGAATGTGTTGCAGCTCATATGGTACTTTTATCTACGTCTGAAGTCATTCTTTTTATATGAATTGTTATGCTATATATTCTTGCTATTATTGAATACATGCATGCGCTATAACAACAAATCTCTATCTCATCCCACTATTGGATGTTTTGTGATTTGCATTTCTTTTAATCATGTATGTACCAATGATATAAATGATAAAGTGTAGTAATTTCACTGTTATCGCTTTGTGTAACTATTTATGCACAGCAATCTTGAACAATTTAATATCTATGTTTGAAGACAAAGTCATCTATATGCCTGTCTAAAAGCTCAGATCATCAAATGCTACACTTTAGAGATCGATAAAACCCCGGGGTAGATTATAGTTATTATATTCTTGCTGATAGTTGTAGTTATTCGCTTATCACTAGCATAATCTATAAGTCGCTCATCCATCCCATTTTATCCATTTTTGGGAAACTGGTCTCATTATCCCCAGTCGGAGCCACTATTCCAAACGGAAAAGGAGCTGTACTAAGGTCCAGACCTGGTGGTTTCCCCTATGTTGTTGCAGCGATTTTCGAGGCATCAACAGGTTGTAGTAATGTTTATGGAGAATTTGATATTGATTTCATGAAATGTATTTGTCATGAGTATGTGACTGGTTATATATGGATTATATGTCACTTACAGGTTGTGTTGGGCGTGGGATCCCCCAAGGGCAGTTTTGGGGCTAAGAGCCCATATTTTGGTCCAATTTTGTAATACAAATGTAAAGACTCCGCATTTTGTGGGTGCGGAGCGCGTAGATGTTAAAGAGTCATAGAGTTGTTTGCCCTTATTTTGATAATGCAATGTTGGTTGTAAGAAATGTACCCATGGTCCGCGGACCATGGATTGTATAGAGCTAAGATCTAAGTAGTTAGAGGAATAGAATAATGGACTAATCAATAATGATGCATGATAGATAGCTCTAAAGTAGAAGTCTATGTTTTGGGTTGTATCCTAGGTAGAGGCTCTGCAACTAAGTGCGCAGAGGCCTAGATGTTTGAAGCTGAGTGCGTAGGGTGAGTTGAGTCTATAATTATCTGGAATTATCAATAACAAAGAGTACTCTATCATTTCTACATCTTTATTTCCGGTTTATGCATTTGTTATATTGGGTATGAATTTCACTTCTAATGCTTATATGATGCGCGGATGTGTATAACTATATTGGTTAAGTGAATGCAAGTAAGAACATTTGTTTACGTGAAGCTAACTAAGATCTGTTAATAAGTTAAGTAAGGTACTTAGCCTAGTTTGGGAGATAGCGGAGTTCGCTGCCCTAGAAATGCGAAAGGACTTCAGTCCCTGGTTAGGGCTACGCAAAAACCTATCGTAACATTTCACAAAGGTACTGAAGGGTAGAGAAAAGGGATAAGAAACTTGCACTAAGGCAGGTATAGTTGGAATAAACCGACATCAAATCCATCTCAAGGGTGGGGAAACTTGGTTCCAGCATCCCCCAATACTTCTTCAGGTGAGACTTCAGTCTGTGCTTTGCGGGCTAATGCCGAAAGGCCCAATAGTGTAGGGATTTATTTGGCTAACTAACGCTAAACGTGAGTTAGGCCCCCTCAGCCTGCGAATGGTTTCGTTGCCGGGACCGGAATCTGTATAGCAGATGTGTGATATCGTATCATTGGAATCCAACTAAGAAATAAATCAAAGGCTGATTGGATAGAAGGATTCACGAGTTCGCAGCACAAGAAAACCGAAACCCACGACTGTCCAAAGAACAGTGGCTAGACAACTAGTTGTATGCGAAGATCCATGAAATATTTTTTGACTCTTTCCATACTAATCTATACGAGTGGATCGCGAAGCTAGCAGATAGCCAAGGAAGGTGGAAACTTGATGGTCCTATTATGTGGACCCCAGAGCCAGAACAAAGGTTTGAAGCATCAGAGGATATGATTGCACGTGCTATTAATCGTTAGCTCGATCGCATTATAAGAGGATTTGTTACTGAGTTCATGGTTGGCACCTCAGTAAGCTATAGCGAGGTAGAGTGACACTTTTTCAAAGGACTGTGAGGTAAGTACGTAAAATCTGTGAATACTTGGATTAAAATGTTGTTGTGTGAAAAGTGGGTTATGCAGTTACCTTGATGTTCAGGTCTACGTGAAGCAAAAGAATTTACAGAAACGAAGGAAATAAGGGTCCAGAGCATAGCCGCTTGATTTCACCTTCGTGAACCTCCACCCACACCACCATAGACTTCACCTACATCACCTCCAACTTCACCCATACCACCTCCACCACCACCTCGGTTCAGTATGGTGAACAAAGTGATGTTTCCTTTGTTCAAATGCTTGGGAAATGAGGACCCGAACCAATTTTAGTTTGTTGTGAGGGATGTATGGGAAGCTCAAGGTGTTACAGATGACCATATAAATAAAGTGACACTGGTTAGTGCTCTGCAAGATCATGTGCTAACCTGGTACATTAAGTACTCCATTGATAACCCGAATGCTAGAGTAGCGGACATCCAAGCAGCACTGAATAGGGAATTTAGCAGGCATAAATTTGAAGCATAGTCACTTGTTGGATTCAAAGAGGTCACGATGCTTCCAAGCGAGACGCCTTGGGAACTAGATCAGAGGTTGAAATGTATGATCCGCAAAGCCAACATGAATTTGATAGATGGACAGAATCACAGGTGGTTTGTGGCTTTGCTGCTACCAAACCTAAGAAGTGCGCTGTTATAGTAGAACATAACAACTCAGGTAGAGGCCTTGGAGATTTCTGTGAGACTATATGAGACCCTGATGAAAGATCCTAATATAGGAGTTCAGTAGATCCATGCACAGCTGAAGAACCTGTGCCTTGAGATGCAAAGATTGAAGCAGGATATGACGGTTCGGCGAGAGTTATGCGAAGAAGTATGGTGTGTGAAATGCAAGAGTTAGGGTCATGACAAAGACCACTACCCGGTCTTTACAAATTACCTTGTAAGAGGAGGACTGATGCCTTTAAGGCCAAAAGCTCAAGTAGGACCTAGTGCAACACCTAGTTTGTGGTGCACTATCTATCAAATAGCCGGAAGGCATGCCACGAATAACTACCACTTGTTACAGAAGTATAAGTAAACTTCGTAAAAATTGTTTTGTAACTTTTGTACGTCTCTGGGACATGATGAGCATACTTGCAGGATCTATGAATTGATGATGGATAGAATGCCCGCCTACAGGGTTCAGGCCAAAACGTGACCCCTTGAATAGAATGCAGGGATGACGTGGATAGGATTTCAGGGGCGTGGATGAGGTCGAGGAAAATTGATTTTCTATAATTACATAGGACCAGGAAACTATGCCCGTGATTGCACTAATCCAACATGTCCTTCATGCAAGTGTTGCACACTGTTTGATCATGAAATAGAGGATTGTCCTATGCTGATAGCTAGGATATGAGACAAAGGAGCGCTACCACCTCCCCCGACTCAGAACCTGCGGATGATGAGGTCTGAGCCGTGCGAGGAATATATGAACGTAAATATAGTGCTCCGAAGTGGAATCGTGATGGGAGAAGACAAGGGGAAACAACCATAAGACAGTACTTAGGTTCGCAAAGCCTTGGCGAAAGAGGCTGAGTTTGATTTGGAGTGTGCTCGGGAAACCTTCAGGGAAGCTAAGAAGAGATTTGCTGAGGCCTCCAGTTTATAAAGAAAAGATAAGCCTGAGCCGGAGATGGACCCCTCTATGCTCACTACTTTCTTAGAAACCTGTATGAAGTTACTGAGCTATAGTAAGGCTGTGAAAGGGTTACAGGAACTTATCAATATATGTGCTGGGATTACGCTAGGTGAACCACGCGTAGTCTAGAAGATTGGAAAACATAAAACAAGGATGGGGCGTGAAATGAGACTAACCACGCAGATCGAATAATACGAGATGGATCAAGTCATTGTGGATTTGGGATCGTGCGAATGTTTTACTAAAACAAGCATGGGAGCGAATGGGGAGACTTGTGCTACAATGGTCTCTGATTCAACTGAGGATGGTGAATCAATAGAAAATCATACCTGTGGGGTGATTGCAGGGAGTAACTGTGGATATTGAGGGAGCGAGTGGACTGGCAGATTTTGAAGTTAGAGATTGTTGATGAAAAAAATCCCTACCTTGAGCTCCTGGGAATTGACTAGGCTATTGATATGAACGGGGTAATCAATCTGAAGAAGCAAAAAATGATCTTTGAGAAGAAATCACTGCACGTAATAATACCCCTGGATCCTATTGAAGGATCATGCTATATAGAACCGGTCCGTGACTATGAGAGTGATGATGATCTGGACTGGATCTACAAGGTAACAGTGTGAGACCAAGACTGGGTAAATCCTACCATGGATGGGCAAATTACATGGAAGCATGATAGTTCTTGCACTTCGGATTCCAACGAAGAAGTAGAACGCTAACAGAATTGGTTACACGAAGCAACTACATTGAATTGCAAGATTATGACCCAGTCGCTGTGCTGTGTGTCATCAAAAGAAAGAAATCCACCTACTTATGATGGTCTAAATAAGGTAGATACCTTCTTGGATGCATTTGAAAGGGAGGTGCCAGAAAAGCAACGCTTTCAGGCCTTCGACTGGGTACTACGCACTATGCCTACAATATGGTGGGGTACACACAAAGGAAGTTTTGATGATTGGCGTGAATGTAGGAGACTGACAGATAAGTATGATGGGCAGATGATCCACACGGGCATTTGGCGAAGTGAACGCAGGATTATGGAGAAAATCCACAACCTTAGTGGGTGCACTTGTTTTGTCATACCTTGGGTGTTATCCCAATGAAATGGTATATAGAAACAGAGCTCCACCATGGGATAGGTGAATGGGATATCCTGTGTGAAGGGTTCATGATGACCTTCAGTTTTGAGGATGGGTTTGACAGTATTGATGAAGCACTACAAGAGGTGAAAGAAGCCATCTTTAGGATACCACTAGAGCCTTTAGACCTGATTCAACCTGAATGTGCTACTCAGCTAAGTTGCACGGTGGAATGTTATAATGTAACCGTTGAAAAGGAGAATGAGGATCCACAGAATATTAACATTCCAGAAACAGAAGGTCACCATGAGGTTCAAGGACCACAGATTGAGAACCCTGATATAACCGCGCTGGTGAAAACTAAACAGGTGAACATTGGTACGGAGGAAGAACCCAAATTCATGAATATTGGAGACTATTGGGACGACGTGAGAGTGGATAAAGTTGCTGAATTACTCCAAAAATATTAAGACTTATTCCTGACCAAGTTTACGGATTTGAAAGGAATAATCAGATATTTAGGATTAATGAAGATCACGTTAAAGCCCAATGCCAAGCCAGTTAAGCAGAGGCCTTACCACTTAAATCTGAAATAAAAGGAAAAGGTCGGTGTAGAACTAGAAAAAATGCTCGCAACAGGCATCATTTAGCCCGTGGAAGAATCCGACTGGGTGAGTCCAATGGTGGTGCAAGAGAAGAAGTAGAAGGACGAGATAAGGATATGCTTGGATCTCATAAAACTGAATGATGCTTGTATGCATGATCCTTTCCCAAATCCATTCATGGATGAAGTGTTGGACAACGTAGGTGGTCAGGAAGCATATTCTTTCACTGATGGGTTCTCTGGGTACCACCAGATCAAAATCGCGTTGGAGGATTAGAGAAAGACAAAATTTGCAACTAAATGCGGTTGCTTTCAATATACTGTAATGCCATTTGGATTAAAGAATGTGCCTACTATGTTTTCATGTGTGGTTGATGCGGCATTCAAGGAATATATTCATAAGTTTTTGGAGGTCTATTTTGATGACTGGATTGTATTTGGGTTTGTTAAGTGCTATGTAGTGAGCTTGCGCTTGATGCTAGATACCTGTCGAATATACCAAATCATACTCAACCTCAAAAACTATCTATTTCTTATTCCTTTTGGGAACCTATTAGGGCATGTGGTTTGTAGACAAGGGCTGATGGTAGACCCCATGAAGATCATGGTAATTATGAACTTGGAAGTGCAGAGGAGTGTGAAACAGCTCTGCACTACTCTAGGAATATGGAATATTACAGAAAGTTTATCAAAGAATATGCCCATATCACCGCACCGATGGAAAATTTGTTGAAGAAGGATGTCATGTTCTACTGGAACGTTGACTGTAAGAAAAGTCTGGATATATTGAAAGAAAAAATGGTTACTGCACCGATTCTTGTCTTCCCGAACTGGAAGAAAGAGTTTCATGTACATGTCGACGCATCGTGTATAGTGCTGGGGGCAGTATTAACACAGGATGGCAGAGAAGGCTTGGATCACCCTATCGCATTCATAAGTCATAGATTATCCAAAGCAGAGAAGAGCTATTCCACCACTGAGCGCGAGGGACTAGCTATGGTATATGTGCTCCAGAAGTATCGAAACTACTTGCTAAGGGGCCACTTTAAGATGTATACAGATCACTCCACGCTAAAGTACCTGGTCAATAAGCCTTGATTGGGGGGGACAAATTTGCAGATGGCTCTTATTTTTCTAGGAGTACGATTTTGAAGTTGTGGTAAAGCCTGGACAATTGAACACGTGACCAGATCACCTGTCATGCTTCGAGACAGGGGAGTAACCTACTAGTTTGGAGGAAGTATTACCTAACATGCAGCTCTTTGCTCTACGCATCGTGGATGGACATTTTGAAGATATAATACTTTTTCTAACAACTGGAACTGTGCCAGAAGGATACTCTGTCCAGCAGAAGAAGGAATTAGTGGTGCACGTGGTAGATTTCTTTGTCATTACTGGGCATCCATATAAGATGGGGAATGATGAAATACTATGAAGGTATGTACCTGAGTTTGGATGAAGCAACATCCTCGCCGAGGCTCATGGGGGTGCTGCAGGAGGATATTATGCAGGAAGAGAAACTGCGTAGAAGATTCTATGCGTAGGGTTGTGGTGGCCAACCCTTCATCAGGATTCAAAAGCATATTGCAAGGCATGTGATGTATGTTAAAGAAAAGGAAGGCCATCGCGAAGGGATGAAATGCCTTTGAATCTACAAATGACATTGCAACTTTTAGAAAAGTAGGCAATAAATTTTGTAGGACCTATTAAACCTCAAGGAAAGATAGGTGAGAGGTATATTATCACCACGACGAAATATTTGACTTGTTGGGCAGAAGCGCAGCCAGTGAAGGATTGCATGGGTGCGACTGCTGCGAAGTCTCTATTTGAAAATGTATTGATGCGATTTGGATGTTCAAAGATTTTGATGAGCGATCGCGGTACACACTTCCTAAATCAGATGATCAATGCACTAACAAAAGCATTTCAGGTATATCACCAAAAGAGCACACCTTATCATCCACAAGCCAATGAGACCGTGGAGGCATTAAACACAGTGCTTGAAAACACACTGAACAAGGTATGCAATGTTCAGCGAAGTGATTGAGACCTACGCATACCTGCAGTGTTGTGGGCTTATCGGATGACATGCAAGAAGCTGACGGGATAGACACCTTTTAGGCTTGTCTATGGAGTGGAAGCCGTAATGCCTGTGGAATACATCATGCCTAGTCTACGCATAGCAGTGCTCAGAGTTATGATGGATGGCAGAGCCCTTGAAGAGAGGCTTGCAGAGTTGGATGAGCTGGAAGAAGAGAGGTTTTTGGTTAGATTTCACTAGCAGGTTCAAAAGTAGCGTGAAAAAGCATGGCACGACCGACACATCAAGCTGCGCACATTCAAGGTAAACGATATGGTTTTGTTGTATGATAGAAAGTTTGATAAATTCCCCGGGAAGTTCAGGATGCACTCGTTAGGGCTGTATGTTATTAAGGAGATTACCGATGGTGTCATGGTCTAGTTGGTTAAGTTGAATGGATATCCCTTCCCAGGGAAAGTGAATGACAGTCGTTTGAAACCATACACAGGTGGCCTGGCCATTTGACTATATAACATAAGCACAGTCTTAGCACTCCAGGTAGCTGAAAGGAGGCACGAGACTATAAAATATAGTGCCTGGGAGCTGTGTGATTTTCGGACTGCGCGAAGCAGCGAAATGTCATAGGGTCCACGACAGCGTGAAGATAGCTACGCTGGCATGCAGGTCTGCCGGAAAGTGACCGTTAAAGTCACTATTCATGATTTGATGGTTGGTTTCAGGCTAAATGGAGTGGGTGATAGGAATTTAAGGCAAAATTTATGGGTTATATTCTTGAAAATATGCCACCAATATAGCATTAATGGGCCGAATGTAAGGGGAACGGTCGAATTCAAATTCAAAAGGCCCTATAAATTAAAAGTGGTTATCCAGTGAAAAACACTTGGCATTTTGACAACTGAGTTGTTGTGCTATCAGGTGTATATGGACCTTTCAAACTTTGAGGCTTTGAGAGAAAGTTGAATGTTTGAAACATTTCCAAAGGAGATGTAGGACCTTCTCACTAGATTGATGTTGACACCCATGGATGTCGCGGAGGAAATTGTGGAAGTAGAAGCCCTAGAGAACGTCGGAGTGATAGTTGAGGTCCATTTAGAGATGGCTAGGGTTCAGCTAGAGCTGAACCTGGAGATCACAGAGTTATAGATGAGGGCTCGACCTTCAACTGTGTCAGAGGTCAGAGAACATCGTACCATCGCGGCCACAACAACAATAATGGCGATTCATAGTGTAGTGGAAGAATACATGCAACTCTTCAAGTAGTCATTCGAGGTCCTAACCACCCTGTAGGAGGACTTGAATGTAGAGCGCCTGGAAACAGAGGTGTGCGAGCTCCAACAGAAGTATGACGAGGTAAAAGGGACTACGCATACTATTTCCCTTACACAAAGGCTTGCACGAATGCAGTAGGAAAAAATGCTCAAGGAACATGTGGATACTACTCGGCACAAAGAAGTAGTCTTAAAAGTGCACCTACAATGATGGATTGATGAGGCTTATAAAATTACAACCTCCATTGAAGCACAGCTTGCACAGCTACAAGAAACTCCGCAAAGGATTTAGGGAAACAATTCAACAGCAACGGTCATCGAACAACGCATGGAAGAAGTCAGGCAAGTGACCGCTCAGTGCGTTACCGAAATTGCAATGATTCAAATAGAGCTAGGAGGTCTTTGGACTAAGATCTCTGCACCTACAGAGTGACTCAAGGGCGAGTCACGATGTTTGTGTTGGGGGCCTATTGGGCGCGGGATCCCCTAAGGGCAGTTTTGGGGCTAAGAACCCATATTTTGGTCCAATTTTGTAAATGTAAAGACTCCACATTTTGTCGGTGCAGAGCGCGTAGATGTTAAAGAGTCATAGGGTTGTCTGCCCTTATTTTGATAATGTAATGTGGGTTGTAAGAAATGTACCCATGGTTTGCGAACCATGGATTGTATAAATAGAGCTAAGCTCTAAGTAGTTAGAGGCATGGAATAATGGACTAATCAATAAAGATGTATGAGAGATAGCTCTAAAGTAGAAGTCTAAGTTTTGGGTCGTAGCGTTGGTAGAGGCTCTGTAGCTGAGTGCGCAGACCCCTGCAGCTGAGTTCGCAGGGTGAGTCAAGTTTGTAATTATATGGAATTATCAATAAAGAAGAGTATTCTATCATTTCCGCGTCTTTATTTCCTGTTTATGCATCTGTTATATTGGGTATGAATTTCAATTCTAATGCTTATATGATGTGTAGATATGTATAACTGTATTGGTTAAGTGACCACAAGTAAGAACATCTATTTACGTGAAGCTAACTAAGGTCTATTAATAAGATAAGTAAGGTACTTAGCCTAGCAACGCAAAAGGACTTCACCCCCTGGTTAGGGCTGCGCAGAAACCGATCGTAACATTTTGAGAAGGTAATGAAGGGTAGAGAAGAGGGATAAGAAACCTTTGCAAAGGTAGGTATAGTTAGAATAAACTGACATCACATCCATCTCAAGGGTGCGGAAACTTGGTTCCAGCATCCCCCCATACTGCTTCGGGTGAGACTTTAGTCTCCGCTTTGTGGGCTAATGCCGAAAGGGCCAGTAGTGTAGGGATTTGTTTGGCTAACTAATGCTGAACCTGGGTCAGGCTCCCTCAAGCCAATAGGTTGATTTTATGTCACTTAATTAAATCCTTGTATGTTAGGTTACATTCTTGAATATTTTTTATTACATGTATCAGTCTTGTAGGTTGATAACAAGAATTGATCGTTTATGCTTGAATAGATGCGTTTATGTGTATGTGTAGTTGATTAGGCATTGCTTATGCATGTGGAAATGTGTATAATGGAGTAATAGTTGTTTTCATGCATGACATCATAGCTTGCATTGTTGATATGGCCTTGCATTGATGACTGGACTCTAACTAGAATGATGTGAATGAATTGATGCACTTACTTGTTGTATGTCTATATGATATTATGTCTATGTTATAGATGTATCACACTGATTTGGTGATCTTGCAGATGAGGTATTCTCCCCAAATTATACTAAGGTACATTGATTTATTGTGATTTGGTTTGTTTGACATATTATGCATTGTAGGAAAGAGATCAAATGGCTAGCATGGTAGACTACATAGAATCTCCCAATGCATCAGATGGACAATGTGGTGTGGGGCACTCAACTGATTTGGCAAACACATTGAGAAGGCAACCCCTTGCTATATATGAGGGAATTGTATTGTAGCTATGTAGATGTGTATTCTAAGCGAGAAAGTGAGAGGAGATTGTGTGAGAGCAAAGAGGGAATTGCAACAGATCTGTTATAGGTTGTATCTCTTCATTTTGCTAGATAATATAAAATAAAGGACTGCCTATTTCAACGTGGATGTAGCCCAAATTGGGTGAACAACGTATATCTGTGTCTCTCTTGTTTTATGCATTTTCTATGTTTATATTTATGTAATATTTTTATGTTTTCCACTGCTCTGTAATATATAATTTTCTAACAACTGGTATTAGAGCCAACGGACTATTTGGCTGATAAACGCGCAGGAGAGAAGGGTTCCTAGTTTGAGTGAGAGGAATGGTGAAATATGGTAGGTTTAGGGTTGAAAAATTTAATGGCCAAAACTACCAGCTGTGGAAGATGCAGATGGAAGATTACTTGTATCAGAAAGATCTGTACCTACCATTGAGTGGAAAGACAAAGAAGCCGATGAGTATGACAGACATAAAAAGGGATATTTTCGACAGAAAGGCACTTGGAACAATACAATTTTGCCTAGCGACATTGGTAGCCTTTAATATTTCAAAGGAAACAACAACATAGGGTTTAATGTCGGCATTGGCTAAACTATATGAAAAACCCTTAGCCTCAAATAAGGTATTTCTTATGAAGTGTTTATTTAGTATGAAGATGTCAAAAGGTGGATATGTTGCTAATCATTTAAATGAATTTAATATAGTTACTAGTCAGTTAAGTTCTATAGGGGTAACTTTTGATGATGAATTTAGGGATCTATTATTTCTATGCTCATTGCTAGAAATTTGGAATGGTTTAGTTATGTCTGTTAGTAACTCTATCTCTGGATCTAGTAATTTAAAGTTTGATAATGATGTCAGTGAAATCCTTAGCGAGGAAATGCGAAGGAAAAGCTCCAGTGAGATAACAGGTAATGCTTTGATTGCAGAGGCTAGGAGAAGAAAACTGGAAAGAGGAAAGAGCCCATGATATCGTAGTAATTCAAGGAAAGGAAGATCGAAGTCCAAATCGGGGATAGTGTGCTAGAAATGCAGGAAGAAAGGACACCTAAAGAAAGACTAAAGTCTCGAAAGGGAAAAGATGGAGACACATAGTAAGAAAACAACCATGAAGTGAATATGATAGGTGATGTGTTGCAAGATGCTTTAATTCCTTCATTAGAAAATATTATTGATGCCTGGGTGGTAGATTCAGGGGCCTCATTCAATGCCACACCTAATAGGAAATATTTTCATGACTATGTTCAAGGGGATTTTGGACAGGTTCGATTGGGTGATGATAAACCCTGTAAAATCATTGGAATGGGTACAATTTTCATAAAAAAGAAAAATGTAAATCAATGGTTGTTGAAGGAGGTAATGCATGTTCCAGATTTGAAGAAAAATCTAATTTCAACAGAGCAGTTTGGAGGTGAAGGTTGTGTAACTACTGTTACAGATAAACCTAGAGGGTCACTAAGGAAGCCCTTGAAATAAAAAAAGGAGAAAATGTTGGTACAATATATTTATGCAATGATATTTCTAATTCTGTTAATGCTTTAACCTCTACAGGAGTAGATACAACATTGTGGCATCATAAGCTCGAGCACATGAGTGAAAATGGGATGCAGATTCTTGACTCAAGAAATTTGTTGGCAGGTTTGAAGCATGTTGATTTGGAAATCTGTGAGAATTGTGTTTATGGAAAATAGAAGAGAATCATATTCCTCAGAGTCAGGAAAGAAAAGAAGAGTGAAACAATAGAGCTTGTGCATACAGATGTACGGGGACCTGCTCAGGTATCATCTCTCAGTGGATCTCATTATATGTTACTTTTATTGATGATGCAACCAGAAAAACCTGGATTTATTGTATTCGAAATAAATTTGATGTATTTGATACTTTCAAGAAATGGAAATCTTTTGTTGAAAATGAGATAGGAAAAAGGTTGAAGTGTCTCATATTAGACAATGGAGGTGAATATTGCATCAAAGAGTTTGATAGGTATTGTTCAGAGAATGGAATTCAAAGAGAGAAGACAGTTCCAGGAACACCACAAGAAAATGGTGTGTCAGAAAGGATGAACAAAAAAATCATCGACCGTGCAAGGTGCATGAGATTGCATGCAAGATTGCCTTTAGAATTTTGGGCAGATATTGCTATTTATATAATAAACACAGCGCCTTCAAGTTCCTTGGATGGTGGTATTCTAGAGGAGGCATGTATAAGTAAAAACGTAAACTACTCATTTCTAAAGACTTTTGGTTGTGAAGCCTTTGTCCACATTAATAAAGAAAATAGAACAAAGCTTGAGGCAAAAGAAAAGAAATGTACCTTTATTGGATATGGTGTTAATGATTTTGGTTATCTCTTTTATGATTATGAAAAACAAAAAATTGTTAGGAGTAGAGATGTCATATTCAATTAAAAGTTTTTGTATAAGGATCAGATTCAGGAAAAGAAACATGAAAAAGAAAACAGAGAATACACAGTGCTTGATGAGATCACAGAAAAAGTGAAGGTGCCTGAAAATCATAATGATCAATAGCCAGAACAAAAACAACAACAACCATAGTAGCAAAAAGCACCTCAAACACTTGAAAGTGGTGTTAGAAGATCAACCAAGATACTTAGACCTCCTGAATGATACTCTCCTTCATTATATTATGTATTGTTGACTAATTCTGGTGAACTAGAATGTTATGAAGAAGCAGTGCAAGTAGAAATTAGGAAGAAGTGGGAGAAAACCATGAAAGAAGAGGTGGGCTCCTTAGTACATACCAGACTTGGGACTTAGTCAGTTTGTCTGTAGGTACAACAAAATTGCATAATAAATGGGTTTACATGTTGAAGGAAAAAGACGGAGGTAGAAAAATGTATAAAGTTAGATTTAGGGTGAAGGAGTTTTCACAGAAAAAGGGAATAAACATTGATGATATATTTTCTCTTGTTGTTAAAATGACTTCAATCCGAACTATTTTAAGTCTAGTAGTGGCTGAAGATTTGCATCTTGATATGTTAGATGTAAAGATAATTTTTCTCCATGGGGATTTGGAGGAAGAAATATATATGCAACAGCCACAAGGATATGAGATAAAAGGAAAGGAGAAACTAGTGTGTAGGTTGAAGAAGATCTTGTATGGATTAAAACGGGCTCCAAGGCAGTGGTATCTAAAATTTGACAGGTTTATGTATGAACAAGGTTATAGTGTTTATCTCAAAAGGCAAAATGATGGCAACTATATTATATTGTTATTGTATGTAGATGACATGGTTGTTGCAGGTTCTAACATGCAGGAAATAAATGTTCTCAAAAGAATATTGGAAAACTCATTTGAAATGAAGGATTTGGGTGTTGCATAACAAATCCGTGGTATGACAATAACTAGAGACGGGAAGAATAAAAAATTATTATTGTCTCAGAGTGAGTACATACAGGTGTTGAAAATATTTAATATGCAGAATGCAAAACTAGTTAGTATACCTTTGGCTAGCCATTTCAAACTAAGTAAGGAGGTGTGTCCCAAGAATGAAGAAGAAATGGCTTATATGTCTAAAGGATTCACGTAGTCTAAGAAGGTGTAAATTTTACCAAGAAAGCCAAGAAAATTCTAGCATGATTTTGATAAAATCCAACATAAAGTTCTGGAAATTCGGGTTACAATTGTTAAGCTTCAAAATTTTGCATGCCCCATGGGTTTTTGATGGTGTTGAATCCATAGGATTCAACCACTCTTGCTATCAAAGTTTTTGTAAAAAAATGGCTGGATTTTGACTATTTTTTGTTGTTCGGGTAAATTTGAGCTTCAATAGAAAATGCCAATAGGATTAGGTGTAATATCCATGGTGAAAATTCCATTTAATAAAAGTTAATAAAGGAAAAATAATAACCACGGTTGATGGGAAACTTATTCCAAGATTAATGTTGGGTAAGACATCCTAGAGGGTGTTCATTTGATTGTTTATGGCTAAGGAAATTGGCAAAGGCAATGACTAAGGATTTTGGAAGGAAAAATGGCATTTTTGGCACATTTATTTATGAAAATAATGGAAATTAGGAGAAAAGGGAGGTGAAAGGTCACAAGTTATATGTGAGGAGGAAATTGAATGAAAATAATGGAAAATGAAGAAAATAGAGACCTCATTTATATAAAGGCTTCTAAGGATCAGTTGGTAACCTTTTGTCAGTTGAGCTTTCGAGCTCTCTCATTATTATCTCTCTCTCTTACTCTTGGAAACTTAGAGTTTTCTTGGAGAATTTTGGCATTGGAGCAAGAAAGGCAAAGAAGGCAAGAGGAAGAAAATATCAAGCAGGGAAAGACAAGATCAAGCAACTACAACAGGCTTCATTGTAGGTGTCAACTTGCGTGTGTATTTTTCTTGCTAGATTTGGTATGGATGGTATTGCATGTGGTTTTTTTCTATCATGGCATGGGTTTTTCCATGTGTAACAATGTTTTCATCCTAGCCTTCCCATTTCTAGAAAGCAATGGTGTGATGGGGTTCGCATGTTTTGGTTGAGCTGGATTTCCTGATGGATTAGAATTTGAGTGAGGTGGATCTCTGAAATGATAGAAAACATGGCCTAGTAACCCCTGAGCTGGACTGTAGGTTGTGGTAAAGTTGGATTTTGTGTTGCCTTAGATGGCCTAGGAATCCTTGCCAGTGAATGACAGGATATACGGTAAATCCAGGAGGTGGTTTTCTCTCTGTTGGGCCTAGTAATCCCGGGTTCAGGATGTGCTATAAATCCTCTAGAGTGGGTCTCGGTTTGGGGCTTAGTGATCTAGGTTTGGATTGCGATAAATACTGAGACACTAGGAGACAAGAAAATTCCTCATGGTGTAGGTGGAGAGATCTAGTGGTATCCATGCTTGTTTGGCCTAGTGATTGGGTGGAGATCATGGTAAAGCCTGTTATGATGTGTTCATTATGTTGGACTAGTGATCCAGGATGGATTACGCTAAAGCCTGGTTTCTATTGATGAGGGTGAGGTGGTTTAGCCTCAGTATGTCCTTGTTGGTTCTTTTGGTTTGAGTCCGACATTTATGCTTGGAATATGGCGTGGGGGTGAATGGTTGAAGAGAGATTTGGCTCATCCATTCTATGGTTTGGTGGAATGTGGTAGTCCCATTTCCGATTGGTTCATTGCATTGATTAATGAGAAATTCATTCCCTTGATTTTCATGTGAAAATGTATTGATGTGTATGTGGATTTTGATGGCTAATATGCTTATGGTATTTTTGTTCCTATTATGTTGGTTATATGTATATTTTATGACAATATCTATGTATGGATCTCAACATATTTTTACTTGTAC
The DNA here is from genome assembly GCA_031772625.1 of Pinus tabuliformis. Classification (NCBI taxonomy): domain Eukaryota; kingdom Viridiplantae; phylum Streptophyta; class Pinopsida; order Pinales; family Pinaceae; genus Pinus; species Pinus tabuliformis. The sequence continues at coordinate 1,030,802,984 of CM062815.1, forward strand.
ATGAATGGATAATGTGTCTATGACCTAATAGATGATAATGCATAAAATGACATGAGGGAACAATGGTTCAGAGCGATTCTTAGATAAGTATGAGATCCATACACTTAATTCTTTTGTTTACACTTGTAGATTACATGTTGATGATATGTTTGACGAAATGCACGACATAGCTTGTAGGGTTTTGATAAAGGTCTTCTTCGACTTATTTCTTTTGCACATTGTTTCCATGCATTTTTACTAATTTGAAGCTATTACTCCATTATGGAAGTGGCATGGGCTGTGGGCTTGAAAAAGTTTCTTAAATCCTGGGGTCACTAGCATAGAACTAACAATTTTGGTGGCTGGTCACTGGTAGGCAAGCTAGTGAGAGTAATTTTGGGTTACTGGTCACTCCCTTTCCCATAGCGTGAGAGTTACTATGGAAAAGGAGATCCAAAACCATAGTGGTACCCAGGAACAAGTTGTCTAGGTGGCTGAATTGTCTCCTGAGGGTTCTCTTGATGATGTTGGATGATTGTGTGTGATGTTCCGTTGATTCTAGTTCCTTAAGGTCACGTAGGAGGTCAAATATGATCATAGTAGCCTCTCGTCTCATGTTTACCCCAGTTGGCATGGTTACTTGGGTGGATGTGGGAGGACAGTGTTACAGAGTGGTATTAGAGCACAGTTCAAATCTTGGACTGATGGGAAATGTGTGTTGGTCATTCATTCATGTCTCTTACACGTTCATTTCATGTACTTGTTGCATTTTCTTGATGATTGACTATGGTTGTAGTAATGTTGCCATGGAGAATTGATATTGATTTCATGAAATGCATTTGTCATAAGTATGTGACTGGTTACATATGGATTATATGTCACTTACATGTTGATTTTATGTTTCCTACTTACATCCTTATATGTTACGCTACATTATTGAATATTTTGATTACATGTATTAGTCTTTTACGTTGATAACAAGAATTGATCCCTGATGCTCGACTACATGCGTTTATGTGTATGTGTAGTTGATTAGGCATTTATTATGCATGTGGAAATGTTTATAATGGAGTAATAGTTGCTGTCATGCATGAGGTCATAGCATGCATTGTTGATATGGCTTTGCATTGATGATTGGATCCTGACTAGAATGATGTGTTTGAATTGATGCACTTACTTGTTGTATGTCTATATGCTATTATGTTTATGTTATACATGTATCACGCTGATTTGATGATCTTGCAGATGAGGTATTCTCCCCAAATTATACTAAGGTACGTTGATTTATTGTGATTTGGTTTGTTTGACATATTATGCATTGCAGGAAAGAGATCAAATGGCTATCAAGGTAGACTACATAGAACCTCCTAATGCATCAAATTAACATCATGGTGTGGGGCACTCTTATGATTTGGAAGGCACATTGAGAAGGCAACCCCTCGTTATATATGAGGGAATTGTATTGTAGCTATGTAGATGTGTATTCTGAGTGAGAAAGAGGGAGGAGATTGTGTGAAAGAAAAGAAGGAATTACAATGGATTAATATAGGTTGTATCTCTTCATTTTGCTGCATAATATAAAATGAAGGACTAGTTGTTTCAACGTGGACGTTGCCCAAATTGGGTGAACCACATGTATGTGTGTCTCTCTTGTTTTATGCGTTTTCTATGTTTATATTTCTACAATATTTTATGTGTTCCATTGCTCTGTAATATATAATTTTCTAACAACTGGTATTAGAGCCGAAGGTCTATTTGGATGATAAACTTGCAGGAGAGAAGGGTTCCTAGTTCGAGTGGGAGAAATGGTGGAAGATGGTAGGTTTAGGGTCAAAAAATTTAACGGCCAAAACTACCAGCTGTGGAAGATGAAAATTGAAGATTACTTGTATGAGAAAGATCTGTACCTACCATTGAGTGGAAAGACAAAGAAGTCGGTGAGTATGACAGACACATAATGGGATATTCTCGAAAGAAAGGCACTTGGAACAATACGGTTGTGCCTAGCGGCTTTGGTAGCCTTTAATATTTCAAAGGAAACAATAAAAAAGGGTTTAATGTCGACATTGGCCAAACTATATGAAAAAACCCCTGCCTCAAATAAATTATTTCTTATGAAGCATTTATTTAATATGAAGACATCAGAAGTTGGATCTGTTGCTGATCATTTAAAAAAATTTAATATAGTTGCCAGTCAGTTAAGTTATGTAGGGGTAACTTTTGGTGATGAAGTTAGGGCTCTGTTATTTCTGTGCTCATTGCCAAAAATTTGGAATGGTTTAGTTATGGACATTAGTAACTATGTCTTTGGATCTAGTACCTTAAAGTTTGATGATGTTGTTGGTGCAATCCTTAGCGAGGAAATGCGATAGAAAAGCTCCGGTGAGACATCAAGTAATGCTTTGACTGTAGAGAATAGGGGAAGAAAAATGGAAAGAGGAAAGAGCCCAGGATATCACAGTAAGTCAAGGAAAGGCAGATCTAAGTCTAGATTGGGGAAAATGCATTGGAAATGTGGGAAGAAAGGACACCTGAAGAAAGACTACAAGTCTCGGAAGGGAAAAGAAGGAGACGCGCAACAAGAAAACAATCATGAAGTGAGTATGACAAGTGATGTGTTGCAAGATGCTTTGATTATTTAATTAGAAAATATTATTGATTCCCAGGTGGTAGATTTAGGGGCCTCATTCCATGCTACACCTGATAAGGAAACATTTTCATAATTATGTTGAAGGGGATTTTGGACAAGTTCGATTGGGTGGTGATAAACCCTATGAAATCATTGGAATGGGTACAGTTTTAATGAAACAATAGAATGGAAATATATGGTTGTTTAAGGAGGTAAAGCATGTTCCAGATCTAAAGAAAAATATAATTTCAATAGAGCAGTTGGGAGGTGAAGGCTGTGTAACTACATTTTAAAACCCAGAAGGTCACTAAAGGAGCCCTGGTAATAGACAAAGGAGAAAAGATTGGTACATTATATTTATGCAATGGTATTTCTAATTCTGTTAATACTTTAACCTCTACAGGAGCATATATGACATTGTGGCATCATAGGCTTGGGAACATGAGTGAGAAGGGGATGCATATTCTTGACTCAAGAAATTTGCTGGCAGTTTGAAGCATGTTGATTTGGAATTCTGTGAGAATTGTGTTTATGGAAAACATAAGAGAGTCAGATTCCTCAGAGTTAGAAGAGAAAATAAGAGCGAAAAATTAGAGCTTGTGCATATAGATGTATGGTGAGCTACTCAGGTATCATCTCTTGACAGATCTCGTTATTATGTTACTTTTATTGATGATGCAAACAAAAAAACCTGGATTTATTATATTCAGAATAAATATGATGTATTTGATACTTTCAAGAAATGGAAAGCTTTTTTTGAAAATGAGACAGGAAAAAGGTTGAAGTGTCTCAGATTAGACAATGGAGGTAAATATTGCATCAAAGAGTTTGATAGGTACTATTAAGAGAATATAATTAACAGGGAGAAGACAGTTCTAGGAACACCACAAGAAAATGGCGTGTCAGAAAGGATGAATAGAACAACCATGGAGCGTGCAAGGTGCATGAGATTGCATGTAGGATTTCGTTTACAATTTTGGGTAGATGCCGTAGATACTGCTATTTATCTAATAATAGAGGGCCTATAAGTTCCTTGGATGGTGGTATTCCAGAGGAGGCATGGATAGGTAAAAAGGTAAACTACTCATTTTTAATGACTTTTAGTTGTGAAGCCTTTGTCCACATTAATAAAGAAAATAGAACAAAGATTGAGGAAAGTAAAAGAAGTGTAACTTTATTGGATATGGTGTTAATGATTTTGGTTATCACTTTTATTATGAAAAACACAAAATCATTAAGAGCAAATATGTCATATTCAATGAAAAGGTTGTGTATAAGGATCAAATGCGAGGAAAGAAATAGGAAAAAGAAAACAGAGGATACACAGTGTTTGGTGAGATCACAGAAAAAGTGAAGGTTCCTGAAAATCATAATGATCAACAGGAAGAACAACATAAACAACCAAAACAACAACAAGCACCTCAAACACCTGAAAGTGGTGTTACAATATCTACCAGAATACGTAGACCCCTTGAACGATACTCTCCTTCATTATATTATGTATTGTTGACTGATTCTGGTGAACCAGAATGTTATGAAGAAGAAGTGTAGATAGAAACTAGGAAGAAGTGGGAGCAAGCCGGGAAAGAAGAGATGGACTCCTTAGTACATAACGAGAATTGGGACTTAGCCAGGTTGTCTACAGGTAAAAAAAATTGCATAATAAATGTGTTTACAAATTGAAGGAAGAAGACGAAGGTAGAAAAAGGTATAAATTAGACTTGTGGTGAAGGTGTTTGCAAAGAAAAAGGGAATAAATTTTGATGAGATATTTTACCCTGTTGTTAAAATGACTTCAATTAGAAGTATTTTAAGTCTAGTAGCAGATGAATATTTGCATCTTGAGAAGTTAGATGTAAAGACAAATTTTCTCCATGGTAATTTTGAGGAAGAAATATATATGCATCAACAACAAGGATATGAGGTAAAAGGGAAGGAGAAACTAGTGTGCAAGTTGAAGAAGATCTTGTATGGCTTAAAACAGGCTCAAAGTGTAGGAATTTACAGGGTAAGTTCCTCAGATAGAACACCAAAGGACATTGCTAAAAAATAGACCACAGCTCAATACACCAATTTCGTGACATGGTTAAAACCCTCAAAGAGGGAAACAATCCACGGATTGAGCCGACACGGCCATGTCAGGCAATTTATTAATAAAAGAAAGAAAATTTACATAGTATTCTCTCATGAATGGTCACCCTACAAATGATCCGATTTGACTCAGCTCACGGATTGAACCAAGATCGTTTGCATTCGTGATGTGATTAGAATTTCAATTAAAATAGGATAAAGGAACATAAATGCATGCTGTAAAGAAGAAGGAACATGACAATCATTAGCAACAAAAAAATAACAAGATGTCGATAATGGAGTTCGTCCAGGAGGGACTAAGTCTCCAGGCCCCAGTGTCAAGATGGTGTAGGCCACTGCATTAAGTGCTATCAATTATGATGATGTACATAAGAGATGACGTCGCTATCATACAAGGAAAATGCCATCACAGAGGAGTGGCTCCAAGAGATGTTCCGCTATAGGAACTCTCAATCAAAAAGTACTCCTATTAGTATGACATAAACTCATGCATAATGATAATGAATATCCTGCCAGCATGGCATAAAAGGGATCTCAATGCAAACATACATGGTGACACATTAGTATCCCATCAACATAACAACAAAGGGATCTCAAATAAAACATGGAGAATCATGACAACAAGTACGTCCCATAGATGATTCGACATCACATCAAGCAGGAACCATGAAACAAGTAAGAAAACAAGATCACACATAAAACATCAAACAGGGATATGTGTAGCACAATGCATATCAAAAAGAAGTACATGAACACACTGCATATACCTCGCATCCTAGGGCCATCTGAACAAAAGGATGTTAAACTGTTGAAGCTGACTGTACCATTAATCTCACAGAATCAGACCTCATGGAAATGAATTCTCACACATTGAATGCCAACACCTACACTCCACTTAGAAAAGTGGCTGAAAATTGAAATGAGAAAATGGAAAATCTGAATGCACCATCAGGTCTGTGGCATCAAATAGTGCAAAATCGACTGTCAAATTTATGAATTCTGAGAAAGTGAAAATTTGGGGCTTAAGTAACCTCTTAGATTCCCCCTAGATTCCTCAGAGATTCCCTCCTCCGAGTCATCTGAATATCTGCTGCTCAAATCAAGAAACTGACTGTGCCATCAGGTTCATGTCGCTGAGAGGTGTAAGATCGACATAAAATTTGTCCAATTTGGACACTACAAAAATTTCACCCTCCTGAGAATTTCGCCCAATCATGGTTCTGCTTGCCTCTTCTCTGGGCTCATGGTTCCACCTACAATAAATTAATTAAAAAAAATTAATACCTTGATTTTTGTGCACACTCTTGGCTCCTCCATGCTTGGGCGCACTGACGAAATGAGGGTTTATATAAATTTTTGGACGGACTTTTCAAAAATATGGTTGGAGCATTGGTGAAAATAAGTAATTGTTGAAGAGGGGTTAGGGGATCAAATCCCACCCCTCCTTTTTTTATTACATAATGGTTTATTTCACCAAAATGGGGGCGGGTCCACCGGTCTAGTTGCCCTCTCCCCATAAATCCTTTCGTAATACATTATCCACTGGGTGTAGTTTGTTGGCATATTAAAAGGGTGGTTGGTTATGTTTTGGGGTGTGCATTAAATGGTGGAGTTGTGTTGGTACATGGGGCCACTTGGCGAGGGCCGACCCATGTTGGCTAGGTCCATCGGAGGTGGCCCGCCCACTCCTTTAATGTTTGATTAATGTATAGTTGGGGTGCGTGAGGGTTCGACGAGGTAATGGCTGCCGACCCAATTTAAATTTTGAATGGTGGTTGGATGGAGAGGTCGGTGGGGGTCATGGCCCATTAGCCATTTTTAAATATGATTTTGTTATTTAGTTTGTGGGTGGTGGGGGTGGTGGCTTGCCACCTCATTTATATATATATTTTTTATTTTTCTAAAACAAAATACATTTTTCGAATTTGACTAATATAGGCGATATTAGAAAAATTAACGATCTAACAAATTCATCCGCTTTTGGGAGCTCGGTTTCATGCCCCCGGGTTGGTCAAATTCTAGGACAATTAAACTTGGCCCATAGTCCAACTTTGACTGGCTCGTTCTCCCTCATACGAGCTCGGATTGACGAACCGTTCAGACCGTTGTGATCAGGACGAGAAGATCTACACTCTAGTCTCGGTTTGAAAGCATTTTGATTACTTTGATTTTAGAGTTTTCATAAGCCCTCTTTGTCCTATGTGTGTCCCTAGAGCCACCTGGATCAATCCTCCCCACTGAGGAGCTTTTAATCCTCCAAAAAGCATGAAAAATAATCTGCAACTTTTATGTACGTTGTTTGCATCACAATCATCTTGAAGATGCCTCACTTCCATCTCCTTCACCTTTCTTCTTCAGAGCCTTAAGCGATGAGACGAAACCTGCAACCTGTAGTACATTGTTTTTGCAAATTACATGCTTGACTTTCGTGACCAAGTAATGAACCAAGCATACCATAATTGCCATGAGTTTATAACACATACTCGATGGTCAAGTTTACATAAAAATGGAAACAATACCCCAGCTATGAAACAAGGCCAACATATCATTGTTGCTTCAACATGTGATGGAAAACACATCATCACTGCAACACATGATTTACAACAATAAGGCCAAACTCTATTTTTTCTTTGACAAGTGATGGAAACATGACATCACTTTCAGAGTGTAGAATGCAACACAAAATAAGACCAAACATCATTTTTTCTTAACAAGTGATGGAAAACACATCATCACTTTTACATTTTAAAATGCAACAAATGATTTACAAAAGCACGACCATGACAAGCTAACATATCTAGAAATTATTTTTCACTTATCAATGTGAATGGGTCACCCTCCTGTGGTGGTTTTTCTTGTCGAACAATTGTTTCCCCTGGTTCATGCACCGACACTTTGTGGATGGAGCCTCCAACAAGTGGCTTTTTGATGACCACCTCTATTGCGATGACTGCAATACATATTCTTCCTCCAGATCTGCTTAACATGTTTATTTGCCTGCTGTTGAGAGGGTATTTCACACCTTGTCTATGTTTGTGCTACTATTCTTTTCCAACACTTAGAAAATGTAGGGTTATGTAATCCACAAAAGGTACATGTTTTTCAATGCCATGATTTATGTTCAACATTAACAACATGATTATAATTGAAATGAACATTCGAATATCGGAACTGGTTATACCTTTCCTTGCCATCTCTGGTTTCATTATCGCGATGAGAGCTTTCCTCAGCTCTTTCCTTGCAATGGGTACTACCATGGGATGATGGGAATGTGTCCCTATCATTCTCTTTCCTCTATGATTTTGACGATGTCTCGGAAGCATATGACACCTTTGAGAATTCTGCTTTGGTGTATCCCAATCCTCCAAATTGAGGTCTGTGCCCAACCTCCAATGGTTGAGTTATGCCTTGGTTATTAACACCAAGTTATTTTTCCTCCTTGCACCTCATCCTAGTAAGGAGCCTCATGTTTTTCCTTGTAATTGGTATCTCCACATCTTCAACAGAAATCATATTATGTGAAGATGAAACTGAAAGGAAATCAACATCTTTTACCTACTCTGTCGATTTGGAAAGAACTGATGAGGGTTGCTCATCATCTGTTTTTGTTAGTTTTCTAGCTATCTCAGTGCATCTCCTAACTTCCTTTCCGACATACCCAAGTCCTGCCTAACGGGGTAATTCTTCTACTTTGATGGGGTTGACAATGCGTTGGCCATTAATGCCCAAGCCTTTTCCTTCATACCCCATTCTCTTCAACAGTTTGGAGCCAATTCTTGTGGTATGATTTTCAAAAATAGCAAAATCATCATCAGGAAATATACATGAATTCAGAGAACTAATTTTTACCTCACAAGGGTCACGCTACAGCTTTTCCAAGGCCTCGTCCTTTGCTTGCAACTGTCGTAGCAAACTATGTTTCTCCTCTTTCTCTTCATGTAGAAACATCTTTAATTCAACATTATCTATTTGAAGATTCTGGTTGTTGTGCTTCAGTTCTTCCAAGGCCTCTTCCATGGCTTGCAACTGAAGCTGCAATAGCTCCGTTTCTTTTGTCTCTTTTTGTAGAACTTCATACATTATTTCCACCCTTTTAGAAATTCTGAGCATGGTATCGTACATCGATTTTTCATCCTATGCTGCTGCATGTTCGATTGTTCACTCTTGCAATTCACATCCACACAAAGACCACTCTGATACTAGACTTGATCCAAGTTGACTCAACTCCCAGATTTAACCAAGATATTTTTCTTTCGTGATGTGATTAGAATTTAAATTAAAATATCATAAAGGAACATAAATGCATGCTGTAAAGAAGAAGGAACTTGACAATCATCTGTAACAGTAACACTAACAAGACGTTGATAACGGATTTTGTCCAGGAGGGACTACGTCTCCAGTCCCCAATGTCAAGATGGTGTAGGCCACTGCATTAAGTGTTGTCAATAGTGATGATGTAGATAAGAGATGACGTCGCTATCATACAAGGAAAATGCCATCATGCAGGAGTGGCTCCAAGAGATTTTCCAAGACAGGAACTCTCAGTCAAAAAGGACTCCTATCAGTATGACATAAAATCATGCATGATGCTATTGAGCATGTCGCCAACATGGCATAAAAGGGATCTCAATGCAAACATACATGGAGACACATGAGTATCCCATCAACATAACCACAAAGGGATCTCAAATAAAACATGGAGAATCATGAACACAAGTACATCCCACAGATGATTACGCATCACATCAAGCAGGAATCATGAACCAAGTAAGAAAACAAGATCCCACATCAAACATCAAATAGGGATCTGTGTAGCACAATGCATAGAAAAAAGAAGTACATGAACACACTGCATATACCTCGCATCCTGGGGCCATCTGAAGAAAAGGATGTTAAACTACTAAAGTTGGTTGTACCATGAATCTCACGGCATTAGATCTCATGGAAATGAATGCTAACACCTGCAATCCACTTAGAAAAGTGGCTGAAAACTGAAATGAGCAAAAGGAAAATCTGAATGCACCATCAAATCTGTGGCATCGAATAGTGCAAAATTGACTGTCAAATTTCTAAATTCTGAGAAAGTGAAAATCTGGGGCTTAAGGAATCTTTTAGATTCCCCCTAGATTCCTCAAAGATTCCCTCCTCCGGGTCATCTGAAGCTCTACTTCTCAGATCAGGAAACTGACTGCGCCATCAAGTTTGTGTCATTGAGAGGTGTAAGATCAACATAAAATTTGTCCAATTTTGACACTGCAAAAATTTCACCCTCCAGAGAATTTTGCCCAATCATGGTTCTTCCTACTTCTTCTCTGGGCTCATGGTTCCACCTGCAATAAATTAATTAAAAAAATTAACACCTCGATTTCTGTTCGTGCTCTTGGCTCCTCCACTCTTGGGCACACTGAAGAAATGAGGGTTTATATAAATTTTTGGGCAAACTTTTCAAAAATGTGGTTGGCATGTTGGTGAAAATAAGTAATCGTTGAGGAGGGGTCGGGGGATCAAATCCCGCCCCTCCTTTTCTTATTACATAATATTTTATTTCACCAAAATGGGGGTGGGTCTACCAGTCAATTGGCCCTCTTCCCCTAACTCCCTCCATAATACATTTCCCATCGGGCACAATTTGTTGGCATATTAAAAGGGTGGTTGGTTATGGTTTGGGGTGCGCATTAAATGGTGGAGTTGTGTTGGTACATGGGGTCACCGGTGGGGGCCGGCCCACATGAGCCAAGTGGGTTCAATCCCTGCTGGCCTTGCTTTAACATGGAATACATTTGTGGTGATAGGGGTGTGGGTCGGGTCCACCGGAGGTGGCTTGGCCACCCCTTTAATGTTTGATTAATGTGCAGTTGGGGTGTGTGAGGGTTCAGCAGGGTAATGGCCACCGACCCAATTAAAATTTTGATTGGTGGTTGGATGGAGAGGTTGGCAGGGGTCATGGCTTGATCGCCATTTTTAAATATGATTTTTTTATTTAGTTTGGAGATGGTGGGGGTGGTAGCCCGCCACCTCATTTATATATATTTTTTATTTTTCTAAAACAACATACATTTTTCGAATTTGTCTAATATAGGGGATATTAGAAAAATTAATGGTCCAACAAATTTGCCTGCTTTCGGGAGCTAGGTTTCATTCCCCGGGGTTGGTCAAATTGTAGGACACTTAAACCTATCCCACAGTCCAACTTTGGCCAAAAATTTGATTGGCTCGTTCTCCCTCATACGAGCTCAGATTGATGAATCGTTCACACTGCTGCGATCAGGACGACAAGATCTACGCTCTGGTCTTAGTTCAAAATAATTCTGATTACTTTTATTTTTGAGCTTTCGTAAGGCCTCTTTGTCCTATGTGTGTCCTTGGAGCCACCTGGATCAACAAATTACCCTCCATGCTCTTTAAATAGAGATCATGGACCAATCAGGTGTCAAGCCATAGATCAAGTTTAGTAATACCGAGGAGAGAATGAACTGTCAAATCACTTCATGTCTAGAACATATTGTGACCATCAAATTGTAAGTTACAAAAGTACATAGTAAAGAAACACACTTTACCTTACTCCACACTAGACCAAGTTATACTTAACTATTTCCTATTTTAGAATATCCTAACATCCCCCCTTAAGAACAACTTGGGATAAGATTGAAGGATGAACATATATGACACAATAGGAGAAGGAAGGAGGCATTAGAGCCTATCCCCCCTTAGTGACAACTTCCTGAACTCCATCCATAAATTGAAGTTTAGTAAACTTTGCCTCTGTGAGAGCCTTTGTAAAGATGTCTACAACTTGACCATCTGTTGAACAATATTTCACTTAAAGAACATGGTCATGAATGAGCTTTTTGATGAAGTGCATGTGTAATTGATTGTGTTTGTTGCGCTGATGTTGGACTAGATATTTTCATATTTGAATGGCACTTTGATTACCGCACCAAAGTGTAGTCAGATGTTGATGTTGAAAGACAAACTTTGATAGGATATGACGAAGCCACAGGGCTTCCTTACTAGCTTCTATGGTGCCACGATACTCTGCTTCCGCTAAAGAAAGAGAAATGACACTTTTTTCTTACAAGCCCATGTAATAGGTCCATAACTAAGAGTGAACACATAACCTGCAGTAGACTTCCAATCATCAGGGTCACCAGCGAAATTGGAATTAGTGAAACCAACCAATAGAGGAGATGCTTCTGCACTATAATGAATCCCAAACTAAATTGTACCTCAAACATAACAGAGTATTCTTTTAGCTGATTTCCAATGACTTTCATGTGGGTTTTCTATAAACTGAGCAATAAGGCCAACAACAAAGGAAAGGTTAGGATGGGTATGGGTAAGATACACAAGTTTTCCTACAAGTTGATGGTAAAAGGTAGCATCAAATTCACGGGAAGTACAAGTCACTGAAAGTTTGACTCCAAAATCAAAGGGAGAAGGGGTTGGCTTATAGTCTTCCATGTCAAAGTGGCGTAGAAGATCACAGGAATACTTGCACTGGGAAAGGGAAATACCTTCCTTGGATTGAAAGACTTGAAGACTAAGAAAATAATTCAAGTTTCCTAAGTTTGTCATTTCAAACTACTTTTTAAGGTTGGACTTCACATGGTTTATAAGGTTGGGATCACTACCAGTAAGGATAATATCATCAAAATAAAGAAAAATAATGATAAGAGACTTACCCACTTTCTTGTTGTAGACAGTATTGTCAGAATGACACCTAGGAAAGCCAGTATCTAAAAGAAAGCTATCCATTTTGGCATACCAAGCCTGAGGGGCTTGCTAGAGACCATAAAGGGATTTCTTAAGCCAACATATAAGGCTGGAGTCTGTTTGTATAAAGCTGAGAGGTTGTTACATATAGATTTATTCATGTAAGTCCCCATGCAAGAAGGTAGATTTAACATCCATCTGATTGACTTCCCATTTGAAAGAGGCAGCAAGTGAAAGAACAAGGCAGATAGAGTTCATTTTGGAAACAAGGGAGAAGGTTACAGTATAATCAATGCATTCAAATTGTGAAAACCCTTAGCAACAAGATGAGCTTTATGTTTATCAACTTTTCCATCTAGTCCAAATTTGGTTCTGTAAACCCATTTGCATCTAACAAGTTTTTGTCCCTTTGGAAAAGGAAAAATATCCCATGTGTCATTGCCAATAATAAACGATATTCTTCATTCATAGGTGCATCCAAATCTGGATGGCCTGAAGCTTCTATAAAGGTGTCAGGATCATAATCCGCTGAATCTTGAGCCAGTAAAGAAGAGGCTCTATCAAATTAAGAACGTGTACATTTATGATCTGTAGGACCACCTACAAGAGCACTTGCTGCATCCCCAGTAGCACAGGCCCATTTTGGAAGCTGAGGAGCTGAAGGATGATCTTGAGAAGGTGGGGGAGGATTTTCATCCTCGCTATCATCATCTGGAGAAGAAATATTTTCAGAAGTAGAAGGGATAGAGAGAGGTGGCACATCTGTTGAACTAGGTTCATAGGCTGATATATTTTTAGCAAGCTTTACATCTCTTCTAATGATAACATTTTTTGACTTTAGTGGAATAAGTCTATATCCTTTGACATATTTAGAATATCCAACAATATTACATTTATCACTCTTAGGTTCTAAGGCTTTATGTTTCTCATCGGGAATATGGCCCCATGCTTCACTTCAAAAAACACGAAAGTGACTTATATCTGGTTTAATTGAGCTCCATGCTTCTTCTGGAGTGATATTATTTAAAACCTTAGTAGGAGTGTGATTTACTATGAATTTTCACAATTAATTGCTTCTGCCCAAAAATTAAGACTAAGTCCTTTAGATTGAAGCATACAATTAGCCATTTCTTTTAAGGTGTGTTTCTTCCTTTCAGCTACATCATTTTGTTGTATAATATATTGAACAATATGTTGCATTTGAATTCCATACTTAGTGAAAAAGTTGATGAATTTGTTGTTAACATATTCTCCGCCATTATCAGATCTTAGCTTAAGAATTTGATGTCCAGATTATTTCTCAACAAAGGCCTTAAAGGCCAAGAACATGTTAAATACTTCTCTTGAGTTTTAGTAAGTATACCCAAGTGCATCTGGACAAATCATCAATGAAAGCTAATAAATACTTGTAATCAGAGAATGAAACAACTCGAAGTGGACCACATAATCACTATGCACAAGTTGTAAAGGGGCTGAGGTGTGCCAAGAGGCATATTTTTCAAAACTATCCCAATGATTTTTTCTGAGTACACATCCACAACAACCACCATCTCTGCAAGATACCATAAGAAGACATGTCACCATATTTTCTTTACATAGATTTTGAAGGGAGCGATAGTTTAAGTGACCAAATCACTCATGCCAAAGTTTGCTCACTTCATCATTATGAGCAAGAAATACTGAGGGAAGAGATGATGACCAAAGTTTTTAAACTTATACAACCTTGTAGAATCATCAACAATGCTAGTAGCTAAAATTTGTCTAGGATCTCTTAGGTCCTTAATTACAACATTGTGAGATGAAAATTCAATGGTTTTACCTTCACCTGAATGTGTTATATGATATACAGATAAAAGGCTGTAGGATAAGGTTTGAACACATAATACATGATTAAATTGAACATTGTCTAGATGAACAGTTCCAGTCCCTACAACACTAAGAGATCTATCATCACCAACATATATATTTTTGGTGTTACAATCATTTAAAGAAGAAACATGGCTTTTTTTTTTCCATGTGATAAGAAGGTCTAGAATCAATCAGCCACTCATGATAATGAGAAGGTGAAAATATTTTTAGTGCATAACCAGAACGATATTCTTGACAACCACATGCAGAAAGTGTTATTCCTGAAGATGAAGTTGAAGTTGAAGAGTGCTCCAAATGGATGTTATGCTTCTTCATTGCTGCTTCCAAGGATTCCATCTTCTTATAGCATTTGGATTCTAAGTGGCCATCTTGATTACAAAAGTTGCAATGTTTATCAGTCTTCTTCCCTTTGTTTTTATTTTCCTTATCATTTTGTTGAATTGATTTTTGATTTTGAGATTAAAATTACTTAGGACCCTTATTTGGTTTAGGACCATTCTTTTTAGGATACTGCTTCTTAGGATTCTTTGAATTTGGCTATTGCTAGGCGACTAAGGCTTTCTTAGAAGAGTTTCCAAGATTAAGAAGACTAAGATGTAAGAGTTCTTCTTGTTCTCTTATTAAAGAATCACAAAAGGCATCAAAAGAGGGGGACTTGTAGTCTTTTCCTTGAGAAATAAAGGTGTCTCTAGTAGAATGGAAGGTGGAAACAAACACAGATTAGGCTGGTCCCAATTTAGTAAGGATGGAATAGATAAGGCTACCATCCTCTTTCTTAACCTTAACACCTTCCAAGAGAAGTCTAAGTGTCTTGAACTTGGACAAAAAATCTTCAATGGAAGAAAAATTATTGGGGTCCAACGTAAGCAACTCATTTACGAGTTGATGCTCTCTAATTTCATTTTTAATTTCAAAAACTTTAGTGAGTTGTTTCATTGCTTCATTAGGGGTATCAAGTTCTGCGAGATGAAATTTAAGGTCTAATAGACATCCTTATCAACCCACGTGCTTGATCTTGCCTATTTTCCCATTTGGCTCCCTTATCTTCATCTTTAGGTTTAGTTTCTTGGTTTGAGGCTATTTTGTAAAGACCTTTACTTTTAAGTAAATCCACATTGTAGGACCACCATTGGAAGTAGTTTGTGCTGTCAAGAATAACTTGGCATGGAATTTCCATTTTTTAACAGAAATTGAAGCTGTAGATGCTAAAACTAAGTGTTCCAATGGAAATATTTCAAAAACTTAGGCTGTTTAAAAAAAATCGGTTCTGAAAAATGACTTTCGGATGAATAAGTTATGGCTTTTTGAAGAAAAGTTGTTGAAGATGTCGATGAAGTGCGTGAAAGTGCGGAAGTGAATAATAATGTTATATTTTAAACCCCACCCCCCACCTTTCCAAACTTAATCTAATTAACTCATTTAAAAAAAATTATGTGACCCACTTTTATAAATAAGTGAAAGTGACTTTTACAGTGGTACTTTATGAACTATCCACTAAATTGTAACTTAAATAAAATATAAAGAGACTTTAGAATTATAAGTGACTCTCTTTTTATAATGGGTGAGAACACTTTTACATAAAGTAACTTTAAAACATGAGATACATGTGTTTTTTTAAAAGTAATTCAACAAAAGGAAAGACTTGAACTCAAGGCCTCTATTCTCATAAAGTAACATTGGACCAAGTGAGCTAGTTTAAAAGGTTGGTAATTTTTGGAAAAGAGGAAGTTTTTTTTTAGTCACTGAAGCTTTGGGGTGTGTGCTTACTTGAAAAAGCTCTTTTTTCCTACAAAAAAAAACCATACAACCCAACATGGACAAACAAAAAAACCAAACCTTATGGTTTGAACTTAGCTTTCACTAGAAACTAAATATTTTCCTCAATGTTTCTGACTTTCCAAGATCACACTAAGGTGTGATGGAAAAGAGCATACGCAAGAGAAAAATCCTTCCTTTCTGTTTCTGATTTTTCCAGATCGCACAAAGTTGCGGGGCAAAGAGCATACATAGAAATTAAAGGTATATATCCAGTAATAAAAAATAAACAAATAAATAAACCAAAATAAATAGAGAGATAAATAACTAAAACTACAAATAAAGACTGTATACCTCAAGATCTTAAAAATGACATAGCTACGGCTGCCAAAAACCTTTTTCGTGAAATGAAAGGGGTTCCTCACTAGAATAGATACTCCTTACACAATAAAGTAGTCCTCTCGGCCCAAAAGCGTTGATAAATGGTTGATCTAAGAAATGATAGTCGGATGCAGTTGTACCGGCGTCTGATTTGGATCACCAATGGACGCGGCCCTCACATAACTCTAATACCATGTAGGAATTTACGGGGTAAGTTCCTTAGATAGAACACCAAAGGAAACCACTCGCAAATAGATCACAGATCAATACACCAGTATTCTTGACGTGGTTAAAACCGTCAAAGAGGGAAACAGTCCAAGATCTGAGCCAACACGACCACTTTAGGAAATTTATTTATAAAAGAAAGAAAATTTACATAAGCTTCTCTCATGAACGGTCACCTTACAAATAACCCTCCAAGCTCTTTAAATAGAGATCATGGGCCAATCAGGTGTTAAGCCACAGATCAAGTGTCGTTAATACCGAGGAGAGAATGAACCGTCAGATCACTTCATGTCTAGAACATATCATGACCATTAGATCACTTCATTTCTAGAACATATCGTGACCATCAGATTGTAAGTTACAAAGGTAAATAGTAAAGAAACGCACTTTACCTAACTCTACACTAGACCAAGTTATACTTAACTATTTCCTATGTGTCGGAATATTCTAACAACAAGGAAGTGGTCTCTAAAATTTGATAGGTTTATGTCTAAAAAAGGTTATACTAGATGTCACTTTGATCATTGTGTTTATCTCAAAAAGTAAAAATGATGGCATATATATTATATTGTTATTGTATGTAGATGACATGCTTGTTTCTGGTTCTAACATGCAGGAAATAAATGTGCTCAAAAGAAAATTGGAAAACTCATTTACAATTAAGGATTTGGGTGCTGCCGAACAAATCCTTGGTATGAGAATAACTAGAGACAGGAAGAATAAAAAATTAACATTGTCCCAGAGTGAGTACATACAAAAGGTGTTGAAAATATTTAATATGCAGAATACAAAACTGATTAGTATACCTTTGGTTAGCCATTTCAAACTGTTATGAAACCAACTCACAAAAAGATAGAAAAGAAAGATCAATGCCTTAGAAATCAACCTCTTCGAGTGGACAACCTCCTTTACATTTCACAAATGAACAATTCTTGGTTGATACAAATGAAAAAACCTCATTTCTGTATATAGGATTCTAAGGGGTCAAAATAAAATCAAAGTCGACATAACAATAATAATATAATGGCACAACAATAAGAATAGTGGGATTCTATGGATACAATAGGGGCACAATGATAACAATAAGGGCTACAATGACAATAGTAATGAGGGAACCACTAGTATTAGAGGGACCTAACATGCCCCTCTCCTTAAAAAAAGTGTTGTCCTCAATGCTTGAGTAGTTCTGGATGCTTCTGTATAAAATTATTTGTAGAAATTTTGAATAATATGACACATATTCACAGAGATTATCCTGATTATACACTTATAAGCAGAACATGCATAATACATAACCTCCTCTACGTTGATAATCAATTTACAGAAGCAGAAACATTCACAGGCGCACATAGAAGCATCAATCACACATATCAACACAATATTTTCTCGGGGAAAGCATCTCGCTAAAAACCCCAACTATCTGTATATTATATTGATTGAATCATGTAACAATACATAGTACAATACTCCTTACAAGTACTCAGTACTATCTCCACATGCTACACACAATATAGCTCAGATCTGATCTCCAAATCTCCTCCGCTGCTTGCCTGCCTCCATAGCTCAATACCTGCTCAAGAATTGATGAGAATGGTTTACCAAACTCGTATTTGACCTACAAATAATCACTCACACTGTGTTGGAAGTGAGCACAAGCTACAATTCTTGGTATTGGACAATTCATTGACATACTCAATCCCTCTGATTGTGAAAATCATCATGCACAGCTATAGTCACAACTGATAGCAATCTGATCCTCTAACACCTGTCCCTACTGAACTGAACATACACTGACATGCAACTAAGTTAATTGATGTATTCTATAGTTGCATTATGAGTTAATAACTTGTGAATTAATTAATAACTAATTCAACCAACTCATCTCTAGTCTATTTGCCAGTTATACTAAATACAATGAGTTTAACAAAGTTAAACTGAACACAACTCCATTAACTGCATCTCCAGTCCACTAAACTCAACTCGCTTGAGTTCTAACTGAAGTCCTGCATGCAAATATTAGTCATCCCATAGGTAACCACGTATTTCCTTCTGGGATCTGCATGTACCACATCTGTAGCTCATCCTGAAGTGCTCCAAGAGAATAAGATCAAGTTTATAGTCCAAATATTATTATGAGACAATAATATTTGACTTTTCTATTTTTGACAGCCAGTCTAAAAATAGACTTTGATCACTCATACTGTGATCACTCATACTATGGTCACCCATACTGTGGTCACCCATACTATGATCACTCATACTGTGATCACCCAGACTGTGATCATCCCTGCTGGGATCAAAAATAGAACTTGCGCCATAATTTGCCTGCGGGCCACTTAGTGAAGGCGACTCTTTTCACTAAGCTCCATCATCTTGTTGCATTCTCAACAAGCATTTCTTGTTGCACACTTTTCAACACTCCCTCTCAACAAGAAAGGCTTCCTCTCAAACCCGATCTTGTAACTCTGGAATGTTCTCCATGCAACACATTTGGCCGGTCCACTTGCTCTGTTATCAAAGTCTCTGACTGCTATTGTCTCTGTCGACTGAAACTCTGCTTCTCTGTGCTCTTCAATATCTCACTGTCTAGCCTCTGTCACTTTGATCTCTGACTGCATCCGTGCTACTGCTAGTTCTATCTCCCAGCATTGCATCCGCACTGCACCTCCCAACTGACCTCCCTGTTGGGCTAGAAACATCCTCTGATGCTGAAGCTCTACCTGTTGCTGACAAGTGCTCCCTCTCTGACATCTGCGCTACTGCAACATCTCCATGCATCTCGCACCATTGAACACCTCTCTGTGCCACCTAGCATTGTGCAAAACACTTGTGCCTCTCACATTGCTACAACCTGCTAGCTATGCGCTGTCCTGGGATTCCCTACACTGTCGCTCTCTCTGCCGCTCCATCCGAATCTGTCTCTACCCAATCAATCAGTTCCTGCTACTACACATTTGGGGCTCCCGTAGCAAGGTCTCATCCAAGAGGTTGGGTACCTCAAGGATCCTGCCCCTCCTCCTTGGGACAATCAATCCACATTAACCCACCTCCTACCTGGAGGTATGGCTGCATGCGATCCCTCAGCCCACCTGGCTCGAAGTTTCCCCCTACTGGAGGTCTCTGAATGAGTAGATGTATCTACTCGATCTCCACTCAGCTTCCCCTGTTGTGGCTCCTCCACAACCTCCTGAAGCTACTGCACCAATCATGGCTCCTCCATAATCGTCTGAGACTTCTTCTGGCTTTGCATGTTGAGAGGTAATATATGCTCCCTCTCAACCACCAAGTCTCCATCAGTTGCCTTGCTGCTAAAGGCTTTGCATGCATCTTGAACCTCAAGAGCATACAGGTTCTTGACCCGTGAACCAATCTGCTTCACCTGTCTAGTGATGATGTGTCTAAGGAAAACCTTTCCCTCACTGAGGACTACATCATAGCCTCTGTCTTCTAGCATCGTGATTGACACCGAGTTTCTCTTTAGTCCTGGTACATACTTGACATCGGTCAAGGTAAGGTGAGCTCCATTCTCCCTCTGAAAAATAACCGTGCCTACACCTGAGACACTATACTTCTCATCATTACCCATCCCTATGAGTATTTGGAGATCTTTCTCCTCCAAAGTACTGAACAAAATTTTGTCACTGGTCATGTGGAAAGAAGCTCCACTGTCAAGAAACCAACCACTTCCCACCATGGATGAAACCATGCATGTGAAGAGTGTGAAATCCAACTCAAACTGTGAAGCAAGTGAGGCTGCCTCACCTTCACATCCTTCCCCGGATCCCTTCTTGGACTTCTTCTTTGGGCAATTAGTAGCATAATGGCCCAACTCATGACAACGAAAGCCTCTCACCTTCGCCTTGTCAACCTTCTTCCCATCATTGGAAGAACTGGATTCGGAAAGAGAAACCTTCCCCTTCCCCTTCGCCTTACTCGCCAAGGCACAATTCTCCTCATCATGCATAGATGAAGAACTGTCTCTGGTGCGCCGTCTAATCTCCTCTTGCACAAGATCTGACCAAAGTCTCTCCCATCCTGGAAATTTCTCCCTTCCATTCACTGAGTCCTGGTAGCTATGCCAACTCTTAGGAAGGCCAAGGAGTGCTCGACTCACCATATCCTCATCCTCAACAGTTACCCCCACACTTCCCAGCTCATCCTAGCATTGGGTGAACTTCATGAGATACTGGGGCATACTATCTCCATTCTCACACTTAATGTTTCTGAGTTTTATCTCTTGCTTTGGAATTAAATTCGAATTCCACCAGCTCAAAACTCAACCGCTTCCAATCTAGAATTCGTGAGAACAAAGTATTTCTCGTACAGAGATTGCCTGTATGGGCTTTTAATGGATATCTCACCTTCTAAAGGAAGGATGAATCTAACGGCTACCTGGCCCGATCACAGACTCTGCCTGAAGAAATAAAATGTAAACACTTTCTGAATAATAGATTTGATGATGAATACAGCACTGGTATCATGTAGAACTTCTACAAATTAGCTGGCTCTGATACCATGTAGAAATTTTGAATAATATGACAAATATTCATAGATATTATCCTAATTATACACTTATAAGAGTAACATGCATAATACATAACCTCCTCTACATTGATCATCAATTTACAGAAGTAGAAACATTCATAGGCGCACATAGAAGCATCAATCACACATATCAACACAGTATTTTCTCGGGGAAAGCATCTCGCTAAAAACCCCAACTATCTGTATATTATATTGATTGAATCATGTAACAATACATAGTACAATACTCCTCACAAGTACTCAGTACTATCTCCACATGCTACACACAATATAGCTCAGATCCGATCTCCAAATCTCCTCCGTTGCTTGCTTGCCTCCATAGCTCAATACCTGCTCAATAATTGATGAGAATGGTTTACCAAACTCGTATTTGACCTACAAATAATCACTCACACTGTGTTGGACGTGAGAACAGGCTAAAATTCTTGGTATTGGCCAATTCATTGGCATACTCAATCCCTCTGATTGTGCAAATCATCATGCACAACTATAGTCACAACTGATAGCAATCTGATCCTCTAACACCCGTCCCTACTGAACTGAACATGCACTGACATGCAACTGAGTTAACTGATGTATTCTGTAGTTTCATTATGAGTTAATAACTTTTGAATTAATTAATAACTAATTCACCCAACCCATCTCTAGTCTATTTTCCAGTTAGAATAAATACAACCAGTTTAACAAAGTTAAACTGAACACAACTCCATCAACTGCACCTCCAATCCACTAAACTCAACTCACTTGAGTTCTAACTAAAGTCCTGCATGAAAATATTAGTCATCCCATAGGTAACCACGTATTTCCTTCTGGGATCTGCATGTACCACATCCGTAGCTCATCCTGAAGTGCTCCAAGAGAATAAGATCAAGTTTATAGTCCAAATATTATTATGAGACAATAATATTTGACTTTTCTATTTTTGATAGCCAGTCTAAAAATAGATTTTGATCACTCATACTATGATCACTCATACTATGATCACTCATGCTGTGGTCACCCATACTTTGGTCACCCATACTGTGATCACTCATACTGTGATCACCCAATACTGTGATCATCCTTGCTGGGATAAAAAATAGAACTTGCTCCATAATTTGCCTGCGGGCCCAATTAGTGAAGGTGACTCTTTTCACTAAGCTCCATCATCTTGTTGCATTCTCAACAAGCATTTCTTGTTGCAAACTTTTCAACATTATCATCCTCCCACGTGGAACCTTCAGTGGGTAAGTTCTTCCACTCAACGAGATACTCCGAAATTGATCGATTTCGCAGTTGTCGAGTTCTTGTTTCTGTGACTGCTTCAGGTTCCAATATGATTTTTCCTTTCTCTTCAAGTTCTGGCAATATTGTTCGAACAAAGATCTTGTCACCAATAACCTTCTTTAAGCATGAAACATGGAAAACTGGGTGCACTCGGGAAGCTGTAAGAAGCTCCAATTTGTATGCCATAGTACCAATCGTTTGCAACACCTTGTATGGTCAATAATAATTTGGTGATAATTTATTATCCTCCTTATCTTGCTTGAGGAACATTGTTTTATATGGTTGTATTCGTAGAAATACCAAGTCACCTATATCAAAACTTATTTCGCTACGATATTGTTCTTCTTGTTGTTTCATTCTATTTTTTTGCCAAAGTTAGGTTATCCTTTAAGAGTTGGAGAACTTGTTGTTGATGCTCAATGTGATCTTCCACTGCTTGAACCTTAGAATTTTCTCTTAAATATGATGTGATGGACGGTGGGTGATATCCATAAAGTGCCATAAATGGGGTCATTTTTTCTACAGTATGGAAGGAAGTGTTATACCACCATTCAGCCAATGGCCATTTGACCCATTGTGTCTATTTATCATATACAAATCAATGAAGAAATCCTTCCAAACATTTGTTTACTATCTCAGTTTTCCCATCAGATTGAGGATGATAAAATGAGTTATGAGCTAACTGAGTAACAAGACAAGAAAATAATTTTGTCCAAAAATTTCTAGTGAAAATGGGATCTCTGTCGCTTACAATAATCTTTGGGTTTCCATGTAGCTTTTGAATTGTTTCCATAAATGCAGTAGAAACTGTACTGGCTTTAAATGGATGAGATAAAGCACAAAAGTGTGCATAGTTAGTAAGTCTGTCAACTCCCAGCATGATGACACTCTTTCCTTCAGAATTGGGTAAACCTATGATAAAATCCATTGAACCTCCTCCCAACATTGATTTGGAATGGATAAAGGTTGTCATAAACCTGAGGTCTTAATTGTTTCAAATTTATTTTGTTGGCAAACCAAACATTCCACCACAAACTTTTGAACATCAGATTTAAGGCCATCCCAAAAAAATTCCTTCTTAACCTTGTGGTAAGTTTTTAAAAATCCTGAGTGCCCTCCTAGGGGAAAGATGTGCAATTCCATTAGAATATTTTGTTTGAGTTGGGAATTCTAACATAGGTATAAGTGATCTTTGTACCATAACGAATCATTTTTCCATCTAAATGTATCATATGTACTGGGATATTGTTGTATCGTTTGAATGAGTGCCCACACTTCTTCATCATTCTTCCATTCATCCCTTGCTTCATTTATCCAATCTGGTTGGATAATATAAATGGCACAAAGCAATGCTTCCACATCCTCATCCTTTCTTGAGAGTGCATCTGCTACAAATTTTTTCTTCCCTTTTTTGTACATGCTTTCAAAGTCATAACTCAACATATTTGTGACCCATTTTTGTTTATCTTCTGAAGATAATCTTTGTTCTAAAAAAGTATTTAAGACTATCATGATCCATTTTTACCTTGAAGTGTCTTCCCATTAGGTAGGGTTGCCATTTCTTAAGTGCATGTAGTATTGCCAACATTTCCTTCTCATAAATAACTTTGTGTAAATATTTTCCTTTGATTGGAAAACTTTCGAAAGAAATGGGTATTTCTTCTTGCATTAAAACTACACCAATTCCATTTCCCGAGGCATCACATTCCACAATAAAGTTTTTGTGAAGTCCGGCATAGCTAAGACTTGTTCTTGGCACATTGCCTCTTTATGATATTCAAAGGCCTTTGTTGCTTCTGGAGTCCATAAAAATGAATCTTTCTTCAATAATGTTGTTAGAGGTGCTTCTATTCTCCCATAATTCTTAACAAAAGTGCGATAATACCCTGTCAACCTAAGAAATCCTAGTAGATTCTTTATGGATGTGGGGATTTTCCATTCCTTAATGGCTTTAATTTTTCTAGGGTCTACCTTAACACCTTCATGAGATACAATATGACCCAGATATTCCACCTCTTATACTCCAAAGAAACATTTGGAGCTTTTTGCATATAATTGTTTCTCCTCTAATAGTTTGAGCACCCTGTCAACATGTTGAACATGATCCTTCCAAGACTTGGTATAGATTAGTATATCATCAAAAAATACTAACACAAATTTTCTAAGGAAGGGTTTGAAAATGAATTCATCAAACCTTGAAATGTATAAGGTGCATTAGTAAGGCCAAAAGGCATGACCAAAAATTCATAACGACCCTCATGAGTTCTAAATGTTGTTTTCAGAATGTCTTCAGTCTTCATTTTGATTTGATGATATCTTGAACGAAGATCCAACTTGGTGAAGTAAATTGATCCATGCAATTCGTCCAATAGTTCATCAATGATAGGAATGGGAAATTTATCTTTAATAGTGAGCTTGTTGAGCTCCCTATAGTCTGGACACATGCACCATGATCCATCTTTCTTGTGCACCAATACTACTAAAGCAGAGAAAGAAATTTGACTGGGTTGAATTATACCAGCCTCTAGTATTTCTGCAACCATACGTTCAATTTCACTCTTTTGGGCATAGGGATATCTGTAAGGCCTGATGTTTAAAGGAACACTTCCTGGAATCAAATGAATAGCATGATCATGATCACGAATAGGTGGGAGACATTTGGGAGTCTCAAATACCTTGGAATGATTGTCCAAGACCTTTTAGAGATCTGGAGAAATAGATGATTTCAATGTAGGAATCTCTAGTGAACATAATTATGTAATTATGCCTCATTGTTCTTTCTTTAGAAGATTTGTCATTCCATTAGAGCTGATTACATTTCCTAGGTTCCCTGTGATACCTCTTAATTCAAATTCCTTTCCTTTCGAAGAAAATTTCATGAAAAGTTCTAGAAAATTAAAAGCTATTGTATCCAAGGATTGTAGCCATTGGACTCCTAGTACAACATCAGTACCACCCATGTATAGCTTTATATTATGGTACTTTCTAGAGAAATTTATGGTTCCTCCACTTGCAACCATCACTTGACACACTGATGCTAGATATAGGAAGAAATTCAATTCCTTGGCTATCTTACAATGAATAAAATTATGGGTACTGTCTGAATCAATAAACACTATTACCTATTTCTTATTGATATGTCCTTATATATTAGTAGTTTAAGGAGTGGTAATTCCGGCCAATGCATTACAAGATACGGTCAGGTTCATTTCTTCTTTCTCTAGGGTTTGTTCCTAGTGTATATCCTCTTTTTTTGATGTTTCTTGTTCCTTTTCTTCCTCATTTTCACAATCTATGTAAAACAATTTATTTTGAGCACACTTCTGACCTTTAGTGTATTTTCTATCACAATTGTAACAAATCCCTTTTGCTCTTTTTTCTTCCAATTGTTGGGGTGTCAACCTTGTAGGTTGTGGAAGGCTAGGGGAAACAACACTTCCATCTTTATAGTTGTGAGTGGTAGGCCTCCTTGTTGCCATAATTTTGCTTTCCATTTTTCTTGCGAACTTGATTTCCTTCTCTAATGAGTCAGGTTCCCAAAGGTGAACCGCATGTTGGATGTTATCCTTTAAAGTCCCTATGAACACATCAATCCTATGTTTCTCTGAAACACCTCTTACCCTTTTATTCAATTTTTGGAAGTCCTCAATGTGCTCCATCATTGAACCCTTTTGTTTGAGGTTTATCAATTGGCTAAAAAAAGTGTTGCTTTTTGTATCCTCAATGTGATATCATTTTTTCCGTAAAAATTGCCCAAGTGACAATTTATTTAAGAGAGAAAGCCATCCATACGATACAAACTGATTTGGTTCCAAATATAAAGTTGGAATGCATACCGTTTGTGTGTTTTTCACATTATGGAGATCGAAATATTGTTCCATCTGTAGTATCAATGTTACGAGATCCTTGCCATCAAAATTCCTCATATCGATCTTTAGAACATGGTGGGTCTTCAATCCAACGTTAGAGTCTATGAAATCATGATTAATGTTTCTTTTGTTGTCATCATGAGTTTCCTTTACTACCCTTTCACCATTAGTAAGAATTTCTTGTAGCAACTTAGTCAATTCTATCTTCAAATCTTCCATTTTGCCTTTCAGTTTTTCTTCTATACCATCCATCTTAGCGTCCATGCCATTCATACTATCTTCCATGCCATCC
Organism: Pinus tabuliformis; assembly: GCA_031772625.1. Classification (NCBI taxonomy): domain Eukaryota; kingdom Viridiplantae; phylum Streptophyta; class Pinopsida; order Pinales; family Pinaceae; genus Pinus; species Pinus tabuliformis. The sequence continues at coordinate 1,030,829,598 of CM062815.1, forward strand.
ATCTTAGCTTCCACGCCATCCATCTTAACTTCCACGCATTTCATATTAGCTTCCACACCATTCATCTTAGCTTCCACGTCTTTCTTTAAACCATCAATCTTAGCTTCTATTACGTTTTGTGAGAGTGAAATTTGTTGCACTTGGTCTCGTAATTTTGATATATCATGTTGCATTTCTTCCTCTTCTACATGAGTCATGCTAGGCTTTCAGGTTTCTTACTAGGTGTTTCCATTTTATTTCTTCGGGGCATCAATTAATGATAATTATGCTTCACTATCCCCTTTGAACTTCAAACTAAACCCCAAACTTATGCAAAATTTTGAAAAGACTACACACCTTTTTTCACTATGTAGAAGCTCGATATTGAACCTATTGTATCTATGTAATTGAAGATCTCCAAGGTTTGAAAGTTCTTTCTGTCATATGCATATGAGTCCTCTTTCCAATGCCATTAGTCTAATCAAAATTGGATTCTCTAAGAAAGATTTATGCCCAATCTCCCAAGATGACCTGATTATACAATTTTTCAGTAGATTGAACTTGTACGATGTGCCACGTGTCACTGTTTCGACCTTCAAATTTGAAAAAGATACACAGAAAACTAAAGTCCATCTTCTTTCTATAACTTCTTACAAAATTTCAATCTGATACTCAGAGAGAAACTTATAATGATTTTCCCAAGGTCACATGTTTGGAATGTAATTCAGGAGTTTGCAAAAAACCTAAATTCCTCAGACCATATCTCCGATAATATAGCGAGACAAGATTTGAAATTGGGACATGAGGTTTAGAATGATTTAAGCTCAAATAGATTTTTTCTTTAGCTTATGAAATGTCACAGAAAAATTGTTATAGCTAAAATTCTACGATGCCTTGTTTAGAGGAGAGAAAACCTAGAATCCAAAGCTCTAATACCAAATGTTATGAAACCATCTTAGAAAAATATAGAAAAGAAAGATCAACACCTCAGAAATCAACCTCTTCTCGGGGGAAAAGTCCTTTACATTACACAAAAGAACAATTCTTGGATGATACAAATGAAAAAACCTCCTTTCTATATATAAGAGTCTAAGGGGTCACAATATAATCAAAGATGACATAACAATAATAATATAAGGGAACAACAATAACAACAGTGGGCTTCTATGGGGCACAATAATAACAATATGGGGACAATAGGGGCACAATGATAACAATAAGAGCTACAATGACAATAGTAATGGGGGAATAACTAGTATTATAGGGACCTAACACAAACTAAGTAAGGAGGTGTATCCCAAGGCTCAATAAGAAGTGTCTTATATGTTTAAAGTTCCATATGCATCAACAGTTGGAAGCCTAATGTTTGCAATGGTATGAAAAAGGCATGATATTTCACATGCAATGGGATTTATAAGTAGGTAAAATACCAATTTAGGAAAAGAACATTGGATGATAGTGAAGTGAATTCTTAGGTATTTTAGAGGGACCACAAATCAAGAATTATGCTTTGGTGGTTCAAGAATTGCTATACATAGATATTTTGATGCAGATATAGTAGGTGATAGAGATAACAAGAGGAGCACCACAGGGTATGTGTTTACTATGTTGATGCAGATATGGCGGATGATAGAGATAATAGGAGGAGGACCACATGGTATGTGTTTACTATAGGTGGAACAACTATTAGTTGGGTTTCAAAACTGAAAAGTGTTGTTGCACTCTCAGCGATGGAAGTAGAGTATGTTGCTGCTACAGAGTCTAGTAAAGAAATGATTTGGTTACAAAGGTTTCTGGATGAATTGGGTAAGAAGCAAGAGTTGGGTAGGTTATACAGTAGTAGCGAGAGTGCCATACATCTTGCAAAGAACTCTGCATTTCATTCCAAGACTAAACATATACAACTCAAGTACTATTTCATACGATCAATGTTGGAAGATGGACAGTTGAAGCTGGAAAAGATACACACTAGCCAAAATCCTGCAAATATGTTAAGAAAAGTTGTAACTAGGAAGAAAATGAAATTCTTCTTGGTTTCAATTGGTCTTCAAGTATGATGATTAAGATGAGAAATAACCAGGTCCAAAGTGGAGTCATTGTCCAACAAATGAAGTAGCGGTGGAGTTGCTATAATCAGTCTCCAAGTGGGAGATTATTGGGTGTGGAGCTTGGTTATCTTCCTTATTCAGAGGTATCACCACATTGGACCCATTTCGTAATGTGGCAGCAATGCCACCCATTTGTGCATGCCTCCAGGGGGTGCAACGACGATTCTTTAGAGCCCCCCCAGTGGGGGATTGGGTGCAACACCCCCAAAGATAAAAATAGATGTAAAATTGCCTTGTAAAATGTTGTAATTTCGTAGTCAATCTAGGTCATTCATTAGGCAGAAATCTGACGGTAGAAGTTATGTTTAATTTAGGGTTTTTTTCCCTAGAAGGAAACTCCTCATTATATATGAGGGAATTGTATTGCGACTATGTAGATGTGTATTTTGAGCAAGAAAGGGAGAGGAGATTGTGTGAGAGTAGAGAGGGAATTACATCAGATCTGCTGTAGGTTGTATCTCTTCATTTTGCTAGATAATATAAAAGGAAGGACTGATTGTTTCTCCGTGGACATAGCCCAAATTGGGTGAACCACATATATCTGTGTCTCTATTGTTTTATGTGTTTTCTATGTTTATGTTTCTGCAATATTTTTATGTGTTCCATTGCTCTGTAATATATAATTTTCTAACATAACTGATCCTGATCTCTCAATCCACTTGCTTTCATCTTTGCCAATTGAAAAATTAAAATGTCCTCCTCTCTCATGCTGTTGCTCAACAAATGAGAATTCAAATTCCTTGTCTATAAATTCTTTGAGGAAGAAATTCCTCAAGTGTCTCTTCTTCCCTTTGATGTATTTATGCCTGGGAACTGCCTATAGAAAACTAAGTCACAACAGAAACCCCTCTTCGCTGAAGCTACTGCTACACTGATCCTTCTGCCATTGACAAATTTGGATATGGAAATCCTACCTCTCTATCGACTCACTAAGAGAAATATTTGCCATGAAAATCTTGCCCTCCTGACTTGAATTACGTAATCCCTTTGGGGATTCGATTTGCTGCCTATGCAACACTTCGACTTCCCTTCTTCCTTTGGCACTGGGCTCTTCTAGTACAGTTCTCTTGTTTCCCCTGCAACTCTAATACCATGTGAAAATTTGGAAGCCGTAAATTTCTACTACAACAACTAATCACGTTTCTCCTATTTGTTAATTACTTGAATAAATTATTTACTATTTCCTATAGTAAAAACCAAAGGTAATAAAATACAACCTTCACCATTTAAATAAACACATCTACACAATTATTTTTGGACAAATGTCCCTGGAAAAACCCAATGTGGGAAAACTGGTGCAATAGTTGAGGGTTTTATTATTATGCAGTAGTAATTCTAAGTACAATTCATTAGATACTCAGCTGGTTATGTTATACAGAGAGAAAGTAGAAAAAAAATAGTGAGATGCTCTCACCTTGTCACTAGAAGAATCTGACTCTGATCTCACTAGAATAGAGGCTCTGCATCCCTTCTGCATTAGCTTCTGCGCAGAACTACATGAACCCGACATAGTATTTATGTCACCTCTACTAGGGACTGTGTTGCTCCTCCCTCAAACCCTCTGTTCTAGAAACATTGATTTCCAGCCTCCTGGTCTCACACCCTAGCTCTTGGTTTCTGAAACTCTATCTCCTTAGCAGGAATTTGATCTCCCTCTAGGCTCTGCGCTTCCACTACGTCAGCATTGCGTGGGTTAGTGTCAGCCTTTCTGTGGACATTGTCCTATCCTCTCTACCTTGTACTCTCTGGCCTAGGAAAATCTCCTCACTGGCTACCATCCCCGCCCCTCACTGCAAAAGATCACTTTGAAATTCACTTCGGTAGCTGCTCTGCTTGAGAAAATTGATCTTCTAATATTTATTCGATGTGTTCTCCAAGTGCCCCTCAATCCTCTTCTTATATCTTTTTGATGGATAAACAATGGCCCATATTAACTTCTAATAAATGGCCTAGATCATTTTGTCTTGATCCTCTTCTTCTTCCAGAAGTTTCACCCACAGTTAGATCAATACCCTTTAATAATTTAATTTCCTGAGTTTAGACTTAGGGACCCATTAAAAAGTAATTAATTATTTTAATAAAACTGTCTCTAGATGGAATTTCCCATGCAATTTCTAGGTATTGGAGAATGCATATGGCTAAGCCTCCCTACAAATTTGGAGACTTAGAGCACATACGATGCTACTAGAAATAAAAAAAACTCACATGATATAATGACACATAATTGATTTGAGGGGCTGAGTAACTTGATAAATAGGCAAAATTAGAGCCATGGAACGAGCTGTAATACAACAATATTTTAAAAGCCATAAAAAAATCCTGAATTAGAGAGAGAGTTGATGACATAATTACCATAGGAAATTAAAATTAAATCCTTTCCACTACTCCATAAAATGAACTTCAGAATTGAGAAAAACCACAACAACTCCCACCATGGAAAAGTCAAATAGACAAGACACTTAGGACTGGGGATTAATGAAGAATTCCACTTGTAGAAATTGATACGACACCATGATAGAGTTAAAGAAATCCATGGTTGGAAGGGGAATAGTTTTTGGATCCTGAGACCCATGGCTATCTAAAAACAAGTCATGTGACAGAAGTAGAGAACAAAACATGGTCGCAAAACAAAACAAGGATCACCCCACTAGTGATGTCATTAATAAATGAATTATTTCTTCTTAGGACTCCAAGAAAGATAAGGATATGAGAAGGGTAAGGATGATCTACAAAAAACCTTGATTACACTATAATAGAACAAGAATAAATAAGGTATGGGAACATTAACAAGACTATGTACCAATTCTAGCTAACCTTGACCAAGAGTTGATCTTTTTTTAGCAATGGCATTTTCCACCATATTCAGTTTCTTGTACACTTGTGAGAGATCCAATTTCTCAAACTGAGAGGAGAAAATAATAATCTTATAGGGAAAGGGAGAAGAATCAGAATATGCCTCCTTAAAATCCTTGATCACTTGTTGAATGACAATCATTGAGTCTTTGAAAACTATTAATCCAATGATTTTCTCTACCATGGCTAGTTCTAAGCCTTTCCACAAAGATAGGTACTTGGCTTGGTTGTTTGTTGCTGTACCTAGGCCCCATGCATATTGTGAAACCATTTTTTCTTTAGGGCTAAATAGGGCCCCTCTCGCTCTTGCCTCCTCCAAGATAGATATAGTTAATTAAAGTGATAATAATTGTTATTATTAATCGTAATTTGAAATTATATAATATATATTATTTTAGTCTAATTCAATTTTTGATATATTAAAGGTTACATTGGTAAAAATAAAAGTATGGAAAATAGTAAGCTAACAATCAAGAGGTGTGTGAGTAAAAAGGAACACTCAACATTACCAATCTACATTCCTAATTATCACATAACATTCACGTAGACATATAGACACACACACACACACATAGGTTATGGCACAAGTAATTAAAATTGATTAAAAAAAGAGTTTTGTGAGGAAAAGTAAGTTTTTATGGCTAGGTATCCTTTATTCATGTGTTAGAAAATGTAGCAAGAAAGACTTAATTTGACTTTAGCCTTAGTCAAATTGAGTAAATCAAATTTCCACATCAACAGGACTACTTGTAGGAAGTTAACTAGTGTGACATGGGTCTTGTCACTCAATTAGCTCAGTAAATTTGAGTACGTGGTCTTGGAGTGATCTAGATCTTTTCACTTCAAAGATGCATACATAATTGCATATAAATGAGCATGTAACCATGAAAGCATATCACATAAAAGGAGCGCAAATAAAATGAAACCATGAGAAAACAAAGGCACAAAACAACTTGATAACTAAGTTCACCTAGTGTGGGTTACATTTCTGGGCCCTGCTCAAAGTGGGGATACCTCATTCATTAATCTTTAGAAAAATCAAATTATGTGCATGTACAAAAGACACCTTATACCTCCGCTCCTAGGATGGTATGGAAATTCACACTTCTATTGAAAAAATTGTCTGCACGGGTTAATTCCTAGCGAAATATCGTGAAAAATGACTATAAAATCGACCCCTTTCTGACACTGCCAAAATCTGGACCCTCGAGAATCTCAAATATTACCCAAATATTCCTTCTCACTGGTTCACTGAAATTTTGTTGCTTAGATGACAAATCTAACTTCACCACTGTGCTCCTTGTACAAAACTGAGAAAATGAGTATAAAGTCTGCGTGGTTCTGAAACTGTCAAAATTTGGCCCTTAGGGAATCTTTTAGATTCCTTATGATTCCAAATAATATTTTTCTTTGCAATTTGACTGAAGCTCTGTTTCGAAAATGACAAATATAACTTCACCATTATGCTACTTACAAAAAACTGAGTAAAATGAGTATAAAGTTGACTTGTATTTGAAACTGTCAAAATTTGGCCCTTAGGGAATCTTTTAGATTCCTCATAATTCCACAAAGATTCCTCTCTACAAGTTAACTGAAGATCTGTCACTCAGATGAAAAATTTGACTTCACCATTGTGCTCCATGTGAAAAACTGAGTAAAATGAGTATAAAGTAGATATGGTTATGGAAATGTCAAAATTTGGCTCTTAGGGAATCTTTTAGATTTCTCATGATTCCACAAAGATTCCTATCTGAAACTTGATTGAAGATCTACTTTTCAGATGAAAAATATGACTTCACCATTCTGCTCCTTGCGAAAAATTGAGTAAAATGAGCATAAAGTCAACTTGGTTTTGAAACTGTCAAAATTTGTCCCTTAAGGAATCTTTTAAATTCCTTGGATATTCCCCTATGTTAGGGTTCTTCTCATCGGTTTCCGTGCCTCTCAGGGTTCCACCTATGCATTGGGTTCTGTGCCCATGTTCCCTTGTGGCAAATATGATTTTAAATAAAAAAACTTGGCGTTAATTTTTAAGTTTTCCTTCCTGGTAGAATAGAATGGTTGGCAGTGTTAATTTGTTGGGCCATTGGCCAATTTTAATTTTTTTTTTGTTATTTTAATTTTTATTTTTAAAAAACATGGACAAAATTCATTGGTCAAAATTTTGGTGTCATCGGAAAAATTAAGTAGGTGACAATTTCACTAGTTCCAATAGCAGGAAACCGTTGACAGAAAGTGCCAAATTGTTGCCTCGTTAATTTCTGCCAAATTTAGCTGGGCTTCCAAATTTAGTTGGTGCTCCACTAACTTTAGCCAAGGGGCCTAGTTGACCAAAACTTTGACTAGCCATAAATTCTGCATATGATGTCGGATTGAGGTGTCGTTGTGCTGTTGGAAATATTGTGATGAGCTCTTCGATCTAACCATGATTTCATGGTAATGCAAGAACTTTATTTTTGAGCCTTTCCTGTGCCCTCTTTGATCACTGAGTGTTTCACGAGCCACCTGCATCATGGATTTCAATCATGCATTTGTGATTGCTAAATTTTAGCAATCTAGTTCATTTATTTTCAGTTGTATTCAGTTAACTGGCCTCTAACTATTGATAGAGTTAGTTGAAGGTCGATTGAGTAGTGGGACAATAGTGTAACTCAGATATCTATCAATTAACTGATCAATCAACTCAAAATATCTCATGCATGCATGAAATTTGAATTGCTCAGCTGGAGTGGAGGAAAAAAAGCGAGTGTAACATGACTTGTATACTAGTTGAGTGTACAATTGTTGCATGCAATCAGGAGATTAATTCCTCAGGAATTGTGCATGGAAATAGGGACTTCCCTTTTGTTTAGGAGCTTGAATTTTCTTAGGGTTACGCAAGGAAATAAGAAGCTGGAGGAGGCAGAAGTGTTTGCTAGAGTTTCTCATTCAGCATAGTGATGGGCCTCTAAATTAGACATAAAGTAAGACCCGTGCCTCTACTTTAAAACATAAATTAAGGCCTATGACCATCCTTCAACACATTAAACCTCTCTTTTTGCATTAGATAATTTATTTTTAACTTTCATATATTCATTAGAAAGGTTTGTGAATAATTGAATATTTGTGCCTAATATTATTTATTTTTTGTGGAATATATGAGAATATTGTGCATATTATGAAGAGTTGGAGGAGATAATTAAGGGACTTGTTCCCTACTACTGGAGGATCAATAATAAATAATAAGTCAACAAGATATTATGGAATTATGGCACAAATTGTGGAATTCCAATGATCGAGAAAATCTAGTAATCTGTTCGACTAATCAAGGGAGCAGATCCATTAATCAAGGGATTTATGTGGGGAAAGCTTCCTCCATTCATGGGGAATGATTCTTAATCATTTTGTATAAGTACCAAGTCAAATTTGCCTCTAGGGAATGATTGAGAAAATCTAGGAATGTGTTCCCTTCCATTTAATGCAGATTCCTAGTATTGGAGATTAGATCCACTGATCAAGGGACTTTGGTGGGGAAATCTTCCTCAATTCATGAGGAATTATTCCTAATCATTTTGTATAAATACCAAGTCAATTTTTTCTCTAGGTGAGAGGGTTTTTCATTAGCATTATTGTGGAGAGAGCTTGTATTTTTTCAGCTCCATTGTGTTTTCTTGCAAGGATGTAATTCTATTGATGAAAATAATGAAGATTGATGTCATGTTCAGCTTCTAAATTTTGTTCTCCTCCATAGATCTCTGAGTTTCATTTGGATTGGCCATCTCAGGAACCTTAGAGCCCTTTTGTATCATTTTCTTTCCTTCTTTTCATTGCTTATTCACATGGATCTCTAGTTTGTATTTCTCTCTGTTTTTGCATTTAGTATTAATGATTTCTTGTTGTAGGATTGAGTTAAATGGTTAGTTTCAAGTTATTTTGCAGGCTCACAAGCATTATTTCATCCTTGGAAAAGCTTTGGAAGTTCATAATAATCATTGAGTTTCTTGGATTAGTCCTCTTATTCCCAAATCTATATTGTTGGACCTCCTTTTTAGCAAAGAACAATAAATTTATGATATTTTTTAGAGCATGTTAACGAGATTCAATCGACTTGATTCCACTTTCATTAGATCAAAAAATAATTCTAGTTCATAAAAAAAATTACCCCATTTCTTTTTCACTTGATTTGGTTTGGCATTTATGAGATTTAATAGCTCATTGGTTCTCGAATTTCTAGATTTTAGACTAGTAATATATATATATATATATATATATATATATATATATATATATATATATATATTTTTTTTTTTTTTTCATGGGTTAACATAGGTATTTTTAAGTGATTTCACTTGGAATAGGGACCTAAGACATCCTAGTTAATAACACATTTTTTCCCATCCAATTTGGATTTAATTTTCTTGGTCATTAAACCCTCACCAATTTCATCATTTCACAAGGAAACTTCTCCAAGCTTTTTGAGTGAATTCATCCATCTCCCGACTTTGGTTTTGAGTTATGAATGATCCTAGGAATTTTCCCACTCCATTCCACCCATCACAAACCTTTCCTAGGTCTCCCATCACCTCCAACACCTCACATTTTGCTTTCCGCTATATCCTGTAGGTTTCTTGTAATTCCTACTGGATCATCCTGTAGGTTTCTTGTACATCTTGTAGGTTTTCCTGAAACAACCTGTTTTGAGGTCAAATTGAAGGAAAACCTCTAGGAAGTCACCAAAAGCCTCCCAAGGGTCTCCCACACCATCCAACCATTTCCTAAACCTTCCATCCAACCTCCAGCATCCTTAATTCACCTTCCACATCACCAAAAGACATTAGTTTGCATACTTGATTTTGCATGAAAAAAACAAAAAAAACAAAAAAAGACTTATTTCAGTCCCTTTACTTGCACATTAGTGATGTTTGATGCTTCTTACTTCCATTCTTAGATAGTAGCATTTGGTTCATGATAATTTAGCATTATTGCAAAGCATAGTTTCTTTGTAGTTAGTAAGGACATGGTGTGATTTAGCATTGAATTTCCATCTCTTTCTTTGTACTTTCTTTCTTGCAATAGGTTAAGGTTCCATTTCAAACATTTCATTTTTAGAAATTCATTTAGGATTTGAGTATAGTACATGCACTCCATTACATCATAACAACAAAGGAAGGACACATTGTATGCTGTACATATAGTGCTGACACCTCTTATGTTTGTATGAACCCCAGGTTGATAATTAAAGTTGGTAGCCTTGGGAGTTGCAACATTCTTGTTGCAATATCAAGGCTCATCATTGTTTTCTTCCCTAGTTGATTCATTTCTTTTTTATATTTTTAAAACCAAAAAATATTTTCGTTAGGCATATTTAATTTCAAAGTAGAAATTTGCATTGCATTATAGTTTTCATTCAATCATAAAAAAAACAATTTTTCTCCAACAACAACCTAGGCCCCCTCCCTTTGATCACATGGTGTAGTAAGAGCCGTATCACCATTCACTTTTTCAGGTAGAAGAAGAATATGTCAAAGAATGTAGAAATGGATGGAGATGATGACAATGAGGAAGATCCTCTCGGATTTCCCATTCATGATACTAGTGGTGGTGTGCACATGAAGAACATTCCTCCCTCTTTTCTTCCAAAATTTCATGGTCTAAGGTCAAAGGATCAAGAAACATTTCTCTTTGAATATGAGATTGTTTGTAGATCTTATCGTTACTTATTAAAAAGTCAAAAATTGATATTGTTTTTGGAAACTTTGAAGGATAGAGCTCTTAAATGGTTCATGAGTTTAGGGACTAATTCAATAAGATCATGGCATGATATACAAAATATATTTCTAGAAAAATATAAAGATCATGATTTTAAAAAAGAAATCTTTAGAATGAATCAAAGAGAAGATGAGAACCTTGAGGATCTAATAGAGAGGTTCATGTACAATGTTAAGATGGGAAAACTACATCATTTAGGATTCGACACACTAGAAACCCTCTTACTTAGAACAATTAAGGATGAGTGGATTGATCTCCTTAATCTCATGAGTAGAGGTGATGTACATCAATTGTCATTTGAAGAAATTTGTGAAACATGTAAATACATATCAAGAGGAAAAACAAGAGTAGGTAAATCAGCATCAAGATCGGTAAGTCAAGCTAAACTTGGAAATTTGTTTGATTATTTTAAAACAAAAATTCTTAGGAATCTAACAAAACAAGTAGAAATGGTTAATAATGCAAGATGGATGAAAAGAAAATGTTGATATTTGTTTTGCAGAATCACATGATGTTAAACATTGTCCATCATTACCAATGTTGAAGGAAGTTTACCAAGAGGACAATGGAGCAAGTCAATTTCCAATGTAGCTATGTTATGTAGCCCCAAGAGGACCATGGCAGCCTATTCATCCTGATATGATGCAAGAGCCTAATTCAAAATTTCAAGCTTATGCACATCCACCTCAAAGTAATTGGAACACACACTTTCCTCGACAACATTGGCCATCTCAACCCCAAAACCAATCTTGGCAGTAAGGTTGGCAAGGAACTTATGGGAGCCATCCACAATATCCTCTGTATTTTCCTCAATATCCTCCATACCAAACTCCATGTTATCCTTACCATTCACCTCCACCACAACCACCACCCCCTCCACATCCATCTCAAATATACACTCCCACTCAACTACCTATACCACCATTTCCAAACCCACACATTGAAGTAGCTTAACCCACTTACAATCTTGAGGTAGAACACTTCCAAACATTTCCTCTTGAGATTAATGGTTTCACCATAGCTCAAGAAGAGTATTGCAAAAAAGACATTATCTTGATATCATTGAAGGACCACATCTAGAAGAAGAAGATTCAAATGAGAAGACCATGGGCTGCACTTGATGAAGAGCAGACATCAAAATAAGAGATCAAGAAACTCCTTCATGGTTACCATCAAATCCTCCATGTATTCAAGAGAAAAATCAACAAAAGAGGACGATTTGAAGGTCATGGTAGAATACGACATGAAGAATGATCCAGATCAGCAAAAGGACAAAGGACATCACAACTATATTGAAATATGGTTTCAGATAGTCACTAAGTTGCATCATCACTCTCTTCCTCAACTATGCTTGATCATTTCAAAGTCAAATAATTTGGTCTCTGAAACCCAGGTACATGTCAACACATACATTTCAAGCCTCCACATAATTTTGTCTGTCATCTTAATGTGCACATGGCTCGATTGGAAGTATTCTTATACTTGAAAGTGATTTTGTTTTTCAAGTAGGGTAGGGTAGAAGAAAAGAAAAAAATGAAAAATAAGAGAAAAAAATAAGAATCTAAGGTGAAAACCTCCTTGGAGGCGCCTCAAATTGGTTCATTGATTGAAAACCTCCATGAGGCAGTCATTGGGTTGAAAAAAAAAAAAAAAAATAGAAAAAATAAGATCCTAAGTGAAAACCTCCTTTGAGGCGCCTAGGAAGACATACTAGTTGAAAACCTCATTGAGGTGGCTAGTAGGCCTAGAAGAAAAAAAAAGAAAAAAAAAAGGAATCCTTGGTACATGCATGCATGTACTCTCCAACATCCGCAAGCAACAAGAACAAGTTGGTACCAAAAGGAAAATTTGTCAAGCCTAGTCAAAAGAATTCAAATTTTGACTTTCTCCTACTTTGCTAAAATGCCATGCCAATCCATCACCCTCATCTATTTTCACCATATGCCCATCATTCTTAAGCTTCTACCACTCATTTTTTTTGTTGTCCTAAAAACCTATAGGATGCTCTGTTTTACTACAGGATACAAAAATACATAGAGCAATTTTTTTTTCCATAACTTGAAAACCATACATCCATTTTCCACGCTGTTTCAGGGGGAGATGCATATGGATGATGGTAATATTCTTAAGAAATTTAAGCAAATACCAGTGCACGGTTTTCAAGAAATTGGCCTCCATCACCTTCAGCCATTTTTTCATTTTTTCAATATCCATGCATCCATTTGAAATATATTTCATGGGGTGATGCATATGGATGATGGTAACATGCCGAAGAAATTTCAGCAAATTCTAGTGCATGGTTTCCAAGAAATCGACCTCCATCACCTTCAACCATTTTTAGTTTTTCTCGAGCTTTGTGCATCCATTGACCAAATTTTTTCTATGGGGAGGTGCATAATGATGATGGAAATATCCTCAAAATGTTTCAGCTCAATCCAATCTACCATTTGGGAGAGATGGAGAAAACAAGTCGTTGTCCTGTAAACCTACAAGATACAAAACAAAACCTACAAGATTGGCAGTGAACAGTTTTAAAGGAGATCTAAAGGTCAAAAAATCTCCTCGAGAGCTTAGCAGCAGCATCAGGATCATCAACATCACTATCCAACACCTTCACATCAAAATCAACTCAACAACAACATCCATGTCTCTCCAACAACGATCAAGTACGTACAGGTATGCAATATTCTTGACCTCTTCTCTTGGGCATATTATAGTTAGAAATTTGTTGTCAATGCATGAGATATGAGGTTTTATAAGCTAAGGATTGGTCAGCAGTGTCAGCCACCTTCAGCTAGTTAATTGCAACTCACTCCTTCCCTCACGCAATGTTGAAATTCAAATTATGAAGGGTGATGACTTCAAGGAATGAAGACAACAATTAAAAGAAGAAATTTTTGCAAAGGCAAAGGTCACCACAACACTCCAAGCCCTCCATCCACTTCATATTCACTGTCTATTCATCATTCATCCATCCCATTTCATTCTTGAAAAAAAAAACAAAGAGAGCATCCTCTCCATTTTCATGAAATTTCCTTTTGTAGGTCAGCAAGAAGGACGGTCAAAGAGCAAAGGAGGATCACAAAGAGACCCTTGTTACTCACATTTTTACTTTACCACTCATTAGCATTCATTTCTCCACCATTTCTGTCATTTTTCCCACTCCTTTACTTCAGTTTACTAAGGGACTATGTTTTCTATAGGATGATCCTATAGGAATTACAGTGACCCAGAAATCCTAGAGGAGGCAGTCCTAAAGCAAATAAATGGTGGAACAATGTAGCAAAATGTTGTTAAGGGTGTGGAAGACCTTGCTAAACTGAAAAAGAAATCAAGAACCATCTTGAATAAGGGGAAGAAGGCAAACTAATGGTCTCAAGAAACAAGGATTTTTCTTTGCACAAATATGTTTTTTGGCTTGTCCTTGTAGAACTTACTACCAAGATTCTTAATGCACAAGAGAGAGGCCACTAGGGTCATGGATGAGGCACAATAAGGTCAGTAAGTTGCTCAGAGGATGAACAACACTTTCAGCAGGGGGTGTGATGGGCCTCTAAATTAGACATAAATTAAGGTTCATGCCTCTAATTTAAAACATAAATTAAGGCCTATGACCATCCTTCAACACATTAAACCTCTCTTTTTGAGTTAGATAATTTATTTTTAACTTTAATATACTCATTAGAAAGGTTTGTGAATAATTGAATATTTGTGCCCAATATTATTTATTTTTTTGTGGAATATTATGAGAATATTAGGTAGATTATGAAGAGTTGGAGGAGGAGATAATTTAATGATTTTTTCCCTACTACTGGAGGATCAATAATAAATAATAAGTCAACAAGATATTATGGAACTATGACACAAATTGTGTAACTCCAATGATTGAGAAAATCTAGGAATGTGTTCCACTGATCAAGGGAGTAGATCCACTGATCAAGGGATTTCATTGGGGAAAGCTTCCTCCATTCATGGGGAATGATTATTAGTCATTTTTTTATAAGTACCAAGTCAAATTTTCCTCTAGGGAATGATTGAGAAAATATAGGAATGTGTTCCTTGCCATTTAATGCAAATTCCTAGTATTGGGGACTAGATCCACTAATCAAGGGATTTTGGTGGGGAAAGCTTCCTCCATTCATGGGGAATGATTCATAATAATTTTTTATAAGTACCAAGTTGAATTTTCCTCTAGATGAGAGTGTTTTTCATTAGTGTTATTGTGGAGAGAGCTTGTATTTTTGCAGCTCCATTGTATTTTCTTGCAGGGATGTAATTCTATTGATGAAAATAATGAAGATTAGATGTTCAGCTTCTAAATTTTGTTCTACTCCATAGGTCTCTAAGTTTCCTTGGGCTTGGCCATCCCAATAACCTCAGAGCCCTTTTGTATCATTTGCTTTCCTTCTTTCCTTCTTTTCATTGCTTATTCACATGCATCTCTAGTTTGCATTTCCTTCTATTTCTGCATTTAGTATTATGATTTCTTGTTGTAGGAATGAATTAAATGGTTGATGTAAGTTATTTTTTAGGATCATAAGAATTATTTCATCTCTGGAAAAGCTTTGGAAGTTCATAATAATCATTGAGTTGCTTGGATTAGTCTTCTTATTCCCAAATCAAGATTGTTGGACCTCCTTTTTAGCAAAGAATAGTAAATTTATGCTATATTTTAGAGCATGCTAACGAGCTTCAATCGACTTGATTCCACTTACATTAGATCAAAAAAGAATTCTAGTTCATAACAAAAACTACCACATTGCTTTTTCACTTTATTTGGTTAGGCATTTCATAGATTTACTAGCTCATTAGTTCCCAAATTTCTAGATTTTTGACTAGTAATGCTTTTTTTTTTGCATGGGTTAACATAGGTCTTTTTTAGTGATTCCACTTGGAATAGGGACCTAAGGCATCCTAGTTAATTAAAAAAATTGTCCCATCCAATTTGGATTTAATTTGTTTGGTCATTAAGACCTCACCAATTTCATCATTTCACAAGGAAACTTCTCCAAGCTTTTTGAGCGAATCCATCCATCTCTCGACTTTGGTTTTGAGTTTTGAGTGATCCTAGGAATTTTCCAACTACATTCCACCCATCACACACCTTTCCTATGCCCCCCATCACCTCCAACACCTCACATTTTTCTCGTAGATGTATCTTGTAGGTTTCCTGTAATTCCTACAAGATAATCCTGTAGATTTCTAGTACATCATGTAGGTTTTCCTAAAACGACCTGTTTTGAGGCCAAATTGAAGGAAAACCTATAGGAAGTCAATAGAAGCCTCCCAAGGATCTCCCACACCATCCAAAAATCTCCTAACCCTTCCATCCAACCTACAACATCCTTAATTCACCTTCCACATCACTAAAAGACATTAGTTTGCATACTTGATTTTTCACGAAAAAAGAAAAAAGACAAAAACAAATTTATTTCAGTCTCTTTACTTGCACTTTAGTGATGTTTGATGCTTCTTACTTCCATTCTTAGATAGTAGCATTTGGTTCATGATAATTTAGCGTTATTTCAAAGCATAGTTTCTTGGCAGTTAATTAGGACATGGTGTGATTTAGCATTGAATTTCCGTCTCTTTCCTTGTACTTTATTTCTTGCAATAGGTTAAGCTTCCATTTCAAACATTTCATTTTTTGTAATTCATTTAAGATTTGAATTTTGTACATGCACTCCATTACATCATGACAGCAAATGAAGGACACATTGTATGCCGCACATATAATGCCGACACCTCTTAAGTTTGTACGAAGCTCAAGTTGATAATTAAAGTCAGTAGCCTTGGGAGTTGCAGCATTCTTGTTGCAATATCGAGGCTCATCACATAAAGAACAATTATTCTTTTTCAGGCTATGCTCAGAGCTAGAGCAAAAAATTGTAATAGTTTCTTTATTCAAATGATTAATGCAAAGAGGCTTGAGGGGTTTTCCCTAGTTGGGTTCCCCTAGAAATCATTGTGCACTTGTGATTTTGCTTGTTGCATGTCTATGCTTGCTATTCAAAATATTGATTTCTATTTTGCAGATTAGTAGAGTAGAATTATGTCTCTTGTTTTCAATTTGAAATCTTGAATAGTTACAATTTCTATCAAATTCTACATGGTATTAGAGCCTTGAAATCACATTAGAACTAGTATTTCAAATTTGTCCTCGAGGAATTTCGAATTTGCAACTTCATTGTATTGGTTTTTTCTTCATATTTGGGAGAATGTCTTTCAATGGAATGAGATTGGGGTATGCCCTGGAGGGTAGCTTGAATTTAATAGCCTGGAAGGATCAAATGGAAGTAGTTCTTGATGATAATGGTGTGTTAGAATATGTTAAAATTGACATTGTGAAACTCCAACAGTCCAATGTGAAATAATTATCCAAATGGAAGAAGGATGTTGCAAAGGCCAGGAAAATTCGTCTGGAAGGTGTGAGACCATGTGTTCTCAAATCTCCATGGAAAAGAAACACCATTTTCAATGTGGAAGACACTGACTGAGTTATTAAAAGATAATAGTAACCATAGAAAATTGGCCCTGAAAGACAAAATTCGAAACATTAGGATGCAAGAAATGGTACCATTCCACAATACCTCTCCAGATTCACACAAGTTCAATATGAGCTTGGATGGGTTGAGGTGAATGTTGTAAAAGATTATCTGATGAGCCTAACTCTTTTAGGCCTTCCAAAATTTTGGCACAACTACCAAGACTCTATGAATGGAAGGGGAAAATTACCAAATTGGGGAAGGTTGTGGTTCAATTTGGTTGAAGAAGAGTTCAAGAGGAATACCAAAGATGGAACATCATCAAAAGTAGAGGGTGAAGTGAATTTCTTGGGAAGGGGAAGAAGGGAAACAAAAAGAAGACCCAAAGTAAACTTGAATCCAGTGAAAATAGTTCCAAGAAGAAAGAATTGAGAAAGATAAAATGTTTTCACTACCACGAATATGAGCACTATGCAACGAAATGTCTACACAAGAAGTCAAACAAGAATCCTTCAGGAGAAGTAGGAGGTGAAGCACTGGCTTTACAATTCAAATTAGACTTCACCCTAATAGCATGCATTACCATAACTATTATGGAGAGTGTCTGGTACCTTGATTTCGGTGCCCCATTCCATATGACAGGGTGCAATGAATTTTTCAGTAGCCTGGAGGAGTGGGATCTCCATATGCATATTGAATCGGGGGACGACAGGAGGTACATTGCTATAGGAATTATCACTATCACCATTGAGAGGGGGAAATCCTCCCCTCTTCACCTCAAAGATGTTATGTTTGTACCTGGGCTAAAGAAGAACCTGATATTTGTGGCAGTATTGGAGGATAGAGGCTATGCTGTTATTTCTAGTAAAGGGAAAGCCTTTCTGAGACACATAGCTACAGGGCAAGTGAATTCAATTGGGGTTCAAGTGAAGAACCCATACAAACATGAGGTGAGAGAATACATTGCATTGAGCAATAAGGCCAAAAAATTCTAGAGTCGAGATGTTGGAGAGCTATGGAAGAAGAGATTGGGTCATCTACACCATGATGCCTTAAAAATCATGCAAAAAATTACCATTGGTTTCCCTAAAGGATCCCTTGACCATCCGGATATCTACAAAGGTTTTGCATTGGGGAAATATGTCAAATCCACCTTCCGTGGCCGAGATAACAGAGCAAATGCAATCTTGGAGTGAGTCCACTCTAATGTTTGTGGATTGTTTTCTATAGCCTCCACAACAAAACATAAGTACTATGTAATTTTTATTCATGATTTATCTAGAAAATGTTGGATTTTCTTCATGAGGAAAAAGGATGAAGTGTTTTCCAAATTTGTAGAATTTAAATCATTAGTAGGGAAGGAGACTGGGAATAAGGTGAAGGCTCTTAGGAGCGACAATGAAGGTGAATTTGCTTCAAATGCCTTTAAAGATTTCTATGCAGAAGAAGGTATTCAAAGAGAACTAATAACACCCTATAACCCACAACAAAATGGGGTAGGTGACAGGAAGAACACGAGCATAGTGGTAGTAGCAAGAGCCATGTTTCATGATCAAGGGCTACCATTACATCTATGGGTGGAAGCATGCAACACCACAATCTACTTGCATAACTAGAGTCCTCATAGAATACTTGGTATGATCACACCAGAGGAAGATTTCTTTGGGAGAAAGCCTGATGCGTCTCATTTTAGAATTTTTGGAGCTTTATTTTATTGTCATGTAATTAAGGATTCAAGGAATAAACTTGATCCTATAATAGAGTTGGGATTTTTTTAGGATACATTGAAACTCCACACAATTACCGAGTGTATTTACCTTCATTAAGGATGAGAGTTGTGAGGAGATATGTCAAGTTCGATGAGGATAATGCCATGAAATGCTCTCTAGAATGAGAGCTGAGTATCCAACCGGAGTAAGAGCTTATATCTCCAAAGGAGGAGCCTTAGGATGCGCTTTAGGAAGTTATGGAGTAGCTAAAAATGGAGAAGAAGAGAGGATGTCGAGTGGAGACACCCACTTAACCAGAAACATCCATATAAGGGAGAAATAGAAGCAAATAGTTGATAGATTGTTGCAGGATGCTAGGGATAATGTGGGAGCCCTTACATCAGTATGCAAGTAGAGGATGTCACTTGAGAGGTACACTGGTTACATGGATCTCATGAAAGAGCTCATTACAACAACGCCTTCTTCATTTGAGGAAGAAGGTTATCAACTGGTGTGGGTTGATGCCATGGTGGAAGAATATGATTCCATATTGAAGAACAATGTATAGGAGGTGGTGCCAAGACCATAAGGTAAATCAGTGGTTGGTTCCAGATGGATCTACAAAGTGAAGCATGCAGCTGATGGGAGGATAGAGAAATATAAGGCCAGATTTGAGGCCAAAGTATTTTCTCAAGTAGAGAGAGTTGATTATGAGGAAACATTTTCCCTTGTGGCAAGGTATTCCTACGTCATATCTATTCTTACGTTAGTTGGGCAGATGGAGTGGAAAACCCCCATCTTACAGTGTTGTTGAGGATGAAATTTACATAGAGCAACCAGAAGGATTTGGGACATATCATCGAGAGTCACATGTGTTCAGACTCAGGAGGGCATTGTATGGTCTCAAACAGGTTCCCCAAGCAGGGTACATTCAGATTGATGTTATCTGAGTGGATTGGGCTTCACCAAAAGTGAAGCAGATGTGAACCTCTATCACATTATGGTAGATGGTAAGTTGCGTATTCTTTTTTTGTTTGTTGATGATTTAATATTGGCAGGTGATGAGAAGTTGATCTTCTCTTGCAAATAAGATCTTACAAGGAAATTTAAGGTGAAATATTTGGAATTAATGCATTACTTCCTCGGGTTGGAAGTATGGCAAGGTGATGGTGAATTATTTATGTCTTAGGGGAAGTAAGCCAATGAAATACTTTAGATATTTCACACGGAGAATTGTAAGCCTATGTACATACCTCTAGCTACAAAATGGAGGAAGTAGAATGCCACTTCAGGTGAAGAGGTTGAAGGTACCATTTACAGAAAGCTTGTGGGGCCTTTGATATATCTTGTGAACACAAGACCTGAAATTTTCTATGCAATAAACCAATTTATTCAAGCTATGGTGAGGTCTACCAAGTTGTATTGGAAGGCATTAAAGCATGTGTTACGGTACCTCAGAGGCACTACTGAGTATGGGTTATGGTACAGGAGGACATAGGAACTAAAGCTCCAAGGCTTCATCAATGTAGATTTGGCAGGGAGTCTATAAGACAGGAAAGGCACCTCAGGTGCTATCTTCGGTGTTGGATCCATAACTATTTCCTAGTACAACAGGAAGCAGAGGTCTATGTCACTCAACTCAATAGAGACTAAATACATGGATGCAAGTCAAGCAACATGTGAGGCCATATGGATGAGGAAAATACTTGTGGGCCTTTTTAGTCAAGAGATGGATCCAAAAATGATATTTGTGATAATTAGAGCTGCATTAAGCTCTCTAAGAATCTAGTATTGCATGACATGTCCAAGCACATTGATATCTGGTACCATCATTTGTGGGACTGTGTGCAGAGGATAATTATTTTGCTACAATACATTCCAATTGAGGAGCAATATGTTGAAACCTTGACAAAAGCATTGTCAGGAGGCAAATTCGAATTCCATATGTGCAGGACAGGGGTGGTGAAAATTCCCTTTCTTGCTAAGAGGGAGTGTTAGAAAATGTATCAAGAAAGGCTCAATTTGAATTTAGCCTTAGTCAAATTGAGTAAATCAAATTTCCACATCAGCAGGACAACTTGGAGGAAATTAAATAATGTGACACGACTCTTATTACTCAGTTAGCTCAATAAATTAGAGTTAATGGGCTTGTAGTTAAATCATGCATGTGTGATTACTAAATTTTAGCAATCTAGTTCAATTATTTTCAGTTTTATTCAGTTAACTGACCTCTAAGTATTGATATAGTTAGTTGAAGGTTAGTTGTACAATGGGACAACAATCTAACTCAAAGATCTATCAATTAACTGATCAATTAATCCAAAATAACCCATTCATACGTGGAATTCGAATTTCTCAGCTGGAATGGAGGAGACAAGGCTAGTGTAACATGAGTTGTGTACTATTTGAGTGTACAATTGTGTCATGCAATCAGGTGATCAATTCCTTGGGAATTGCACATGGAAATAGGGAATCCCCTATTGTTTAGAAGCTCGAATTTTATGAGGATTTCCCAAGGAAATAGGAAGCTAGAGAAGGAAGAAATTAGCTAAGTGTTGGCTAGATTTTCTCATTCAATGGAGAGAACAATTATTCCTTTGCAAGTTGTGCGTAGAGTTGGAGAAAGAAATTGTAATAGTTTCTCTATTCAACTGATTAATGCAAAGAGGCTTGAGGGTTTTTTCCTAGTTGGGTTCCCTTAGAAATCATCATGTATTTGTGGTTTTGATTGTTTCATGTCTATGCATGTTCTAAATTGTGATTTATATTCCACAAATTAGTAGAGTGGAATTGTGTCTCTTGTTTTTAGTTAAAAATCTTGAGAAGTTGCAATTTATATCAAATTTCTACATCATGGGTGTCTATGATGTTACTGAATTTGTAAAATTAACAAGAAGGAATATATTTTCTCAACAAACTTACAAACCAGGAACCTCTTAAATGTGTATGTGAAGAGCCTTTAAACCAAAGATCCTCCTCTCCTCCCCTCTAGCTACATCTTTCCCATTGAACAACTTGGTAACTCCATAGTGA
Source organism: Pinus tabuliformis (assembly GCA_031772625.1). Classification (NCBI taxonomy): domain Eukaryota; kingdom Viridiplantae; phylum Streptophyta; class Pinopsida; order Pinales; family Pinaceae; genus Pinus; species Pinus tabuliformis. The sequence continues at coordinate 1,030,851,513 of CM062815.1, forward strand.
TGAACAATTGCAAACAATAAATATAATTCAATAATATCAATTCGAATCAAAATAGATGAATCCTTGAAAAAACAAAACTGTATTAAAGGAAAGAAAAAGAATATGAAAAGATTAAAACTTACATATTTAGCATCAAGTCAGTGTGTTGTGCTTGACTAGATTGATATATAGAAATGGATTACACTTCAATTGAATATTCATATGAGATTTATAGTTTTCCATAAAGTTTGAATGCATAATTAGCTATGGAAAAATCAAATTCTCTATTATTAATTATGGAAAAACCTACTTATTATTTTATAGAAAAATCAAAACTCCTTGTTATGTTATAGAAACATCAAAATTTAATATTAAATTTTTTTATTATCGTAAGGATTTATTGGACTATACTTCAACTTAACTTTCCAATTTTAAGTGTTAGAGCCATTATTTATCTAAAACTTAAAAGTGAAGTAAGTATTTTATTGATATAGTATATATGTGTGTGTGGCGGGGGGAGATTACACGTAAATGTAAGTATATTATTGATATAGTATATGTGTGTGTGTGGCGGAGGGATATTACACACAAATTTTAAATATACCTGTCAAATTGATGTTTAAAAAAATTAATTGTCATTAATGATGTTTAGATTTAAAAAAAGCTAGTAAATAACGATTAAAATAGTGAAATATGAGTAAATACCCATCAAATTTAACCATTTCTCTTGACACAATTTATTTTTTTTCTTATGGACACTGTTACAAATGGCTAGATAAAAAATATAAACAAGGGTAGGAAGGATTCCATTCCTTCTTCCCAACCACCTAGGATAACCCCAATTAACTATGTGTTGTGTGTGTAAAAATTCATAAATTAGTTATAATATTCATTTTGTTAGTTTGTATTTATAGATATAAACATGGTTTTTTTATTATTATATATAAATAGGATAAATTAATTTAAGTATTTATATAAATGTAAAAGTGTTTTTTTGCAAAGGGAAAAATTTGTAATTTCATTTCAATTTTTGAAACAAAAGGAACAAACTTAATTTTTTGTTGATGATAAAAACATTTAGTATGAGTTATCTTATGGCTTAGAAGTATATGAAAACTAAAAAATGAAAATACAAAGGAGAAAATTAAGTGATATAAAAATCACTTATCTTCCCTTTTCTTCCTTTCTTTTTTTGGACTTTCTACCAAACCCCTAGAGAGTGATTGACATGAGCCATTGCCAAATCGTTCACATTTGTCTCTTGTGGGTGTTCTTTGTCTAAACCATAATTTTCTGAAGCATGAGTCTCTTTGTTCTCATCATCTCGTCCTCTTTGTGTGACACATTTTTCTATTGTTCTAGTTCATGTATTGTTTCTTACTTTGTACCATTCTACTTGTTCTTTGCATTTCTACGATGTACTTGAGTGCTCCCTTCTTCTTGGTTTGATGGGTTTTCTATGATTTCCCCTTATTCCTCCTCCATTGTGAAGGGTTTGAAAGCTTTCCATCCTTTTGTTCTGTGATCCTACCCCTCTTTTTTTGGGTGTTTTTTTCTCAGGGGCATGTGCCCTACAAATGTATTATTTAGTAACATGAGTGACATCTGAATGTCATATTTTCATAATCTAGTAGTTGTGTCCACTATAATTTTTTATGTTTCAGTTGAATGCAATCATGTAGATCTTGACATATTTCTATATCTACATAAATTATGGAAAAAGTAAATGGCCCTAATTTCTCCATTCTTTTAGAGTCCAACTTTTTAAATGTCCCTAGAGTGTTTCCAATATCCTTGAGAACATTGTGATGCCAAAAAGTAAAGGGAAGAATTGGAAATCTCACCCATAATGGCATTGTTGAGTCCACCATTTTTTTAGATTCAAAATCTAGGAACCAAAGGGTGATGAAGAGCCCTACAATTCCCCAAAACCAGTGCCCTTCTTTCAAAACTTTCTCAAAATCTTCCAAGTTTTCGAATTGAACAATGAAAAAAACTTTGGAACATAGGTATATATCATAATTTTTTATTTAGGATGTAAAATCATACTGATGTAAAGAATAAAACCTAGGCAAAAACCCATTGAATCTATAGATCATTGCCCTGGAATGAAAATAAAATAAAATTGATTTACCTCTATTAGGTTTACCTCCATGGTGGACACTTTTTATTGATGTTCAAAAATATACAACCCATGATTGTATTATGGCAGTTTTGGTGGATTAGAACCCTTACCTCATGCCACATCCTTGTAGGAGGCTAAAATTCTTGGGATATTGGTGTGACAACCCTGATTACTATTGGGAGCAGGATCCCCCAAGGGTATTTTTGGGGCTAAAAGCCCATGTTTGACTTAAATTTTGTAATAAAATGGTAAAGTATTCGCATTTTGTGGTCGTAGAGTGCAAAGGTGTTATGTGTGACAAAGGGTAGTCCGCCCTTAGTTTTGTAAAGTAAAGTCGGCTGTAAGAGATCTACCCATGGTCTGCAGACCATGGGATTATATAAAAAGAGCTAAGCTCTAAGTAGTTTTAGGAGACATAGAATGATGAATAATGTAAGAGAGTCATAGCTCTAAAGTAAGAAGTCTAAGTCTTGGGTCGTAGCGTAGGTAGAGGCTTTGCAGCTAAGTGCGTAGAGGCCTAGGGTAGAAGTCCGCAGTTGAGTGCTCAGACCCTTGCAGCTGTATGTGAAGGGTGGATAGAGTTTGTAAACACTTGGAAGATATTAATAAAGAAAGATATTCTGCAATTTCTGTGTCTTTGTTCTGTTATTGCATCTTGATATGTTATGTATGAATTTCCTTTATTATGCTTATATGATGCATGAATGAATACAAATACATTGGATAAATGAACATGATCAAGGATACCTGTTAAGTAGTGTTAACTATAATTGGTTGATAAGATAAGAAAATCATCTATACTAATTGGGGAATCTGCACAACATGCTGCCATAACAGTGCGAAAGTACCTAAGCAGTCGGCTAGGGCTGCGTGAAGGTCAATAATACCCTTTCGTGGAGGTATTAAAGGATAGAATAGAGGGCTCACCTCACATGCCCTAGAGAAAAGCAACCTATGCGAATGTAGAGATAGAGGGAATTAAACGAGATCACAACCATCTTAGGGTGCATAAACTTGGTTCCAGCATCCCCCCATACTTTTACTGGTGAGACTTTGGTCCACGCTCCGCGGGCTGATGCCAAAAGGGCCAGTAGTGTAGGGATTTGTTTGGCTAATTAACACTGAACTTGGGTTAGGTCCCGTCAAGCCAACAAATGGTTTCGTTTCCAGGACCAGAATCTGCATAAGAGATGTGTGATGTCATATCACTGGAATCCAACTAAGAAGGAGATCGGAGATTGGTTGGATAGGAAGATCCATGAAATTGTGGCATAGGAGAACAAATCTCGTGACTGACAAAGGAACAGTGGTTGGACAGATACTTGTATACAAAGATCCATGAGATCTATTTTTTCTCCTTCCCTATTGAGCTATGCGAGTGGATCACGAAGCTAGTAGATAACCAACGAAGGTGGAAACTTGATGGTCCTATTGTGTGGACCCCAGAGTTAATACAAAAATTGGAAGCATCAGAGGATAAGATCGCCTATGTTGTTGATCATTGGCTCGATCACATTGTTGTACCTTAAGAAACCAATTTCTTGTGTGTAGAAATTGTGTTTAAGACATTAATGACTATAATGATTTTCACTTGTTTGTCACTTAAATGTATGTTGTGTTCTCAAATGAAGGACCTGGGAGACTTGGTTTTTAACCCTCAATACTTAGGTGACACGAAAATATCAAAACACCATTTGATTGCTGAATATAAATGATAAATGAAGAAAGCTTGAAGAAGTCAGAGACAATATGTTGTTTTACACAGAATATACTATTTGTGACACTTGGAGAAGTTAAAGATAATATGTTGTCTTACACAGAAACTACTATCTATAACTTAGAAGAATTGTAGAGGTAAAAACTTCAAGTATAGGAGTGCTCTTTTAAGATTTTAACTTCATTTACATAAGCAAATAAAGACCTGCAACTTCATTACCATACTAAAAGGAAGAAAACATATGATGACACATAATAGAGAAGACACAAAATCATACACAACAATGTGTGGAAAACTTCTAATTCTTTCATTAATCAACAATTGTATCAGGAATACAATGGCCTAGTATCCAGGTTCTCCAAAGTTCGAACCTCTTCTCTATAAATTTTCCTCTTTTTATACATTATAATACAGTTGGTGATCACCAAAACTGTCAAACTACTTAACTATTTCCCTAACTGTCTAAAGAAAAAATTATTATAGAATATTACACAGAAGGTAAAGGACACCTCATTCTAAAGAAAATAAAATAACAGGAAGTAACAGAAGTTAGAAGATGATGGCCATTCTCTGTTTGAATCTGTATCTTTGATCCTTAATGGAGCAGTGGATGAAGGGTGAAAGGCTTTGGAAGCACTACGGGGGTAAAGAATGTATGGGAGCCTCAACGAGGTTGAACCCCCACAGTGATTTCTGGCCACACATTTTGGTCAACCATGCCAATGCCACGGTAAACTGTGGGGGTCAAGATTTGACTAACCTTCGTGCTCATTGCTTCCTCGCAGCACACCTTAAAGTACTTATCAAACTATCGATTGATCATGCTTCTTGAATCTGCATGACATTTAAACAATGGGTCGGGCCCACGGAACTTAAAATAATTAACACTCAAATTCATAAAACATGTCGTGTATGCCTTTTCAATGCACCTTTGACTCCCTTACAGACCTGAGAGGAAATATAAACTGCCAGTTAATGATCTATCGAGTCCAATTTTAGTGATAAAATCTGATTACTTTTCCACCCGATATCCATCGGATCCCATCTCTTTCGATACATGGATAAGATTGGCTCAGACTTTAGTGAATTTAAACTGTGTTTGATACATCATCGCATCCAATCTCCGAAATAAGCCCATTATAGTTAACTTATGCGATTACCGTTAGATCTATGGCTTGTTGATTGAACAACCCAGATCTTCTCGCGGGTTTATCACTTTCAAATCCATTGAAGATATAAAATCAACCATTTCTTTCATATTTTTGATTTTATAAAACTGAAAATAAAACTTAAATAACAATGGACAATGGATTATACAACATATGGCTCCACCTGGGGATAATGCTTTTTCCATAGAAGCACTAAGAACTGTAGATTAGTGCCTTCACCTCGGGCATGGAGTCATATATTGCTTAATCAATTTAAATTTTATGGTATTTGTATATTGATTTCACTCTGGTATCTACAATAATTGGATGCTTGTGCTTTGATATAAAGGTGTTGAGAATCATAGATCAGTAGCCTTAGTAGGGCATGGAGTCCAAAATTCTGAAAACCTTGAGATTTGAAAGACTAAAACCTAACATTCTTGAAATTTGAAAACTCCGCAAATAGGCTTCCAACTGGGACAGTCACCCTTGTTTATCAACTAAAATTAAATTGAAGAATGCAACTGAAACCAAATGCTCAACACCTGAGATTATTTATGTATGTTTTTCTACCTATGTACATGACTGATCTCAATCTGGGGAAGTCAATCTTCCAATGGTACTAGGTTAGCATTTGAGTGCTTGGTCTAGAATCATTCTGCCAGTGAATTTTGAAAATATAATTCATCCTGAATGGAAAATAAACTATGCATAAGGGAAACTCACAAAAAAAATTAGGAATATATCCACAAAATGGTATGTGTAGGTTGTTAAGAAATTTCTCCATGTAATCTGCCACAGGATCTTCAAAAGTATAAGAAAAAATATGGTCCTGATCAGTTCCAAAAAATAAAGTCTCCATGTATGAAGGTTCTTGCTAGTTTTCTTCTCTATGCCCAACACCCAACTGATGAACTTGAAGACCTTCATCCTGTGAAACACCTGTTCTTTATTTAGAATAGGATCCATCAAAGAAGCACTTCCACACCCATTATGTTTGTAGCTCTGTATTTACACAGGCTGAAGTAAGCTGCCTCTGTTTATCTTCAGCCAATTCTTCATTGTCATGTAGCATGAAGCAAGATAAGTCATCTTTTTCTTGACTATATACAGGTGAATTACTTGCTTTGTTATTTGTGATTTTTCTAATAAATCTTGTTTCTCTGTACAACCTCCTTTCTTCCCTAGTAAAAAATGGTATGACAACATAAGAAAAATCTAGCTTCAAAACACCACCCAATTTAGCCCCCCATGACCTAGATAGTAATATTCCAAACCTAGTAGGGATATCTGCTACCACTACATCCATTGCCAAACTTTTGGCTATAATCTGGGCTAGTGACACCACCACATCTTTAATGCCCCCCAGACACTTGACTTTATGTGAATCAAAAGAATACAAGCCTTTGTAAGGCTTAGTAACTTGTAGGTTTAGCTGTTTCATCACTGATAATGGCATAAGGTTATGTGAGGCTCCTGAATTAATCATATAATTGTGCAAGAGTAAATCATGAACAAATAAAGAAATGTAGAAAGGGGGTGTTGAAGAATCTACCTCCTCCACATGTGAACCAAAAACCACTACTGGTTTATCTTCTTGCAAATTCACAATGTCATTTATATTGACATTTTGAGATAGATTGATAAACTCTGTAATTTCTCTTTGATAAGCTGGTGTTTTAACCAACTCTATGAGGGGTACCTGAATTCTGGTCTTTTATAACTCTTTGGTAACACTAAACACATGACTCTATTTAGTATTCCCTTCATTCTCATCTTCACTTTTCTTCATGACTGAAATCTCTTGTGGAATGGAAACAAGTTTCTCTAAAGGAATTTTTTCACTTTTGTCCTGAGAAAACTCACCTTAAAGCATTTGAGTCTTAGTACTTGTATTCTGCTACTACTTTCCTTTATTCAATTGTTTTGCAGGCTATGGTTCTTGTTTTTGTGGAGTCACCTTTTCTAAGGGAGCTAGAACTTGTTTCTCACCTTCATCTTCCTGACTTCTACATCTTTTTCTTGATCTCAAGTCATATTTCTTATGTAGTTCTGCCTGCATAAAATCAAAAAACCGCTTCCAACATTCGTCAATTTCATTATCATCATAGGTGACAACTATTTCACTATCTTCTCCTCCCTCAACACCGAGTTCACCTTAATCTACTGCATACAATGTAAAAATATGGTCATCCTGATCCTTGGAATGCTCGGGTACTCCATCAAGATCTCCATCTATATACAATGGTGCTTGAATCTGATCTTGATATTTTTCTCCCTCTGTAAAATTTGCAGAGGTTTTGTCCTATCTTGAGGATTGAAATTTCTATTTTGCTGTACTTTTCTCTAAGAATTCTTACTCTTTAATTCTAATTTAATCAATTTATTTGACAAATTTTTAATTACATTATTCATATCCTCTAATGTTTGATCTTGAGAGGATTCTACTTTAGCCTTTCCCTTACCTTGGATAGGCTATGTATATGGTGTTTTACCTGAAGCCACCAAATTTTCTTCTATCTCTAATGCATCCGTTTGGATCTGATCAAGGGTTGGGGATCTCCTCTCCCTCAATGTAAATCCAAAATCTGACTCAAAAGCCCCTGTAAAAGTTATTTTTGCACCAGCAGGAGGGGGCTTAATCTCCACTAGAAGACGATTGTACAACTTATACATATTCTTAGATGAATTCAGCAACACCTTCATCAAATTTCTTCTTAATAGCATTAAAATCTGTGAGTGAATACCCATGATCTCTTTTTTCTCCCCATCTCTGGGTGAACAGGTGCTCCATCTCTTCCCAAGAAGGAATAGAGTTATTAGGAAGTCCTTTAAACCATTTTCTTGCTTCTCTATCCAAGGATTGAAGAAAAAGTCGTATAACAACATCCAAATGTTCAACATTTAGGTTTTATGCAAAATTACAAAATACTAATGCATGATTCTTTGTTGTTTGTTCATCCTCCCCTGTGAAACGAGGAAGAATCTTCAAGTATTCTTGTGGCATTTGATTCAACTGTTGTGGAAATTGAATAGGCACATACCTATTCATTAAAAATGCAGGTGCTACCATATTTTATCCTGAATTTACTGAACCTTGATTACCAGCAGATGTGGAACTTGACTGAGGAGTAAACAGAGTGTGTAGAGGTGGTAATGTAGTTATAGGTTCAGGTTGAATAACTATAGCAGATACTGAAAAAGAAAAAGACTCTAAATACTGTTCCTAACAGTCGGGTTCTTGGAATGAATTGGATGTAAAAGGTGACTCTTGGTCAATAAAAGATGAATGTGAAAGACGTGATGAACTGCTGCCTGGTGCAAACAGTGTACGACTTGGTGTAAGTGGAGCTTTAGGCCTTCCAACCCTCTTGGAAACTAGCCTTTCAAAATCTGAAAGGGATTGAACTTTTTGCTGTGAGGTGTCTGACCTTGTATGGGGTCTCTTTGGAGCGAGAGTTATTGCTTTTGTTCAAAACAACCAAATATTTCATCCTCATTGAACAACTAGAGGAAAATATTGAAAACCCAGGGAAAAGTGTTCTTGTCTTCTCTCCCTGGAAATGATGCCTATTAATGTTGTACCTTAAGAAACCAATTCCTAGCTGTGTAAATTGTGCTTAAGACATTAATGATTGTAATGATTGTCACTTGTTTGTCACTTAATTGTATGTTGTGTTCTCAAGTGAAGGACCTGGGAGACTTGGTTTTTAACCCTCAATACTTAGGTGACATGAAAATATCAGAATGCCATTTGATTGCTGAATATAAATGATAAATGAAGAAAGATTGAAAGAGTTAGAGACAATATGTTGTTTTACATAGAATCTACTATCTATGACACTTGGAGAAGTTAAAGATAATATGATGTCTTACACAGAAACTACTATCTATAACTTAGAAGAATTGCAGAGGTAAGAACTTCAAGTATAGGATCGCCCTTTTAAGGGATTTTAACTTCATTTACATAAGAAAATAAAGACCTGCAACTTCATTACCATACTTAAAGGAAGAAAAGATATGATGACACATAACAGAGAAGACACAAAATCATACCCGACACCTTTTGATTCTTTCATTAATCAATAGTTGTATCAGGAATACAGTGGCCTAGTATCCAGGTTCTCCAGAGTTTGGACCTCTTCTCTATAAATTTTCCTCTTTTTCTACATTATAAGGTAGTTGGTGATGACCAAAACTGTCAAACTACTTAACCATTTCCTTAATTGTCTAAAGTAAAAATTATTACAGAATATTACACAGAAGATAAAGGACACTTCATTGTAAAGAACATAAAATAATAGTAAGTAATGGAAGTTAGAAGATGATGGCCATTCTCTGTTCAAATCTATATCTTTGAGCCTTAACTGAGTAGTGGATGAAGGTTGAAAGGCTTTGGAAGCACTGCGGGGGGTAAAGAATGTATGGGAGCCTCAACGAGGTTGAACACCCGCAGTGATTTCTGGCCGCACATTTCGGTCAACCATGCTAACATCACGGTCAAATGCAGGGGTCGAGCTTTGACTAACCTTTGTGCTCATTGCTTCCCTGCAGCGCACCTTAAAGTACTTATCAAAATATCACTTGATTGCGCTTCTTGAACCTGTAGGACATTAAACGATGGGTCGGGCCCACAGAACTTAAAATAATTAACACTCTGATTCATAAAACCTATCGCGTCCACCTTTTCAACACACCTTTGACTCCCTTATGAACCTGATAGGAAATATAAACTACCAGTTAGTGATCTATGAGGTCCGATTTTAGCGATAAAATCTGATTACTTTTCCACCCGATATTCGTTGGATCTCGTCTCTTTCGATGGATGGTTGAGATTGGCCTAGACTTCAACGAATTTAAACTATGTTTGATACACCATCACATTCGATCTCAGAAATAAACCCATTCTAGTTAACTTATGTGATTACCATTGGATCTGTGGCTTGTTGATTAGACAAGCCAAATCTTCTTGAGGGTTTATCACTTTCAAATCCATTGAAAATATAAAATCAACCATTTCTTTCATATTTTTAATTTTATAAAATTGAAAGTAAAACTTAAATAACAATGGATAATGGATGCTACAACACGCATCATAGGAGGATTTGTGATGTAGGAGCATCCAGACTTAGACAATAATGTGATTGTATGTTCACATGTTGTGGCTAACTAGAGATGAATTTCATTGACCTAAGTGGTCAAAAGTCAGTTTTAGTAGAGGGGGTTGGATCTCTCGAATTAATATTTATCTCAATTATTGTAATAATTATAATATTGTGTTATTTTTAGACTAAGAGATAAGTTTTTAGTATAGGTGTGTAACAGAGCTTGAGAATAGAGATTTAATTATTAGATTGATTAAAATAGGGATCAAGTTGTTAATGTAGTTAGGATAGGATTTGATTCGTAAAAGAGAAAAAGAATGTAATGATAGAGATTAGATGATTGAGGATATAGTGATTAAGTGAGTTTTTTATGTGACAAAGATAGGGTTTGAGATTGAACAGAGGTCAAACAAACTATTGTAATTGAGCCGAGAGGGCCAAGACTCTGTAATTTCCATTTTGTTTAATAAATGATCAAGTGTGGTGTTGCGTGTTAATCCTGGTGCAGAAGTTCATTCGTATCTATGTATCGGCGTTTTGGACTTAATCGAGTATTTTCCCCTATTTTAACACTCTGTTTCTAAATTGTGGTCAATTAGTGTTAAAGTTTAATATTGTGGTTAAGCACTAAACCTTTCCGTGAAGCACATTTATTAAAATTATGCATTAAGAAAGTGGGTTGTATTTGATAAGTGGGAAGTGGTATCTCACGCGCCCGAAAGGAGGTAAATGGTATTGTTCCAAGTCCAAGCAATTAACCTTAGTGGCGGACATGTAGCTGAGGAAAATCACTTTTCTTACATGCTCTCGATTTGATATCAACTGTGCAAGAATACGCGTGAGATTGCATGACTGCCATTCGATTGGACAGGTCACTTTGACGGTGAAGATCGTCTGGCTAGTTTAGGAGCGGATGATACGATATCTGTTGGATCTAGGGAAGTAAGATCAACAGTGCAGATTGAAGCACTCGGTCTGTGGGAAAGCCAAGGTGGGACCGTTGGTGATTGGTAAGGATAAGCGGGACCCTTAGAAGAAAAACACATGAACAAAACCTGTTTCCGCATAGCTGATTGGTTATAAAGTTAAACATTTGTCTAATTAAAGAGTACCACCTCATTGTTTCATCAACCTCTTGTATCAATTTGTGACTAAATTTGCGGTCGACACCTCAGTCAGCTACAACAAGGCAGAGAGACGCTTTTTCAAAGGACTGCAAGGTAAGTACGTAACATTTTTGAATACCTGGATTAAAATGTTATTGTGCAAAAAATAGGTTATGCAGCTACCTTGATGTTCGGGACTACGAGAAGCGGAAAAACTTACAGGAATGAAGGAAAAAAGGGTCTGGAGTATAGTCCATTGATTTCACCTCCATGAGGTGATAAGGAAGAAATAGTGAAGGTTTCTCCATGAAGTGCTATTCAGTTAATAAGACAAGGATTTCCGTGAATACCACCTCCACCAACACCACCTCCAACCTCACCACCATCGCCTCCAAGATCACCCGTACCACCTCCACCTCCACCATAGTTCAGTATGGAAAATAAAGTGAAGATGCATTTGTTCAAAGGCCTGGGAAATGAGGACCCAAATCAATTTTGGTTCATTGTAAGGGCTGTATGGGAAGCTCAAGGTGTTACAGATGATCATATAAAGAAGGTGACACTAGTTAGTGCTCTGCAAGATCGCGTGCTAACTTGGTATATTAAGTACTCTAATGAAAACTCGAATGCTGGAGTGGCAGACATCCAAACAACACTAAATATAGAATTAAGTGGGCCTAAATCTGAGGCACAATCGATTGTAGGATTCAAAGAAATCACGATTCAACCAGGTGAGATGCCTTGGGAACTAGATCAAAGGTTGAAATGTACAATCCACGGAGCCAACATGAACCTAATACACAGACAACATCACGAGTGGTTTGTTGCTTCACTCTTGCCACACTTAAGGGCTGTGCTGTCATAGCAGAATATAACCACTCAGGCAGAGGCCTTAGAGAATACCATAAGACTACATGAAACTTTGATGCAAGATCCAAATCTAGGAGTTCAATAGATCCATGTGTAGTTGAAGAATCTGTGCCTTGAGATGCAAAGTCTGAAGCAGGACAAGACGGTTCGATGAGAGGTGCGTAAGGAGGTATGGTTCTTGAAATGCAACAATCTAGGGCATGACAAGGACCATTACTTGGTCTTTGAGAACTATATTGCAGGAGGGGGACCGATTCCTTTAAGGCCAGAAGCTCAAGCAGGACCTAACACAAGGCCTACATTATGGTGCGCTATCTATGAGGTAGCCGAAAAGCATGCCACAGATAACTGTTACTTGCTACATAAGTTTGTACAGACATCGCAACAGTTGTTCTGCAACTTTTGTAGGTTAGTAGAGCATGATGAGCATACTTGTAGGAGCTATGAATTGATTATGGATAGAACTCTTGCTTATAGGGCTCAGGCCGAAAATAGGCCCCTGACCAGAGCACATGGATGGCACGGACAAGATTTTAGGGGTGTAGATGAGGCCAAGGCGGAGGACGACCTGGAAGAGGTCGGGGACAATTGATTTGCTACAATTGCGGAGGGCTAGGACATTATGCGCTTGATTGCACTAACCCAACATGTCCGTCGTGCAAGTATTGCACACTCTTTGATCATGAAATGGAAGGATGTCCTATGCTGATAGCTAGGATATGTTGCAAAGGGGCGCTACCACCTCTGTCGACTCAGAACTTGCATATGGTGAAGTCTAAGCCGCACGAAGAGGATCCAAATGTAAATATAGTCCTCAAAAGTGGAATCGCGACAAGAGATGACAAGGGGAAACAACCAGAAGATAGTAAATGGGTTCGAAAAACTCCAGCGAAGGAGGTTGAGTTCGATTTAGAGCACACACATGAAACCTCCATGGAGGCTAAGAAGAGCTTTGCTGAGGCCTCCACCTCAGGAAGCAAGAATAAACCCGAGTAGGAGATGGACCTATATATTCTCACAACTTTCCTAGAAACCTGTTTGAAGTTAACGCATGATAGTAAGGCTGTGAAAGGGTTACAAGAGCTCATCAATAGATGTGCTGGAACTGCACCGGATAGCCGTGCATAGTACGAAAGATTGGCAAGCTTAAAACAAGGAGGGGAGGGGAGATGAAACTGACCGCGCAGATAGGAGAGTATGAGATGGATCGAGTTATTTTGGATCTGGGGTTAGACCCAAACATCCTATCGAAGCAGACTTGGAAATTAATGTGGAGACCCGCACTGCAATGGTCTCTAATTTAGCTAAGGATGGCCAATTAGAAGAAGATCATTCCCATGGGTGGCTACAAGGGGTGACCGTGGACATTGAGGGAGTGAGCGCGCTGGCTGAGTTTGAAGTAATGGAGATAGTGGATGATAGAAATCCCTATCCTATGCTCCTAGGAATTTACTGGGCCACTGATATGAATGGGGTAATCAATCTGAAGAAGTGGAAGATGATCTTTGAGAAGAAATTGCTATGCATAATAGTACCTATAGATCCTGCTGAGGGATCATGCTATACAGAACCAATCCACGATTATGAGAGTGATGATGATTTGGACTATATCTATAGGATAACAACGCGAGATCAAGATTGGGTGAATCCCACCGCGAATGGAAGAATTACATGGGATCACGAGAGTTCCTGTACTTCGGACTCCAATGAAGAGTTAGAACACTGGAAGAACTGGTTACATGAAGTGACTATGCTAAACTACAACATGATGACCCGATTGCTGCACTGTCTGTCCTCAGAGGTAAGAAATCTGCCTAGTTATGATAGTCTGAATGAGGTAGATACATTTTTGGATGCATTTGAGAGGGGCGTACCAAAAAAGCAACTCTTCCAGGCGTTGGACTAGGCCTTGCATGCTACGTGTGCAAGATGGTGGTGTACGTGTAAAAGGAAGCCTTGATGATTGGTGTGAATGTAGGAGAATGATGAGAACTTGCTTTGGGAAGATGAAGATGTGAATGACAGATAAGTATGATGGGCAGGATAATCCATGCACGCATTTGGCCAATTGGACACACGCTGGTGGAGAAGGCTTGGATCATCCTATCATGTTCGCAAGCTGAAGATTATTTAAAGCAGAGAAGAACTATTCCACCACTGAGCGTGAAGGGCTAGCCATGGTGTATGTGCTCCAGAAGTATAGGCACTACTTTTTGGGAGGCCATTTTAAGATGTATACGGATCACTCCGCGCTGAAGTACCTGGTCAACAAGCTTGTGTTGGAGGGGAGAATCTGTAGGTGGCTCTTATTGTTCTAGGAGTATGATTTTGAAGTTATTGTGAAGCCTGGACAACTGAACGCAAGACCAGACCATCTGCCATGCATTGAAACAGGGGAAGAGCCCACTAACTTGGAAGAAGGATTTCCTGATGCGTAGCTATTTGCAGTGTGCATCACTGATGGTCATTTTTAGGATATAATACATTTCCTAACGATAGGTACTCCACTGGAAGGATACACTGTCCAGCAGAAAAAGGAATTAGTGGTGTGTGTAGCAGATTTCTCTGTCATTGCTGGGCATGTGTATAAGATGGGGAATGATGAGATATTGTGATGGTATGTACCTGAGTTTGAAAGAAGCAACATCCTCATTGACACTCATGGGGGAGCCACGAGAGGACATTATGTAGGGAGAGCAACCGCATAAAATATTCTACGCGTAGGGTTGTGGTGGCCAACCTTCCATCAGGACTCAAAAGCATATTGCAAGGCATGTGATGTGTGTTAAATGATTGGTAGGCCATCACGGAGGGATGAGATGCCTTTGAATCCAAAAATGACATTGCAACCCTTTAAGAAGTGGGCGATAGATTTTGTAGGACCCATTCAGCCACAAGGAAAGACAAGATCAAGGTACATTATATAACAGTAATGAAGTATTTGAATCATTGGGCAAAGGTGCAACCGGTGAAGGATTCCACAGGCGTGATTGCCATGAAGTTCCTATTCGAGCATGTACTAACATGATTTGGATGTCTAAAGATCTTGATGAGTGATCATGGTACACACTTCCTGAATGAGATGATCAACGTGTTAACGGAGGAATTTCAGGTATACCACCAAAAGAGCACACCTTATCACCCACATGCTAATGGGATAGTGGAGGTGCTCAACGAAGTGCTCAAAAAGGCACTAAACAAGGTTTGAAATGCTCAACGAAGTGATTGGGACCTACACATACCTGCAATATTATGGGCTTATCAAACAACATGCAAGAAGTTGACTAGACAAACCTCCTTTAGGCTCGTCTATGGGGTTGAAGCAGTAATGCCTATGGAATACATCGTGCCTAGTCTGCACATAGCAACGCTCACAGGTATGATGGATCACAGAGCCCTAGAGGAGAGGCTTGCATAGCTGGATGAGCTTGAAGAATATATATTTTTAGCTGGATTTCAACAACAGGTCTAAATGCAGTGCGAGAAGGCATGACATGATTGACACATTAATCTACATAGTTTTAAGGTAAATGAACTGGTTTTGCTATATGATAGGAAGTTTGATAAATTTCTAAGGAAATTACGGATGCACTGGTTAGGGCCTTATGTTATTAAGGAGATTACCAACGAAGGAGTGGTACAACTGGTCGAATTAAATGGAGAACCCTTCCTAGGAAAGGTGAATGGCAGTTGCTTGAAGCCATATACTGGTGCTTTGACCATGTGACTAGATGAAGGTGGCACAATCTTAGCACTCCAAGCAGTTGAAAGGAGGCGCAGGACTATACACTGCAATTCCTAGGTTGGGGAGTTACACGATTGGAAGATGGTGCGGAGCAAGGGAGTGTCACTGGGTCTGCGACAGTGTGGAGGGAGCTGCGCTACCCACGGAGAAATCGCGCAGGTCGGCCGGAAAGTGACCGTTACGGTCATTGTTCATGAAAAGACGGCATAAGTGAGGCCAAATGGAGTGGGTGGCTTGCATTTAAGATGAAATTTATGGCTTAGGTCCTTGAAAATATGCTGCCAATCTGGCATTAATGAATCGATTTTGGGGGGAATGGTTTGATTTGAATTCAAAATGCCCTATAAATTACAAGTGGTTGTCTTGCAAGAAACAGTTGGAATTTTGAGAATTAAGTTGGTGAGCTCTGAGGTGCATATGAATCGTGAGAAATACGAGCTTTTGATAGCTACCGACGTATTTGAGACTTTGCCAATGGACACACAGGAATTCTTGCATAAGATCATGTTTGCGCCGCTAGAGGTTATAAATACCGAGCAAGTAGTAGAGGAGTTGACATGGAAATTGACATAGAATCAGAAGTAGCTTCTCTGGAAGTGGCCGAAGTATTAGTAGAGGTCCCTAAATTGCTACTAACACTGAGATCGAAGCCAACCCCAACTAAGGAGACTGTGAAGGAAAATAAGGGAAAGCAGCCTGCCATACCGGTGTGCGCCTCGCCAAGGCGAAACTCACAAAAACCTACTACACAGGAGAAAGGCAAGGCTATAAACCTAGAAGTACAGGAGGAGGATATCGAAGACATCTCGATGGACAATGAGGATGTGGGAATGGAAATAAAGGAGGTTGAAACCCAGGGTGCAGACCTTATTACACGGTTGCGGAGTATGTCCCTCTGTGCAAGCCTAAGTGCAAGGTCTAAAAGGACATTGATTAGAGTAAGATTGCCTTGCAAACCCCTCTGTTACTGAATGAAATTGCTTTCAACGGTCTGCGTTTGGCACAGGTGCCGATACTGAAGCTTGAAGACTGGGATGTAGCAGACCACGAGAAGTTTCCGCACCTAGTGACCACACCTAATGCACTACATCATAGACTGAAATATGGGAATGACCACGTTGGAGCCATGGAGGTGGCTCAAAGGAGTAGAGAAGGCAAGATTTCTCAACCTACTCTGGGTGCCGCACTATAACCACACCTCGGTGATAGTTTTGGTCATCCAATAGCTGCTGTGCTTGGTGCATGATGGGTGTTTGTAGCTGGAGGAGCTAATACCCATCACAGATATGCTAATTCACCAAATAACATGTCTGCCATATACAGGTGAGAATCTAGCAATGATCTTTGACGACAAGGGCGGCAAGCAAGCTCTCGTAGAGTCAATGAAGGAAAAATTCAAGCTGGTGAAGAAGTTACGTGGGTACGCTATCTCCAGCATATACGACCCCGCTGTGAAGGTAGAAACATAGATCCTTGTAGGGAAGGTGACACGAAAATGTCGCGCCGATGAGGTGCCAACACCTGTCGTTGCGCTCGACAACAATGCACGGAATGGGTCCAGTTTCACTGGTCAAACTAACTTTGCAGAGAGTTCCTCGTGAACTTCCACGAAGCACAAGAGAAAAGCAAGACACTCCACTATGCATGGCTCTTACTTTTGCTGGTAGCGTGGGAGCTACCAGAGGATAGCCAGTTCCCTTCGATCTTGCCATACCTCCTTGAAGAAGCGAAGTACGCTTCACTGTAGGTGACCAAGGATGCGCAAAAAGCTCAAGATAACAAGATTTTCTAGATCTTGATGGAGATGAATATCATGATGGCCATAAATCGTATTCCATGATTGTCCCCCATGGTGTATGCTAACCTGCATAGCTATGTCGAGTTCAAATCCTATTTCCATCGAGTCTCCATCAGGGGGCAGAAGGACCCTATGTAGAAGTGGTACGACTTGTCGTATCTAGCCACAGGTGATGCCATTGATGTGGTGCTTGATCAATGGCCAGCGGAGTGGCGCACTACCACAGACTTGGCAGTGGGTGGAAGCAAGTTCGCTTCACAGAAGAAGAAGGAGGATGCCAAGCGGAAGATGGCACAACTGGTAGAGAAGAGGAAAAAGGAGGCCACTTAAAAGGCCCAGGTAGAGAAAGTAGGAAAGGAGGCAGGAAAATAGACAGGTGGCACAGAGTGGGGCTCTAAAAAAAGTGCGTGGTGGCCTTCACTTGAGGCTGGAGAGGAAGACACATAGCATCATGATGCGGCCCCTTAGGAGATGTCTGCTCGCATTAAGAACCCAAGAGAGCTGGAAGAGGGAGGGTCCAGAAAGAAATCCAAGGCAACCAAGACCTCGCTAGACCCTATCACATTGACAAAGGGCAACTTACATGATATCGGTGACACAATCAGAGATGTCACCATGGAGGCCCTGTAGAAATTTGAACAGTAGCAACAGATCATACTAGGGGTTATCCAGACTAGGTTGCAGGAGTTGCGGACCTGCGCATTGCAGGCTGGTATGGTGTCTACCAGCTTGGCCATTAGCACTTAAGAGGCTACTGATATGCTGTGCATGAAGGCTTCTAGTGCAATAGTGCTGCTGGATGGATTACTGACCACGAACAATGAGGCTAACAGGCCCATTGTTAGTGCCATGAAGGGAGTTGGGCTAAACCTGGTAATGCTTCTGCATGAAGCACTCCACCTCTTGCAAGATGGCGTAATTGCAGAAATGAGGGCCCGAGAGCACTGTGCCCTCCAGGTGATTAGCGAAAAATGGATCAACAATGAACAGATGGACCTATAGAGAAATGCTGCCATCGCCGCTGAGACCGAGGCAACCAAACAGAGTAAGTAGATCATGTAGGTTGTTGAGTGTTATAGACATTTTTGGGCACTGCAACCCCAATCATAAATGTCCATAAACCAAAGGCTCCTAAGTCCCTAAAGGTGTTGTTCCAACCCCTAAAAGAACAAGGTCAACTGATTACAACATCTCCCAGAAGTTCTCCATGAAAAACTACTTAGAACTGGTCAAAACTGGACAATTTCACCTACTCCATAGGCAAAGTGCATTGCATCCCACCTAAATACATACAGTAGGTGAATTTCATGTCAAAAAGCCCTTCTATGGGGTGCGATGGGCAAGAAGGGACAAATGGCAGGGTCAATCCACGAGGTGGAGAAGCATGGAATCTTCGAGAAACTTCTCCTGTGACACTTGCCTCTCTGAATTCGACGAGGGATGAGTAAGAGATCATCAATCTGCAAGTGGAATCAAGAATTATCAGAGGGGAGACACTAATAAAATCTCAAAAGCTGACTCGCCTCCCTTGCAGAAATCTATATATGGATCCCTCATCCTAGAGATCCAGAGGCTGGAATTTTTGTATCTTGTAAGGAAGTGCTGCTGGTTTATTGGTGCAAAATCATAGTGTTGGGTGATCTAAGATTTTCATGAGGTGAAGAAGGGCTTCTTGCTGAGAGGATGATGCTGGGTTAGAACAATTGGTTGTAATTCTCTTGGCTCTTTCTTGATTATCAATAAATCTATTCAAGTTTTCCTCTATACTCTTGTATGATTTATGTTTTATGCATTTGTATGGTTAATATACATCTGATACTATATTGGTTATGATAATAGATCTATGTTCTCGTATAGTGTTATGCTGCTTTGATTCTACAGGTACTCTGTGAAGCTGGGTATATAAGAAAGCAAGTAGCAAAGGACTATCAGAAGAGAGAGGAATCGAGCAAGGAACCAAGTGCAAGACAGAGGTTGGTCTCCTTTATTCTTCTCTCATCTATCTTTCATAAAGGAAAACGAAAGTAGTTTTACTTTGTTTGTTTCTAAGGTAGCTACCAGCCTTAGTGGGATTAACAGTTCTGCATAGACACTATTCCCGGTAACAAAATGGAGACTCCACTGGGGAGTGAGTAGATTGTTTGTTCATCTACATTTGTTTACTTTATAAACTTATAGACGAAGCCTGAATTCAAGCTAGCTAGCCTTCGAACTGCATTTGCTATGCAAGTGCAAAGTAGATCAATGCTGCTTCAGTCAATCTCTGGGTTTTGTTTATGAATTAAACAATTGATTTACAAGCTCTCTAATTGCCCTTGTGGTGTCTCTAGTAACCTCCTTATATCTACCCCTATGATTGATTTACTGATTACCACTTGCTCGGCCAAAATCCCTGAATTGAACTGCAAACTATGACCCGGAACCCAATCAAAGTCTAGTCCCTGGTCTAGCGCACTGTCTGTTCTGTGAACCTCAAATTCAGTGCACTTTCCGAGTGTAGTAGGTGCGTTGCATTTCAGTTTCACTGTGTTACAGGTGCGCTGATCAGACAAGGTCTTGTTCCTAAATTTTGGTTTCTGCGTTCACTCTTTTCAGATCTATTCAGGAGTTTTGTTGCCTGTAGTCAGTACACCTCTATTTTAAACCCCTTTCCTTGCTGATATTCCGCCTCCATTGTGCAAATAACTGTAAATGTTTTTATGTATTTTTTGAGTCATTTTCAGTTCTCCTTTACAAAGAAGTAGCGTAATTGTACTGTCGTTTCTTGATTTGAAAGTGTTGCAAGTGTCGTTTTCAGTCATAGAAGAGAATCTGATTGTTCTTGATAATCGATTACCCTGTTACTCTTGTATTTGATCTGAATTAGTATTTTTTCTAGTGTCGAAAGCAAGTTTTCAATTTCGAATCACAAAGTGTTGTCATTGTCCTCATTTTGTTTTGAAAAGAAACTTGTTAGTAATTGTCGCTTTGAAAAATAATTCAGATTTGCGCATTAGATTTCTTTTTATCATTTACACATTAAGAAGGTTGAAAACAAACACATGCATGTGCATTTCCATTTATACTATTTGTTGGTTTGATTTAGGACAGTGCATATAGTGTGTGGTCTATGCTCTTTGTTGAAAGAATGCCATCTCTCTTTCCTTAGTAGCTAGGATTTTCATTGCACAAAGAAGATAAAACGATTGTTTGTTATCTTAGATTGCATTTTAGGAATTGTACATCTACATCACGCGGTGAACCTAAAAGGCACATTTCTTAAGCAAGATCAACTATAAAATAAATTTAATGAATCTAACAACGCTTTGGAACCTAACGCACAACATCTAGAAGTCTAGGCTAGAGACATATTCCGACATCGTAAAGCCTGGTAACTATTGTTTTCACTGTTGGTTGGGGATTCCTCCACTTTGAGACGATAAGTGCCAGTACGGACTTGTGCTCCCACATACTGTCGAGTATATTTTGGGAGACCACAACAGGCTTAATCCTTTATCCATAGGAAGCCGTGTCTGCCGCCCTATTGATCACAATGCACTAAGCACAACATTCGGGAAGATTGACTGCCATACCGTAAAAAGTATTCTGAAGTTTTGCGATTTGTTTGGTAATTCCTCTGTCTAGATTTCCAGAGCAGTCCCTTTCCTTCCTTGTAAGACTCCTTAATGGAAAAGGTCCATCTAAGCACTTGTCACTTCAGGCTCATTAAAAATCAAAGGCGACTAGAGTCATCTTTTGTTTTTTCTCGACTCTTAAAAATTGAAAAAACAAGTTGTGTCAAAGCGTCTAAAATTCATCTAATTCAGAAACATACTTCCCTTTCATTTTTAGTTGATCGAGTAATCCACAATCGTGGAAGAAATTCAATTGAAACCCCGTCGTTCATGGAGGCTTACGAGTCAACCGTCTTTGTCCCCAGAATCGAAACTATTACGGACAAAGCGAACTCGTTTAACCGGTTCCAAATCCCCTGGTAAAGTTAGAACAAGTGTTCCAACACCATCGGAGATTCCGATTACTCCAAACATTTCTGGTATCCCTGCCTTTACAGAAGAAGTTCAACAACCACATAAGGACAGTAGCACTGATCCTAGTCTGAGGGTAAACACTTGTATTACTAAACCAGTTCCATCTATAGCTGATTCAGAAGGTGTTATTCCCCAAACATCTGTCGCTGCAGATTCTATGCCTTCTTTGGCACCAGAAATATTTTACGGACCTGACGGTCTACCTCTTCTACCTGATATGATTTCTATAGAAGAGATTGTAGAGGATCCTCCATCTAGTACACCATCGCAATTTGGAGTCGGGATCACTTTGTATCCTTCTTCACCAGAAATTATTCTACCGCCATCGGAAGCTCCTGTAGAATCGCTAGGCAATCTTTTGGATAGACTAGAAATGTCTGAACAACCATTGACATCTAGGACTGTGTCATCCGACACAGTGACTGCAGAACTTCCTGTTGTCATTCCAACGATGTTCGTTGGTATACCATCTGTCCCAAATAGCTCTCAATCGCTAGAAGGGGCCCACTCAGGGGCTATTTCGACAGTATGGTCCATTCCTGTTTGTTCATCCGGAATAACATCCGGAAACTCTTATGTTGAGTCTCAACAAATTGATCCTTCAGGGTGTCAATTTGGGCAGTCCAGTCCTCAAGGGCAAAAAATTCCTTTAAGTACCAGATTGCCGCCGAATGGGGGGCAATATACCCTTTCATTGTCTCCTCCAGGAGGACAACCATACGGGAGTTCGCAACAAAATTCAAGTTATGCTGGAATTACATCTAGCGGTTGGGTACCAATATTACCTCAACAACCAAGAGTTGTGTATTCGATGCAACAATGTTTACCTATGTCAAATATACCAACTATGCCGGCTATTGTGACAATGTCGCAAGTACAAGCGTTGCCTATTGTATGCCAACCTCAGGTTTCTCAGGTGGTAATGCAACAACCTCTTGACCGTGCGCCTCAACCACAATCGCCAACTAGTGGAATGACACAGGCCCAGATGGGTACAATTACCCCTCATCTTGGTCAAACAATTAGTATCGGGTAACAACACATGGCTTCACAACCATGGCTGGTGCAATACCAACAACCGCAATTCCAACAGGTATACCAAGGATCTGAGTAAAAAAATATTTGCCAATAGTGGGCAACCGTATATTCAAAACGGTCAAAATCAACCATTCTACAATGGTTATGCCCATCAACCTTACCAAAGTTACCAGCATCAAATGCATTATGCTGGTATGTAGAGACCAACTGCTCAGGCGATTACATCTTATCCTGGGTATGCTTCGCCTAACCTGAATCAACAGTTACCCTTCGTGGCGACTTTAGAGTTACCAGATCTAAATCGTTTGACAAATGATCCAATCGCCTACACCCCTTGGTGGCTAGCGATTCCACATAAACTTCCGTCAGATATTCCTAAATTTAATGGAAATCGGGGTGAAGATCTGTCGAATCATGTGATGACCTGTCGTTTGTGGTGTTCATCAAACACCCTAAACGATGATTCGATTAGGCTTCGCCTTTTTCAGAGGATGTTAACTGGTCTGACAGCAAAATGGTATATCAAATTGCCGAGAGCTTCGTTTCAGAACTTCAGTACCCTAGCCACAACCTTTTTAACCCATTTTCAGTTACCGATAAGGTACGAAACGGGAACATAACTTCTTACCAATTTCAAGAAAACAACGACCACTCACATATCTGCTCATATTCATGAGCGGCGACGTCGTCGTAGAATGGTAAAAACGTATGTTCCTAATAAGCTTTTAGCTGAATGGTTTATTAAGTCTTTGTTACCTTCCATCACAGAAGATGTGGCAAAAGGAGGAGTCGTAACCGAAGAGCAAGTTATCGCTCGTGTGCAATATTTGGACTTGATTTACACTCAGTCTGGCATGCTCTACGATAAAATACATGACGCTCCCAGACTGGAATTTTCGGTTCCTCCTCCTCCTAAATCAAACAATGACTCTCATGCCGGCGATGGCGTGATTGGCACGACAGACACGAAATCGACAAAGGCTACATCTAAAAGGGCCTGTAAGATTTCCAGTCAAAATGAAAAAGAAGAACTTCTTGCCTCGGAAGTAAATGTCATCTCGACAGATAAAGGTAAAGAAACCAAGAAACCTGGAGGCAAGAAGAAAAAAAAAGGGAAGAAGAAGAAACAGGAGGAATCATCACCTGAAAAATCTTCTGCAAACCCTACTCGAAATAGGAAACCAAAAAATCCATGCTTTATATGCGATGAGGATCATTGGACATTAGATTTTCCATACAAAGATGAGCTTAGAAAATTCTTCAAGAATTCAAAAACCTCGGTAGTATTAACTGATCTGTTTCCGAATCCAGGAACAAATCTGGTTGACAGTGGAAATGCTTCGCCGTCCCAAGTGCTGATGTTGTCGGTTTCGAAACAACAAAATGATGCTTTGATATCAACAAGGAATAAAGATTACGGGAATCCACAGCTGTCGAACAACAAGGATAAAGATCAACCTAGTAGTTCGACAACAACTTCGACAGAAGTTGCACCACCAATCATGCCTAAACTGACAATAAAACTGCCAAAGGGAGTAGTACACAAGTCGACATTTAATCTTCGTGCCAGAGTAGCATAGCATTATAATATAGTGGAAGATCTAGCCCAATCACCATCCGCTATGTCGACACTTGAGGTACTGCAAAATTGCCCATCCCAAAAGCAGGCTTTATTATCAGCTATCGGTGGGATAGACCCAAAGGATTATAATATTGTGTCCTTTAATCATAAAGGATACAATCCTCAGTTACCAGCTCAACTAACTTTCCTCATTCAAGTGAAAGCCCTCAACAAAACTATTCATCGAACAATTATTGATGATGGGGCATCTACATGTATTATGTAGATCAGTTGTTGGAAAACTTTAGGATCTCCAACCTTGTCGCGATCTTCGACAACATTAAAATCACTCAACGGATGAACGTATACCCCGTATGGTATTCTAAGTAACTTGCAAGTTGAACTAGGGGGGAAAACAATAGAAATAGATGTTGAAGTAATCGACGGAAACCTCGATTACAACATCCTACTAGGAACACCATGGATATATGCTATGGCTGTTGTTGTGTCGACCTATTTTAGGAAGATTGCATTTCCCTTTCAAGGAGGGATTACAATTGTCGATCAACAAACTTTCCTCCCCAATGGTTCCCAAGTTACAGGAAGCATTCTGATGATCCATGGAAGCCCCCATTCGCTTCAAAATATCGGAGTAGGCCTACTAAAAGACCCTATATTAATGGGGACTTTTTCCCTTCCGCCTCCAATCAATCTGGCGGAAGTAGCATCGGTAGGAACTTGCAATATGATATCTTCGATTGAAAAGATCTCAGAAAATGATATAAACATGGATCAGACATAGGTATTGCCTCCAAGCCCAATAGAAATATTGTAGCAATCAATGTTTATAACATGGGAGGCAAACCCAAATCAACGCTCATCAGGAGTTTGGATAGATAGGTCTAAGGAAAATGGCAGCCCTTTAGATCCTTGGTCGCAAGTGCATTACACCGATGAAGGAATTGTTCAATCAATGGTAATTGAAGGGGCGCCATGGGAAGATTACCACCACCATTCCCATCTTCCAGATTGTAAAGAAGATACTCCTGATGACCTTCGTCATCCGTCAGTTTTTGATTTCCTATCAAATACTGTAAACACGGTGGATTCCGAGTGAAACTTGTCCACTATTGAAGAGACTATCGCCATAAATATCTCGACAAAAACAAATGTCGTAGAGAATATTTATGTTGGCAAATGTTGTTCTCCTTCAGAATCAGAAATATATAACACTCTTTTTTGTGAATTCAGATATGTCTTTGCTTGGTCATATAATGAAATGCCAAGCATCACCTCAAGTATAGTTGAACACGAAATCAAGATGTATCCAGATGTCAAACCAGTACGACAACGGCTACGGCAGGTGCACCCAAAGAAAGCCGCTGCCATCAAAGACAAAGTTGAAAAACTTCTCCATGCTGGTTTCATTTACCCGGTTCCTCTAACCGATTGGGTATCGAACATTGTTCCTGTTATGAAAAAACAAGGAACGATTAGAGTGTGCGTCGATTATAGGGATGTAAATCAAGCTTGTCCAAAAGAAAACTACCCTACACCCTTTATTAACCAGATAATTGATGAATGTGCCGGATGTGAAATCTTTTCATTTATGGATGGATTCTCCAGGTATAATCAAATAAATATCCGCCCACAGGACCAGTCAAAGACTACATTTATTTGTCCATGGGGAACATTCACATATCGCAAATTACCCTTTGGTTTAAAGAACGCAGGGGAAACATTTCAGAGGGAAATGAATTATGCCTTCCATGACATCAAAAACATCGTTCAGAAATATCTTGACGACCTTCCAGCTCATTCGGGAAAGCAGACTGATCATCTGCAGCATTTGAGAGCGATATTTCTACATTGGCGACACTACAAGATACGACTCAATCCACACAAATTTTTGTTTTGTGTCAGTTCTGGCCGTTTACTTGGCTTTGTAGTCTCAAAAGACAGGATTCGTCTCGACCCAAGTAAGGTTCAGGCAATCATTAATTTGCCTCCACCTTCGAATTTTCTTCAGATTCAGAAAATCCAAGGGAAAGCAAACTTTCTGAGGAGGTTCATTCCAAATTATGCCAAACTTGCTAAAGGTTATACATGTCTATTGAAAAAGGAAGCGCCCTTCATTTGGGATCAGGTCGCGCAAGCTTCCTTTGATGCTTTAAAAATCCCTAATGAAAGCATCATTAATGTACGCTCCTGATTATCAAAAAGACTTTAACCTGTATCTGGCTGCAGCGGATACAACCATCGCAATGGTTTTAGTTCAAGAAGACAACGGAATTGAACATCCTATATATTATTTAAGTAGGAACTTAAATGAACAGAAAGTAAATATTATTATGTTGAAAAGCTAGCGCTCGTAACTGTTCAAGCGATACAGAGATTTCGACACTATGTCCTCTTTCGAGAAACTACCATTCTGTCCCCATGACTTATATATTGTCGCGACAGTTGCTGGGGGGAAAATATTCAAAATGGATAGAAATTCTACAAGAGTTTGGTCTGGAATTTGTAAAATCCAAGTCAAATAAAGCCCTGGTTTTCGTGGAATTATTATGCGATCTCCCATCGTCGTCCAACGATGAAACATCCGAAGAAACAATCGTGGATGAATCGTTGTTTCTGATATCTTCAAGCAATTCGTGGTATGGAGATATAATCATCTATCTCCAAACCCAAAGATATAGGCCTAACACCTCCCGCTCTGAATAAAAACGTTTTCTTTACCAATCAAAAGACTACATGATCGTCAGTGACACACTTTACCGTCATGGTATCGTTCCGAGGAGGTGCCTCACCCATGAGGAGGCTGAAAAGTCCTGAATGATTGCCATTCAGGCGTGTGTGGGGGGCATCAATTTGATTATGCTACGGCACAAATTTTTTTATGAGCAGGATACTTCTGGCCAACAATGTTCAAAGATTGCATAACCACAGTCAGAAGTTGCCATGCCTGTCAAATTTTCGATAACAAAACCAGAAGACCACCCGCACCTCTACAGCCAATAGTTGCTGTTGGGCCATTCTCCAAATGGGGCATCGATTTCTTGACATGTAACCCCAAATGGGGAATCGCAGTGGAATATTTTACCAAATGGGTCGAGGCGATGTCTACATTAGATAACACTGGTGAAACAACTGCCCTTTTCTTTTTAAATCATGTAGTCGCCAGATTCGGTGTTCCACAGGCTATAGTCATAGATCATGGATTGTATTGGAGTCCAAAAAAGGAGTTGGCACCTGATCCTGTACTCAACCTTGTGGGCATACCGAATGTCGGTAAGGAATGCAACCAGGTTTACACCTTTCCAATTGGTGTATGGCCTAGAAGCAATCTTACTAGGTCAGTGTGAAATCTCGTCCCTCAAACTCGCAATCGACATTCTCCGCGGAACATCAGAAGAGGAGGTTTGTTTCTTGGAACTAATCCAATTGGATGAAACCCGTCATGATGCCGCTTTGGCTAACGAAGCCCATAAGAAATGAGTCAAGGCACAGTTCGACAAGAATGTCAAACCCCGTATCTTCTCAGAAGGTGACTTGGTCTTAATTTATGACCAAGAATCCGATAAACTCGGAGTAGGTAAATTCAAGTCTTTATGGATGGGCCCCTATATTTTTAAATGTGTATTAGCAAAAGGAGCCTACGAGTTAATGGACTGCGACGGAATTCCACTATCGCAACCCTGTAACGGGTTGTACCTTAAGCGTTACTATGCATAATCAGTGTGGTAACCTATATGCTTTTGTTACATTTTTGTTTTCGCTAAGGGAAATCGTTTTGGTCAAGTAAATCCAATTTTTACATTTGTCGCAGATGTTGAAATTATTGGAATCTTTTTTTGGATATGCCGATGGAGCATGTCGTAGTTCGCGGAACCTATCTTCTGCAGCCTGGGCCATTTTGGATCCAAGCGGCGAGTTAGTAAGTTTCAGAGGGGTATGTATTGGTCGATCAACGAATAACATCGCTGAATATAGCGCGTTGATAGAACTTCTCTCTGATGCCATCACACATGGCATACGCCGACTTGTCGTCAGGCTAGACTCACAACTCGTCATACTACAACTCACTGGTATCTACTTCATCCGAAATCCAGCTATCTATCGCATGTTCCTAAGAGTCAAGATTTTGGAAAGGCAATTTGATTTTATTCAATATCAGCATATTTCCAGAAGCTTAAACACATTAACTGACTCATTGGCAAATTATGTGTTAGATAGACATTTGCAACATTTATAAAAAGAAGCATTTCATCAATACTTGCATTCAGATCATGTAACTTAACCAAAATAAAACTCCGAAAATAAAAAATATATATATAACTGTTTATGGTTTACACATAATGTTCTGTAACCAAGACAAAACTGGTCAAATGACCCAAAACTCAAAATGCTAGGGGGCACCCTAGTCTAATGATGTTGGTGATAACAAGTCACCGCCTGTGCAATCATGCGTAAAAGCCTAGTCCATCGACTTTGCACGCCAGTAGTATGTCGCTGCAACCTCAAAGGCAGCTCGTCAGTCCTCACATCTGGAATACCGAGAGTGAGACCCTCGACCTGATCTTGTAATGCTGAAAGAGTCTCGGCCACATCAAGGTGGCGAAGATAGCCCTTCCCACAGCCTCTCCTGCTGGAGCGGCAACTGGCACTCTCAGGCGTACTACTGGGCGAACAGGACCAACATTTGCATGAGCACACGAGTTCTGATTAGTCTTGATAGAATAAAGCACAAAGACATTATAAGAGAAAAATGATAAACAGAAATATGGTCAAGAATTTACCAATGGCACCCCACTGTTTGCCAGCCGACAATACCAAATTCGGGTCACCCCGGAAGTCCATACCAGCATATGGGTACTCGGAAAAAACTATCTCCTGACGATCGAACCACCCGAAGAAGGTATCAGAAAAGGAAATCTGAGACTGACCAGCATGCCTGGACATATGGTCGACCCATCTTTGCATCCGTGGTTCAATCGGTGGAGGTAAACCAAGTGAAATATACTGTGGCTGCATCAGTGGTATCTTTTCCAAGGCGAAGGTGGTCAAAATAGAACCATATCCAAAGTTCTTCAGTCTTCCATTTTTCACCTTGGTCAACTGTTCTTTCATCATAAAGAGTACTGCATCACACCAGTTGAACACCTTCGGTTCGAGACATTCTAAGGCGTACTGCATATAAGACCGGTTGGCCACATGAAGAGCCGCACCACCAGCTGTGGAGCGATAAAAAGGTGTCTTTTCAACTCTTAATTACCTTCACATTAATTATCAACCCAGGGACAACTTTTTATTTCAAGAGTGTACTCAGTCTGAGGCAGCTATTTACTCAAGAGTAATGTTTTGCAGTATAGTGCTTAAAATCTAAAAGTAAATGAAAGCTGGAAATAAAATCTACTTACAACAAAGCACTTTAAGACTTAAATCATGCATTTGGAAAAATAAGCAATGTATCAGTCAAGGGTCCAGTAGCAATAACTCATCCCTTTGGAAACTGATGTAACCAAAAGTAATCAAGGAACATATCATCAATCTGGGGACTAGATAGCAAATGTCAATGCCCACTACAATTTCAGATCGTTCTTCACACCAAAGCAAAGATAATGCGAATAACAGGAAATGGAACGACAGATAAGAAATGGAACAACAATTAAGAAATGGAATAGCAAGAAACTGAAACGTTCTCAAACTAAATCATTCACTCAAACAACCATCAATCGAGGATACAGTAACAATAACTCATTCCTCTGGATATTGATGCAATTGAAATCAAACCGGAACAGGACAACCAGTCTGGGAACGAGGAAGCAATAACCAATGTTCTCTACAGTTGACAATCCTGCTTTAAAGCAATCAAAAAGGAAATCGAAATTGAACTAAAGCTGCCATTGAAAGTAAACTAGGAAAACTCTTTAAAAGAAAAATCTTGCAATTAATCAACCAAACTAAACAGCGAAGTAAATGGAAAACAAACTTATAATTAAAGGAATTAAACAACGAATCATATTTAATAAATCTGAACAACAAACTCTGATTAGTGGAATCGAATAACCAACAACCTAAAATGAACAACAAAGCTTTACATTTGAAATGAACAGCATAACAATATAAGTTGAAAAGGATAGTAATCTTTGTTATGATGGAAAAGAACAACCACGCGATTCAATCTCAACTTGTGCAATAAAACAATTCCATAAAATATTCTAACAACACACTATAAAAACATGAAACTGTAAAATAATGCAATCCAAAAGAATAGGAAATAAATCAAACCATCACATAGCGGAAATTGTAAAGATATGATACACAGCAGCATCGTACTCCACCAGAGGTTGGGCCCTTAGCCGCCAACGGATGCTGCTGGGCTACTTCAGATGAAAATAATGAACAACAACTCCCAAATCAGGTATTAATCATTAAATGGTAAAATCATTACAACAACAGCAACTTTGAGACTTACAGCCTGAAACAATCCTTTCTTCCTCCTATCCTATCATGAATTCTTAATTCTAAATCTCTAATTCATCCTCAATTCCATCATTTTTCCATCATTCGAATCCCCAAATCCTCCCCATCTCTAATCTCTGTTCTGATTTAAATAAAGAGAGATCAGAGAGAAGTTACAATAAAGATAAGTACAACATGATTTCTATTACAAAATTGGTTTGCTTCTAACCAATTGATCAACAAGAAGATATATTTCCATCCAGCTTCAAACAAGAGCAAGACAAATTTGGCTTTGCAGCTGAGATTTGGAGGACGGACGCAACAACAAATCTGAGAAAATCATGCTTAAAGAACCCTGTGTTTCTCTCAGTACAAGCCGAATTGTGGACCCACATCTACATTTGAAACTTTTACTATCAGTTTTGGGACGATAGAAAAGTAAAAAAAAAATTAAAATAGAAAAATGTTGAAAATGATTTTACCTGAGTCATCCCATTGCTCTCCTGGTGGAAGAGCCACGTCTGGGTCACCACGAAAATCTACCCCAGCATAACGGAAGTCCTGAATAGAAAAAACCTGGTTTTCAAACCACTGGAAATACTCAGGTTTGAATCGAACAACCTCTGTCCCTTCGTCCGGATGACGGGCCATAACTGCGACCCATCGCATCAGTTTGGGCTCTCGAGGAAGCCCAGCTCCAACAGTAAGGTACTGTGGGATCAACATGGGAACCCTCTCCAGACCAAAGCTCACAACCAAAGCCCCATAACCAAAGGTCTTTAGTTTTCCGTTCTTGGCTCTGGTCAGTTGGCCTTTCACATTGGCCAACATAGCATCGCACCAGTTGAAGATGGTGCCTCGAAAGCAGTCAACTGCCATCCGCATCTGGGATCTAGTGGCAACATGTAATGCGACACTCCCGCAAAGTCTGGTGACAGTAAACATGATCACCATGAGTTCAGGAAGGGATATGGTTTTTATGTCTATCCCTTTGTCTCTAGCCTGGCTGTTGCAGAACTCTAGCCGAAGGCTATCGACAGACTGGCCACCTGGCCTAGCCCCAAATAGAGTCAAGTCTTCGCCTCTCTTAGGCAATCCAGTCAAGAAATATATATCTGCTGGCTCGATTTCGAGCTGGTGGCCACCAATTAAGAAGCACTGGTCCTGTATGCTCCATCTGTCAACCAGCCACTATAAGAAATCCACATGGGCCCTCATGCCAGGTATGGCCCAGAATTTGTACAAGCCGCAGGCCTTCAATGCATTGATCGAAGGTTGGTGATTCAACGCGGCTAGATCCATGTCCTCATGCTCTCGTTCACGCCAATCTAGAATGATGTACTCTCTGCATCAAGTAAAGAGATAAATTAGAATGCTAGAAATTAATTTGTTTGGGCCAAATTTGAGAATTTTTGGGTTAAAAACCCTTGCGGCGGGGACCGCACCCTCTGGGTTAGACACAGTGCGTGGGTCTGCACTTTTCCTACATGGAAGGTGTGGATCCCTAACTTTTTCCAAATTGAGAAAAAGTCGGGGTCCACGGGTTGGCAGTGTTGCACCTGCGGGCCCTCGCGCGCGGGTTTTAAGCCTAAAAACCCTCCAAAAAATGAAATAAAAGCCTAAAACAAAAAAAGAAATGGTTAAAAATGAAGAGTGGGACGATGTGGATTACCTGGAGAAGACGACGTTCGATTCTGACGGTTGGATTTTCCAATATCTTCACGGGAAGTTTTCTGAACAAAAGCACTATTTTCTCACCCAAAACTGAAATGGTAAAAATGAATTGACGAAAGCCCTTTTTATAAGTTTTTTGAGTAAATAAATTGCAAATTTGTTTATGTTTCACTTTGGAAAGGTGTTTTTGCAACATTTTTATTCATTTCAAACAAGTATCAGTAATGTTTGCGTTTTTGTTCAGGATAACGGATTATTCAGGCGAAATCTATCATTTTCGACGAAAAACATTTAGAGTCACCTTTAAGCTCTTTTCTGACTCCTGAAACATGAAAAGACTACCGAGTTTTTCTTTTAAACTCGTTAAAACGGAACTAAAAGATGTTCCACTTACAGCTCTTTTCTGACCGTAAAAACATGAAAAGATTGCCGGATTTTTGTCGTTTCAAATTCGATACTGGTTATAAAACAACGTGTCGTTGATCGCTTTTTTACTTTTTCAGATCAGGGGCACTAATTACGAAAAGTACTCCTTGGTCGTAAAGATAAAGCGGTTCTCTCAAGTATTATTTTATACTTTTTCGGGCTTGGGAGACACAAATTTACGAAAAAGGTCAACCCTGGAGTCTTCTTAAGTTTTTCAGACTCTCTAAAATTGAAAAATGCCGAGTTTCTCCTATACTGGACCCGTTAAAATTTCACAGTAAAGGACCTGTTCAATTACAAACAGGAGCGAACCACTCCTTCTTAGGGTTCGAATTTAAACTAAGTTGGACTCATCCGAAGGATGAGCTTATAATCAAGCAAATGTTATCCTCCTCAAGCTTGTCAAAAATAAAGAGGTACTTGCCAGAAATGGTGGGGGAAAAGAGAGAAAAATGAGCTTGTTTGTCATAATTTGTAACCACTCTTGAACACGACACTTTTATTCACCTGGGTTAGGAAATCCTTTGCCTAACAGTTGATCAAAGCACATTGAAAGTCTTCAGCCAATTTCTGGGTATTAACTTTGGGTCAATTGTCACCAAGCCATCTATTGTGTCGTTACGTGTTTAAGAGGTCACCACCAATAAGCCATTCATCTGCAAAATAACTTTCATCCATCTTGACCATCCCTGATTCAGTCCTTGCAACTAAATTTCTTCAACTTGATCTATGATTTTGTGTTTTGGGCTTGCCTGTGACGGATCACTTTCTATTGACTTCAACTCATTATCTAGAAAGATGATCTAGAAATCGTCAGTACCTTGGGATCTGCATGTCTCAATGGCAGGTTTCTCGCCTTTGACGACAGGTTGCATCATTGACCTTCGATCAAAGGATTTTGTGACATGTTAAACATCTACACATTTATTCACATCTCATGGATTGTACTGGGCACTTTGAGAGCCATTGACATCACTGGTGGTTTCTCTCACACTTGTTAACAGTTTACATCATTGACTGGTAATCAAGTGGTTTCAACACATTCATTCACATGGATAGAATCATAATGTTTTGGGAAGTAGAATTGAAGACCCTGGATCTAGTTTCCACAATCCAGGCTGCGAGGAATTTTGTATTCATTATATAATGAACTATTCATAAACAAATGGTTGCATCCATACTGTGTCCACATGAGTCCATACTTGTGATGTATTACAAAATCATTCCTGTATCAGAGTAGTAGTTAGTTTTCTAAGTCAGTTTTGATCTGAGTATGGGAATACCTACCTCAGCGATGATATGATCTCATATATATATCTTGCATTGAATGTTTTTACAGGTTCCAACCGGGCTCTCCATAAGATGATCCTTAAAATGATAAAGTACTTCACTCTTCCTAAATGATAAATGAAATCCTCATCTACTTTAGACTTTACACTTTAGGGGGAAATCTGTTACACAAAAATATCGTCACCATGATTATTTGCAGCCAGTATGGGTCTATCATCACTTGTACTGTCCTCCTAAGCAAGTATCAGACCTCAGTTCTTCAAGTCAAGCTTTGAAATTGAGAGAAAGACATTGAAAATCAATAAAACTCTGGTTCTGCACTTTCTCTCACTGTTACCTGCGGTCCCGCACCTTCTGTTTACAAAAATTGCGGACCTGCCCACTCTGTCCCTAAAGGTGTGGGTGCGGACCCCTGTGAAAGTAAAAAAGGCACAAGTTTATTCTAAAAAACTCACTTTGGGTTAATTCTAGATGATTCTAGAAGGAATTTTGACGTGGATTTTCCGCTCTTAGGTGGTTCATGCATCCCAAAAGAGAAGGAGCTAATCCCTTGATGAGAGGAGCTATCCCTTTGAAGGAGGACCTAGTAACTTCCCTCCATTGCACTATAAATTCAGGCATTGGGAAGTTGCTGGAGAGGTTAGAAGCTGAACATTTTTGAGGGTAAATGCTGGTGAAATTAAGACTTCCTAGTTAAGCTTGAGAGGAGAGATCACATACCTTTTTGGCTTCATTGGGAAGAGAGTGAAACTTGTCAAAGTAGAGGAGACTTCTTGCTGGACCCTGGGAGGAGCTTGTACAGTGTCAAGGCACAGGTTGTAAAGTTCTTATTGACATGAATTAATACATTCAAACTCATTTTTCTCAACAAATTGTCTCATGTCATTTGTTTCATGAATTCCTTAACTTTCATGTTAAATATGTTTTATGATATTGGCTTTTCAAGTGCTATTTAATTTGTTTTCTTTTTTGTGTTTGCAGATTCGCGACAAGGGAGCTCATTTGGATCGAAAGAGCGAGGCTTCAACAAACTTGTGTTGGACCCAAGGTAGTCCTAAAACACTTGTTTGCCTTTGTTTATAAAAGCATATTTAGAGAAAGATAGTGTGTGATTGGTTTGCTTTTCATTAGGTCTTCTTTAGATTCTAGGAAGGTCTATCTTGTCCACAAGATCGACTTATTCCGTGTAACAATGTGTGATGTTGCATCACTGGAATCTGACCAAGAAATAAATTGAAAAGTGGCTGGATAGAAAAATTCATGAATTCGCGGCGCAGGAAAATAGGATTACGTGCCTATCAAAGGAGCAGTGGTTGGATAGGTATTTGTATACAAAGATACATGAAATTTTCTTCTGCACCTTCTTGGTTGAATTATACGAGTGGTTAGCTAAGTTGGTAGACGATCAAGGGAGGTGGAATCTTGACGGTCCAATAGTGTGGACTCCAGAACTAGTGCAACAATTAGAAGCCTTTGAATACAAGATTGCATGTGCTATCGATCACTAGCTCGATCAAATTATAGGAGGATTTGTTACAGAGTTCACAGTTGATACCTCAGTTAGCTACAAAAAAGTAGAGCGATGTTTTTTCAAGGGACCACGAGGTAAGTACTTAATATCTTTGAATACATGGATTAAGATGTTTTGGTGTGAAAAAAGGGTTATGCCATTGCCTTGATGTTTAGATCTACGCGAAGTGGATGAATATTTAGAAATCGCGAAGGATCAGGACCCGAGTATAGTCCCCTGATTGGACCCCCTGTGAGTGATGAAAAGGGGGTGGAATGAAATTTTGCATGAAGCGTTATCTAGTTAATCACTCAGGGGTTTCTTTAAATACATCATCCATCCACTCCACCTCTGCCTCCACCTCCACCGCATACACCTTCACCACACCCCCACCACTGCCACCTCCATTCAACATGGCAAACACAATGAAGCTGCTGATTTTGAAGGGAATCGAGAGTGAGGACACAAAAAAATATTGGTTTGTTGTGGATGATATGTGGATATCACAAAAAATTATTGATGACAATATAAAGAAGGCCCAATTGGCTACCACTCTAGAGGATCACACGCTGACTTGGTATATTAAGTATTGTTCTAATAATCCTCTGGCATCGTTAATAGATACTAAGGATCATTTAACCAAAGAGTTTAGTAAGCCTAAGTTTGACTTTCAATCAATAGTTGGATTTAAGGAAATCATGATGAGGGTTGACAAGTCACCTTGGGAATTAGATCAAAGGTTGAAATGTGTGATTTGAGAAGCAAACATGTAGCTCACAGATGGCCAACATCGTGAGTGGTTCATAGCTTCACTTCTGCCCCACTTAAGAGTTGATTTCCACAACAAAAGGTAGGAACTCAGGCATAAGCCCTGGAAATCATGATGAGATTGCATGCATCGCCCATTTAGGACATGACCTTGGAATTGCAGAGCTTGAAGAAAGAGAAGGAGACTAAACCAGATGTGTGCACAGAAGTCTGATGTCTGAAGTGAAAGAGCTAGGGGCATGATAAAGACCACTTACCTATCTTCACGAATTATATTATAGGAGGGGGACCAATTCCCCTAAAGCCAGAAGCCCCAGCGGGACCGAGCATGGGGGCTATGCTATGGTGCACTATTTGTTAGGCTGCTGGAAAAAATGCAACAGATAATTTTCATTTTCTTCAAAAATTCATTCAAACACCACAACAGTTGTTATGTGACTTCTGTAAATCTGTGGGCCATGATGAGTGCCACTATCGCAACTATGAACTAATGATGCAAAGAATGCCTACCTATCAGATTCAAGTAGAAACTCAACCTCCAGATCAAGGAACAGGAAGAGCACATGGAGGTTATCAAGGAAGAGGATGGAGCCGAAGAGGAGGAGGACCTGGTAGATGTTGTGGACAGGTTATTTTTTGTAAATGTGGAATGCCAGGGCACTATGCGTGGGAGTGTCAGAATTAGACACACCCGTCATGTCAATACTGCATCCAGTTTGACCACACTATAGAATAATTCCCTATGTTGATTGCTAAGATGTAGGAAAAGAAGGAGCAGCCTCAGAAACCTACACAGAACTTACAAATGATGAGAGCTAAGCCCCGTGAAGAAGATCATAATGTGAATATAGTGTTGAGGAGTAGAATAACGATTGGTGATGATAAGGGAAAACAACCTAAAGAGGATGGATGGGTCTGCAAGGCCCCAGAAAAGGAAGTTGGTTTTGATCTGGAGTGCGCGAAGGAAACATTTATTTAGCCCTAGAAAAGCTTCATTAAGGCATCCACCTCAGGAGGTCAGGACAAGATGCAAGAAACTAGTGTGCCTACAGAGGTTGATCCCTTTGTCCTTACCACATTCTTGGAGAACTGAATGAAACTACTGCGTGAGAGCAAATCTATGAAAGGTTTGTAGGAGTTAATAAACAAATGTGTCAAGAAGGAGAATGTCCCGAAGGACACCACGTAGTCAGAAAAATTGGTAAACATAAGGCAAGAATAGGATGTGAGATGAGGCTCGCCACACAGATAGGAGAATATGAGATGGACCAGGTCATTTTGGATCTAGGATTTGATGTGAATGTTCTGCCTAAACAAACATGGGAAAGAATGGGGAGACTTGTGCTGAAATGGTCTCTAATCCAGCTTAGAATGGTGAACCAATAGAAGATCACCCCTATGGGAAGATTATACGGAGTAACTGTTGATATTGAAGCTACGAGCATGATGGATGACTTTGAAGTGATAGAGATTATTGATGATAACAATCCATACCCTATGCTCCTGGGAATTGACTAGGTCATTGACATGAATGGGGTCATCAATTTGATGAAGAGGACAATGTAGTTTGAGAGAAAATCACTTTGGGTTGTAGTGCCATTGGACCCTACAGAAGGGTCGCACTATGCTGAACTAGTCTGCGACTATGAAGAAAGTGAAGATGAACTAGATCAAATCTAAAAATAACAGCACGAGACCAGGACTAGATTAACTCGATGGTGGATGAAAGGATTGCATGGGACCGAGAGAGTTCATGCACCTCTGATTCAGATGAAGAGTTGGAGCATTGGCAGAATCGACGACATGGAGTATTTATACTGCGCTATAACATGATGACTAAATCATTGTCTTGCTTTTCATCGGAGGTAAGGAACTTACATTATTATGATGGTTTAACTGACGTGGATAAGTTTTTGGATGTTTTTGAGTGTGAAGTCCCTGAGCATCACCGCTTCCAAGTGTTACATTTGGCACTGCGCGCTACGCCCACATGATGGTGGGGTACGCACAAGGATAGCTTTGATGGATGGCTGGATTACAGAAGGATGATGAGGTTGCGGTTTAGTCATCTTAACACTCAGTTGACTGAGAAATGTTATGGGTGGGATGATCCATACAATCACCTAGCGAAATGGACTAAAGCTTATGGAATGGAGCCGCAACTAGAGTGGGTACACGTATTCTGCCATACTTTGGACACAATTCCTATGAAATTGTATTTGGAAACAGAGCTCCACCATGGCACCGCAGAGTGGGATATATTGAGAGAAGTATTATTATTGACCTTCAACTTTGAGGATGGCTTCATGAGCATTGATGAAGCACTGCAAGAAATCAAGGAGGTTATCTTCAGAACAACGCAGGAACCTTTGGAATGGGTTCAACCATATTGGAGCACCTAAATGCACCACGTGCTAGAATGTTATAATGTGGATTATGAAGAGGATGATGAGGATCCAAGGAACATTAACATCCCAGAAGCATAAGGGAATCGCGACGTCGAAGGTCCACAAATAGAGAACCCAGACATCACTGCGCCGTTGAAGATGAAGCAAGTCAACATTGGTACTAAAGCAGAACCAAATTTGGAAAAATTGGGGATTATTGGGATGATGCCACTGTGGATAAAGTTGTTGAGTTACTCTGTGATTACTAGGATCTTTTTCCTGCAAAGGTTTTGGACTTGAAGTGCATAATAGGCAACTTGGGCGTTATAAACATTACTCTGAAGCCAAACACGAAGCCTATTAAGTAGAGGTTGTATCGTCTTAATGCCAAATAAAAGGAAAAGGTTCATCAGGAGTTGCATAAGATGCTGGAGGCGAGCATCATAGAACCTATGGAAGAATCTGATTGGGTGAGCCCAATGGTGGTTAAGGAGAAGAAAAAGAAGGGTGAAATAAGAATTTGCGTAGATCTAAGGAAGCTTAATGATGCCTGTGTCCATGACCCATTTCCGACGTCATTTATAGAAGAAGTATTAGGAAATGTTGGAGGGAATGAGGCCTACTCATTCATTGATGGATTTTCTGGGTACCATCAGATTAAGATCGCGCCAGAGGATAGGAGAAAAACAACCTTCATGATGAAATGGTGTTGTTTCTAGTATATTGTGATGTTGTTTGGACTCAAGAATGCACCTACGATATTCTCTCACGTAGTTATAAGTAGTGTTTAAGGAGTTCATTCATAATTTCTTAGAAGTATACTCTGATGACTGGACAATGTTTAGGTTAGTAAAGCACCATGTAGAAAGTATGCGCCTAATGTAGGATATGTGTCGCAGATTCCAGATCGTGCTAAATTTGAAGAAATGTGTATTCTGTGTTCCCTCTAGGATCTTGTTGGGTCATGTAGTATGCAAGCAAGGATTGATGGTAGACCCTGCAAACATTGTGATGATAGTAAATTTGGAGGCCCCAAGGAGTGTTAAGTAGATGCGTGTGACGTTGGGAAGTACTGGATATTACAAGAAGTTCATCAAGGCTTATGTTCAAATTACCACACCCGTGGAGAAACTGCTAAAAAAGGAATCTACATTCTGTTGGAATGAAGAATTTCAGTGCAGTTTGGATGTATTAAAAGAAAAGATGGTCATTGCATCGATCTTGGTCTTCCTTGATTGGAAGAAGGAATTCCATGTACATGACGATGCCTCTTACATTGCACTAGGTGCAATGCTAACTCAGGCTAGTGAGGGAGAAATGGACCATCCTATAGCATTCGTGAGTAGGAAATATTGAAGGCTGAGAAGAATTACTCAATGACAAAGTGCGAAGGGTTGGCTATGGTGTATGCATTTCAAAATTTCATCCACTATCTGTTGGGTGGACATTTCAAAATGTACATAGATCATTCTTCCTTGAAATACCTAGTCAATAAGCCTTTATTGGGGGGGGAAGATCTGCATATGGCTACTACTATTCTAGGAATATGACTTTGAGGTAATTGTGAAGCCAGGGAGGTTAAATGCAAGACCTGATCATCTGTCGTGAATCGAAACCAGAGAGGAGCCTACTAATTTCAAGGAAGGGTTTCCAGATGCACAACTCTTCATGGTGCGCATAGAAGATAATCATTTTGTAGATATTATCCATTTTTTGACTACGGGGATGGCACCAGAAGGGTATACAAGTCAGCAAAAGAAGGAAATCGTAGTGTGCGGCAGACTTCTCAGTGATTACGGGAAATTAATATAAGATGGGTGTTGATGACATACTGCGAAGATATGTGCCAGACTTTGAGAGAAATAACATTCTCGCTGAAGTTCATGGAGGGGCTGCAGGAGGACATTATGCAGTAAAGGTGACTGCAAAGAATATTTTGAGCATAAGTTTATGGTGGCCTACGTTGCACAAATATTACAAAGCATATTATAGGGCATGCAATGCATGTCAAAGAATTGGTAGACCAAAGTGGAGGGACAAGTTTCCACTAAATCCTCAAGGATCTTTGCAGCCACTTGAAAAATGGGTGATTCATTTCATTGGCCCAATTCAGCCCCCAGGGAAGAAAACTGGTGCGCGCTATATCGTCACCGCAGCAAAATATCTAACCAGATGGAAAGAGGCACATCCGGTTAAGGATTGTACAAGGGCTACAACAACGAAGGTTTTGTTTGATTATGTATTAACCAGATTTGGCTTCCTGAAGGTGTTGATGAGTGATCGAGGTACGCACTTCCTAAATGAGACGATCAACATGTTAATAGA
Source organism: Pinus tabuliformis (assembly GCA_031772625.1). NCBI lineage: Eukaryota > Viridiplantae > Streptophyta > Pinopsida > Pinales > Pinaceae > Pinus > Pinus tabuliformis. Next base: position 1,030,892,578 of record CM062815.1, read on the forward strand.
AGAATTCCAAGTCTACCATCAGAAGAGCACTCTATATCATCCACGGATTAATGGAACAGTTGAGGCCTTTAATAATAAGATTTTGGAGAACGTGTTGACAAATATTTTCAACATGTAGCAGAATGGATGGGATGTGCGCATACCTGCAGTGCTATGGGCTTACAAGACTACTTGTAAAAATATGACAGGGTAGACACCTTTTATATTGGTATATGGTGTAGAAGCTGTAATGCTGATGGAATATATTGTTCCTAGTCTATGCATAGTGACATTGACGAATATGGCAGATCGCAAGGCCTTGGAAAAAAAAATCGCGTAGCTGATGGAGCTTGAAGAGGATATATTTTTGGTTGGATTTCATCAACAAGTACAAAAGGAATGTGAAAAAGAATGGCACGATTGACACATCAAACTTCACATGTTCAAGGTAAATGATCTGGTTTTGTTATATGATAGTAAATTCACTAAGTTTCCAATGAGATTTCAGATGCATTGGCTAGGGCCGTATAATATCAAATAAATTACAAATGGAGGTGTAGTTCAGCTTGCAAACCTAAATGGAGAACCTTTTCCGAGAAGAGTGAATGGTAGCCGCTTAAAGTTGTATACAGGGGATCCTATGCAATGACTATATGGAAGCTAACAGTCTTAGTGCTCTGGGTAGTTGTAAGGGAGCGTGAGATTATAAACTACACTGCCAGGTTCTAAGGACTATGCAGCAGGTAGGCTGTGTGGAAAATGGTGAAGTTGCAGCATATGGTGTTGTGTGTAGGGAGATATGCCACGAAGGAAGGTGCCACGCAATGCAGCGAAAAAGTGACCATTGAAA